>CM044106.1:7467478-7490155 GCA_024174645.1 Lemna minuta
GATAAAGATATGGAGAGGATGGGGGATGGGCAAAGCCCGTGACTAATTAGGGTTTCTATCTGTAAATATGAAGGAATATACGTGTTATGGTTCTCTAATCGCAAAATAGGTAGATGTACAGGAAAGAGAGCTATAGATCCAACGGCAAAACTTGCATTTTGGTGTCTTTTTTCAGTTCACCTTTTCCTCTTTTTAGTCTTGTAATATAAACAATCTACGACCTCATCAAGGGTTTGTCGTCTGAGCATTTTGCAGATCATTTTTCAGGTCAGTTCAAAAACGAGATCAATTTCTCTACACGAGGGATTGCCGGAAATCCATTCAAAATCGTTTTTATTCTGACTTCTCATCTAGCAAATCGTCTCT
Source organism: Lemna minuta (assembly GCA_024174645.1). Classification (NCBI taxonomy): domain Eukaryota; kingdom Viridiplantae; phylum Streptophyta; class Magnoliopsida; order Alismatales; family Araceae; genus Lemna; species Lemna minuta. Next base: position 7,467,845 of record CM044106.1, read on the forward strand.
CAACCAGTTCTCGGAGGCCCACTGAGAATCTCAGACGGAATCTCTCTCTCTCTCTCTCTCTCTCTCGGTACTCTCACCGCAGAGCCCATAACAAAGAGTCGCAGATCACTCGTCCTCCACATTTTCTTCAAGGAAATATTCTCTCGACTTCTACTCGGTATCACCAGCTACATACAACTCATCACGGAGAATATACTTCTGCATCGTGCACTTTATTAGGGTTAGGGTTTCTTCCCACAGTTAGCTTACACCCATCACGCTAGCACGCGCGAAACGCGTTGCTGACGGAACTTCCCTCAGCGGAAGGACCTACGTCCTCCACCAGCGATTCTACGCACACTTAGTATCTATGAGAAATCTTCATCATTCGGACGATCCGAGTGACGACAGCCGAGAGAAGGTAGACGAGAGAATAGAAACCGTCGGATTTTGCATGCATGCACCGGAACTACAGTATCAACCACTGGTTACCGTCGATGAAGCGGCGATCAAGAAAAAGGGCAGGCCTCAACGTAACTTAGAGATCTTGCCCAGGGTACTCTTCTGCTCGTATCAGCTCCTTCTCCTCGGCACTCGTACTCCCCAAACCAGACCGTCCTGACAAGCCAGAACCCGCATTTTCACCAAACTCCTATCTAAAAACTAGGGTTCTTGTTGAACAAAACTGATTACTTTCTTCTCGAGGATCTTCCCAGTCGCTCCAACCTTCGGGATTAACGATGCCCTAGAAAGAGACAGTAAGGAGTAGATCACTCTGGCGTAAGCTCCCCGCTCTTCCCAAGTAGAGATCTCCCGATCCAGTGAGCGTGCAGTCAAGGAGAAGAATCCAGAATCTTCTTCTGGGGGCTCCTCTGAGAAGCCGCCACTGCACCGTAGCTCGCAGCGACTCCATGGAAGAACGCAGCCCTAATAAGCACTAGCACATCAACTTTAATCCTTTCTGATATGAATCAGGTTCTTGATAAATTCACCTCGTATAAGGATTTTTGCGCTGCCGAAGATGAAATCTATTGATCATGGATGTAAGATTCGAGGAAATAATGTCGTCGGAGTGATCGAAGAGGCGTGTCCTGGAAAACCCAGAACTCTGCATCTGAAGAACATGGCCTTGTCGCCAGATACTCTGAGTGCAACCGCTTGCATTCCTTCTGCTCCGGGGTACGCCCCGGGCGCCGTGTTCTAGAAACCATGAAAAACAGTTAAAAATTCTTCATTTTCGCTCCAATTCTTGAGAGAGAAGGTGTGAGATTAAAGGGTTCACCTCGAAAGTTATCCCTCTGGCGCAGAAGTAATCGGATTCAACGGCGACGGTGGCTGAGCTTAGGGTTCCGACTAACTGCCCGGCGGCGTCTCTGTCGGATGCACGAGTGTGCCAAGATATCACCGTTTCCGCGCTCTCGTTCCCGACGAAGGAGATGTACGGCTTCGTCATTGGAATTAAGACCTTCTCTCTGCAAGAAGAACGAGTTCAGAAAAGAGTTCAAGATCCTTGGAAGATCAAACGACGAAGAACAAACTTGTAGACGCCGGCGAGAACGACGATCTTGATTCTCTGCTGGTTGCCGTGAGCAACTAAGTCTACGGCACCCTGGACGGTGGTGGAGTCGCCGCCGCCGTTTTGGGAAACGACGAGGACGCGAGTCCCTTCGTCGCTGTCGGAGCTCCCCGAGAAAGCCCATGGCGGGCTCATGTCTTGCCATGAAATGAACCTTCCGACCGCACGATGAGCAAGTAATGTCCAGATGGCGGCTATTAAAAGCGCCGCCGTCGACGCCTTTTCTCGACTTCTTTTTTCCCTGCCGCCGCCGCCCATTGCTTCTTCTTCTCTTCTTGTTTCCGTGGAGTTATAGGCAGTAAATGCGGGGAGTGGAGGGGGAGTTACAAAGTGGCGAAGATTACATATATTCGAAGAGAACTACGGGTCACGGCGCTCGGCACAAGAAGAGGAGTGCCGAATGTGTATAAATACGTTTCACTCCGCGTACAAGTTTGGGTAGTCTTCCTTTACCTAGAGAGAGAGAGAGAAAAAAAGAGAGAGAGAGAGAGAGAGGAAAAGGTTGCTCATGACTTGCTCACTCGCTCAATAAAAATGAAGCAGGAAAACGAGATAGGTGAGAAGCTAATTCATCGCCACGGCCTTCCGGCGTGATTATGGCCTGGTTTTCCATGAATTAGGCTAGAGAGAGAGAGACGGAGAGATGTGGGCGTTGACCGGGGAATCGCATTTTGCAGTTCGCCAGTTAAAGGGTGGCGGTTACGTGAAGACTAGAAGTGAATACAGCTGTTATGGCCCCACGATCGGCCTCTCTCTCTCTCTCTCTCACCCATTCCACTTCTTCCCTTCGTCATGAATAATCAGGAAGGGCGGTGACTAACCGGTTACTGATATTAGTCAACGTAATTAGCTCGCTGAACCCGTTAACATTGACGCATCGGTCAACTGGGTGAACGCGCGCAATCAAGCGACGGCAGACTCCTCCCGTTTAGCCAACTTTCTGCTGACCACGCCGTAGACCCGGTCAACCTTACCGGGGTCAACTTTGAAGAGCCCGTGAGCATCCCCCTTCTGCTGCACGTTCCCCTTTATCATCTCCGTAGCCAAAACTTCTTGCATTTTCAGAAAATGGCTCGGCAATATCTTGCTCTCACAGCACAGCTTTTGTTCCTAATTTCAAAATTTTCAAAATTGTTAAAATTTCAAAATGCTATATTTAGTAAAAAGAAGTGGTTTGTTCTTACGGATTCGCTTAGAAGGTCTGCACCAGGAAGCCCAGTGATATCCCATTCCTCTAACTTCGGAGCCAACTCTCTCCCGCTGACCTCATATTCACCCTTCTCTCGGTTAACCGGCCGGTTGGCCTTTGGCGGCCCCCTATTTACCGCGGAGAGTTGACCCAGCTTGCGGCCTCCGATCTCTGTGTCTCTCTTCATCTTCTCCGTCAGATACGCGTCCACGTCAGCTCTCGTGCGGCATCCAGCAGCCTTGCACTCCTTCAAGAAATTATAGAAACATCAAAATTTCCCGTTTTATTCATTAAGAATGGTGATAAAATGCACCTGAAGTTCTTGAATTCTCTGGCGGATTCTTTGCTCCTCAATGACCGTGCGAATTAACTCCTCATGCTCTTTCTGGGACTGAAATCGCATGAAGACCTTGTAACGGTCGAATATTTCTCTATCCTCAGCCGAGAGCTCCTTCACAAACTGGCTGGGATAAAGTAGATTCCTCTCCAGTATGAAATCCTTCCTCCTCTTCCTCTCATCCAGTCTGATGAAGATATTTACTCAGATAGCTCATAATTTTTAATAAAAATAATAACAATCACCGAAACAAACCTAGAATAGTAAATATGCAGAACCCTAAGTTTAAGTTCCCGATCAGCTTCAGAATCAGTTTCTTTGAATTCCATCTCTGCAAGAGACTGTTCCGCATCTGCATCATATTCGGGGTCAAACTCATTGCCTTCTTGGGTTGTATCCGGACTGCTCAGCAACAGGCATTTCTTCCCCTGCATACTTTGGTTTCTTCACCCCCCCCACTTCTATCCACGTGGCATTCTGCCCATAAATAATAGGTTTTGGTCAATTCCATTGTTAAAGTAAAAGTTGATAAAAAGTAAGGGATGAGAGACAGTAAAAAGAGAAAAAGGCGGAGGGAGACAGAGGAATCTCCATCATACTGTGCTATCTAAAAGATGGGATGATTCTCAGCAGTTGGATGAAACCTAATGGCCGAGCATTAGGATTATTTAAAGAGATATCCATAAAATAGAGGGAAAGTACTGAGATTCAAGGAGAACAGAAAAGTTTTGTTGTAGAACATAGGATAATTGAGTTTTCATTTATGTTCAAATTCTTGCTTTACCTTTCCTCTGGGGAGGAGTTGAGGAAGAAAGGGCAGAGAGAGAGAGAGAGAGAGAGAGAGAGAGGAGACAGAGTTGATGTTATTAATCAGTTGACATCAGGGCCTTGAGTAGTCAAGGTCTCTTCTCTACATGTGATAGCTTCCTGTCCCCACGATGTCGATAAGTCTAGATGGGTAAGATGGGTTAATTCTTGATACTGGCTTGTACCTTCAGAAGATGCCAGACTTTCAGCTTTAATCCGATCAGTTTCATCCTTCACATGCATCAAACGTGAAGCTTTCTTGCTAGCACCTGCCTTGACATCAACAGCATCCCCATCTAATAAAATGTTACTAACATCAGATAATTCCACATTAAAGCAATAGGTACACAAATATCAGAAAATACCAGCCACTGTGCTCGATGGCGATTGGCGGGTTGGAGTTTCTCGTCCTAAATCTTCAAGCCTATAGAACGATAGATCTTAATGCACATCTAGAGAGAAAAACAAGGGAAAAGAGGTGTTTTCTGTTCACCATACTTTACTCTTGAAGGCGAGAAAGGTGAATCTTCCTTTGGCGTAGTATCCCCCACTAACGGAAACCCTAGTAGTACATAAGACACTCATTTGACGAAAGAGAGAGGATCATAACCGATAAGGAGACATTAAATCATGACTTACCTTTTTTACCATCACCATGACCTTTGGCCATGGCTATGAGTTCCTTCCTGTTCTTTCCGACCACATGAGCCATATTCTGCGTAGTAGCAATTAAACACATGTAAAACAAACGAAGGCATTACACAAAATAAAACGTGATGGGTCCTACCGGAAGCGGATAGCAAGGTGAATTGAGATAATATGTCGTATAATGTTCAATACACTGCCCTTTAGGCTTGGTTCCAACATGCTCCGCAACTTCAGCCCAGTTCCCCAGACCATACATTTCTATTCCCTACAGTCACAAAAATTTTAATTTTTGCATTCTTATGTAATACGTTTAATCAAGGAATTAAAACTAATTGAAGAACATGATTCCCAAATACGTTAAAAAAGATAAATTCCAGCCGACAGGGTGGCTATCATTGGCGGAGAACTCGCTAGGGAAAAAATGTTTTAGTAGTTTATATGCCATGGGAAGGCTAACATATTTCATAAATGAAACATTTGTATGCACCTCCAGGAGGAGAATTTCTTCATCTGCATTCCAATCTGGCGAGAATAGTGGAAACGACAAACTGTCCTGAAAAAGTAATTCAAGAAATAAAAAATTGATAAAGCTGTGAGCACCATAAAGAAATATTCGACAGTGAAATCACGAACCATAACCCTGTAAGGATGATTGCTCTTGTGAGGATGAACTTCAGCACCGACAGTGAAGCACTCCAAGCATAGATCGAAATCAGGACATTTGGTGCATTTAATACGGATCTTTCCTGATATGTCTTTATTACAGTAGTTGCAGTGGTAGAGTGCCTTCTTCCCATCACCAGTTCCAGACCCTGTGTCATTAGACAATAATAAGAAGAGCATTCATCACACATTATGATAAATAATTGATAGATCACCAGCAGTAACATTCTCTAAGTTTTCTGTACTTGACGTTGTCTTTCTTCGTTTTGATCTGCAAAAGTAGTCAAAAGATTAATTATTAAAAAGCCAACGCAATACAAAAGAAACCTGAACAACATATTTCGACAAAGAAAAGAAATTTGCGGCGCCAGTTTCAAGCAGTGAGAACACTTGGTAACAACTGAATAACATGAATAACATAACATGAATAACATGAATAACCAATACCTTACAGACACAAAAATTTTCCAGCACAAAAAGATTCGATTTCGTGAAAACGGTACAAGAATCAACAACATCACAGATACATCTTCATTCTTCAATAAGTAATACACGATAATTCAAGGTTATCGGTCCTTGTCTCGGAAGTTTTGATATAACAGATATAACGCTTATACGGAAGAATTCAACGTCATTCAGGCGGTCAACAAGAATGTAGTCAACAGCAATATCCAAATAGGCAAAAAGCTCAAATAAAACTTAATTGCCGCGACCAAAATATAAATACTCGCGTAACAGCCTTTCCCGTAAATACGGCAAAATTTACCCCCCCGTAAGCAATTTTTTTCATCAGAGAAACAAAATTACACACCGGTGACCTAGTTCTTCATCCCCGGCGTTGTTCGCTACACCCCGCGAGCGTCCCATGCCGGCCGGGGCGGCACAGTGGAGTCAATTGGCAGAATAAGCTGGCAAGATTCCCCCTGATTCCTCGATAATCACTTCCCCCGAGGTTAGGGCAGAAGAGGACCTATGAGATATTCAGATCTCTCACATTTCGGGCGCGGGAGGGCAAAAAGACAAACAAACCGTGGGAAGATAAATGAACGGTCGAGATTAGAGAATGCTTGTCCGCGAAATTAATCGGAATGGTTTAGAACGGATAAGAATGTCTAAAATACCTCATACTCCTATTTATTATCTTATCTATCCACTATTAGATCATGTTAAGAGTTTAATTTATCACTTGTGCAGGGTAAAACTGTAATATTATCTGATAAGGGTTTATCTGAAAATTCGCTAGTGGTCTGATGATGTTATTGATGTAAATTAGTATATCCTTTGTAGACAAATGTTTTGTTTCTATATTTGGAGGTCCAATTATTATTATTTTATGTTAAATGTAATATTATGGTCATCCAAATTAAAAGGGTTTATCATAACTAATTCTCAATAATCTAAATTATCCGGGGATTAGAGAATCCTTATCGACCAAAATAAATGCTTATAGTTTTCTCAAAGGACAGAGACTTCAATTAGACTTCGTAGCTCATATCTAATCGATCAAGTTATGCCCAAATGATGATCAATCCATCTATGACATCATTCCTATGACCACTTCATACATTGCACTCCAAAGTAGTTTTAGGGCGATCTCATTTTTTGCTCTTGTCTATTGTTTCTCGAGTTTCTCCCTTTGTAGAGAAACTAATGAACTGAGGACTTCCTAGAAATGATTGCATGCCCACCACAAATACATGACGTATATTCTCAATCTCATTGCCGTCATGCATTTAGGAGTAAAACTATGATTCACTTGTTCTTTCGTAGCGACCCCATTGCAGATTACAAACGCCAACTCCTAGTAAATTGGTTTTTAGCCCTCTCCTTTGCACTCTCTCTCCCACTCCTAGAGATCTTCAAGCAATTATTTGACTTGTTGACATGCTCTCGGGGCAACCCCCCTCATATGCATATCGATATCCTATATATTATGGGAGATATGGAAGGGAAACATTTCTTCATAATTTGTAGGCCACTCGATGCACACCCTGTAAATCATGAGACATGTCAACAATAGCTTCGGAGTACTCATTGTTTGGTGCTCTCCATAATGAAATACTCGAGTTTTATTTGTGAGGGCCTAAGGATTTAGGAAATCCAAGTCACCCATACAACAATCAAGATTGCCATTCACTTTATCAGTTGGCTACCCTTGAATTTGGGATTCAGAAGCTCAACTCTGGCTGAGAAGATTGAGGAAACCTTGGCCTAGCAGGGAGGAGGAGACACATAATGTAACCATATAGGCCACATGCCTTCTTCTACTCATATGATGTTCAAATTTGCACAACAATAGAGACTAAGATGATACGAGATAGTTTGCTCCTTTCCAAGGAGCACAACCGCAATGATATTATCATATAATCCAAATTGAGCGTGTTTGTCAAGATGTTACATGCAAGATCTTCTCTACCTTGGTGACTTCAAATGTCTAGGAAGATATTATGCAATGTTGGAGGAGGATCCTAGTCATCATGCACCAACGATGAGAGGAGAATAATGATACACTCATGTGATACGTTAGGTCAAAGTTTTGTCTTCTCGTCTCGACATGATATACCTATTAGGGTTAAGGATCTTATTGCTTCCCGTAACATGGCATGCTTCGCTTGTACATATGTCAAACACTTATCCTTGCCGCTCCACGGCGGAGGTGCATCCTTCAAGACACAAAAAATGGTTTTCATGGTCCTGGGCCAAGATGGTAGTATCAATAACACCCTATGTTTTTAGGAACAATGATGATGTTTAGTGAACAAAGCATTTTCTTTCTTAATCGTCGTCCCTAGTGAAGATGATAATCACATACTCCGAAGTATGCAGCCCTCCACCTCTCCCTCCCCAGCATGGTCTGATACTTTGGGATCACCTATCCCTTGGTGAGTCTGATTTTAGGATTTATTATTTATCTTTGGTAAAACTGTATTATTTTCTTTTAAGGGTTTATCTGAAATTTCTCTCTAGGTGTGGTATAACTGCCTACTGGATAACATTGTCGATATTTTCCCTGAGATATGTTAGCGGAAGGCTTCATCAATCTAGGGTTCAATCGGATCTTCCTCCCGTTTCTCCGCTCCAATTGCGGCCTCCTAAAAGCTCAGCCAGAACTCTCCTTCAACGATATTTGCACTGTAAGTCCGCGGATCTCTGTACACTCAATGAGTACGCATTTTGAAGGAGAACTCGTCGTACCCGAGATCTCAGAGTCTAATGTTGATTCCGTCAACGAATCGTCTGAGGTGAGAGCTCTTTAATGCAATTTGCATAATTTTTTATGATATGTTTAATAGAGTTTTTTTTATACTTCTGTATGAAATATATGCATTTGAAACACAGTCTAGGCCCAAAAATCGTACCGCCCTAATGACAATGACTGTTTTTCATCGCAACATTCAACTGATGGTATTCCATTACAGAGCTGGTGTAGCTCAAAGAAGAGAGTCCTAGTTAAAAATAAACAAGGAGAAACACTCGTCGGAATTCTACACCAAACTGGCCATTCTAGGGAACTTGTTATCTTGTGCCACGGATTTAGATCATCAAAAGAAAGCAGAACACTATTGAATGTTGCTGATGCTTTGGAGGAAGAAGAAACTGCTGTCTTTCGATTTGATTTCTCGGGAAATGGAGAAAGCGAGGGAACGTTTCAGTATGGCAATTATTGGAAAGAAGTTGACGATCTAAGGGCAGTTGTCCAGCACTTTTCCAGCCAGGGATGGAAAATAAAGGCCATCATAGGCCACAGCAAGGGAGGGGACGTCGTCTTACTCTATGCATCTATCTATCATGATGTTCCTAAGGTGATCAACATATCCGGGAGATTTTATCTGAATAACGGAATTGAAGAACGGCTAGGTGCAAATTACATTGAAAGGATTAAAAAAGATGGGTTCATTGACGTGAGGGAAGAAACTGGTGATCTTCTGTATCGCGTGACTGAAGAAAGTCTGATGGATCGTCTGTCAACTAATATGCAATCATCATGTTCGTTAATCAAGAGTAATTGCAGAGTCTTAACGGTTCATGGATCTGAAGATGAGGTCATTCCAGTTGAGGACGCGAGCAAGTTTGCAAATCTTATACCCAATCATGAGCTCCGGATCATAGAAGGTGCTAACCATCGATACTCAGGTCATTATTCTGAATTAAGTTCTTGTATTTTGGCGTTCGTTAAGGCATGACAATTGCTGATAGCGCAAAATCCATCTTTTAATTCGATTTGCCATTTATGTTTATATTCACTCAAATAATTTTACTCTAATTGTCACATCAATGATCATCATATGAACATCTGTCACACATCTGACATGCATAATCGCTCATTCATAAGCATTATGCTCTGCATTTGAGAAACTTTGCATGTATCAACCACACAAGGATGAAAATTTCTAAGTCAACGTTATGTGAATAAGAGTATGTTTTCATTTTTGTTGACGACCGATTGTGGGTTAGTTGCTAAATTCCTGGGTGCTAATTTTCTCACGAATCCTTAGCAATCTTTATCAGATCAACAGGCTTGCACTGAGTTCCTCAGGGTAAGCAATTTAAATAAAATAGAAATAAATACAGAGCTGAATTCATCAACAGATCCATCCTCCTTTCTTCAACTAAACCTCAGTCATTAGACTCTACCAAAGTCAACCCACGTATATTACCAGGTCTTAGAACCGTGGACTCCTTACCTATTGGGAAAGAGTTTAGAATTAAGCCTCTTAATTCCAATTAGTCAGCCCATTATACTAGTAAAGATTTGATCTCTGCCCATTTTAATGAACTCTATGCTTCAATTAAATTTCTTAATCCTTTAATTCATAAGGGTTAAATGATGCCCACTAAGGAAATTGAAGGCTAAAAATCTCCCACAAACAAAAAAATGTATATCTAGTCATTGTAGGTCAAATGTTAATGAGCTCGGACCTTCGACTATCTTTGCAATTGGGCCTCATTGCACCCAATGAATGACATGGATCATTGTGGATGTGTAGCATGAAAGTTAATTGAAATTTCATTCATAGATGTACCTTGCCATCATAGTATGCTGAAGTTTGAAGTGAGATCGACTGAAGTTACTTCGTAATGGTGATAAATCAAACATCTTTAGCCATACCATAAAAATATTTAAAGTTACATTTATTGACCAATGAACATACAAAGTACAAAACTCACATTGCACTGACGGATCATCATAAAATATCAATCTCATACGAGAAGTATGGTCATGAAATATTTTTATGATCACCTTTTATTAGGTGGACTTGTCATCGTGGATTTTGTCCCAATATCATCAATAGACGACTGCCAATCACGACTAATAACTTTGTATCCTTATATTTTGACTTGGTGAAGCTCCTATAATTCTTGGAAAATATACAATTGAGTGATTTCCAGATTAGATCTCAAGAGGTCTTTTGATTCCATCAACTATTCTCAAGATTGTGACAAAATTCCTCACCCAATTTCCATGATTTGATGTTTCATAGCATGTTATAGCTCCTACAGTTATAGGATGCTATCAGCACATGTTTGGCAATTTTCCATGAAAAAGCTCCAGCAACAAGAAGATGGGTATAGCCTAATGTAGATATCTTGCTATCAATACATCAACCAAAAATAGAATCAAAATGCTTGATGATCTTCAATTGTTCTAATAATGTGCTTGCAGGCATATAATTCTTTGTCTTTTGTAATAACACTCTCGGTTACCTTCCAATGATCCATTTTCCATTTCTTAGATAATGGCTCAAGCCCCCATTATTTACTCAGTATTTTCACATGAACAATCTTGGGCACACATAAGAATTCCAAATACTTATGCATAAGATACCTTCTAAATTTCTTGAACTTAAGATCGTTCTTTAGGAAATAGTTCAATGCAATGTATTTGGATTAATTTTTATATAGCCCTTTTGTGATAAATCAATATAGCTAGAGAATGATCTTGGCAAATTTGAATGCTCAGCACATAAGAGGCCCAAGCAAGTTTCTTCATCCAAAATTATTCAAAAGTAAATTTCTTCGGAGATAACATTAATAGTAGCAATCAAGATGCCATGCAAATTTATCAAAAGGAAAATGTTAGTAATACGTGGCCTGCAAGCTCATTAAACTATACACATCTCATTAACTCTATTATAAATCATATATTTCATGTTTATATATGAATTCCAAAGATTAGGATCATTAAAAAAAAGACCTAGAATGCTCTACATGGCACAATATTTTAAATTTCCATAAAAATAAATTTTAATTATTTTATGTGTGTGAGTGATAGATATAGCCCATTAGAGGGCTTAGCTCACACTTGAGGATCTTAGCCCACAAGGCTATATTTTTGTTTCTCTCTCTCTTTCTCCTCTATTAATAGAAGCTTGTAATTTATTCTTTAAGCATCAATTATCAATTGGCTTTATTTTTCAAATAGAATCAGAGTACGACATATTTTTTATTCAATAAGACTAGGGTTCTGCTAGTCATCATCACAAGCTACATAAGAATGAGGGCCAAAGGTACCCTCCCACTTTCCCTCGCTGCTCCGTCTCTCTGGTACTTCCCCTAGGGCTGCCACCACTGCCCATCCAAGGGTTTTCATTGCTGACTAGGGCAGTCGCCGCCCTTCCTCATGGCCACCACCACTGTCTCCCAAGGCAGCTGCCATCGACCCAAGGTAGCACTTGCCACAACTGGGCCGTCAACACCAACCCCAAACGGCTGCCACCATTGCCCCTCTAGGCTGACACACTAACCATAGGCAGCCACTAATAATATGTGTTTTGTGTTTATAAATATATCATTCTCAAATAAATTTAAATTTTCACGATAAAAATTGATGTTGGATAATTCGAAAAGATGATGAATGTAAGAAGATGAGTATGAGTAAGATGAATACGATAGAAAGGAGAGTGATTTATATGAAGATTGGATAAATATATTGGTTTCTAATGAAATCCTACAATATAAGAGAGGACCTATGAATGATATCACGGGGGATGGAAGTATAAATCAGTGAAGATATGGTGAAGGATAGTTCGGAAAGATGATTATAGGAATAACGATAGTGAGTATGATTGCGCAGAGAAGAAATATGGTGGAGAGGTTACTTCAATTCATTTAATGAAGAGGATTAAATTTAATATTGTTAAAGCCTACCTTCTCTTTCTCTCTTATTGGGCTGAAGCCCACTTTCTTCCTTTCTCTCTCTCCTCTCTATCTCTCCTATATATCTCTCACTCTCGTGCATGTAGATGTCTAATCAAACTCTATTTTCTATTTTCCTTCTTTTCTCTCCTATCGTGTTCTCTCTTTCTAACATGGTATCGAGCAATAGGAAAATTTTAGGGTTTGCCCTAAGACGCCGACGCCATCAGCCGCCATTGTCCGGCGGTCGCCCTGCGTCGCTTTGCGTCGCCCTTGCGGCGCCATCCTCGTTCTGCGCCGCTTTGCCATATCCTGCGACGTTGTCGCCCTATTGTGCCGTTGACCTGCTGTGCCGTCGTCCTGCCATTGCCGTCGCCCTGCCCATCCGCCGTCTTGCCGCCGCCTTGAGTCGCTTTGCCTGCCCAGTAACGCCGTCGTCCTGCTGTGCATCGCTATCGCCCTGGTCAAGCCGTCGCCCTGCATCATCCAGGTCTCTCTGCATCATCGACATGCCGCCCTGCTGCCCCGAGGGTGTGATCTGTCCTGCCGACGACGATGCACGGCTGCCCTGCTCACGACGCCCAGCGACGCCGCCTGCTGCTCACGAAGTCGGACGGTACGACGCCGGTTGGGCGCTCTGCAGCCGATCTTTGCCGATACATCTTCCCGTCTGCGCTGATACGTCGCCGATCTTTCCTGCTGACGAAGCCAACTGCCTTCCGCTCTGCCTTCCGCCCCTGCCTTCCGCTCTGCCTTCCGCCCTGCAGACGTCGACGCCCTGCCTTCCGCCCTGCAGCCGCCGACGCCCTGTTGACCCGACGACCCACCTCCGCCCTGCCTGGTGTGGTGAGCGTGGACGCCAATGCCCTGCAGCTGACGCCGACGCCAACGCCCTACTGCCGAAGCCGACGCCGACGCCCTGCCGCTACTGCTCGTGCTTTTGTTTGGCCATTCCCGTCTACTGCTCGTGCTTTTGTTTGCCGCTATTGCTCGCGCGGGGACGTCGAGCGCCACTGCCGCTACCACATCCATCGAAGGTGAGCGTGGACGCAGAGCGCCACTGCCCGCTGACGCCCGACGCCAACGCCTGCTGCCCAGGCCGGCGCTAACGCCCTGCTTCGCTCTCTGCTACGCCTTTGTTTGGCCATTCCCGTCTAGCCGGTCGTCGCTGCCTCGCTGGCTGCTACTCTCCTCATGGCCGAGCCGACCACCTTGTCATCATCCTCTGATGTCACTCAGCCTTCTCATCCTCTGAAGCCTGCTTGGGCTATGGCTGCCTCTGGAGGCAAGACATCCTCGACTCTGTCCACGGCGGACGGGTCATCATCGACTACTCCCTCGGCATCAGGAACGGTCAGCCTCGCCCTATCTCCCTCAGAGCTGGCCTACATTCAAGCATCACGGGCCTCCTCACTTTGTCCGAGCACGGCACCATCAGCCAATCTTGCGGCACTGACGAGCAGCTTGGTGTCATATGCGGGAGGACGGGGCTCTTATCCAGGTATGCCGTCTATCTCAACTCCTCATATTACTTCTTGGGTTATTGACTCGGGGGCATCTTCTCATATGATTGGCTTCCCCTCTGTCCTCACTGCTTATCGGCCTGAAACCTCCATTCCTGACGTCTGTATTGCTGACGGTCGTTCCTGTCCTGTCCTTGGGTCTGGCCAGTCTCGTGCCACCTCTTCCCTTCCTCTACAAAACGTCCTGTACATTCCTGGATTCCCTGCGAATCTATTGTCCATCAGTGCGATCACTAAAGCCCTTCACTGTGGTGTGTTTTTCTTTCCCCATCACTGCGTCTTCTAGGATCTCGACACGGGCCGGAGGATTGGACTAGGCCGTGAAAACGGACGAGGCATCTACGAGCTAGTGGCTGACTCTCCATCTACAGGACTTCAAGCCCTTTTTGCACTCTCTGCTTCCTCTAGTTCCCTTCATGACTCTTTTACGTGGCCTTTGTCGATTGGGGCACCTAGTTTTTGTCAAGCTTAAAGAAACTCTACCTTGGTTACACTTATCGAGTTTCATTGTGAGTCTTGTGAACTAGGGAAGCACCATAGATCGTCGTATCCATCGCGCAGCTGGTCCACCTACCCATCGCCCGTTAGACTTGGTCCCATCTGTGACGTTTGGGGTCCGGCCCCGCATCCATCGCCTACGGGAGGAAAGTACTACATGATGTTCGTTGATGACTACACCGAGCGACTTGGATATATATCTGAAGAGTCGAAAGGAGGTACTTTCTCGCGTTCGGCACTTTCTAGTGAGATTATTACCCAGTGACGAGACGATGCGTCAAAGTCCTCCGCACGGACAATGCACTTGAGTTTACTCGAGAGGCGATTGAGGAACTCTGCTCGGCCCATGGCATAGTTCATCGGACTACTGCCCCATACACCTTGCAGCGAACGGGGTGGCGGGCGGAAACATCGACACCTCCTGGACATGGTACGCACACTGCTGCACTTGCTATGAGGGTACCTCGGTATCTCTGGTGCGAAGGCTGTTACATTGCTACATGCACGGTGAACCGCCTTCCATCTGCTGGCTCTTGGAGGTGCTATTCCCCTTCAGCGATTGACTCCTGTTGCTGATCTCTTCTCTCTACCACCTCGAGTGTTCGGCTGCCTGCCTTTGTCCAAGATCACACCCTCGGCTTATCCAAGGCTGGCTCCCCGTGCCCAAAGGGTGTGTTTGTCGGATTATTCTCGGACTCGGAAAGGGCTACTAGTGTGTACTTCCCCGGATCGGCGCCGATGCGTTACTTCGGCGGATGTGACCTTCCATGAGGACGTTCCCTACTTTTACCTCTACTCACGTCTGCGACGACCTCTCCCTCCCCATCCCTCCTTCCTTAGGTATCCGCTACCCTTGTCATTGACCTCCCTATGACTGTCTCGATTCCCTTACCTGAGGTGTCACCACCCTCGGCATCCCTCCCGTCTGACCCATCTTCTGAGCCGCAATCTTCCTCCTCGCCGATAGCTCCTGTTCCGGCTCCCTTGTCACCCCCACCTTCCCCACCGCCTCCCGTATCTGATCTTGACCTTCCCATTGCCCTTCGCAAGGGTACTCGACAGTGCACGCAATACCCTATTGCTCATCATGTCTCTCCTGCCCACCTTTCTCCTTCCTATCGGTCCCTTGCTCTTGCCGTTCTAACCGAGTCAATTCCCAAGTCGTATATTGAGGCGTTGCAGGTACCGGCGTGGAAAGCGGCGATGGACGTGGAGTATGCGGCCTTCATCCAGCGGGAGACCTAGAAGCTGGTTCCTCGGCCCATCAATGCCAATGTTGTCTCTTGCAAGTGGGTGTACTCCCTCAAGTATAATCCTGATGGCTCCATCGCTCGCTACAAGGCCCGTTTCGTGGCTCGTGGCTTTTCTCAAGCCTATGGTCTTGACTATCATGAGACATTCTCGCATGTGGCGCGCCTCAGCTCCATCCGGGTTCTCTTCTCCATTGCCCTGGATCAGTCCTGGCCGCTTCATCAGCTGGACGTGTCCAATGCCTTCCTTTACGGCGACCTTGATGAGCAGGTATTCATTGAGCAACCGCTCGGGTACGCTGCTCGGGGGAGTCGTCTCGAGGTGTGTCTCCTCAAGAAGGCTATCTATGGGCTGAAGCAAAGCCCGCGTGCGTGGTTCCACAAGTTCTCGCAGCTGCTTTTCGCGTATGGCTTTGTCTTTTACTCGTATCCGATCCATCGTCATGCGGAAACGCACCCCGCATGGATGTGTTATCTCGGGCTGTGTATGTGGATGACATCATCATCACTCGGTAGTGACGATGCTGAGGTGACTGCGACCAAGGCTTATTTGGCTCAGCATTTTTGTCACACGCGATCTGTCTCCCCCAGTACTTTCTTGGACTTGAGATTGCTATCGTCAGGGCAGATGTCCATTTGTCGGCGGAAGTACGTGCTTGGATCTACTGGAGGAGACGGGGATGCTGCGGGTGCAAGCGGCCTCCTCACCTATGGAGCGGGAGAATGTGGATGGTGGGACAATGCCACCGCACTTCTTGAGGATGCGAGCATCGACCGCCGACTTGTGGGGAAATTGATCTACCTCACTGTGACTCGCCGGACATCTCCTATGCGGTTAGTATCTTGAGTCGGGCTTTATGCGGGCTCCTCGCACTATCCATTTGGAGGGTGTCTATCGGCTTACGGCGTACCTTAAGAGAGCTCCGGGAAGGGCCTCTTATATCGGCGACATGGGTCATCTACGCGTGAGGCCTACTCGACTCTGGGCTCTCGCTGGTGACAAGGAGGATCGGAAGTCACATGGTGGCTATGCCACCTATGTTGGAGGTAACTCGGTCACATGGCGCTCTCGTGAAAGCGAGCCTATCGTGTCCCGCTCTAGTGCCGTGGCTCGAGTATAGAGCCATGGCGGATACCACGCAGAAAATGTTGTGGCTACGCTCTCTCTCTCATCGAGCTTGGCTTCCCGCCGAAGGGCCTATGCAGATGTACTGCGATAACATGGCTGCTACCTTTATCGCCAGTAATGCTACGTTCCATATGAGGATGAAGCATATTGAGATTGACTGCCACTTCATACGACAGTATGTCAATAATGGTACCATCTGTACCCCACACGTCGCTTCCGCACATCAGCTGGCAGACATCTTCACTAAGGCCCTACCGGGCCCTGCATATGAGACCATTGGATCCAAGCTGGGCATGTTTGATCTCTACGCTCCAGCTTGAGGGGGAGTGTTAAAGCCTACCTTCTCTTTCTCTCTTATTGGGCTGAAGCCCACTTTCTTCCTTTCTCTCTCTCCTCTCTATCTCTCCTATATATCTCTCACTCTCGTGCATGTAAACGTCTAATCAAACTCTATTTTCTATTTTCCTTCTTCTCTCTCCTATCGTGTTCTCTCTTTCTAACAAATTTAATTCTAGAACGGGGAGAAGATATAGAAATGATAATACAAAGGATTGGGATTTATCTTTGAGAATATTTCGGATAATAGTTCTGTGATAGAGAATAGATAGTAAGAACGCGTCGACGTTGGACTTACGATTTAATAGGTGAAATATTAATCACGATAATGGTAGAGAGAATGAAAACCTTGAAGTGGGCGTGAAGTGATGCCTTTGAACTCGCCCAAACGATCCAAGATATCCTCGATTTTTTTTGAGTTGAGATGGATGAAAGTGACATCAAGGGAGGGAGAAAAGATAGGGAGGTAGAACTCGGAATAGAGATATGTGGGAGAGGAGATGGAACACAAGGAACACAGTGAATTATCACTGAAGGAGAACAACTTCATTTATCAAAACAACATGTCTCTTTCTTTTACAATTGTCCCTCTTATATCGAAGAGAGAGTGGGAAGTTAGGATGAAGAGATGCATGAGGTAGTTACATGGGCAGTTAGGCATCTTCTTGTGGACTGTCTCATGCTTTCTCACTGCTCTGATTTTGTAGGAGGGTTGACCATGGAGTCTTGGATCTACTGAGGACCCTTGACCGTTGTGGCGGTTGTTTAGATGATTACTTGTTCGGTAGAGGGAACTCAGCCCAAGTCTTTACATTATTCAAAACCGTGGGGTTCTCTCTTGATGTAGCTGTCATTATATTCACCTTGGGTAGATCGTGATCTTGATGTTGTTTATTTATGAGGCATGACTTCAAGTGAAACCCACTGGCATCATCTTCGGGGAAGTCTTTTGTCTCTTCTATGTTCGGTTAGAATTAATCAGACCAAGCTTTCATTATCTTCCTAAGCCGTAGAGGTGTTGATCACATGGGAGGTAGTCTTCATTGCTTGAAGCTTTCTTTATGCTCTTCGTGATTGGTTTCATATGTCTTCATTGCTCTAATGATGGCCGAGGGATACGATGTGTAAACTCATTGACCTTTAGATGATCTTGGAAGTCTTGGGTAGTTAGGAGGATGGTCCTCGTGACTGTCTTCCTTAATGGTAGCTTTCTTCATGCTGATTATCAACATAAAAATGCATGGGTTGATTCATGCAAAGGCTTTTGTCTTGAGTTAGAATCCAAAAATATTTCTTCCATTAGTAGTAATATATAGATCTCTCCTATAATTCTATCTATGGGGGGTTTCAAAGAGAGAAGGGAATATAACACAAAGATGTTCCTACTAATTTTGAGATCATTTATTCATACAAGGTACCTATGATATAGTGAATATGGTTTGGATATTGAGGAACCTATATAAACGTGAAGGTGGTTGACTTGGTCCAAAGATGGAGTTCTAGGTATTCTAGGGAATAAGGCTTAACTTCATATGACCAATTCAATCTTTAGATCATGATATAACTGGAAAAGGAGGGAAGATAATTCCCTTTGAATCTGCACTCTCTTTGAATGTCTTAGAGAGGTCTTCTTCATTCATTTCATGAATGGATAATTTCTCAAACTTGTGAATAAGGAGGAGCATGCTCTTTTGTTGCTTTTGAGAATGAGTTCTCTTCCTTAGTTCATACCTAGGTTCACTTGGAACCCTTGTGTTCTTGTGTTGAGATAATTCTCCATAAAAAATTTGACGAAATAATAAAAGAATGATGAGATTTGATTTAGATGTACGAATGGTAAAGCTTAATTTTATTGAGTAATATAAACAGATATTATAAGCCTATATTTATAGAGGAGAAAGAGAGAGAAATGGAAAAATAACACATGAGGGACTAATGTCCTTGGAGCAAGATAAAACAAGAAGACTTCCCAAGAGCTCACCCATCCTAGAACTCCTCTCTCTCAAGCATGCTTAACTTTGGAGTACTTGTGAGATTCGATGGACGAAACCCTCTAATGAGCTATATCTAACAAGCCTATTTTTATCTTGGGCCAAAAACCTTTTCATTGGTCGAGCTTTCCACAAAAAATCTATGTGAGATCTGATAAGGGTCAAATCATGGTTGCTAAAAATGCAAAATTATGTATAAAAAATTATACTCAACATTTCGAAGTTGATCTTAAATTTTTTAACAATAATGAGTTGAGGTCAAATACATAGGGAGGAAGGTTGAAAGATTGAAATGAAGGATTATTTTTGTATTTTTTTAAGTTAGGAAAGAGGAAATGGTCAATGAAAAAAGGAGACATGCAAAAGGTGCTATTACCCAATAGGGCACTTCTAAAACCCTGATTAAAGATAAAAAATTCTTCATCAAGATGCAAAATAGTGATATAGGGTTTGAAATATGGATTTATGAATGGAAAAGATAGAGAAAATAGAAAATATTGAAAATAAAATGCCTTAAGCTAAAGTATTGCATTAAAAAACTCACTCCAACGATGCTCTTTAATCTAACACTCCTTTTAGAGACCTTACATCTCACCTAGACTTGGAAACTTGCATATAACATAATAAATAAATAGAAAGATGAGAAACTCACTTAAAATGATGCTTGTTACATGATGAACAATCGATTGATGCTCTTTTTCCTCTAGTAAGACAATGCTACCAACATCCAAATAAATTTAAAAAACCTAGTTTTTCCTATTTCATTCTCTAAATTAGTTATCGTGAGACAAAAATCATAGAATGAATATTGTGCTCATAAAATTTCATCTCCAAAATCCAGCAAGATATGAGATATCATGATTTTAATTTGGAGCAGATATAGTTGTTATTTCCCTTAAAAATTGCTCGATTGATTTCTAGCCATCTAATTTCTTTGATCAAGATTAGAAGCCACCAGATTGCACCATGAGTTAGTTTGTGATTTGCCAAAGTAGGGAGAGAGATTCAGGATTAGCAGCAATTCTGAAGTCAAGCCAATCTAAGTTAGGAGCTCTAGGATTGTGCCACATGGCAACATCATAATTACTGTGAAGAGAGAAAAAAAGGGGAAAATCTTGGCCCTTGATAGCATAGTCTGCAATCCAATGCTCTAGGAGTGCCACGCGTCACATATAGAAATAGGGGATTTAGTGGACCCAATCCACCAAATCGAGTAGCTTTGATTGGAAAATTAGAGAAAATTCTAGAAAAATCCGTAGTCTTTGAATTAGTAGTCTTAGTTCCTCCATTGTAGATGGTTTAACCATGCTTGGAGCCTCAAAATGATTGAGAACTACATCACAAGTCCAAATGCATTTTTCTCTTTGTACGAAATAAATATTTCCTGACCAAATATTGAAAGGAGGGTGCACAATTGGGAGGGTGCATTTTAGTAGACGACTCACTAAATGATTAGAGTTATTTGGTAAAATAAACTTGAATAACTTCATCTTTTTTAACAAGTCTTTTATCAAGAAGGCTATGTCATTCACATCCTCGGCATTTTAAGAATGCTTGAAGGCCCCTCTAACTTGAAGTGATTTTGAAATACTCTTCTTTTATTGATGGTGATTGATAACATGCTATTTATACATGAAAGTACATGATTATTAATACAAATAAAGGCATTAATCATTCCAAATATATGCATGTTATCATATTTTAAGTATATTTCTATCATTTTGTATAATTTCATGTTATGATCTAAAAATACACCAATTTACGGATTATTATACATAATTAAACATTATAATCTTTAATCCTAATTACAATGGAGATCATAATCATGTTTTTATGATGAAAATATAAGAGAAAAGATCTTTATTAACATTTATGTATTTTTATAAATTTATTTTATAAGATACATGAATGTATTAATTTAATTAATATTTATTCTCTTATTATTTTAATATTTTGACTTTTTTATAATGATAGATTATTCAATTTCTGATCCAACAAAATAAATTTGAATTAATTTGGAGTTGTATTTTGAAAGTTATGAATTTTAAAATTTTTAAGAATTTTCTAGAATTTTTATGAATTTATTTAAGTTTATTTTCGAATTTAAAAGCATTTAAATTAATTAAAAATAAAGAAAACAGGGTGCATTTATCGCGCGAACCCACGTGGATGCGACGTGGCACGCAAGGCCACGTGGCAGAGACACGCAGACCCGCGCGAGTGCCTGCGTGGCACTGAGGTGACATTTATACATATATATTTTTATTACATAGGTTATAGTACTTATAAGCATTCCATATAGGAATATCGCTAACCGTTATAACCATCACACCTTATATACCCAAGCGTCCTTCTTGTTTTTCTCCGTGTGGGACTATGTTCCCTCTGTTTTGTTTGATTGCAGGCCGCGTGGTGTGACGTGGAGCGTCGGATCAACATCGCGATAAACGACGTGCGTAGATGCGATAGACGCGGGGTCCACCCGATCTTCAAATCACGCACATGGTTAAAAAGGGACTTAAGTGAATTGATCCAGACTGTCCATCAAAGGAGTTATAACGGTCGACATTCAACGCATCTGATGGTTCTTCGATTAAATCAAGATCGCCCGATGAAGATCCGATGCATGAGATGAAACGACGCACCTCTTCACACACAAAATGTGGAAAAATCTCGGCCCTCCATCAAAGATCAAACAGATGCGACTTAATCGCACCGTTTCAATCAAACAAAGCCTCATCGCGACCGTTGATCGCGATGCGCTCGTTCATCTAACGGTTGCGCCCAATTTCGTCTTTAAATAGCCTGTTCTTCGCGAATGGAAGGCTAGCCCTTGAATTTTTGAGAAATTCGAACTGTCCAGACACTCAATTCGAGTGCCATTTGATTTCTTCATGTTCTTGACTCGTTTCCGCGTCCAAGGAATGCTTGAAATCAGAATTTGATCGAGAGATCGAGGAGAAATCACATCTTGAACTTCAATTTCGTCTTCAAAAATGCGGAATGAAAAGCCATGCATCCGGTGATTAATTGGATCATTTCAAAGGCTACATTGGGTTAGATTATGTGTTTTCATCTTATCTTTCATCATTTAGTGTTAATTTTACATTTTGAATCATAGATTAAGTTTAATTTCATTTTAATTTCGGTTTTCAATCAATTTTTTGCGATACGAATTTTCTCCCATTTTCAAACTACGATTACTCTGCGAATTCTAATCCAAATCACTAGATTTTTGATTCCGTGGA
>CM044106.1:7490655-7514427 GCA_024174645.1 Lemna minuta
TTACTTGTTTACCCTTTTTTTCCATCGTCGGTTGGACGTTCGTCTTGGCGAAGTCCTGGATTTCGTCCACGCGTGAGTTCATCCTCTTCATTTCCTCGATTAGTTGCGAGATCGCGTCAAGGATCAGGTCGTATGCCAGCGTGGTTTGGCGTGTAGCTTGTGTGTATGCTTGTGGTTGAGTCGGCGCGTGACGGCTTGTCGTATCTTTGATTAGGGTAATTTTTCTGACCATTTGTATTGTGGAGGTCACAGGGTTGATCGTTGTTCCTCCTATATCCATTGTTACTTGCAAAAGAATTGTTAAAAATATGGGTATTATATTGGTTAGGATAATTACAGGATAAGACTATGAGTCTCTGTTGATTTGGTCTTCTGGTGGACCTTGTCTATACATCCCTTGCCCTTGAATTGCCATCACGGGGCAATCTAATTGACGTGGTCGAATCTCGAAAGTTACGCATGGTGGCCTTCTTGGAGTGAGACGGGGGCGAGTCACTTCAAAAGCCGTTGCGGATGTTGAGTCGGTCTTGTAGAAAGGTTCTGGACTTCCGCCATTTTGTCGATCCTTTCGAGCATCACGTCTCGCTGATTTGGCGTCGAGCTTTCGGCATTGCACATCTTCCAAATTGTTTCGCCGCATTATGGTGACTATTTTCATCTTCCGTTTCGATGAGATCCATCGCGTCGTCTTCATATTTGCTCATGAAGGGTGCCACTTCGCTATGCTGCATCCAAAAAGGTATCTATCTTGCAGGCCTCACTCGTCATAAAATATTTGAAGGTTAATTCATGGTTTAGACACTCCATGGTGTGGGCACTCCCTTGTAAGATCTCTTAATCTCTCCCAGGCCTCGTGGAAGGTTTCACTCGAGCCTTGGGTGAATTCTCGGATGGCTTTTCGGACGGAGGTGGTCTTTCCTACTGAATAATATTTTCTTAAAAACTCTTCCTCCATCTTGGTCCAACTTGTGAATTCTTTCGCTAATTTTAATAACCAGTCTTTGGCTCTATCTCTAAGGGTAGCGGGAAAGAGTTTCATCTTCATTGTGTCGGCGGGGACATTTTGAAGGTGATTTTATTTCACTAAGCTTGGGAAAACTCATCTACATGTCTATAGGGATCTTCCAGAAGGCTTACCATGGAAGATAGGAAGCATGCTCATAACATGGGAGTCTATTCTAAAATTGGCCCCTCTTCCTAAGGTTGCGTGAATTCTGGTGACAGTCATTGGCTGGAGGACGGAGCCTAACGCATAGTCACTAGGGCATTTCACGGCATTTCCCTCATCGTTTCGGGCCATTCCTACTGGTTTGGTGGGATCAAAGGTTGAGTCGTTCTCGGTAGTGTCGGTCTCGAGTAGCTTCGGTAGTTTTGCGAGGATGCGTTCAAGGGCTATTTCTAGGGGATTATTCCGTACTCTCCAAGGCTAGTCTCGTCTTCTGATGAAGAGTGGATCAAATATTCAGATGGATAATATCTTATAAATACTTAAAATATATTAGAAATTGAGATCAATCGTACCTGAATGTCGGTCTCCGTGAGAGTTACGCGTTCTTAATACGATTTTGAAGAAGTGATTGTAAAGTCCCAATAGGGCGGTAGTTTAACCTAAGAGGGGGGGGGGGTGATAACATGCATTTATAACTTGAATTCTTATCTTAATTAACTCATATTCATTCTTATTTTATGTGAATATGATGCATGTTATCATACTTTTTAGGAATTTTCTCCATTGGCATGTCATTTCACTAAAGTTGATATTTATGCATAAATTAGGGATAATTTCATGCTTCATATATGATTAATCTTGTGTTTAAATTAATAGAAGTTAATCTACATTGTGTGGAATGAGTTTTGACTTTAGTAAATGTTTGAAAGGATGATTTTAGGATGAATTTATGATTTAAAATGTTTAATGAGAAATGATGTAAGTAAATTATAAGTCATCTTGATTTCTTCATTCTAAATATATTTTGAATGACATGATATTAAAAAGAAAAGAATTTGTGATCCAATGGAGAAAATTTGGATATTTTAAAAAGGAGTTGTATATTTTAAATTATGAATTTTTGAAGTTTTAGGCCCTTTTTCCGAATTTTATTTGATTTTTAAATTGAATTTTCCTATTTAAAATCAAAAAAAGGGGTTAACTAACTTGCAGGCTCACGTGGCGAGCTGAAGCTGACGTGGCGCGCGGAGGCTGACGTGGCACGCGGGACCAACTCGGGTTGCGACGCGACACTGAGGCCACGTGGCAGCGCCCGGGTGGCCCGCGCAGGAGGCGCACAGGCGCGCCAAGTGGCAGGGGGCCATGCGGCCACGTGGGCGCCCGTGTTGGGCGCCACGTATAGGTTCGGTAATAGAGAGAATAGAGACAATTAATAGGGGAATTCACTCCCCTATTTATACGCATCATTCCTCTTTATTTTCTCCGTGTGGGACTATGTTCCCACACGGTCTTACCTTTGCAGCGACGTGGACGCGTGGCGAGCGTCGGATCTCCTCAGGGACGGCTACGATCGCGTGGACCCGAGTCCACGCGATCAGAAAATCAAGCACGTGCGTAAAGTTGTATTTAAGTAAGGCGATCGGATGACTCACCTGACGCCACGAGAAGCGCCTGATCTTCTTCAAAAGTGGATTACGCAAGATCGCAATCGGGCCGTCTACTGGACTGAAGCTTAATCAGACGGCCACGATCTTTCGCGATCAGAGGCACTACGCGATCATCCAATACGCATCAGACGGCTGCAATTGTTCGCAATCATGGTGACGCACGCAGAGCGATCTTGATCGGTGGATCTTCATCAGACGGACGTGATCTCGCGCGATGGGAGCAC
The DNA here is from genome assembly GCA_024174645.1 of Lemna minuta. Classification (NCBI taxonomy): domain Eukaryota; kingdom Viridiplantae; phylum Streptophyta; class Magnoliopsida; order Alismatales; family Araceae; genus Lemna; species Lemna minuta. Next base: position 7,493,496 of record CM044106.1, read on the forward strand.
CGTGTGGATCGCGATCTAATCTTCATTGGACGGTTCAGAAGTTTCGTGGAAGAACTCCACGATCGCGGTCCGATCGAACCGCGATCGGGGAGTTTACATGGTGGAATCACCGCCAATCGAGCAGATGTCGATCGACGAACGACCAGGACCACGATCGTTGCCCGATCGTGGCGCGATCGTGGCCCAATCACGGCCCTATCGTGGCCCGATCGTGGCCCGATCGCGGCTAAAATGCATGATATTCGGAGGCAAAATTGAAGCTGATTTGTTGCGGAACTGAAGCCACAATCCACGCCCAAGGAATCGCCCCCTCGACGCCATCGAACCGCCTCCACAATCACCTCCATTGCCCATGATTTCGAGCCCAATTTCCCCTTTAAAAGCATGTATTTCCCCCCTTTTGTTCTTCAACTTTTTGATCGATTCTGAACGAATTAAGCAAATTTCGAGGAAGATCTCTAGTTCATCGTGATCCCCCCGCGTTTAGACTCAATTGCGAAGCAATTGGAGCGGGATTGATCGCGAATTTCTCCTTGATTTCATCCAATTTTCCCCTTGAATTCCGAACGTCCGCGAGGAAGAATCCGAGCAAATTCGTTTCAATCCATGAGAATTGAAGCCCCATTCTTGCGGAAATCGGGTAAGTAGTGAGATTTGATCGATTATCAGGAGGTAATTTGAGTTTTTATTAGATTTAGAAGTTTAATTTTGCAAATTAGTTCGTAGTGTTCTTCATTTTCCCCAATTTTAGGTCCGAAAAGATGCTGATTTTGAAAATAGGATATCTCTTTGATTATAAATCCAAATCACTTGATCTTGGTTTCATTGGATTCCTCTTTTCATCAGATTTCTGTGGATAATAAATTCATCAAATTCTGAGTTCATTTGACCCTCCAATTTGATGTTTGACCAAGGGCTGTTCATCTGTTATCAGAAGTCAAACGTTGAATTTCGGGGTCAATTACTTTTTATTGACAAATCAAAATTTGATAATTTAGATCTTGTTAGATTCCTCTGGTTCTTAGCTTTCCATTGACATATAAATTGCAAGATTTGGATTTCATTTGGTCATTCAATTTGAAGATTTCCTCTGAAGTGTTAATTTTCGGGGATTTTCCGATAGTTGATTTTCAATAATTCATAATAAATCCATTTCGTATCCAAAAATTACGAAATATATATCAATAAATTCCATTTTTTCTCTAGTTTCGAAATATCTAATTTTCGTAATCTTCTGACTCTGTTTGGTTCTTTGATTTTGCAGAACACCTACTATTGGTCAAAGTCAATCCTTTGACTTTGACTTTTGACTTTTCTCTGTCAAATCGGAGATTTCAATTCTTAAAAATTCTTAATTAGCTTATTTATATCATTTCTATTCTTTACATCTTATTTTCTATTATTTAAAACTCCTTTTAGAGCTAAGTTTGACTAAGTCAACTCTGCGTTTAAAGTTAACCCTGCTCTCTGTGAATCGACCAGATACTTACCGAATACTTGATTATTATATCTTGTCTTTGTGAGTTCAATTTTATAAATTTTGTTTGACCATCGTCTTTGTGTTTTAACGACGCACGAAAACGACACGTGAGGGGGTGAATTTGGTTATGTGTTAATTTTAATTATTATTCTCTACTTTTTCTTTTTACTAAGATTCGTTGGTTAATCACTCACTTGTTGTCCTCTCGATGCACCCGATATTATTATACTGGTTGGGGGACCTAATGTCCCTTAATTCAGTCCCGAGTACTATAGACTCCGAGCCTCCTCCTCACCAACTGAAACCTAATCCTCTCACCCCTCAAATGGGTGAAGGACAATGTTCAAATACAAGGTTTTAGATTTTCCCCCTACGGCAAACCTAACACACACCTTTACCTGTCCCTACGGTACTACCCACTAGGCCTCGACCTCCTTGGCTCCTGGACGCCCTAACTCGCTCAAGCCGATCTCCACGCGATTGCTCGTCCCTTCACGCCCTGTCGTGCCTCCTCCACTAGTACCACCGTCGAACACCGGTAAATCGAGTCCTCGTCTTCCGGTTCCTCTTGGTCTTCCTGCTCCCGAAGTCTTGACTCCTTCTCGTCTCAACGAATGAGACGCTCACGTCCTCCGTGTGCGTGTGAATGCAATGGTATGGTTATCTAAATTCTGCTAGATATTATCAGATGACTATAGTAGACAAGTGAGAGTGAATTTAAAAGGTACATGACATACAAGACTCCTACTTCAAGATTTGATTCTCTAACCTAGGGTTGACAGTACTAAAGGTTGACGTTCTGTAGAAGATTGACTTTTAGACAAAGTTGACTTTTCTCACTAATGTTGACTTTCTGACAATGTTGACTTTCTGTATGAGGTTGACTTCTGACCTGAGTTGACTTTCTATCAAAGATTGACTTTCAGTCTAAAGTTGACTTTTTGATAAAGTTGTCTTTTTTGACTAATGTTGACTTTCTGACAATGTTGACTTTTCTGACAATGTTGACTTTTCTAACTAACGTTGACTTTTTGACTAATGTTGACTTTCTGTATGAGGTTGACTTCTGACCTGAGTTGACTTTCTATCAAAGATTGACTTTCAGTCTAAAGTTGACTTTCTGATAAAGGACAATTGACTTTGGACTTCTATTGACTCAAAGTTGACTTCTTCTGACTTTTGATGACTCTATCTCATAGAGTTGACTTCTGTTGACTCTATCTCTTAGCGTTGACTTTCTGCTCAGTTACTACTCAAGTGAGTGAGCTCTACAGACTAGTTGAAGACAACTTCAATCAGCAGATCACTATTATCACCACAACTAATTTGAACTTAGTAATTGACTTACAGATTCAATGTAGGAGACTAGTATAACTAAATGATATGATAAACGTCAATTACTAATTAACTGATAGCGTATTCAACAAACATACAATATTCTCCCTGCAGATAATAAATGTTAATATCTAATAAATTGATAGTGTATTCAGTACACAGAGCAATATTATCCCTACAGATGCAATGAATGTTAATCTCTAATCAATTGTTGATAAATCTAGTATATGCTATCTGTTGAAATAACCAACAAAGGTAGATGACATACCAATGTGTCTTGACCTTCAATTTCAATCACCACAATATCAAGGTATTCACCAATATACGAATTGTTAAAAAAAAGGCTACAATGTAAATGACGAACAATACCTTAATTCACCTCTGTTGATCTAAATTTTCCCGTGATAATAGTATATCCAGATAGATTCACCGATTCACAAAATTGTAATTAACTTAAAACAATTTTACTGTTAACTACAACACAACTGAAACAGTTGGCACACAATCAGTATCGTAAACTATGCAATTTATTTGTGATAAATAACTGTTAATAAAATTTAGAAAACACAGAAATAAATCTAATCGAGTTATATGAATAATTAAAAACAAAGATTTATGTAACCAAAAGGGATCTAAATAAAACTAATCTCACAACTAGAAGACTGTATATGATCTAAGTTAAGGGAATGAGAACGATTGACTGAGATCTAGACTAGTACTGGGCGTACTTAAAAAAAACAAAACCTAAAAGGAACTTTGCTAACCTTGAGGGACAGCAATCTGTGAGGTTCAAGTTGACAGAATAAGTGCTCAGACGTGTATGAGGAATACAGAGAATTAAATATCAATATATTTGTGAGAATCACAATAGATATCACAACCGATTTATGTAATGACCTAGATAAAACAACTAGAAACACTAGAGAATAAAATACGAGAGACGAATAGATCTCAACTGTGTTACACTGATCTAAGAAAGTGGGTGGATGAAATACGGAGAGTAATTTAGATACAGATTTGAGAAATGCGTGAGTATGACACAAAGAAATAGGAAGAATAAATTTATGAATATCGACGATTGATAATCGATTAAAACAGACAGAGATGGAGAGAGCAGAAACGAAAGAGAAAAGCGATTGATGATAGAGTTTAAAGAAAAAAAATAGCCACAAGAACACGCAAGAGAGGATGACGGAGATTTCCGATCGATAGATTTTTTTTCAAACCTGGAAGACAAGCTCAATGAATAGGTAAAGACGATTTACTCTTTGAGGAACTTGGTCCACGACACCAGAATGAGAGAACAGCCTTCTCCTCTTGAATCGTTTGTTGATTCTTTGCAGAGAGATTGTAGACCGTTTGGAGATTAATTTCCGAGCAATCTGGAGAGCGATTTCACCGTGATTTGGAAGAGCGATTTCACGTGATTTGAAGAGCTATTTCACCGCGAGAGAAGAACCAGACTTTTGCGCTATTGCTTTTTCGAAAAAAAATGTTTGAAACCCCCGCACCTGAAAACGAAAACCTAGTCTTCTATATATAGAAGAAAGATTACCTTACTACCCTTATATATGCTAGTAGTAATAATATAAGTAAAGAATCTTCTTCATGATGAGGGATATGTATATATATGTATATTTACGATAATACCCTAATAGGTATTTATAGAGACGAGCACTAATATATATTGAGCTTATATATATTCTGAGCTTTTATATATACTGAACTTATGTATATACTAATCCTATATATATATACTGAGCTTATATATATATACTATAGTTACGATAATACCTTAAATAACTATCTTATATATATATTGAACCTATATATATACTGAAGTTATATATATATACTATAGTTACGATAACACCCTAAATAACTATCTATATGAAATGACAGTGATACTGACAGTGATATCATATAACTATCTATATGAAAGCCTATATATATATATATCTATCTATATATACTGACAGTGATAATATAAAGTTAACTCTGTTCATTCATGATGCATCTATAAATGAAACTATATAAATGGATATGCATGATAGAACACAAAAATGAAACTATATAACTTAAGATTGTGACTGCACGAGGCGTAAACTTCCTAAAAGGATAAATTTTCATGGACACATTAGTAGATTAGAGGAAAATAATCAAGGGAGACATAATGTATTAATGAGTAAAATTAATAACATACAAGCGACAAGATGACAATTCAAGATGGAATGCTTACGTCAAAACTAGTGCTCTAACAGTGATCGCCCATAATCCTTAGAAAAGGGGTAAAAATCACTTTCTTGTCGAATTAAGGATCTCGAAGATTGATTCCTACTTCAGATCACTCAAAATACGATTGAATTGCGTGAATTTCAAGAAATTCAGAGAAAAATCCAAGTTGACCAAGTCAAAATTGACTTAATTTGATAAAAAAATTGCCTTAATTCCCTGGTAGCGGCGCCATTTGACGAGACAGGACTGCGAGGTCGTTGATTTCACATGGTCTCGTATCAAAAATATTTCCAAACTTACCAATTTGATGAAAATGTATCGAATTGAAGGGTATAATGGTAAATAAGGGTCGAAGCCACAAGGAAATAAGGAATTTCTTGACGTATTCTTCAAAATTGATTAAATCAGACAATGAATTGATGATAGAAATTGGGGAAAATGGTAAATTTAAACCAAATTGAAGTTGAAATCCTAATCTAAATCAAAATTAAACATGATAGGAAGATAAATTATGCAAAACCGCTTCCACTAATCTCAAATCGCGATCAAATCGTCATTATTAAACCGCTTATTCAAGAAGAACACGAAGAACGTGAAGATGAGGTTCAATCACTGATTTTTCTCAATCTACTCAACCAATTCTTGTTTTCAAAGGCTCCGGTGGTGCGGACATGAGGCTAGAACACGATGAGATCAAGAGAAACGAGAGGGGAGGTATCTTGACAGATCAATTAGATTGATTTCCAACTCGAATGGTTTGAACATCAGAAGAACACATCGTTTTATAGGCTTTTTGGCGTAACCCGTCCGATCGAAACGATCGACGACTACGATGGAAAGGTCCATCATGGACCGTTTCAAACATGTCATGGCCGTCCGATCTCGATGAACGGTCTGGATGATCCGCGCGATGGCAGTTATAAAAATGCATCGATTTGTCGCCGTTGGATTGCGATCCGATGATCACGATGCTCCCCGCTAGATTTAATCGTGACTGTTATAACGCCTCCATTTAACCACGTGCGTTGATCGTGATCCGGTGGTCCACGCGTCCACTCGATCAGCGCGCTCCGATCGCTATCAATCCCGCTCCAATTGCGTCGCAATTGAGTCTAAACGCGGGGGGATCATGATGAACTAGAGATCTTCGTCAAAATTCACTTAATTCCCTTTACGAATCAATCAAAAGTTGGTTTGCAAAGAGAGGATACATGGCTTTGTAAAAGGGAATTCCCGCCGGATTTTGAGGCTGTTTGATGCGGTCGTGGGATGATTAGTGGCCACGATTTCACCTCAATCGGGGTCCACTGTAGCACGAAGGTCATGTGCCACGATCTCGCCACATAAAAGCCATGATCGCGGTTCAACCGTGCCACGATCGCGACACGATCGAGCTGCGATCGCAGTGCGATCGAACTGCGATCCAGGTGCGATCGCGGTGCGATCGAACTGGAATCGAACCGCGATCACGTACCAGCCGTCCACAAAGCTTGATCGTGGTCCGTTCGATGGAGATCAGAGACTTATGAGCCGTCCACGCGTCTTCACAGTGAGCCGAGATCTCGACGCATCGCGATCGTCCGATGTGGATTCGAAATCTCCAGCGAAGCCACGTGTCGCCCGCGTTGAATTCTGAAATCAGGATGGCGTTGATCATGAGCGTCTGATCGTATTGATCTTCTGATGAAGATTGATGCTTCCGCGAATTACCACATGTCGCCCCGTCTTCACTTAAAAATCCTTTTGGACGCACGTGCCTTAATAAAGATTGCGGGGACTCAGGTCCAAGCGATCGACGTCCTTCCGGTGATCCCCGACGGTTCTAATGCAGCCACGTGTCCTGCAAAGGTAAGTTTCCGTGGGGACTGATAACATGCATTTATAACCTGAATTCTTACCCTAATTAACTCATATTCCTGCTTATTTTATGTGAATATGATGCATGTTATCATACTTTTTAGGAATTTTCTCCATTGGCATGTCATTTCACTAAAGTTGATATTTACGCATAAATTAGAGATAATTTCATTCTTAAGATATGATTAATCTTTTGTTTAGATTAACAGGAGTTAATCTATATTATTACATGATTTTTGACTTTAGTAAATGTTTGGAAGGATGATTTTAGGATGAATTTATGATTTAGAATGTTTAATTAGAACCTATTTAATGAAATTTTAATTCATCCTTATTTCCTTTTTTTGAAAACATATTTTTAAATGGCATAATATTAAAAAAAGGAAAGAATTTATGATCCAATGGAGAAAATTTCAATTAAAAAGGAGTTGTATATTTTAAATTATGAATTTCTAAAGTTTTTATACAAATTTTTTTCCGATTTTTTTAATTGATTTTTTTAATTGATTTTTCTTTAGTATTTTTATTTAAAATCGCGAAAAAGGGGTAAGCTTACCTCGGAGCTGACGTGGCCAGCGGGCCCCGGCGGGGCTGACGTGGCGAGCGAGCCCACGTGGCGCGCGGGTCCACCGCGCCGTTACGACGTAGAGCCCGAGGCCACGTGGCGGGGCGTGTGGCCCGCGCGCGGAGGCGCGCCAAGTGGCAGGGAGGCCACGTGGGCGCCCGTCTGCGGCGCCAGGTGTCGCGGGATATAGAGGAGGGAGTGGAGACGTTGATAGGGAAGCAACTCCCCTATTTATGCGCGTGCTTTCATTATTTTTAACCCGTGTGGGACTATGTTCCCACACGGTTTTCTTTTGCAGGCCACGTGGACTCACGGCGGGCGTCGGATCGAGACGGGAATCAACCTCAACAGTTGATCGCGTGGACCGGAGTCCACGCGATCATCTAATCAGACACGTGGGTATTACTTACCTTAAGTGACGCGATCGGAGGGACAGGCGATGGCCACGTGGACGCTTCTGGAGCGCGGGATCTTCATCAAACGGAGGGCTCGTCGATCGCGGCGCACGGGATTAACGAATCGCGATCGTCCATCTGATAGGATCACCATCGGACGGTGCAGAGACGAGGTGGAAGAACTTCGCGATCGACTCGTGATCGCGGCGCGATCGAGCCGTGATCGCGGCGCGATCGAGCCGCAATCACACGCACGCTTCCGCGGAATCGACTCCACTCGAGTCGACGAGGATCGGTAGAGCTCCAGGATCACGATCGACGCACGATCGTGACCCGATCGCGGCTCGATCGTGGTCCAAACGTGGAGCTAAAATCGTGGAAGTTGGAGGCCTTTCGACCGTGAAATCCGGTCAAAATTGACGCGGATTCGAAGCCATGAAGCCATGCAAAGGAAACCGTCTCCATGAAGCTTGAAAACCGCCTCCACGACCGCCTCTACAGCCCACGATTCCGGGCCAATTCCCTCTTTAAAAACTCATGTATACCCTTCTTTGTTCTTCAACTTTTGATTGATTCGTGAAGGAATTAAGCGAATTTCGAGGAAAATCTTAAGTTCATCGTGATTCCCCCGCGTTTAGACTCGATTCCGAAGGGATTGGAGCGGGATTGATCGCGAATTCCTCCTTGATTTCATCGAATTTTTCCCCTTGAATTCCAAAGTCCGTGAGAAAGGATCCGAGCAAATTCACTCCAATTCGCGCAAATTGGAGCTCAATTCTCGTGGCAATCGGGTTAGTAGTGAGATTCGATCGATTATCAAGAGGTAATTTGAGTTTTTATTAGATTTAGAAGTTTAATTTTGCAAATTAGTTCATAGTGTTCTTCATTTTCCCCAAATTTCGATCCGAAAAAGTCGCTGATTTTGAAAAATAGGATATCTCTCTGATTATAATTCCAAATCACTTGATTTTTGATTTCATTGGATTCCTCTTTTCATCAGCTTTCCGTGAATAGCAATTTCATCAAATTCTGAGTTCATTTGCCCCTTCAATTTAACGTTTGACCACGGACTGTTCATCTTTTTATCAGAAGTCAAACGTTGACTTTCGGGGTCAATTACTTTTTAATTGGCAAATCAGAATTTGGTAATTTTCGGTCTTGTTGGATTCCTCTGGTTCTTAGCTTTCTATTGACATATAAATTTGCAAGATTTGGATTTTCATTTGGTCATTCAATTTGAAGATTTCCTCTGAGGTGTTCATTTCGGGGATTTTCTGATCATTGATTTTCAATAATTCATAGTAAATCCATTTCTTATCCAAAAATTACAAAACTTATATCAATAAATTTCATTTTCTCTCTAGTTTCCAAATATATAATTTTCGTAATCTTCTGACTCTGTTTGATTCTCTGATTTTGCAGAATACCTACTGCTAGTCAAAGTCAATGCTTTGACTTTGACTTTTGACTTTTCTCTGTCAAATCCGAGATTTCAAATCTTAAAACTTCTTATTTAGCTTATTTATATCATTTCCCTATCTTAAATATTATTTTCTCTTATTTAAAAATCATTTTAAACCTAAGTTTGACCAAGTCAACTCTGCGATTAAAGTCAACCCTGCTCTCTGTGGATCGACCCGATACTTACCCAGTACTTGATTATTCTATCTTGTCTTTGTGAGTTCGGTTTTATAAATTTTGTTTGACCATCGTATTTGTGTTTTAACGACGCACAAAAACGACACGTCAGGGACATAGTCCCACACGGAACAAATGATAGAGAAAATGGAGTATAAATTAAGGGGCAGTGTAACGCTTTCGCGTTACCGCCCCCACTATCTTACCAGGGCCCACTATCCCGTGGGCCCTTCACCTGCCGACCTCCCTGCCACGTGGCACCCCACACGGGCGTCCGCGTGGACGCGTGGCCTCCTGCCATGTGTCCGCGCCCTGTGCATCTCCTATGCCTCACGTGGGCCACCCGCGGCCCTGCCACGTGGCCTCAGCGTCACGTCACATCTGCTCGGTGGTCCCGCGTGCCACGTCAGCTCGCCATGTCATCACCTACAGGTTAGTAACCCTTTTTCACGATTTTAATAAAGAAATTACTTAAAAAATGCATTTAAAAAGAAAATAAAAATCAGAAAAAGGCATAAACTTCAGAAATTTATAACTTTAAATGTAGAACTCCTTTTTAATCCAAATTTTCTCCATTGGATCACAAATTTCTTCTGTTTTAACATCATGTTATTTAAAATATATTTTCAAAGAATAACTCATTTCTTTAATAAATATTTTAAATCATAAATTCATCTTGAAATTATCCTTCAAAATATGCACTAAAGTCAAAATCATTTAATAAAAGAGATTAACTCCTATTAATTTAAACTTACAAAAGATTAATAATCTATTAAGAATGAAATTATCCCTAATTTATGCATAAATATAGACTTTAGTGAAATGACATACCAATGGAGAAAATTCCTAAAAAGTATGATAACATGCATCATATTCCAATAAATAAGCATGAATATGAGTTAATTATGATAAGAATTTGGGTTATAAATGCATATTATCAAGCGACACGTGTACTCATTTGAGCGGGCGATGAAGATCGCACGACAACAATTCGGCCCTCATGATCGTGGCTCACGATCGCAGCTTGATCGTGGCACGATCGCCGCGCGATCGTGGCGAAATCACCATGCAATTCGGGCCACGATTACTTCCAAGTGATGGGTCACGATTGTCGTGCGATCGTGGCCATCAATTCCACTTCCTTGCCGGATCACACGGCTAGGATTTTCGGGTGAAATTCCTCTTTAAAAAGACGATGTATTCTCTCTTTTCTTCTTAGGTTTTGATTGATTCGTGAAGCAATTAAGCAAATTCGGAGCAAAATATTAAGTTCTTTGTGATTCCCCCACGTTTAGACTAAATTGTTAAGCAATTGGAGCGGGATTAATCGCGAATCATCATCGAATTTCATCAAATTTTCCCCTTGAATTTCGAACATCCGCGAGGAAGAAATCGAGCAAACTCGCTTCAATCTGCGTGAATTGAAGCCCTATTCTTGCATCAAACGGGTTAGTTGTGAGATTCGATCGATTATCAGCTGGTATTTTGAGCTTTAATTAGGTTTAGATCTTTAATTTTGCATTTTAGTTCTTAGTGTTCTTCATTTTAACCCAATTTTATTGTGAATTTTTCTAATTTTGAAAATAGGATATCTCTCTTATTATAGTTCTCGATTTTAGTTTCATTAGATTACTTATTTCATCAGCTTTCTGTGGATAGCAAATTCATTGAATTCCGAGTTCATTTGAGGCCGCAATTTAACATTTGACCAAGCATTGTTAGTTTTCAATCCGAATTTGAACGTTGACTTTTGGGGTCAATTACTTTCAAAATATAAATTGGAATTTGATTATTTTGGTCTCCTTAGAATGCTCTAGTTCTTAAATTTCTATTGATATATAAAATGAAAGATTTGGATATCATTTGACTAGTCAATTTGAAGATTTCCTCTAAGGTGTTCATTTCGGGGATTTTCTGATCTTTGATTTTCAATAAACCATAATAAATCTATTTCTTCTCGAAAAATTACGAATTTTATTGAAATAAATTTCATTTTCTCTCTAGTTTCTGAATATTAATTTTCGTAATCTTCTGACACCTTTTGATCCTCTGATTTTACAAAACTGCGACTGTTGGTCAAAGTCAATGCTTTGACTTTGACTTTTGACTTTTCTCTGTCAAATCGGAGATTTCAAATCTTAAAATTTCTTATTTAGTATATTTATATGGTTTCTATTCATATCATATTATTTTTACTTCTTTAAAACCTCTTTTAAACATAAGTTTGACCAAGTAAACTCTGCAATGAAAGTCAACCTTGTTCTCTGTGGATCGACCCGATATTTACAGTTTACTTGATTTTATATCTTTATCTTTGTGATATCAGATTTATCAATTTTGTTTGGCCGACGTTTGTGTGTTTTAAGGGGTGCATAAAATGCTTCATCACCTATCATCTATTATGTATGAGAATTTTTACTTACACGGTTCCCCTGAAGGAGTATCTAGCTTGTAGCAGTATCCACACAGTCTTTGAATGGTTGGATCTCCTCTTCAAAGCTATTTACCAAGATAAAAAGGGAAAAAAAGAGAGAATTCTCACAAGGCTTACATGGGCACCTTGAGTTATGGTCATTCTCTTCCTATTTATAGACATTTGGTATGAGTTTTTTTTAATAAAAACCCTCATAATTATGTCTATATCTACCGACATCTATAGAGCTTATGTGTGTGACCCTCTAGGTCCATATATTTCGCTAGTTAATAACTTTATAGAACAAATAACATATTATTGGTCAATATGAAATAATTATCCATATTAAGATATAGATTAATTAATCAAGGATCAATTTAACCCAATCGATAGGTTGAGTTGCCAGCCCGTTGGGTGCTAGGCTACACCACATACTCTAGGAGATATGGAGTATGTAAGAACTAACCTATGGAAATTTTTCTTCATCGATTGTCGTGTACGTATAATCCTTCATTCGCTTGGGACTCATGAATGACTTAGGGTAGGGTCAACTGTCAAACCCTAATCATTCACTCAACTTAGTACTAATGTGTGTAGGAAATTATCGGGAACTCTTTCTCCGATATTTTCACTACCTTGGCCAAAGATTTTTATCATATCTCATTCCTTGAGTCAATCTCTTCAAATATCGAGGGCAGTTATCCCACCTTGATCACACAATCATCTTAGTAGACTTCATGTCGTATCTAATATATGATGTATAGATATCTTGTGACTAGGGATTTGTAAGTTATAATCAAAACATGATCATCCATTCATAAGATGTCTTTGGCGTCTCAAGTTAAAGGACCACATAGACAACCATAACGTGAATCAACCTGATTGATAGTTAGGTATAATACCATTCAAGGATTCATACAGATCAATTTAGTGAAGTCTTTCTCCGAAGAGCACCCACTATCTAGCCTTAGTGTCTCTACACCGATGGCGGCAGGATCAACCATACTCATCATATGAGTTAGATAAAATAGTACTATTCTTTCTGGATAATTTGATGCCCTCTAGAATATTTCATGAATAGGAATGTTTAGAACATATGTTTAAAGACTAGTGATCACTGTATTATGATCTTATCATAATTCACGTAGTCATTGCATGTGCTTATGGACTTCATTTCAAGCATCACATAAGAATGACAATGAATAAATTTCATTTCAATGAACATAAAAAAATATACATGAAAGTGTGATTGGCTCATAGGCCACATAATATCCATTAGCGCTCCCCCATCTTCATTTACTTGGCATGATTCACATGCTCTTTTGTAGTCATCTCCACTATTATGTTATGATTCTCACCATCACCAACCTTCTCAAACACAAACCCTTTTCTTCCTTATGTAGTGAATATGTCATTCATCATCTCCATCCCCCCTATGTGACTTCTCATTAATACCTTGTGTCTTTGGTTTTCTTTGTTTTGTCCAAAATCACACACCTTGTTTTTGTTCTCCCCTCACTCTCTTACGGGAACTTTGCTGGGTATGAAGGCTAAACCAAAAGGGAAAAAGCAACCTCTTTCAATATAGAATAAATAGAATACGATAAAATCTCTTAAAATTTTCTTGGAATGTTTGAGGTAAGAAATTGCTAACTGATTTCATAACTATCCACACTTCAAGAAACCATTATTGAAACCTTTCGAGTGTTGGAAGTAGATCTTGCACATTTAAGGATTCTTTGGTAATATTCTTTGGATTTAAGCTTGTCTCATGCTTAAAAAATATTTTTTTACCTTCATCAAATGATCTTTTGAATTCTTTTTTATCCTTAATTCCAATTCTTTTATTGGTGATTCAATCGTGGATATCTATTGAATCGTCTTCAAGAAATAAGTACATCTAGTAATATGTACATATAGACATGAAGAACTTAATTTGAATTTAAGAGAAATAATTACAAAAGGATGAATATTTCTAATAATTTTTTTCATTTTTTAGTTTTAATGAATACTCAATTCAATCATATTCTAAAAACAGCAAGGGAATCTGTCATGAGAAGTAAGAAGGCTAAGTAAGAGCCCAAGGTTTAGAATACACAAGCTTACTTGTATTATAATGATCATGTAGCCTATGAGCCAAATCATAATTCCATGTCTCATTTATATTTGATTGATTAAATAAGATTTATTTCAATATTATCTTGTGTGAGGTTTGCAATGAAGTCCATGAGAATATGAAATGACTAAGTAAATTATGATGAGATCATAATAAAATAATCAATAGTCTTTAAATATATGTTATAAATAATCTTATTTAAAGGATATTTAAGAAATATATCAAAATTTTCACAAACAATAACATTTTCTATTTTGACTCATATGATGAGTGTGCATGATTATGTGTCCATTGATGTAGAGATACCACGAATAGATAATAGATGCTCTTTGGAGAAAGTGTTCACTGAATTGAGATGTGTGAGTCCTTGAATAGTATTCTACATAATTATCAACAATTTGATTTATGCCATGGTTTTATAAATGGTCCTTTAGACCCAAGACACTAAAGACATCTTGTGAATGAATATTTGTGTTTTAGCTATGACTTATGAATTCCTAGTTGTGAGATCTCCAAATATCATGGATAAGATATGACATCAAGTCCTCTAAAGAAAATTTTTGTAGCCAAGATGGGATCATTTGCCGTTGGTATAAGATGTAATCAATTAAAAGAATGAGATATGATTAAATCTTTGGCCAAGGAAGTGAAAATATTGGAGAAGGTGTTCTCAATGATTTGCCCCATGCATCACTATTAATATGAGTGATTGATTTGGGGTTTGACAATGATGTATATTATGTGGCCTATAAGCCAATCACACTTTCATGTATCTCGTTTATATTAATTGAAATAAAATTTATTTATTTTCAATTATGGGTGATGTTTGTAATGAAGTCCATGAGCACACACAATGACTAAGTGAATTAAGATGAGATCATAATATAGTGATCACTAGTCTTTAAACATATGTTCTAAACATTCTTATTCATGGGATATTCTAGAAAGATATCAAATTATCAAAAAATAATAACACTATATGATCCAACTCATACGATGAATATGATTGGTCCTGTAGCCATCAATATGATAGGTAGTGGGTGCTCTTTGGAGAAAGAGTTCACTAAATGGATCCATATAAATCTCTGAATAGGAATTATACCTAACTATCAATCAGGTTGATTCATGTCATGGTTATGTATGTGGTCCTTTGACTTTGAGACACCAAATCTATCTTGTAGATAGATGACTGATAACATACAATCTTAACATGCAAATCAAGGCATAAAACATTCAATTTTTATTCATGTTATCATACTTTGAGTGCATATCTATCATTTCATGCAAATTTAAGTTATAATCTCAAAATGTACTATTTTAGTGATAATTATGTATTTTTAAGAATATATTTTTAAAGTAGATTATTCCCATATATATTTGAGATTATAATTGGGTTTTAATGTTAAATAATAAGAGAAAATACTTTTATATACTCATTTATTTTTCTAAGTTTTAATTTCTAAAAGAAATGAGTGTCTTCTTGAACTAAAAATTTATTCTCTTATTATTTAAATAATTTGAATTTTCATAATGATAGATAATTCAATTTCTGATTTAATGTAACACATTTGGATTAATTTGGAGTTGTATTTTGAAAGTTCTATATTTTTTAATTTTTAGGGATTTTTATAGAAGTTTTCTAAATTTTTATAAATTTTATTCGATTTATTTTGAATTAAATTTAATAAAAAATAGTTTTTTATCGCGTGCTATTGTGACAGCTAACATGGCGCGAACAAAAACGACGGTGTCACGCGTGTGTGTGAGTACGTGTGTGTTCGCGCATGCGCACGTGTGTTCACGAGTGTGTGTGCAATAGGGAGACAACACCTTGTTAAGGATTTTCTCTAACTCTTAATTTGTATTCTACTTATATACGCGTGCATGTGCTTTAATTTTTGTCATGTGGGACTATGTTTACGTTTTTATGTGTGTAGGTAACGTGGCGTCATGTGGAGCGTTTGATTCGCATGTTAAAAGATGATCGTCGATCTTCACTTAATGCCGGGGGGGGGGGTATGTGGCACATTTCTGTTTTTCGAAGAATCATTTTAAAAATGATTTAATCTCAACTGTCCATCAAAGGAGTTATAATAGCTGAGATTAAAACAAACAAAAAGCTTCTGGAGCGTTAGATCACGATCGAACGGATGACGTTTCATACGCTTTCTCTTTACACACGACGTGACAAGATCTTGGCAGTTCATCTCCGATCCAACAGCCACGAATTAACCATAATGATTTGCATCTTTGCGTTTAATCAAAGCCGTTGATCGAAGAATTAAAGCCCGATCTGACGGTTACGCCTAAATTTGCTGTAAATTGAGATGTTCTTTGATGTAAATAATTCTTGGATATTTTCAAGTAATTGACTTGTCTAGACACCACCATCCTTGAATCTCTCGCTTTCCTCTTCTTCTAGACTCATTTCCACATCTACGGAGTGGTTGAAAGTGAGATTTCATCAAAATAGTAGGGAGAATTCACCTCTTGTACGTTAATGATTGTCTTTAAAATCGCGGAAGGAAAAGCGTTTGATCCGGCGATCAATTGGATCATTTCGATCGCTATCTCGGGTTAGATGTGTTTTCCTCCTAATCTTTTGTCTTGTATCATTAGATTATAATTTAGAATCGTAGATTAGATTAATTTTAGATTTAATTTCAAATTTATCTCTCTTTGCGTTCAAAATTTTTTACCTAATTTGTTCTTTGATTTCTTCGCGAATCTTGATCTAAATTGAGTGATTTTTGATTCTGTGGATTCGTCTTTGAGTTCTCTTTCCAAATCTATCAAAATCCATAATTTCTCACGTTAATTTATTGTTTGATTTGATCAAATTTCAAAGAATACCTGAGAAATACCTTAATTCTTCGTGGATTCAACTCTTATTCACCACTATGCTATTTAATTCATGATTATGTCTCTAAATTGGTAAGTTTGGTAAAAATTTTGACACGTATCCCCGTGTATTAAAAAACATTGCAGATTCACTTTGTCACTGATCGTGTTTTGATTATGACTTATGAATCCCTAGCCACGGGATCTCTAAAGGGTCATATATTGGATATGACATGATGAAGTCCTCGAAGATGATTCTACGGTTAAGATGGGATCATCCAGCCTCAATATTTGAGAAGATTGACTCAAGGAATAAGATGCGATGACATCCTTGACCAAGGCAATGGAAATATTAAAGGAGTTCTCGATGATTTTCTACACGTATTAGTACCAACTTAAGTGACTGATGAGGGGTCTGACAATTGACAGTTGACCATTCATGAGTCTTATGCGGATGAAGGATTATACATACATAGTAACCGATGATGGAAAGGGTACATAAGGGATTTCTTATATACTCCATATCTCTTAGAGCACGTGGTGTAGCTTGGCACCCAACGGGATGATAATTCAAGCTATCGATTAGGTTAAATTAATCTTTGATTAATTAATTTATATGTTGATGTGAATAATTAACTAAGGTTGACCAATAAGGTATTATTTGGGAGATATATGGACCTAGAGGGTCACACACATAAGGTGTATGAATGTTGGTGGATATAGACATAATTATGAAGGTTTTTATGAAAAATACACATATCAAATGTCCATAAATAAGAGGAGAATGACCACAACTCAAGGTGCCCATGCAAGCCGTGTGAGAATTCTCTCCTTTATTCTCTTTCTCTCTTAGTGAATAGGTTTGAAGAAGAGATCCAACCATCTATACATTATGTGGATACTGCTAGAAACTAGACACTTTAAATAGCTTCAAGAACTCTCTCAAAAAAACTCTATAAGTATGTTTTCTCATACACACTAGATGATAAGATCATCTATTCTTGGTGCCTCGATATTTTGAATTTCCAATTTAATCTATTTCAAGGCATTTGATGTTTTGATGAAAATTTTGTAAGGCTTATCAAACTCAGAACCCAACAATTTCTTGGGTTTACCAAAATCTTTTCATCGTTTGATGAAGATTCTTATCCCGTGGCTTATAAAAATATTTGATCTTATTATTTGCATTTACGACTCAATTTTAATGAGAGAATCCTTAGAATTCCGTGTTTAAACTTTAAAGTTTTTCCAAGAAAACATCGATTTGGAAAAACTTAATCCAACTTACATTTAATAATGCTTAACAATGCTTTAGATGCATCATTTGATATACCTATCATAATCAGGTTTAACAATGCTTTAGATTAATCAAATTTCATTTACACCATTAGATCAAAGCCTTTGCACATTTATCCAAAAGTAAATATGTAAATCATCGAATCTCTTCTTTCGTGTGTCTTCTTCAATTCCTTTAATCCATCTAACTCTTGCAATCACTAAAACCCAATAAAATAATTTCGATTTAAGTCTAAGACCCTTTTTACAAGGTCAAACACCCCTAATACAAAATTAACCTTAAAAGCATGCCAAACTAAAATTTGGGCAAAAATGTTATGATTGTTATAAAAATATACAAGTACGATGTTTACACTCATTGAAATGATATAGTTCATGTATTTAATCAGAAACTCAAGCATATATTTTTGAAGGATGAATGAAAGTCATAAACTGCATATGATTTTTTCTTCTAGTATCCGTGATAACAATCGTTAGGCACATGAGAGTTTGATAAGTTATTATTATGAATTGAAGATTATATCTTGATGAAATAGTTCGTATCATTGATTGTGCCAAATCTTTTGTGAAAGTTATATGCTTATTGTTCCATGAAGCATGTGAAGAAAGGAAAGAAACTGAATACTTATCACACATTCTCCAACATTTTTATCATTTTTATCTAATATTAAATATCCATGATTTCGACTTCCATACAAGCACGATTTCACTTGAATACCATAAAAGCATGATTTTACTTGAATACTATATCAGCATGATTTCACTTGAATACCATAAAAGCATGATCTCACTTGGATACCATATAAGCATGATTTCACTCTCTCTCTCTCTCTCTCTCTCCCTCTCTCTAATCCTTAAGATTTCAAGACAAGAGAATCTCGGATGGGCCTTCAGTCATCTGATGGTGACTGGTAACTGGTAAGAGGAACCGCGGAAATGGGGAAGAAGAGGACTTTTGTGGGCCTACTGGGTTGGGAGAAGTCGAA
Organism: Lemna minuta; assembly: GCA_024174645.1. Taxonomy (NCBI): domain Eukaryota; kingdom Viridiplantae; phylum Streptophyta; class Magnoliopsida; order Alismatales; family Araceae; genus Lemna; species Lemna minuta. Next base: position 7,512,653 of record CM044106.1, read on the forward strand.
TACGAGGATGCTGGGTTGGAATGCTAGAATGGGAGCCCCGCCGAATGATATGGGACTAGCCCACAAAATCATTTTGGGCTTCCGCTGAAATCTTTGATTTCTCGCAGGAACCCGATTAAAACTGCAGAGTATTTTCTTAGAAAAAAAAAAAACAAGCGGGATCGATTGAATGCCACGTCGCCACTCGCGAATAAGAATTTTCGAATCTCGCCGTTTCAGTCTTCACCGATCTGGCTCTTTAAAGTACGCCAAGAGCGCAACGAACCCCCTCGCTATTTCCAGTTCTCTCCCTTCTCCCCCGCTTCTTCTTTCCGGGCGGAAGGAGATGCAAGGCCGGCGATAATGGCCGTCTTTTTTTCCCCGTTAAGCGTCGTAAACCCGCAGATGATCTCGCCGGTCTGGTTTCAAGTCATCAACCCGCAGATGATCTCGCCGGTCTGGTTTCAAGCCATCAAGATCTGCCTTCGCCAAAGAGACGGAGAGTAGAAGACGGTGCTCGCCGACCCTTCTTCCTCAGGGAACGCAAACTCGCGAAGGACTGGTGTAGAAACAAGCGCCAGCTACCGACATAAGAAAGGCGAAAACCGCCTCGGCGAAGACGTGCACTTTATCAACCTCGGAGGACGAGGATTCGGCGTCGGCGGTTGGATTCGGCAGGCAGTTGATGCCGGCGCGTTCGCGGGGGAACTCATGTCCCTGTGCAACGCGTACATAGAGACATCTGTTGGAGTTAAGCGCCTACCACTGTGCCAAAAGCTATAGCTGGTAGCAAGGATGGAACTCTTCCTCCTCTTTCTCTCTCAAGGCAGGATGTTGACTTCCAACAACATCGTCACGCCACAGTCCGTCCGGGTGTCCCCTAATCGACGTGCTCGGTGGAGAGCTAGCGGATAACCCCGCCAGAGGTACTTTGACGGCCTGCATCGGCGAGGTGGTCGGGAACTCGCTCAGGGTGGCTAACATCGGCAACAGCGGGTTCTTGCTGGTGAGAGACGGCGTCATGGCCTTTCATTGTCGAACCTCCACGGGCTTTGTCATCGCCGTGGTGTCCTGTAACGCCAACGTCGGCATCGAACTTAAGAAGATCAATTTAGTAAGAAAGTTGATCTCGTCCCCGGTGACGTTCCCCGGCGAACGCGTTGCACAGGGACATGAGTTCCCCCGCGAACGCGCCGGCATCAACTGCCTGCCGAATCCAACCGCCGACGCCGAATCCTCGTCCTCCGAGGTTGATAGAGTGCACGTCTTCGCCGAGGCGGTTTTCGCCTTTCTTATGTCGGTAGCTGGCGCTTGTTTCTACACCAGTCCTTCGCGAGTTTGCGTTCCCTGAGGAAGAAGGGTCGGCGAGCACCGTCTTCTACTCTCGGTCTCTTCGGCGAAGGCAGATCTTGATGGCTTGAAACCAGACCGGCGAGATCATCTGCGGGTTGACGACGCTTAACGGGGAAAAGAGACGGCCATTATCGCCGGCCTTGCATCTGCTTCCGCCCGGAAAGAAGAAGCGGGGGAGAAGGGAGAGAACTGGAAATAGCGAGGGGGTTCGTTGCGCTCTTGGCGTACTTTAAAGAGCCAGATCGGTGAAGACTGAAACGGCGAGATTCGAAAATTCTTATTCGCGAGTGGCGACGTGGCATTCAATCGATCCCGCTTGTTTTCTTTTTCTATTTTTTCTAAGAAAATACTCTGCAGTTTTAATCGGGTTCCTGCGAGAAATCAAAGATTTCAGCGGAAGCCCAAAATGATTTTGTGGGCTAGTCCCATATCATTCGGCGGGG
>CM044106.1:7514927-7568205 GCA_024174645.1 Lemna minuta
TAATAGAAATATACATAATTAAAAGAAATTCATCATACCAAACCAATCGTCGCCTCCTCCTTGCACTATGGACATGAATAATAAGGGCACAAGAAGTAGAAACAAGCATCATCCTTTTATACATAGTGGCTATAAAATAGAGTCGGCTAAAACACATAGGAGGTAGCTTACCATTCTAATTCTACTTGTTTCTTTTTCTCTTTCTTTCATCCTAATTCTACTTTTTTTTTCTTTCTTTCTAATTCTACTTTATTCATCCTAATTCTACTTGCTGCAAGCCTTTTTGAAGAAGGAGATTAGAGAATTCAGAATTTGAAATTTTCAAGGCTTTTTATGTAACTTTATTGAAAAACAACATAATTCATTTCATGGTGCTCATCCTACCCATGTGTCGTCCTTAGTAGACATGCAGCTTATTCCCCCGAAGAGGTTTTGGTATCTCTATGGATCAGGGAGCTTCACTATGTCAATAATATTAGTGCCAACAAAGGATGATACAAGCTACGACTTGCTATGGAAAGCGGAAGGATGTGCGTGCAAGGAGTCATTAACTCAAAGTTTAGAAAGAGGAATGAGTGGATGAGAAGTATAAAATTTTTTGAAAAATCATACTATGAGCTTTATTACATCCTTAGTTTGGATTTTATGGCTCCCCAAAGGAATACCTAGATCCCTAATTCCATCGACTCTACCATCTCCTCAACATACGCTTAAGGTTGCTCTTCCCACAATTTTCTAAACAAGTATAGGTGTTAATTAACTCTATTTTTTTCTATTTCATGTGTTTTGTAAAGATCATGTTTCTGTTCACATGTTTAAAAATCAGATCATGCATAGAATACTAAATGAAGAAATGCAAAAATTTTGGAAAACTCCCCCCCATGCTCATTCCTTTTATTGTCCTCAATAAAACTCAACATGCTCATGGAAAAAAAGTGATGACAATCAATATACATGGCATGCAACATCAGTAAAAAGCAAAAGAGACATAGGAGGGAAAAGAAAAACTTAGCGGGAATTTGCATCGGTTGCATTCTTCTCTTCATTTTTTGGAGTTGCGTTTGGAGCTGAATTTCTTCTTTTTTTATGTTCCCTTCTCCTTAGTACCTAAGAAACTTATAAAGAAGCAAACAGCAAAACATCAAAGCAAAACAGAAAAATATAAAAGTAAAAAAATAAATGCTAAAAACAAGAACAAAAAGTAGAGAATAAATGCAAAAAAATAAAATAAAGATGGGTTGCCTCCCAACAAGCGCTAAGTTTTACGTCTTTAGCTAGACGTAACTCACTCCAACGACTAACTAGTGGCTGAGATCTCAAGGGATTGCAGCTCTTCACTATGAGGAGGGGGAGGTCCTTCTTCACCAATGTATGGCTTCAACCTATGTCCATTTACCTTGAAGGAATTTTGGGTCTTGGGATCTAAAATCAAGACCGATCCATTATCATACACTTCAAGGATCTCATATGGACCATCCCACCTTGAGCGCAATTTCCCTGGAAAGAGTCTAAGACGAGAATTATAAAGCCATACCTTGTCATGAACATGAAAAAGATTTTCCTATTAATGTGCTTGTCATGATAGGCTTTATTTTTGGCTTTATAAATCTCCGCATTTTGATATGACTCATTCCGGAGTTCTTGGAGCTCTTGAATTTGTAGAAGTCTTTCTTTTCCAGCTTGATCAAGAGATAGATTGAGCTTTTTAATGGCCCAATATGCTCTATGCTCTAACTCGACGGGGAGGTGGCAAGGCTTTGCCATAAATGAGCCTAAAAGGAGACATCCCAATGGGTGTCTTGAATGCGGTGCGGTAGGCCCATAGAGCATCGGGTAGCTTCGCTGCCCAATCTCTTCCATCCGTGCGAATGATCTTCTTCAATATGTTCTTGACTTCTCTATTGCTGACTTCTACTTGGCCATTTGCTTGGGGGTGATACGGGGTCGTGACGCGATGGTGAACTCCATATTTCTTAAGTAAACTCCTGAAATGAGAGTTAGTAAAATGAGATCCACCATCACTAATAATAGCTCTAGGACAACCGAATCGAGAAAAGATATTGTTAACAATGAACTTATTAACCACTCGATGATCGTTTGTCCTCGTCGGTATCGCCTCGACCCATTTGGACACATAGTCCACCGCTACAAGAATATACTCCTTGCCCTCCGACGGTGGAAATGGCCCCATAAAATCAATCCCCCAAAGATCAAAAATTTCTACCTCAAGGATGGTTTGCAAGGGCATTTCATCTCGCTTTGAGATGTTCAATGCGGATTGGCACTTTAGACACTCCTTGCAATACTTGATCGCATCCTTGAATAGAGTTGGCCAATAGAAGCCACTTTGTAGCACCTTTCGCTCCCGTCTTCCTCGACGCAAAATGTCCTCCACATAGAGATGAGTGACACATCGCTAGAATATGCTCTTGTTCCTCCTCCGGAACGCATCGCCGAATAATCTGATCAGCCCCTACATGGAACAATTGGGGTTCTTCCCAAAAATAATGTCTAACATCATAGGCAAAATTTCTTCTTTTGATGCGTGTTCCAATAATCGGGGATAGATTTTGTGACTAAGTAATTAACAATATGTGCAAACCAAGGTACCTTAGTCACAACGGCGAGGAGCTGCTCATCGGGAAATGTATCACAAATCTCACCTGAAGATGTAGTGTGGAGTCGAGAAAGATGATCAGCCACCGAGTTCTCACTTCCCTTCTTGTCCTTGATCTCCAAATCGAATTCTTGAAGGAGGAGAACCCATCTAATCAGTCGCGGTTTAGCCTCTTTCTTGGACAACAAGTACTTCAATGCGGCATGGTCCGTGTAGACAATGATCTTGCTGCCCAAGATATAAGGCCTAAACTTCTCCAAAGCAAAGACAACCGCCAACAACTCCTTCTCCGTAGTCGTGTAGTTAAGTTGAGCGTCGGCTAGTGTCTTGCTCGCGTAACATATGGCGGTCGGCTTTTTGTCGATTCGTTGCCCCAAAACCGCGCCCACTGCAAAATCAGAAGCATCACACATAATCTCAAAAGGTAAGTCCCAATTAGGACTTTGTAAAATAGGCGCTTCCACTAAAGCTTGCTTCAGCTGCATAAAGGCGTGCTTCCCTTCTTCCTCAATGATAAAGTCTTTTTCCTTGCAAAGAAGAGAAGTCAGTGGTTTTGAGACTTTAGCAAAATCCTGAATAAAGCGACGATAAAAACCGACATGCCCTAGGAAACTTCTAAGTTCCCTTATCGACTTAGGGAGTGCAAGGTCTTGGATTACCTCAACCTTGGCCTTGTCCACTTCCAAACCTTTGCTTGAAACTAAATGTCCAAGCACTATACCTTCTCGCACCATGAAGTGGGACTTCTCCCAACTAAGAACTAGGCGTTTCTTAACGCAAACGTCGAGGATTTGCGTTAAGTGCTCCAAGCACGCATCAAAACTATGGCCGAAAACTGAGAAGTCGTCCATGAAGACCTCCATGCTCTCTCCTATAAAATCGGAGAAGATGGCCATCATGCACCTCTGAAATGTGGCGGGGGCGTTACATAGTCCAAATGGCATGCGCTGAAATGCATATGTGCCAAATGGACATGTAAACGTCGTCTTCTCCTGATCATCGGGGTGTATGGCTAGCTGATTATACCCCGAGTAGCCGTCTAGGAAGCAATAAAATCCTTGACCTAAAACCTTGTCAAGAATTTGATCGATAAATGGCAAGGGGAAATGGTCCTTCTTTGTCGCCGCGTTAAGCTTCCGATAGTCGATGCATACTCTACACTTCGTCGGAAGACGCATCTGAATTTCTTCGCCCTTTTCATTTGTCATCACGGTGATCCCCGCCTTCTTGGGGACAACATGCACCGAATTGACCCATGGACTGTCGGAGATGGGATATATGATACCTGCATTAAGCCATTTAAGGATTTCATCCTTAACGGCATCCCATACCTTTGGGTTGAGCCGTCTTTGTGCCTCTCTAGAGGGACGAGAGTCCTCCTCTAGGAAAATGCGATGCGTGCACAAAGAGGGATCAATTCCCTTAAGGTCCGACAAGTTCCATCCGATTGCTTCCTTCCTCGCTCGCAAGACCGCCAATAGTCTCTCCTCCTGGTCGTGATCTAGCTGCGAGGATATAATAACGGGGTTAGCACTATGATGATCAAGAAAAGCATACTTCAGCGTCGAAGGTAGCGGTTTTAGCTCGGGTGCCGTCTCGCCGGAGGGAAATGGATCATCCTCGGGCTCCTCGAAGCTCCTATCCTCAATAGCCGCCATCGTCTCCTCGATACAACTCGAGATCTCCGTATCCTCGTAGATATCGACGGCGCCTACCTCATCGGACTCGTGTGAAGGATGTCGCATCAACTTGTTGATGCTCACCTTCATCGTGCTATCTCCAACCTGAAAAATAACTTCCCCCTTGCCCCAATCGGTGATCGCTTTCGCGGTAGCTAAAAATGGTCTCCCTAGTATGATGGGAGAGTCGGTGAGGTCCTTCGTGGATTTCATATCCACGATAATGAAGTCTACCGGAAAAGTAGCAGTTTTTCGACCTTAACTATCACATCCTCCACCACGCCGTGAGGTCGTCTCACGGATCCATCCGCTAAGCTCAACTCGATAAATAATGGCTGCAACTCGCCAAGTGGACAAATGTCATATACTCCCTTCGGGAGAATATTGACACTAGCCCCCGTGTCGAGGAGAGATCGAGTGAAAGTCCTACCCCCTATCTCACAACTAATCATGGGAGCTCCCGGATCACGTCGCTTACGAGGAAGCGTACTCAGCATGATGGAACTAATGGTCTCACTCATATGGATACGTTTCGGCTTCCTCGTAGGGGTGCAAAGTCCTTTCAGGAACTTTGCGTAGGATGGAATATGCTGGATGGCGTCTACTAAGGGGATGGTGATAGTAACCTGCCTAAAAGCCTCTAATAATGTGTCATCACTATCACTCGTAGGGACTCTAGGCCGGCTCAAAAGCTGAGGATATGGCACCGGAGGTTTGTAAACCTCGGGATTGGGCTCTGCCCTACTCTCCTCATCGGGTGCCTCCTCATCCTCGGAGTCCTCCTCCGGAATAATCGTGGGAGATGGACGATCGTCCCTCTCCTCAAGCGGGTCCTTGCGGCGCTTGTGGTCCGTATGAGGATCCACTAAGACCTTGCCGCTACGTAGGCCCGATATGGCGTGTGCCTCCTCCGATGCACCATCAATGCGAACTTCGTTCACATTGTGGGTGCGGCTCGACGATGCTTGACCTACATTCCTGGGATTTGCCAAAGGTTGGGAAGGTAATTGATCAATAAACTCAACACGCTTACCCTTCCTTTGCTCGGTAGAAGCATCGGAGCATTGGGCTTTAGCCCCTTCGACTCGGTCGAGTCGGTCGCTAACCTCATTCAGTTTACTCATCATTTGTGCTAATGCACTCATGACGAGGGTCAACTGAAGGTGCTGGAGGTGGGACAGCCTGTGGCGGTGTGACCGCTCGGGGAATACCGGGGCGAAAAGATGTCGGCCTCGGGTTCCCCATATGCTGCGGCGCGGATCCGTAGGGCTGATGATATGACGTGTGCTGCCCGCTCCGCTGCTGCGCATAAGTAGGGTTATGAAAACTAGAATAACCCTGATTCGGGTAGGTCGACCTACCCGCCTGGCTCAAACCTGGATATGTAGTAGGGTTTGGCCGAAATGGAAACTGTCCTTGGATTGCCATCACGGGGCAATCCAGCTCTACGTGCTCAAAACTAGAGCAATGCGAACACGGCGAGACATCAACATGTGAAACTGGCGCGAGGCCATCAGAACCCTGTCAGATCTTAAGCAAATCTATAATCAAGTTCTGGGCTTCCGTCAATTTCTCAATCTTATCTAAAAGCATACCTGTCTCTGCCGCATTCGTGTGCAACATCCCTCCCTTAGCGGGAGCGCTCCGTCCTCCGAAGGATTTAGCCGCATGATGGTGGCTATTCTCCGCCACCAACTCGATCAACTCGAGGGCTTCATCCTCGTACTTGCTCATGAACGTGCCTCCACTAGCGGCATCGAGCAAGTACCTGTCAGGTGCACCTAAACCATCATAAAAAATCTGAGTAATCTCATGTTTAGGTATACCATGATGCGGACACTGTCTCAAGAGATCTCTAAGTCTCTCCCAAGCCTCGTAGAAAACCTCACCCGGCCCTTGTGAGAACTCGCGTATGGCGCGTCTCACGGCACTAGTCTTACCTACCGAGTAGTACTTACGCAAAAATGTGTCTTCGATATCTCTCCATAAATCGAACTCACGGCCCAAGGTGAAAAACCACTCCGCCCTTTCCTTAAGCGTGAAAGGGAAGAAGCGCATCTTGGCCGTCTCGGAGGGGACATTGTCGAACTGGTTGAATTCGCACACCTGGCTGAACTCGTCCACCGATGGTAGTCCATGAAAAGTGGGCAAAAGGCCAAGAATATGTGAATCAATTTTAAAATTCGCACCTCGTTGTAGAGGCGCATTGACTCGCGTAGTGTGCCTTTGGATGACCGGTCTTGCGTAATCGCTAATACGTCGTCTCACTATCTCGGCGGGAAGAGGGGCGTCTATCAGCTCTCCTAGCCCTGGTGTGGCAATGGCTGGAAGGGACTCACTAGATGCCTCCGATGGAGCTCTAGATGAGGCAAATAAATCATCATACAAGGGATTATTCCTTGTATGCCTCGCGGGTCGCTGGCCCTGTCGTCCTCCTCGGTTCCTATGATTCCTATTCATATCTAAAGCCAAAAAGATCACAGAACAGCAAGTATATATATATAAGAAAGTCAGAAAAGGGTGAGACGAAAAAGGATGATGTCCAAATGAAAAATGCTTCACTTAATCCACCTAAAAGATAGATCAAGCTACACACTATCAAAAATCACACCAATAAAGATAATAATACTAATAAGTCACTGATAACAGAGGATAAATCTCAGATATATCAATATCGATGCCTCAAATAAGTGAAAAACACCAAATAGACTACCAAATTTGCACCAAAACTATCAAATAATGGGCAAATTTAGGTAATCTTACCTCGCTATACCTTTTTCACCACTGATGAGGGTCTGATAAATTCTCTGCAGGTCAGTAAACAACAGAAGACAGAAACCTAAATATAACCAAGAAATCAAGCAATCAAATCAATAACGCATGCTCCCCGGCAACGGCGCCATTTTGACGAAGCGTTTTCGTGCGTCGTTAAATCACAAAAACGCCGGTCAAACAAAAATTTATAAAACCAAACTCACAAAGATAAGATATAAAAATCAAGTAATGTGTAAGTATCGGGTCGATCCACAGAGAGCAGGGTTGACTTTAATTGCAGAGTTGACTTGGTCAAACTTAGGTTTAAAAAGGGGTTTTAAAGAAGTAAAAATAAGATGTAATGAGTGGAAATGATATAAATAGACTAAATAAGAAGTTTTAAGAATTTAATTCTCGGGTTTGATAGAGAAAAGTCAAAAGTCAAAGTCAAAGCATTGACTTTGACCAATAGTAGGTGTTCTGTAAAATCAGAGAATCAAAACAGAGTCAGAAGATTACGAAAATTATATATTTAGAAACTAGAGAGAAAATGGAATTTATTGATATATAATTCGTGATTTTTGGATAAGAAATGGATTTACTATGAATTATTGAAAATCAAATATCAGAAAATCCCCGAAATGAACACCTCAGAGGAAATCTTCAAATTGACTGGTCAAATGAAATCCAAATCTTGCAATTTATATGTCAATGGAAAGCTAAGAACCAGAGGAATCTAAAAAGACCAAAATTATCGAATTCTGATTTGTAAATTAAAAGTAATTGACCCCGAAAGTCAACGTTTGACTTCTGATGAAAGATGAACAGTGCTCGGTCAAACGTCAAATTGGAGGGTCAAATGAACTCAGAATTCAATGAATTTGCTATCCACGGAAAGCTGAGGAAAAGAGGAATCCAATGAAACCAAAATCAAGTGATTTGGAATTATAATCAGAGAGATATCCTATTTTCAAAATCAGCAATTTTTCGGACTAAAATTTGGGGAAAATGAAGAACACTAAGAACTAATTTGCAAAATTAAACTTCTAAATCTAATAAAAACTCAAATTACCTCCTGATAATCGATCGAATCTCACTACTAACCCAATTGCCGCAAGAATGGGGCTTCAATTCTTGTGGATTGAAGCGAATTCGCTCGGATTCTTCCTCGTGGACGTTCAGAATTTTAAGCACGTGCCTGATTTGATGATCGGGTGGACTCGGGTCCACGCGATCTCCGCCGTCTTGATGGAATCCGACGTCCGCTGAGCCGCCACGCGTCTTGCACAGGTAAGAAACGTGTGGGACATAGTCCCACACGGAAGAAAAAGTACATAACATCAAGTATAAAATAAGGGGCGGTGTAACGCTTTCGCGTTACCGCCCCCACTCTCTTACCAAGGCCCACTAACCCGTGGGCCCTTCACCTGCCGACCCTACCTACCCCGTGGACACGCGTGGCCTCCTGCCATGTGTCCGCGTCCTGTGCGCCACCTGCGCCTCGCGTGGGCAACCCGTGGCCCTGCCACGTGGCCCCAGCGCCGCATCGCATCCGCGAGGTGGTCCCGCGCGCCACGTGTCAGCTCGCCGCCAGGCCCGCGTGCCACGTCACCACCTGCAGGTAAATACCCCTTTTGCAATTTTTTAATAAGGAAAAAAATCAATTTAAAATAATATAAAAATCAAAAAAAGGCATAAACTTCAGAAATTCAATATTTAAAATACACAACTCCTTTTTAATCCAAATTTTCTCCATTGGATCACAAATTCCTTCTTTTTTTACATCATGTCATTTAAAATATATTTTCAAAGAAGAAATCAAGATGAATGATAATTTACTTAACTCATTTCTCACTAAATATTCTAAATCATAAATTCATCTTGAAATTATCCTTCAAAACATGCACTAAAGTCAAAAGAGATTAACTTCTATTAATTTAAACTTAACAAAAGACTAATCCTCGATCAAGCATGAAATTATCCCTAATTTATGCGTAAATGTCGACTTTAGTGAAATGACATACCAATGGAGAAAATTCCTAAAAAGTATGATAACATGCATCATATTCACATAAAATAAGCATGAATATGAGTTAATTAGGATAAGAATTTGGGTTATAAATGCATGTTATCAGCAACTATTTGGTACAATGAAAAGCAAGTATTCTGAGTAGTATGTCTGGAAGATGAGGGTTAGAGAAAGTGTTTGAAGATGAACGAGACAAACTACATGAGTTGCTTTGACCAATTGAAAGAGTTTCCCTTACAACAGACACTTGGACAAAGAAATAATGTGGCAGTACTTGGGATTATAGTACATTTGATTGATGATAGGTGGAGAATTCAAGAAAAAGTGCTTGGTGTTGAGGAATTGGTTGCATCACATCAAGGTGCAATTTTGGTAGAGGTGTTATATCGTGTGTTAGAAGTGTTTGATCTCACTCAAAAGGTTAGTAATTTTTGTTTAACAATGGTTCATTATCAATCCTCAATGCATACATTTTTAAAACATTTCAAATAAGTTTTTGCTATCATAACTGATAAAGCAAGCAATAACAAGACAATGGTGGTAAGCTTGGAAAGAATGTTGAATGAGAATGGTTCGATGTTTACCAAGCATCACCATGTGCCATGTATGGCCCATGTTCTCAACCTAGTCATTTAGGGAGGCTTGAAGGAGTTAGGTAATCCATCCTTCACTTCAGAATGTTCAGAAGGTGAGGATGATGAAGGGTGGGGCGAAGATGTATTAGAAGTTTCATCTAAAAAAAGGCATTTGGAGAAATTTTTGTCGGCTCCGAAAACTTGTTCTTGTGGCGAATAGTACACCTCAAAGAATTTGTCAATACAAGGAATTGTGTGAGAAGCATAAAATGCCAAAAAAACTTGATTATCATAGATGTTCCCACGAGGTGGAATTCGACATATGACATGGTTATAGAAGCTTGGGAGAAAAGGAAGGTGTTGAATGTGATGGCAACCACTTTTCAGAAAGATGGTAAAGAAGTTTTTTTAGTTACATCTCAAGAGTGGGAGCTTCTTAAGATGTTTGCAGATGAACTTTTAGCTTTTCGAGAGGCCACCGAGATATTTTTTAAGTCAAAGTCCATAACATCACCTAATGTTAGTTCTATTTTGACCTTTTATTAAATCAGTTAAACACACTAATTGTTGTGTTGGAGAACTCTTGTCAAGATGTAGTGGAAAGATTGATGAGCATTGAACAATCATGGCATTGAAAGGAGCATACAATGTGATGAAGGCAAAGTTACTTAAGTACAAGTCATAGGTAAAAAGAAAACCAATATTCCCTATCGCTAAAATATTTGATCTGTCTTTAAAACTTGAATATATTCCCATGGATGAGCAAGAATAAATCATGCAACACTTAAAGAATTTTCTTCAATTGATGCATGACCCACTGATGAGTCATTTTCGTGCGTCGTTAAAACACAAAGACGATGGTCAAACAAAATTTATAAAACCGAACTCACAAAGACAAGATATAATAATCAAGTATTGGGTAAGTATCGAGTCGATCCACAGAGAGCAGGGTTGACTTTAATCGCATAGTTGACTTGGTCAAACTTAGGTTTAAAAGCAGTTTTAAATAAGAGAAAATAAGATTTAAGGAATGGAAATGATATAAATAAGGTAAATAAGAAGTTTTAAGAATTGAAATCTCGGATTTGACAGATAAAGTCAAAAGTCAAAGTCAAAGCGTTGACTTTGACCAATAGTAGGTGTTCTCCAAAATCAAAGAATCAAATAGGGTAAGAAGATTACGAAAATTATATATTTGGAAACTAGAGAGAAAATGGAATTTAATGTTATATATTTAGTAATGGATTTATTATGAATTATTGGAAATCAACTATCAGAAAATCCCCGAAATTAACACCTCAGAGGAAATCTTCAAATTGAATGCCCAAATGGAATCCAAATCTTGCAATTTCTATGTCAATGGAAATATAAGAACCAGAGGAATCCAAAAAGACCGAAATTATCAAATTCTGATTTGTCAATCAAAAGTAATTGACCCCGAAAGTCAACATTTGACTTCTGTTGAAAGATGAATAGTCCTTGGTCAAACATTAAATTGGAGGGTCAAATGAACTCGGAATTTGATGAATTTGCTATCCACGGAAAGCTGATGAAAAGAGGAATCCAATGAAACAAAAATCAAGGGATTTGGAATTATAATCAAAGAGATATCCTATTTTCAAAATCAGCATCTTTTCGGACCTAAAATTGGGGAAAATGAAGAACACTATGAACTAATTTGCAGAATTAGACTTCTAAATCTAATAGAAACTCAAATTACCTCCTGATAATCGATCGAATCTCACTATTAACCCGATTACCACAAGACTGGGGCTTCAATTCTCGTGGATTGAAGCGAATTTGCTAGGATTTTTCCTCGCGGACGTTCGGAATTCAAGGGGAAAATTCGATGAAATCAAGGTGAAATTCGCGATCAATCCTGCTCCAATTGCTTCGCAATCGAGTCTAAACGCGGGGGGGATCACGATGAACTAGAGATCTTCCTTGAAATTTGCTTAATTCCTTCACGAATCGATCAAAGGTTAAGAAGAAAGGGAGAAGTACATGGGTATTTAAAGAGAGAATTGGTCCGAAGATCGTGGGTAATTGGTGCGGTTGTGAAAGCGGTTTCTCAGCGTCGAGGGTGCGATTCCGTAGGCATGGCTCGTGGCTTGAATTCTGCGACGACTCGACTTCAATTTACCTTCCAAAACCACCACAATCGGGCAACGTTTTTCACCTCGATTAGGCCACGATCGCGCCACGATCGGGCGTTGATCATGGCATGGATGCTTCGACGATCATCGTCTGCTCGAATGGCGGCGATTCCACCACGTAATCACGCCAATCGCGGCTCGATCTAGCCGCGATCGTGGAGTTCTTCCACAACCCCTCCACGCTGTCCGATCGATCTTCAGGTGACTAGAGGGTTACGATCGCGCGATCACGTGGACCAAGATTGCGAGGAGCGTCCGCCATCCGATGGAAGAAGATCGCGATGATGATCGCGATCACGACGCCGTCTGTTCGATGAGGATCCCTTGCTTCAGCATCTTCCACGTGGCATCAGGTAAGCCGTCCATCTAATCCACTTACTCTATTTCTTTTCAGCACGTGCTTTGATGGCTGATCGTGTGGACTCGGGTCCACGTGATCGATGATTTCCGCTCGATCTGACGCTCGCCGTGCCGCCACACGTCCTGCATAGGTGAGAGCCGTGTGGGAACATAGTCCCACACGGAAGAAAAAAAATTTTTAACGCGTTATAAATAGGGGAGTGAATTAGAGAGATCAGCTAGTTCTAAGAATAGGCTTATATGTACGATAACCTATGTATATTATATAATATATATGACACGTGTACATGTGTCACCCATGCGCCACGTGGGCCATCCGCGGCCCTGCCACGCGGGCCATCTGCGGCCCTGCCACGTGGCCTCAGGTGGTGGCGTACGACCCCGTCGCCACCAAGGCATGACACTACGGCGCCGGAGGAGCCGACACCCACGCGCGTCCAGCCCCCTCGACAGGCGAAGACGCATGATGCCGACTTTCACTACACTAAGTGAGGACTTCATCTCGCCACCACAGATTTCCTCAGGCTCGCGCCCGCGGGGATTAATCGTTCTACCCTTTCCTTTATTTCGCACTTTTGTAGCCCGCACGTGTTTAAGCGGGCCTTTGCATATCTTCTTCTCTCTCTTTTATGCCTTGGGGGTGGGTTCCCTTCGTTTCGGGACCCTAGCCTAAGGCCCTTTCCCTTTGTGAACCTTATTTCCTTTCTATGAGCATGGGTGTGGGTTGTGGGCATCAAGTGGGCCCTTTCCTCTCTTGGCCCACCATGGGCTCTATAAGAGGGGAAGGGACCCCCCCACAAACCCTAGCCGTCATTTGAGAAAAGAAGGGATTCCCTCTCGAGTGGCTGCTCAAGTAAGGTTAGAGAAGGAGTCCTACCGCCGACGTCGCCGCCGCCGCCGCCGCACTCGTTGGTGCCGCCGCCGCCGCCGCTACCTCCGCCGCCACTCCTTGCCCTAACCCCGGGCTTGTTCCAAGCCGCCGCCATCGCCGCCGCTCCAGCTACGCGCCGCCGCGCTCGAACTCGCCGCTGCCGCCGCTTCAAGCCGCCGCCACCGTCGCTCCCAGCCGCTGCCGTCGCGCCGCTCAACACAACGCCGCCGCTCCTGCCGATTCCGTGCACCGCCACTGCCGCCGAAGCCCGCGCGCCGCCGCCGCCTCGGGTCGCCCCTCGTCGCCGCATCTTGCCGCCGCAGCCGCCGCCTCGACCGCCGCCGCCGCGCCCCTAAGCCGCCGTAGCTCGCCGCCCTAATCGCCGCAGACCGACGCCCCATTCGCTCCTCACAAACGCCGCCACTCACGACGATTCCAGGGCGCCGCCACTGCCGCCTTGCCCTGCCGCCGCTCGCGTTCGAGCGCTTCAGCCGCCGCCGCGACCGCCGCCGCGCGCCGCCGCCGCCGCACCTCGCCGCCGCGCTGTCCTCGCGCCCGACCGCCGCCGCCGCCCTCGCGCCCGACCGCCCGCCGCCGCTGCGCCAGCAGCAGCTGCCGCGCCGAGATCCGCCTCCGCGACCGGCCGCTTCCGCGCCCAGATCCGCGCCGCGTCCGGCCGTTTGTCCCTCGTCCACTGCGCCCGGTCGCGACCTGTTCGCCGCCGAGTCCCATCGCATCAGGCCCGGTCACGCCGCCTCCACGCCACACCCCGCCGCCCCTTCCTCCGCCGTGCTCGCCGCGGCGAGCTCGGCTCGCCGCGATCTTCCCCGTCGCCGACCGTTGTCGTCTGCCGTCCGCCCCACTCCGCCGACTCGCCTCAACGTCGACTACCACTGCCGCGCTCGACGGCCTCCGCCGCCCCGACCGACCGGGCTCGCGCTCTGCAGGTTAGGCACGCATCCCCTCCCCTTTATTTTGAAGCGCAATATCTCTTTCAGTACTTTCCGCACTTGTCTCTACCGTCATCGGGCCTAGTAGGTTGAGTGAGTTTCGGTTACGGGATTGGAATCGTGGATCCGGCCGCCGGGTTGACGATCGAGCTCCCACCGACAACTCGAGGTCGCTCTCTCCCCTGTATCGACGAGCCCGGGAGGACTCCCGACCCATCCTACTCGGAGCATCCCAGGAACTCAGTGACGACGTGCCGGGAAGGTTGATTGCTTGAGTAGGACGTCTAGCCATCATCACATCATTTAGACACTGTAGGCCATCCCTTCCCTAGTTCCCCCCATTAGTAACCTTAGCGTCAGGCCGAGCTCATCCCTCGGTCCTGCATCACTTAGAGCCACGTCGCATCCGCCGGTGGTCCCGCGTGCCACGTCACCGCCTCGCCACGTCAGCTTACGCGGCCAATGGACCAAAATACCCCCCTTTTTCGCGATTTAAATAAAAAATTCATAAAAAATTACTTTAAAAATCAAATAAAAATCAGAAAAGGGCTAAAACTTCAGAAAATCATATCTTAAAATATACAACTCCTTTTTAATCCAAATTTTCTCCATTGGATCACAAATTCTTTTTTTTTTAATATTATGTCATTTAAAATATATTTAGAAAGAAGAAATCACGATGAATTATAATTTACTTACATCATTTCTCATTAAACATTCTAAATCATAAATTCATCCTAAAATCATTCTTCCAAACATTTACTAAAGTCAAAAATCATTCAATAACAGAGATTAACTTCTATTAATTTTAAACAAAAGATTAATCATCTATTAGGCATGAAATTATCCCTAATTAATGCATAAATATCAACTTTGGTGAAATGACATGCCAATGGAGAAAATTCCTAAAAAGTATGATAACATGCATCATATTCACATTAAATAAGCATGAATATGAGTTAATTAGGATAAGAATTCAAGTTATAAATGCATGTTATCACCCACCAACATCAAGCACTTGTGAAAGTCCCTATGAGATGGTTATTTAACGTAAGAGGGGGGAGGGCTGAATTAGGTTTATGTGTTACTTCTTTGTTTTCAACTTTTATTTTACCACAATTTGTTTGTTTAGCAGTAACTTCTCACCCTAATTATGCACCAAGGCTTATTATACTGGTTGGGGGACCTAACACCCCTTAGTCCAGTCCCCGGTACTGTCGACTCAGAGCCTCAATCCTCACCAAAAGAAGCCTAATCCTCTCACCCTTCAAATGGGTGAAGGACGATGTTCAATACAAGGGTTTAGGTCTGTCCCCAGTGGCAACCCTAACACTCACCTTTACCTGACCCTATGGCACTACCCTCTAGGCCTCGACCTTCTTGGCTCCTGGACGTCCTGACTCTCTCAAGCTGATCTCCACACAATCGTGCGTCCCTTCAAGCCCTGCCTTGCCTCTCCTGCTAGTACCGCCGACCTCTAGTAAAGTGAGACATCGTCTTCAGGCTCCACCTACCTAGTCTTCTCGCTCCCCAAGTCTTGACTCCTTCTCGTCTCAACTAATGCAAGAGTATGTTTGTCTAAATGCTACTAGCTATATGAGATGATGATGGCAAATAAGTGAGAATAAATTCCAGAATAAGTGACACACACAAGACAACAACTGCTGGAGTTGATTTTCTGACCTAGGGTTGACTTTTTGACCTAGGACTGACTCTAACTTATAGTTGACTTCGACTCAATATAGTTGACTCTATTTAATTAAGTTGACTTTTGACTAATATAGTTGAATTTGTTTATTTGAGTTGAATTCTAAAGGAATGGGTTGACTATGTTTGACTTTTGAAGAAATGGGTTAACTTTGACTCAATACAGTTGACTCTATCTAATTGAGTTGACTTCTGACTAATATAGTTGACTTTTTCTATTTGAGTTGACTTCTAAAGGAATGGGTTGACTCTGTCTGATATGCATTCTTTTGAAGAAATGGGATTGACTTTCTGATGGAGAATTATCTCATCACATGAACACAAGGGCTCCAAGTGAACCTAGATATGACTTAAGGAAGAAAAATCATTCTCAACAGCAACACAATGACATACTCCTCCTTATTCATAAGTTTGAGAAATTATCCATTCATGAAATGAATGAAGGAAGCCTCTCTAAAACATTGAAAGAGAGTGTAGATCAAAAGGGAATTACCTTCCCTCCTCCAATTATATATTGATCCAAAGATTGACTTGGTCAAAAGAAAATGAATCCTCATCCTTAGATACTTAATATTCTTTGAATGGACCAAGTCAACCACACCTCTTACCTTGGTATAGGTTCCTATTTAGCCAAACCATATCCACTATATCATAGGTACCTTGTATAATTACTGATCTCAAGAAAGAAAATCAGTAGGAACATCTTTGTTATTCCATTCCCTTCTCTCTTTGAATACCACCCATAGTTAGTAGTATAGAGGAGATCTATTCCTTGTGAAAGCATAATATCTTCAGAGATGAAAGCCTTTATGACAACAATTCAACATGAAGACAGTCACAAGGATCATATTCGTAGCTACCTACGACCTCGAAGATTATTTAAAGGCCAAAAAATTACACATCATCTCCCTCGGACAACAAGAGAGCAATGAAGACATATGAAACAAATTATGAAGAGCCTAAAGGGAACTTCAAGCAATGAGGACTGCCTCCTACGTGATCCACACCTCTACAGCTAACAAAGATAACAAAAGCTTGTAAAGCGACATGATGACGACCACATCAAGAAATATCTCCACGGCTTTTGAGAGTATGAAGACTTGGTCTGGTTGCTAATTACCGACCATGCAACCATCCTTCCAACGTGCATAACTACAAAGTATTATCGAGATATCCAAATGACTCCATGCAACGTCTCCCTACTGACATAGAACGGTGAAGAGACAGGAAGTCCTCCACGAGCGGATTCTATAACCACCTCACTTACCACAAGTCAACACGTGATAAAGAAGATTTCTGCTACCTCCTTGACTTGCAATCCAAGCGGGAGGTTTCATGGCTGGAGGCATCGAGATCACGACAACGGAGGTAGAGAAGGTTTTCCGGAAGTTCAACGCCAACGGAGACGGGAAGATCTCGTTATCTGAGTTGGTAGAGGTCGTGCGCACGCTCTTCGACTCTCAAGCCACGTCTGACTCGGAGATCGAGCGGATGATGGCAGAAATGGACGTCGACGGTGATGGATTTGTCGATCTTAAAGAGTTCACCGCCTTCCACGGTGCTGACAGCGTTACCATGGCCAGATCTGAGAAGGAACTGAAAGAGGCCTTCCAGATCTACGATTTAAATGGCGACGATCTTATAAGCCCACGACTGTTGACATCCATGAGCAACCACCTCTAAGACTTCCATAATTGCCATGAGCCCGCACAAGATTAAGGAGTAGTCACGTATTCCTTAAACGATTCCACGTATTTCCACCACGTGACGACCACGTCAAATGAAGAGGCATAAAATACGTCAAATGAAGAGACGTAACCGCCGTAACTACCTCTCTCTCCCGAGGCATCTCTTCGTCCCAACCTCTCTATCTTCTCTACTCTATAAAAGAGATGAATGTAAGAGAAAAAAGACATGTTGTTTTTGATAAATGAAGTTACTGTTCTTCCTTGATAACTCACCGTGTTCATCGTGTTCCACTTCCTCTCCCATATACCTCTTCTCCGAGTTCTATCTTCCTATCTTTTCTCCCTCCATTGCTGTCCCTTTCATCCATCTCAAGTTTGAAACAGATCGAGGATATTCCAGATCAATTGGCAAATCCAAGAGCGTCGTCTTCACGTAAACTTAAGGTAATTAGCCTCTCTATCTTTAAAGTGAATGATAGTTCTTATCTTAAATCCGTAAGTCCAACTTAGTCTCTTCCATCCTATCTATTCTCTATCTCATATAACTATTATCCGAAATTATATCAAGATAAACCCCAATCATTGTAAAACCAATCCTAATTATCCTCCACAGTGATTATCCTCTCCATCACATAAATAGAATGACCTCTCATCCACACTTCTTCTCTTTGCAATCATAAACATCTTCATTCTTCTTATAATCTTCTATCCGAGTTATCCTCCTCCATATACTCACTGATATACACATTTAATCCTTTATATTATCAATATTATTTCCTCTCCACACTCTGTAATCATATTAGAATTTATTCTTCTTCATTACATATCACGTATCACCTTCTCACTCAATTTTCTTCTCCACGCAATCATCAATTTCTTCCTCACTATTAGTCCTATATTTCAGAATTATCATACATTATTTCCTCACTAAGATAAATAGATATTCCCTCGTGGTATCATTCATGGGTCCCCTCTTAAATTGTAGGATTTAATTAGAAATCAATATACTATTCCAATCTTCATATAAATCATTCTCATTCTCATCATATTCATCTCACTCATAATCATATTCTCATATTCATCATTTTCTAAAATATCCTACATCACTTTCACTAACTATGATGAATGACTGGATTATTCTCTAATCAGGGTAGACCTCAAAAATGCTAAATTGATAATTGATTGAATGATATGTACTATATATTAATTTCTGCTATGATGAACAATCAGTTTGATATATCATCGAATTCAACAATAGAATATATGATCACAGTAGTGTCAATGAACAAAAATCTCTATCACTGTGGAATATGGCAGATAGTATGATGATAAATTATATACTCAGAGTGATGTCAATAATTTAATCCGTCTAGAATATAGTAGAAAGCACGGATACCTGGATCGAAATCTGACTGCAGTGGTGAGTAATCACTAATCTTAGTCATGACTAATCCCTAATTGCAGTCGTGATTGATCACTGTAAGACTCAAATGATAATAACTAAATTCGTGTCTTTCCACGGAAAAATTTTGAAAATAATCAGGTTAGTGGAAAAAATATGAACTTAGTTGACTGAGTAAATAAAAAGATTCTATAAGCTTGTGAAATCAATGCAGTATTAGATTAAACACTGTACGAGAGATTAAAATGGTTCCAAAAAATTCTAATATAGCTAACAAGAAACAACGAGTGTAATTTCAGTAAGAATAACATACCATCCGAGGAATTGATGAACTTTAAGGGTGGTAATCTGCTCTTGCAATTTAGGTTCTAATAACACTCTTGGATGATTATATAAATATATTAAAAAATGAGGATAATGAGACTACAGTAATCAGGTATCTAAATTACTAGAACCAAAACAACACTAAAAACATGATCCAAATGAGTAAACAAAGTTTAAACCAGGAAAGGAACAAATGAAATTAAGGAACATAAATTTAGGGAACTCGATTTGAACAGTTAGAGCCAAGAGACTGAACAAGTGAATATGAAGACCGACCTGGGCAAGTGGATAGACGATTAGAGAAAACACGCTAACAAGCTGCTAATGAATTAACCGAAAATAGAATGACTGAACAAGTTTGTCAAAGCAATCATGAATGAAAAAAAAGAAAAACGATATCACTTGAATGTCTTAGAGAGAAAAGGAGAAAAGAAAAAAAAAATTCTGCAAATTCGAGGTCAAAATGTTGCAACAAGAGTTGTTTGTTCGCTGCAATGAAGAATGAGAGGGACATGGATTTTTGGTTCGCTTCTTGATTGGATCACCAACAAAGGGCTTTTTGTGCTCAAAGTAAAACCCCTTTCACTTTTTTGCTTTCTGCTCAAACTCTTTTTCAATTGAAACCTAATGCCTTTATAATACATAGGTTTATAAGGGAGAAGAGATAGTTATGATAATACCCTCAAAGAATTTAAAACTATGTAGAATAAACTAAGCATATGGATGAGTAAGATATGACTAAACAAAAAAATAGACAAATGAGTAAAATAGAGATGATCCTATAAATGAAAGCACATTAAAATAGATTTTATGATAAGATGATGATGAGTGTATGCATAAGGACATGAGTGAGGAGATAGCTTCTCTTTTCCTGAAATCAAATACACACATGACCTCAAAAGAAAGCATTAGTGGGTTAGTCCACAAAATAATCAGGGAAAAGATAAAATGGTAATGATAAAAATTAGTAATCGATATAAGGAAATTAATGATTCGAAGTAAGAGTAATGAATTTTAATTCCTTAATTTGACTAGTGGCAATTCAAGAAACAATACTTACATCAAAACTATAAATCTAACAACTTGCACACAGGGTGAGACATTACTTAGTAATTCTACAGCTTGTTCAAAAATGATGGTTGAATTGATAAAGAATAAAAGGAAGAGGAACATGTCCATCTTATTTGAAAGGCCATTATCTGATGAAATATTTGATTATCTGCATGGCTCTCAAGTTGAGGGTTCTCATCTTGATTCTCTACAATGGTGGTGTAAAGTTGGGTCCGAAAAAAATATCCACGACTTGCGATACTAGCAAAGGGGTTTCTATTAGTTTGTGCATCAATTTCTCCATTAAAGCATCTTTTCTCATTAGGACGAGGGATCGTTACATACAAAAGGGGAAGATGATCTCCAAAAACTATATCAATTTTGATGACCTTAAAATCTTGGATTTATAAGTATAAAATAGATAACGATGTGGAAGAACTTGGTGAAGATGATGACTAATATTTCATTTTCCTCAAAAAACACTATCAAGGTATTGATCTCCTATGATCTTCTCGAGGTATGACTTTTTTATGAAGTGACTGATTTTGCTTGATTTAAACTCCCTTAATGACCTGTATTCATTACAAACTTCTGGATATTTTATTTGCTTGATTTTGCTTCATTTTCTTATTGCGAGGTGATAGGCTCAAAAACGTCGTGTGTTCGAGCCCAAAAAACTTACTATTTATTAGCTAAGAAGCTATGATTGATAGAGTTATGTAGGGTGTATAGCTTTCTAGGTCGATCCACGGGGATTCTAGGGCGCAAACCAAAGAGGGGATAGAAAATTCAGTTAATCAGAGACGAGCACTATAGAGAAATACATGGAGAGAGATAATGAATGGAAGAGATACGGGAGAATGAGAGTGATTAAGAGAATTAAGCAACCTAGGAGATAAAAAAGACATTGGAGAATGGATCCGACGATTAACCAAGAGAAGGACTTAACGGAATGTGGGAAGAAGAAGAGCAACGAGAGAAAAAAAGGGAGAGTGAGCGATTGAATGAGAGAGAAAGGAAGACGATGAACGGGAGAGAATTTTTTGAAGAGGGGATGAATACTGGAGAGGTTAAAAAGCAGCCGGAAATACTAAATGAGGGAGAGCAAGAGGAAGGTGAAGCAAACTAGACGACAGATAGAGAGGCGGATATGCAGGAGTGCATGAGAAGAGAATCAAGATGACAAGGGAGAGAGAGTATGTGAAATCGCAAGAGAGATAAAGCGAGAGATATAGAGCTACATTTGGTAAATTCAAGAGAGAGGTAGAGGGAATGAGAGAGAGAAAGCGAATGCGAAAGAATTTGAGAGAGAGAGAGGGAGACCGTGAAGAAGAGAAATTGAGATTGGGAGTAAGACTGGGGAGAAGATCGCGATAAGGAGAGGGGCGAGAGATTGTAAAGAGAAATGAGAGGAAGAAGAACTCGTGACTTGAAAGAGACAAATGGGAAATTAGAAGGAACAAATGGAAGCAAAAAGGGGAACTAGAGAGATGAGGAGACAACCGAAAATAGGAATCAGGAGAGGCGAGGAAGAGAGATGGTAAAAGAGAGAGGTAGTGTAGATGTAAGCGTTAGAAAAGCGGAGTTTCCACAGAAAAGAGTGAAATCGCAGAAGAAGAATTTCTGCCGAAGTGAGAGAAATTCGGGGATGATGACATTGAGAAAGAGAAGCCTCAGAAAATGTGGATGAAAGAAAACAGCAAAGAGGGAGAAGTTAAGAGAGCAATATTGACGGTGATGGAGAATAATGTAGAACAATATAGAACGAGTAAGTGAGGAGTCAGAATAGAGGGAGCAGTGAAGGAAGAACTTTTAGAGAGGGAGTGTTTTAGAGATGAGGGTGAGATCAGGAGACGAGATGAGGAGGAAGAAAGAAGCTAAAAGAAAAAAAATTGGAGAGAGTGGGAGGTGCTGAGCAAGAAATGGTGCGAAAGCGAAAGAGAAATGCAGTTGGGAGAAGGGCGAATAAAGGGACAAGAGCGGGAGTGTGAATAGTAGGGAGGTAGAGAGAGAACCGAGGAGAATGAAGAGAAGAAAACGAGAGGGAGTTCGAGAGAGAAATCAGATTACAATGACGTGAATAGAATAGAAGACGTAGAGATGGAAATCGGGGAAGGAGAAAATTCCAGAAGAACAAAGAAGAAACTTAACCACATTGAAGCAAGAGTGAACATTTCCACTACATTCTCCCCTCGATGAAGATCGCCGGAGAGCAAAAGTTTGAAAGACAGAATAAAACCCTAGAAAAAGCGAGAGAGACTCCTTCGATGGATAAGATCCTCCTTTTGAACCCCTCCAAAGAGATAAAATTTGATTCTTCTTTGACTGGGCTCCAATAGAAACGCCTTGGACAACCCATTAGTCTTTTAAACACCTCTTTCAAATGATCTTGCTTCCCTTCTCTTGCTTGTAGGTTCCTAAAATCAAGAAGACAAAAAAATTTGTGCACCAAAGTTCTTTTTGATGTACTGATGACATAAAATAATTAACTTATAAAATAGTGAATATGATGATATGTTCATGAGTTACTTAAGCTAAATAAAAACAATTCTTAAGTGTTTATTAATACTCTTTATGCTTTTATCACTAGGTCGATTTCTTATTGCTAGGTCTATTTCTCCATTTATAATTACTATTTTACCAATAGGCACACTTATATCTATTAATTACATAATATTGGAAGTTTATGATAATTGTAAACTATTTAAGTTTCTAAACTATTAAAAAATTTCATTTTCTTTTCATGGGCAGATCCTCAGAGGTTCAGATTCACAAGGGATACGTCTTTTGGGGGATCACATTTGAACTCTATTGAAGAAAGTCATTTGATCAGACGAGAAAGATTGGGCGGACAAGCTTCTTAATGCATTATTGGCGCATCAGACGGCTGATAAGACACTCATCAAGATGTCTCCTTTTCGGCTCATCTTCAGGAAAGCATGCAACCTTCTACTAAGGTTGAGCATCGAGCATATTTGGCTATCAAGAAGCTGAACTTATCTCTAGATGAAGCAATACTTCTGTAGTTTTAGGAGTTAAAGGAGCTAAGGCACAACACAAACGAGAATGCAAAGATCTACAAAGAGAAGACTAAGGCCTTCCCTAAAAACACATCAAAAGAAGAACCTTTGAAGTCAATGATAAGGTCTGGCTGTACAATTATCTCTTAAGCTCTTTCTAATGATAATGTGGTTTTGGAGTGGTTTGAAGGTGGATCCGTACTTATTTTTGACATCAAATTCGGCAAAAATTTTAAGGTAAATGGCCACCGTTCAAGTCTTATCTGACATCATAGCCACCCAAACCTGCAGATACAAAGTATCTGCATCTTCTCGAGGCACCCGAGGACGTGAGGACGGTATTATCCTCAGCCTATTGGCTGTCGTGAGCTTTATTATGTTTTGTCTAGCTGAAGATTTTAAACTTAATGCTTCTTTTCCTTTTTGGTGCTTTTTCTTATTTTTGTAGCTATCGGAGAAGGGATTATACTATGTAGAGGGGCGCATTCAAGAAAGATCTCGTGGATAAGCAACAACACGCCTAAATGAGTTTTTCTAAACCCTTTCTTCTCACCACATTTTTTTATTCTTTTTCATTCTATGATCGATATTCGTGTCATCTTTTCATGAGCATGATGATTTCATTGAAGAGTATAAGTTGGGGGGTGAGGACTTGGAATAAATCAACAACTTTCCAAATTTTTTCAAATTCTAAATTCTAAAAACTCCTATTTTCTAAATTTTTACCACTCTATCCCACCTTAGCAATCTTGAAATTTATAGATCATATCTACCAGAGTTGTAGAAGTGAGGGCCTTACAGTCTACATGATTACATTTTGAGTAATAAAACCAAGAGGTTTAGATAAACCATGAGATTATTTGTAGTGGTGGACTTCTTTGGGGTTGGGTATCAAACAGGCACTCGAGGCAAAATGAGTAATCATAAGGTTAAAGTGCTATGAGATTGACATGAAGAGATTTTGAGTGAAGTTTAAGGAAGCTCGTATCCCTCTACCTTATATCACCCGAACCTACTTAGTGCATGAATTCCTTGCTTCCGAACTTCCCTTAAAAAGAGTGCAATGAGATATAATTCTTGATGCACCTATCTTTTTCCTTTAGGCATGTAGTTCCACTTTTACCTTTCCAATTAATTACTTACACCTTTTTTCAGCTTCACTCATGATAATCACACTCCCAAGTGACTCATAGATCCATCACATCTCTTTCATATTCCCCTTACATGTAGATATCCCTTCACATTACACTTCACATTTTCTGCATACTCTCCTTAAAAACTCCTCTATATCCTAATTTCACTTCAATTCTTTTGAAATCTTGATACATTCAAAAAGAGAAGAAGAAAGAAGGGAAAAGGAAGGAGAAAAGGAAAGAAAGAGAGGAATAAGAAGAAAGTGAAAAGGAGGAGAATAAGTAAAGGGAATATTTTATGTTCCTCCATCCCATTGCTACCTCTTCCAGCCATCTCAATCATCCATCATCATCCACATCAGTTGATAGTATAATTATCATAGGTGGTACTTCCTTTGTTTTTAAAATCCATTTTGTTTACATGCATTTTTTGGTTTTAACCATGTCATTCGTTTCGTTATAGTTTTCTCTTTATTCTTTTAGCCACCTTATCACGTTGCATCCCAAAGATATCCTTTTGCAAATGCACTGCTCATAGGAAGAAGACGAGTTAAGGGGAGTCTAATACACTAAGTAGCCTCCATATGAGTGAAGGAGTGATGTACCTATTGAGAGGGTAAATAGTTACATCCGCTCGTGAGAGTGTGATGATCTTTTCATCCCCAAAGCATCAAACCCTAGTAATGCTCACCTCAATCACAATTGAGGATTAGACTCAAGCACTAGCTAATGAGCACTACTCTAATATGCACTGAAGAAGTCAACCTAGAAATGAAATCTAGATCACTATGGTCCACACTATGAGGAAGAGTAATCAAACATATATACACTTCACCTCTTTAGTTGTATGATCAAAGGATGAAAGGACATTCTAGTAAGATTATCTAATAAATTTATAAGGGACTAGTGATAACGTGTCATTGATGCATTCATTTTCATCATTATAAATGGGTTTTAACACATAATTCTTAGTCATATAATGCAAGTTATCATCTTTTTATGGTATTTTTGCACTCATCATTTCATTCCACTCATATACTCAACTTGCATCTATTTAGTGCTAATTTGGTAAAAAATAGATGTGTCCTATCATGCACCATTCTTTTCAATTACTTATACTATGAAACTAACCCCATTTGACTCTTTCAAAGTCAAGTGGTTGAATTTTCATATTTTCTATGAGTTATGTGGATGTACGGACATAGGTATGAAAGTAGGAAAGCATGGATATGGATGACGATAAGAGGAAACAACTCTGTACTAAATTTGAACACCATGACAACCATATTTTTATGAAATGTGGTAAATGAGGTTTGGATTTGGTAAAGGGATCATCATAATAATTTTAGGTTAATCCAAAATTGATTTAGAGTGAATATTGGGCCAGTCCCCTTATTTTTAAGGAGGTTGGACCAAGCTTAATTTTTATTAAATGAGACCTTAATTTTTTCTAATGATTTTATATATTTTAAAATGAATAGATAGATGATGAAATTCTTTATCCAATGGAGAAAATTTCATGAAAAAAAGAGTTGTATTTTGTGAGATATTCAATTTCTAAGTTTAGGGATTTTTCTGAAATTTTTCTAGAATTTTTCTTAATGTTTAGGGACTTTTCAGATTTTGAGCATATTTACGAAAATGCCACTCCAATTTTTAAGGTAAAAATTTATAGAAATGCCCTCCGATTTTTTAAGTCAGAAATTTATAGAAATGTCATTCCGATTTTTAAAGTGAAAAATTATAGAAATGCCCCTCCGATTTACAGAAATTTTCGAAGTCAGAAATTTACAGAAATGCCAATACACTATTTCAATCAAAGACTAATATTTCTCTAAATTAAAATCATGATATCTCATGATCTAAAGGGAGTTTTGAGCTGAAATTTTATTTCTAGATTTATATTTTAACCCTTTATCCATCCATACCCTTGGATCAAACAATCAAGCTTGAAAAAATAATCATTTTAATAATTGGACTCTTTTACCCCTCTTTACACTCAAAACCTAGGAACCCACTATAAAAGCCTTCATTTTCTCTCTCCTTATATTTTTTGCTCTCTCTTAGCATCAGGCTACTAGAAGGAAAGGGAGAGGAGGTCAAGGCCCAAGGAGGAGCATTGTTTGATGCCCAACCTTGTAGTGGAGAAAAGAGCAAGCAAAGATTGTGATCGGAGCGGATCGAGCATCACCTGGCCTAGGACGGGCACACCGACGGGGTTTGTGCGACGATCCGGATTGAGTTTTTGCTTGTGTTCATCATTTGAATAAACAGTAAAGTTATATTTTCCTTTTATTTTTCTTTCTTATTTTCTTTTCATGTAGTGGCTTTGACATCATCGAGACTTGCAACTCTCTGTCCCTATCGCTGCACATCGATTCGTCGATCCATCGCTTCCGCCGACCACTCTTCTGACCTTTTAATCATCTCATCCCCATTAAATTTCTTTCTATATTTTTTTCCATTGGAATTCATATTTCTCTCCTAATTAAAAAAGAAACCTAAAAACTATCACTCATATTCATCTCTACATGCCGCATTTACGTTTGCACTTCTTTCCAAGCTCTCACTTCTTCCATGCTCTTTCACCTTTCATTTGAATATCTAATCTCATTACCTCAGCTCCCTGTGGATTCGACCATTGCTTACACTATAAGTAAGGAAATATAAATTTTATTGCATGAAATTGATACACAACAACGACGGAAAACACGCGTAATCGAGGTCATCAACTAGCAATTATTCAGGTTGGGTAGTGTGATAACATTTAATCGATGTATGTATTCATATGATTATTAATATAAATTAAGACATAACATTCCATTCTTATGCTTGTTATCTTGTTTTGAGTGCACATCTAACATTCTATGAAAATTTCGCTTATAATCTCAAAATGAACTATTTTTAGGGATAATCATAAATAATTAAAGAGAGCTATTTGAGATTTGATTATTCCCATTTATATTTGAGATTATAATTAGGTTTTAATAGTTAATAATAAGAGAAATATTTTTACATACTCTCATTTATTTTTCTAGATTTATTTTCTAAAAGAAATGAGTTTATTTTTTAAATAACATTTATTATCTTGTTATTTATTAAATTTGACTTTTTAGAATGATAGATTATTTAATTTCTGATCAAAAAAGACAAATTTAGATTAATTTGGGGTTAGATTTTTAATGTTATCAATTTTTTAATTTGTAGGGATTTTCTCAAATTTTTTTGAATTTATTTTGATTTATTTTTATTTGATTTTAATTTTTAAAATTAAAAAATATGTTTTATATCGCATGCTAACATGGAAGCTGATGCGGTGGAATAAATGACATGCGACCACATGACGACATCTGCTTGCACCACGTGGCACACGGTATGACTATGTGTTAGCGAATGTGTGTGCAGGTGTGATTAGTGGGTTAAGCATCCTGTTCAAGATATAAGCAAGCCCACTAACATGTCCTACTTTAAACATGAATTTTGCCACAATTTCTGCCATGTGGGATTATTTTTCTTTCTTTTTATGCGTAAATGATGTGGCATGACATGAAGCATTCGATTCGCTAATTTAGTCAAAGCTACTGATCTTTCCTTAAGTCAGGGGGTACATGGCGACATCTCTTTGGAAGACAATTTGTCTTGACGCATGGTTACATCTTGAGCACTCGATGAAAATCAAACGACAAGCATTACACGATGTTTCTTCCTAATGTGCGACGTGGCAGAATCTGAGCATTCCATCTTTGATTGAATGTACATGACTTAATGGTGCTCATTCACGTCGAAGCATTTCATCTAAGTCGTTGATTAAAGATAAAGAAGCGAATCAAATGGTCACGCCAAATTTTGCCTCTACACGTGCATATTCTTCGATCATGTAAAGCATTCTTGGATGTTTTGATCAATCAAACTGTTTTGACATCTCAATCCTTGAATATCTTGTTTCCTCCTCTTCTAGATGGATTTTTGCATCCAGGGAGTGTTTGAAAGTGAGATTTCATTGAGAGAATAGGGAGAAATCGTCTCTTGAATTATAAATTTCATTTTTGAAATTGCGGAATGAGAAGCCCTTGATCCGACTATCAATTAGATCATTTCGAGCGTGGTTTTGGGTTAGATAACGTGTTTTATTCTTAATCTTTCTTCCTATATTATTAAATTCAATTTAAACTTATAGATTAGTTGAATTTCATGAAATTTTAATGTTTTCTCTCCCTTGGCGATTAAATTTTCTTTCTAAATTTTGCTCCATGATTTCTTCGTGAATAGTGATCCAAATCTAGTGACTTTTGATTATGTGAATTAGTCTTGAATTCTTCTTTTCAAATCTACTAAATCCCTAATTTATCACCTCAATTCCTAATCCGATTAGATTGAATTTGAAGAAGAGCTAAAAATTTCCTGTTTCTTGAAGGATTCGACCCTTATTAACCACTATTCTATTCAATTATTGATTAAAACTTTAAATTGGTGAGTTTAGAAATGTTTTTGACGTGCATTTGTGTGTTTTCAACGACCACACGAATTCGTATCATCAATAATCATGCATGAATCAAAGATGAATTTCTCCTATGTTAAATAAAAATAATCAGTGAAAATATTTTTATTCATATTTCATCTATTTTTCTATTTTTACTTTTCATAGAGGATGAGTATATTTTTTATTTAAAAATGTATGTATCTTATTATATCTCAAATTAAATTGCATAGATGAATAGTTTATTTAATTTGTGATCAAACAAAAAACTTTGGATTAACAAGGAGTTCTATTTTGAAATTTTTGAACTTTCTAATGTTTAGGGATTTTATTAGAACTTTTTTTAATTTTTTAGTTGAAAATATTAAAAAATAGTTTTTGAAGAGTGCACTGACATGATAGCTAAATCCCTATACCTCTTGTTTCAATCCTCTTCTAGACTCAATTCCACATCTACAGAGTATTTGAAATCAAGATCTTGTTGAGGGAATATAATTCACCATTTGAAATCCAAGGATCCTTTTTTTCAAACGTGGAACATAAAGACTTGGTTTGGCTATTAATTGGGCCATTTTGAGGGGGATTTCAGGTTAGATTATGTGTTTTCTCCTAATCATTGATCTTATGATAGTATATTTCAATTATGTTAGTAGATTTGGTTAATTATATAAAACTTCATCATTTTCTCTCTCTTCGCAAATGATTTTCCTCTCCTTACTTTGCTCTTTGATTTCCATGCAGATACAAGTCCAAATTGAGTGAGTTTTGATTCTATGGATTCATTGTTGACTCTTCTTTATTAATTTCTCATCCCAATTCATTGTCCAATTTGATAAAATTTGAAGAAATCTCACGAAATTTCCCCAATTCTTCGTATGAGGACCTATGTACTCTCTTTTGCATATGAAATTTTAGGGTTTCTTGTTCTCTTCATCAAAAAAATTTATACAATTCAGTTATTTAGTTTCAGGAACAAAAGGTGAAAAGACTTTCTAGCAAGATCCTATAGTAAATGTCTAAGGGACTAGCAATTATTCAAGGTGGGGTGTGATAACATGCAGCTTACACTTGAAATTATATACTTAGTAATTCAATTTAAGACAAAACATTCAATTGTAATACATGTTATCATACTTGGAATGCATATTGATAACATGCTAAATAGACATGATAATACCTGATTATTGATGCATATCAAGGCATAAATGATTTCATTCCTATGCATGTTATCATATTTATGAGTATTTATTTATCATTCTATGAAGAAGTCATTATAGTCTCAAAATACTTTAATTTAGGGTTAAATATAATGAATTAAAGATTAAATAATTTTATAACCCATCTTTACTTGAGATTATAAGGGTTTTTAAAGTTAAAATAATGAGAAAAATAATTTATATAAACATTTATTTAATTTTCTAAAGTTAAAATCTTTAAGAAATAAATGTAATTCTAAAATAGAAATTAAAACTCTCATTATTTATTAATTTTAACTTTTTAGAATGATAGATAATTAAATTTCTGATCAAATGAAAGAAATTTCAATTAATTTGGAGTTATATTTTGAAAGTCATGAATTTTCTAATTTTTAGGGATTTTTTAGAATCTTTCTAAATTTTTATGAACTTTTAATGAATTTGTAGAGATTTTTCAGAATTAAAAATTGATTTTTATTATTTAATATCAAATTTTCAGAATATTTTAAAAGCGCAGGTGATGTCGCGTGATCAGAACCGTCCGATCGATCGCGATTGATTTTCGCGATGAGGAGATGATGTGTCAGCTTGTGGAACGTCTGATGGCGCGCGATATCAACCGTTGATCACGAGCGTCGGATCACGATCCAACGTCGGAAGTTTCGACACGTTTTATAACGCGTGACACATGGCTTCATCTGAGCGCTCCATCGACAGATCAGCAGACGCGACATAATCATAACAGTTCGCGATAGACCGTTTCATCAGAGCCGTTGATTAAATCGATCAGAGGGTTACGCCCAAAATCCCTATAAATTGAGATGTTCTTCCGATTTGTAAAGCATTCGAGAGCAAATCAATCAAATTGATCTGTTTAGACACCAAATCTCTTGAATCTCTTGATCCTATCCTCTTCTAGACTCAATTCCGTGTCCACATAGTGCTTAAGATCAATATTTGGATGAAAGACGAGGAAGAAATCGACGCTTGAACTCCACGATCGGATTTTTTGGATTTTTTATGAAAAGCCTTGATCCGGCGATTAATTGGGTTAATCCAATCGCAATCTTGGGTTAGTGGAAGCGGTTTTCACTAATCTTTCATCTAATGCCATTTAATTTCAGTTTAGATTAGGAATTTGAAGTGAATTTGTTTCAATTTTCGTTAATTTTGTAATTTCAATTTTCAGAAATTTCATCCCACTTCGATCTTCAATTTCTCCGCGAAATCAAAGCAAAATTCGATGATTTTTTATTCCGTGGAATCTTCTTGAAGTTCTCTTTGATAATCTACCATTTTCGCGAATTTCTACCATCAATTCATCATTCTATTTCATCAAATTCGAAGAGATCATTAGAATTTTCCCTAATTCCCTGTGGATTCGACCCTTATTTACCACTATACCCCTCAATTCGAGATATTTTCACAAAATTGGTTAGTTTGGAATTCTTTTTGATCCTTGACCATGTGAAATTGACGACCACTCGGTCTTGTTCCGTCACATATTCATCATTCTATGCAATTGACATCAAAAATCTCAAAATACATTGTTTTATGGGATAAGTCAAAGGTGAATTTCTAAAATAGATTATCACCATTTAAAATTGTAATTTTATGTGATTTTTAAATATTAAGAATAAGAGAATATTTTTATACACATTTATCTATTTTTTAGTTTAACTTTTCTAAGAAGATGTGTATGTTTGAGTTAGAAATTCATTCTCTTCTTATTTCTTAAATTAAATTGAATAGATTAATATGTTATCCAATTTATGATAAAAATAGATTAACAAGGAATTTGATTTTGAAAGTAATAAATTTTCTAAATTTTAGGGATTTTTTAGAATTTTCTCAATTGATTTTAATTAAAAATATTAAAAAATAGGTTTTTAGGAGCTTGCTGACATGACAGCTAAATCCCTATACCTCTTGTTTTGATTCACCTCTAAACTCAATTGCACAACGATGATGTATTTGAAATCATGATGGCGTCAAGGGAGTAGAAAGAATTTACCACTTGAGTTTTGAGGATTTTTTTTTTTGTAAACAAGGAATGAAAAGACTTTAGCCAACGATTAGTTTGATGATTTCGAGTGTGATTTTGAGTTAGGTTATGAGTTTTCCTCCTAATTGTTCACTTTATAATATTTGATTTCAATTTTAATTCGTAGATTTTGTTAATTTTATGAAATTTATCATTTTCTCTCTTTGTGAATGGTTTTCCTCTTCTTACTTCGTGCTTTGATTTCCATGCAGATATAAGTCTTAATCAAGTGATTTTGGATTCTAGAGACTCATCTTTGAGTCTTCTTTCATAATTTCTCAATACGATTCATTGTCCAATTAGATGAAATTTGAAAAAATCTCATGAAATTCTCTTAATTATTCGGGGATATGATCCTTAGTCACCATTATTCTAATTTATTCGCTATTAAAACTTATTTTTGTGAGTTTGGTGTTTATTCTGACACATGGATAGGTTTTTTTCAATGACTGAATGAACATGATTCACCATATGCAATTTTGTCTTCTTGACGACGTGAAAGTTTAAGCTATGTCCATGCCCTTAATTTCACAAAGAAGAGAAGAGAAAGAGAGGGAAAGAGATAGTCGCAACCATATGCCAACCAATTATTCATTGTCAATCTATCTTAATTCATTGGGTGTGATCTATGTAATTTTATTGTGCTAATTCAAAGGATTCACATTTATCATATTCATTAATGATAAACTACATTGATGCCCATATCACTAACTAAGGCCCCTAAATGATTGCTCAATGATAAAGGAATAGGAGTGTAGAGATAGCCAAGAGGTTTTCCTAGAAGCAGCCACCCTTGAAAGAGTGCATAATAGCTTACTGATCGAGTGCTCTTGTGCCACGGATGAACGAGGCTAAGAAATCTGCCAAACTTGTGGGATGTCAAAATGCATTTAGGACATACATGTGTTTTTTAAGCACATGTCAAAATGGGGCTAAACGAGACAGTTTTTTAAGCACATCAAATGCATACATGTGTTTCTTTTAAGTTAAACATTTCTGTAACTTTGACTTCATAATTAACCTGCCCCAAAATGATATCTCACCCTTGATGGAGTGAAATGTGAGAATTCATTTTCATATGTAGTGATGTTTTAATTTATTTTCAGTGATATTTCTATGTTCTATGATATTTTCATTCCAATGGGGCTTA
Source organism: Lemna minuta (assembly GCA_024174645.1). Lineage (NCBI taxonomy): Eukaryota > Viridiplantae > Streptophyta > Magnoliopsida > Alismatales > Araceae > Lemna > Lemna minuta. Next base: position 7,548,110 of record CM044106.1, read on the forward strand.
ACATGACCATATTTACATTTCTTAAAGAACAAGAGAGCGATGTTTCTATGTGAACCAACTGACTTGGTGGAATAAAATTATGTAGAAGAGAGAGAACAATTACTGTTAATCAGTCCACAAATGGAATTGGGAGAATCACTATTATGTGAGTTGAGGATTGATTCTAAAAAAATGATTCCATAAAATCCATTATTTTGAAATTAAGACAATGAGACAATAGAAATTATGACATATTTCAAAATGGAATCTTCTCCTCCAAGTGTAGTGATTGATGGTGCATGATTTCTAATTAGAGTTCACACGTAATATTGTCCTCTTAAAAAGAAGATTAAATTCACAATCAATTTATCATTGAAATGTCTCGTGACATCATATTTAGTGTAATTCTTAGAATGTCCTTGTAAATTGTGGCTTTAAAAAGAATATGATTTTCAAAAGAATGTCTAGTCCATTAAAACATTAAAACATGTGTGCATGCTCCAGGAATTCAGAGTAAAAATATTGTCATGACCACATAATGATATGATGTAGAAGTGGAGAAGGTTCTACTATTGGCATGCCCCCTCTTCCTTTTTAAAGGGTTGACGACAGGAAAGAAGGAGTTTTAGCTTGGGGGAGGGGGACCATTTTGGTCACTTGTATATGTGTGGATACATATTTAAGGCATCCCTATCTAGAAATGTTTGAATCTCAAACTTTATATGACCTTAAAATTTTGATTAAAACATCGAACAGAGTGTAAGATATTGAATCGAACATTTAAAACAATGAAGTGCCACTAATTGATGATCCTATCATCAAATATATATCAAAATCCATATTTACACACGACCTCTAGATGGTTGGATCTCCTCTTGGAACTCGTCACCATGAGAAAATGAAAATGAAGGGGAGAGTTTCCAAAAATCTCACATGGACACTCTTAGGTGTGGTCTTTTTTCTGCTATTTATAGACTTTGGTATATAAAATCTTCACAAAAACTCTGAAAATTATATCTATATCCATCAACATGCATTTGACCTTCTATGTGTGACCCTATACACCCATATACATGTAAAGTTAATAACTCCACTGACTTAATAATACTAATTTGTCAACCTAATTAATCAACTCTTGCAACATACAAGTTAATAAATCAAGGATTGATTTAACCCAATCGATAGCTTGAGTTGCCAAGGTGTTAGGTGTCAAGATACCCCATATGCTCGAAGAGATATGAAGTATATAATGATAGATATTATGTGACTTATAATGGAATCACATGTCTATATATCTCTTTTATGTTTATTGAAAGGAAACTTATTCATTGTCATTCTTGTATGATATTTGTAATGTATTCCATGAACATATACAATGAATGAGTCAATTATGATGCTAGAATAATACACTAATCACTAGTCTTCAAACATATGTTCTAAACATTCTTATGTATGGGATATTTGAGAAGGATATCAAATTGTCAAGAAAGAATAGAACTATTTGATCTAACTCATATGATGAATATGGTTGGTCCTCTAACCATTAGTGTGAAGATACCAAAGATAGATAATGGTTATTGTTTAAAAAAGATGTTCATTGAATTGATTCATAGGAATCCTTAAATGGTATTATACCTCATTGCCAATCAGGTTGATTTATGTCACGTATATGTATCTGGTTGATAACATCCTATTTCATACATTAATACCATGTATTTTATACCCTTCTTCATAAAAATATAATCATAAATGCATTTTATCATAATTGAAAATGATGAAATTGAAAATTATCATGTTTAAAAGGATATTCTTCATTTTTCATAAATGAATATAATTTTATGAGCATTTAATTACATTGATTCATCAAGAATATAATCTTCTTTTATTATAAAATAAAATATCTATTTATTTCTGAATTAAATGCCTTTATTTACATGAAAATATTTATAAATGCATTTTATCATAACATTTATTGAATGAATTTATTTCTAAGAAGAAGTTGACATTTTTCTTAATTTTTCCGAGTTTTCTAGAAATTTTATTAAAAAGGATTTTTTGTATATAAAGAAACTCAATAAATGAACAAAGAATGAAATAAAATAAAAAATAAAAAAGAGGAGAGAGATGCGTTCTCTCTCTTTCTCTCTCTCTCTCTCTCTCTTGCCGCTTCATGATGGGAATTATTTCCGTTGCAAGGAGATGTTTGAGGAGAGGCACCTCCCCATCCTCTCCTCTCCGTCTCCTCATCTCCTCTTCTTTCTCCCAAATGTGCACATGAGAGGAGAGGAGACTTCTTCTCACTCCCTCCCTCTCTTCCGCGCCTTCGTCTCTCTCTTCTCTCCCTTCCACTGCATCCACCTCATGGATTCCTCCACTTCCTCTCCTATGCGCATAAGGGAGGACGAGGAGATTTCCTCTATCTCCCGCTCTTTTCATCTCGCGGACGGAAATTCACTCTCCTCCTCTCTCTTGGCCCCTCACATGCGTGTGCATGCGCACGTGAGGGGGAGAAAGTTTTCTCCCCCTCTTTTCCTTTCTTCCTCTCCCCTCTTGCTTTTCTTTCCCTTGTTTCTCTCTCCTATGACAGAAATTTCCATCGCAAATATCTCTCTTTAGCTATCCCTTGTGCAAAGATTCTATAGCCGATGCGCTTCCTCATGAGAGAAGCTCTTGTTTCTCCCTCTTTGCTCTCTCCCTCCTTCTTTCGGGTGAAACTCTATTCCACACTGATTACATGTAATTTCAAGCATTAATATCATGCATTCTATGCACTTTTTCTTAGAAATATAATTATAAATGCATGTTATAACGATTTAAAATGATTAAAATGATGATTCTTATGTCTTAGAGGATATTCTTGATTTTTCATAAATTATTCAGATTTTATGAACATTTTAATGACATTGATTCATCAAGAATATAAAATTTTGTATATAAAATGAATTAACATTTTTTTGGATTTTAAAGAATTTTTTGGTAAGTTTTACAAACTAAAATCATTAAAAAATACATGTATTTTAAATATATAAATATTAAATCAATAAATAAATACAATTTTTGAAGAAGGTAAATAATTAATAAATGACTCTCTCTCTCCCTATCACGCCGCTCTCGTGTCTCCTACTTTCCTCCTTTCTCCCGAATTTCTCTCTTTCTTCTTCCTCTCCCCCTTCTCTCCTCCTAAGCGCAAGAGATGGGGAGAATGCCTAAGAGGACCGTCTCTCCCCCTTGCTCTGCTGGACGCATGTAATTCTTCCCGTTCTCTCTCCTTCTTGCTCTTCGTCCCGTGTGCGCGCGTAATTCTTCGAGGAGGGGGAGATTCATCCTCTCCTTCCTTCCTCTCCCCGTTCTCTCTCCTGCTCTCAAATTCTCTCTTGCATGCATGTGCATGTGTGCGCATGAAATGTCTTTTCTTTTCTTCCACTTATCCTTGTTCTTTCCTCTTCTTCCTTCTTTTCTCTTCCTCCACTTCCCTCTCCTCTCTCTTCTTGCGCATGCACCCATGCGCAAGTATGAGGGAGAGAATTCTCTCTCTTGAATTGCTCTCTCTCTCACGTAAGCTCTTCTAGATTTTCTTCTTCCTCTCCTTTTTATTTCTCTTACCTCCCTCTCTCACCTCTTCCCTCTCTCTCTTGCGACGGAAAATAATTCCATCACAGGAGAGGAACGAGGGGAGGAGAAGACAACTGCTCCTTCTTTTCCCTCTCTCTTGCACGCAAGAAAATCGGCCCTGCTTCGATCACTTCTCCTTGCCATCGCCTAGAGAGAGAAGATAAAAGAGCGAAGAAAGGTGAGAGAGAAGAGAGGAGAGAGAATGACATGATTGTTTTGTTTTAAATGCGTGTAGTTTTACACACACATTCTAAGGAGAGTGAAAATTTGATTAATGGCACATATTTCTCTAAATTAAAAGCTTGACATCTGAAAATTTTGATTGACTTTAGGGCTTAAATTTTATGAGCATGATCTTCATTTCAAGCTCTATGAATCTGATAGGCCTAATTTAAATTCTGAGACAAAAAAATTAAGGTTCTTAATATTTCTGTGTGCCTTTAGCATTGGCTAGGGAGAAGTAAAGAGGGAAGCGATTGATCATTCTTCATGTATGGAATATCATTTTTAGTGAGTTTATTCTATTTTCTTTTCATTCTTTGTGTTGGATCCTAGACGCCAAGTTCGAGCAAAATGTAGGGGCTCTCGAAGGTATGTTTTGATTAGAGAGCATCAATATAGTGTGTTTTCATCATGAATCCTTAGATTAAGATCATTTTCAATCCACCTTTTCTATTTTCTCATCTTTTTATCTAAATTATCATATTTACAAACCCTAAAAATCACTTTTCTGTCATTGATCACGGGTTTCCAATCTTCAAAAGGAGTTTGGAAGCATCTTATCGGTTCATTTCATTCTCGTGTACATCTTCTTCCTTTCATTGACCGTTTCTACTTGTATAAATTGTTGAGCTTGAAGGCATTGTTCATCCTAGCTCGAGAGATTTACTATTTCTAATCAAGAAAACTAAGAGTAGATGGAAATAATGAAGGTGTATAGCTTTCTAGGTCAATCCATAAGGACTTTAGGGAGAGACCGTGTCAATTTTGATGGCAGGAGAAGGAACTATCCTCGGTTACTTAGAAGATTTACTGAAAAGCGGCAATTAGAAAATCTAAGAAGTAGAGTTTTGAAAATTTAATATTAAAAGAAAAATTTAGGCTGGAGAATATAGGAGAAGGAGATAATAAAGAGGGCAAGAAGAGGAAGAGAAATTGGAGGAGTTGAATAGAAACACAAGAAGAGGGAGAAATTGGCAAAGACATGGGTAGAGAAAAGACCTTAGAAATAGAGGAGTGGAAGCAGGAGAGATAGATAGATAGAGAGGGAGAGAGGGAGATGTAGGAAGTGTTGAAGGAAAAATAAAAAAAGAAAGAAAGAGGAGAGCAGAAAAGAGAAAGAGCGAGCACTAGGAGGGGAGCGAGACACATCGAGGGTCTGGAAGAGAGAAGATAAGAGAGATTTAGAGGGAGAAAGGAGAGAGCTAGGAAGAGATGGAATTGAGAGAAAGAAAAAGATCGAAAGGGAGAAAGGAAACTAGAGAGAGCAGAAAGAGCAAAAAAAGTGAGATTGTGAGAGAGAGGGACAAAAAGAAAGAGAAAGAAAGGAGGAGCGTGAGAGAGAGATGCAGTGCATGTAGGATAATCAAGAAGAGGGAAGAAAGAGATTGATGTAATAGAATGAAGGAAGGAATGCTAGGGATAGAAAGGAGCGTTCGGATAGGAATTTGTGGGAATGACAAGGAAGAGAGGTGAAGGAAAAAATTGGAAATGACGAACGAGGAGGAAAGACTGGAGAGATTATGAGTAGCTAAGAGAGATAGAGAGAAGTAGAGAGATAGAGCAAGCGGCCTAGAGAAAAAGAGATATTGAAAGAGAAAAGGAAAGGATGAGAAAGATCGCGAGATGAATTGAGAGAGAGAGACAATGTGGTTACACGAGAGAGAAATAGAGAGAAGGCAAGAGAGAAGGAGAGGGAGCGGGGTTGATGGTGACTAAGAAGTATAGAGGGAAGTTTCATGAGAGTAAGAGAGGGGAGGAATCTAAAGAATGAGAGAAAATTGAGAGAGAAGAAAAAGACGGATATAAAATGCAGAAGAGGAGATGCGACTAGGATTGATTGGACAAGGAAAAGGTAGATTGACTTTGAGTGGCAGAGAATTAGGGAGTGATAACATAAAAATACAAATTCATGCATAAAACATTCCATTCTAATGCATCTTATCATATATTTGAGTGTTTATCTATTATTCTATGAAAATTAAGTTATAATATTGAAATCCACTAATTTAGGGATCATTACGATAAATTAAGCGAAATATTTTTAATATTAGATTATCCCAATTTTTATTTGAGATTATAATTAGGTTATATTGTTAACTAATACGAGAAAATTATTTTTCTACACTCATTTTTTTTCTAAGTTTTAAAGTCTAAAAGAAATGAGTATATTTTTTAAATAAATATTTATTCTATTATTTATTGAATTTCAATTTCTAAGATGATAGATAATTTAATTTCTGATCTAATGAAATAAATTTGGATTAATTTGACTTATATTTTAAAATTTATGAATTTTCTAATACTTAGGGATTTTTCTAGAATTTTTCTGATTTTTTATGAATTTAATTAGACTTATTTTTGAATTAAAATGAATAATTTTTTTTTATCGCGTGGTAACGTGGCGCGAAAAAAACAGCGCGCCCATGCGGCGGCGTACAAGAATGTCAGGTGTCACACATGTATACATGTGCGCGCGTGTGTGAGTGCGTGTGTGCGTGTGTGTGTGTATGAATAATAAGATAGGACCCTTTTCACAATTTTACTATCTCATTATGAACACACTACTTATATAATCGCGCATTTGCTTGATTTTTTGTCATGTGGGAATATTTTTTTATTTTCATAAGTGTAGGTGATGTGGCGTCGCATGGAGCATCCGATTTGCCAAGTAAATGAAAGCCGTTGATCTTCACTTAAGTCAGGTGGTAAGTGGAGCGCTCGAGTTCGTTGACGAATTGTTTGAAAATAATTTAATTGCACTCGCTCATCTAAGGAGTTATAACGGCTGAGATTAAAACCGTCAAAATGCATGCAGAGCGTTTGATCAAGATCAGATGGCAAGCGTTTTACACGTTACTTCTTCACGTGCGACGTGAAGAAATCTTAGCCGTTCATCTTCTATTCGATAGACGCGAGTTAAGTGTAATGATTTGCATATATGCATTTCATCAGAGCCATTGGTCGAAGATTTAATGCTGAATCCAATGGTTACGCCCAAATTTCCCGATAAATTAAGATGTTCTTCAATGATGTAAAGTATTCTTGGGTTTTTAGAGTAATCAAACTGTCTAAACACCACAATCCTTGATCTCTTGCTTCCCTTCGCTTATAGACTGATTTTCACGTCTGAGGAGTGTTTGAAAGTGAGATTCTGTTTAGAGGATAGGGAGAAATCCATTCTTGAATGCAACGATCATCTTTGAATATGCGGAACGAAAAGCTTCTAATCTGACAAACAATTGGATCAATGCAAGCGCTATCTTGGGTCAGAAATCGTGTTTTCATCCTAATCTTTCTTTCTATAATATTAGATTTCAATTTCAAATCTTAGATTAAGTAAATTTTAATTTTATTTTCGGTTTCTCTCTATCTTTTCGTTCTGAAATTTCTATCTAATTCACTCCTTGATTCTCTGCGAATCTTGATCCACATTATGTGATTTTCGATTCTGTGGATTCCCCTTCAAGTAATCCTTATAAAAATATCAAAATCCTTAATTTATCATCTCATTTCATCATCCTCTTTAATCGAGTTTCAAAGAATACATTAAAAATACCTTAATTCTCCGTGGATTCGACCCTTATTCACCACTAAACTATTTAATTCATGATTATTCCTCTAAATTGGTGAGTTTGGTAATTGTTTTGACACAACCGCATGTTTTCAACGACCTCACAGATTCACTTCGCCACAGACATAGGAAGATTGAGAGAGAGAGAGAGAGAGGCAAAGCAAGAGGGAGTGGAAAAGTGAGAATGGGAGAGAGAGAGAGAGCAAGCGGATGAGCACGAAGAGATTTCAAAAATCATAAATGATGAGAGGGAAGGTGAAATCGGGAGAAATGAATAAAATATATGGTGAGTAGGAGCGAGAACAGCTGAGAGAGATGGAGAGGTGTGCAAGAGGGAAATAGAGAGAGATAGAGAATGAAGGTGTGAAAGAGAGTCGGGGAAGGAGCGCAATAGCGACAGAAAGTGTGGAAGCATGGGGGATAGAGGGCGAGAGAGAAGATTGTGGTAAGAAAAGAGAGAAATCAGGAAATCATTTGTAACCGATAATGTGAAAGAGAAATTCAGAATAGGGGAAGATTGATAGGGAGCACGTGAGAGGAAGAGAAAGAAAAGATATAGATTGAAAATAAGAGTGAATTCAAGAGAGAAGGAGAGGAGCTATAAGAAAAATAAGAAGAAAGGGAGTGGAAGGTTTTGATAAAGAAACAACATCAAAGAACGAGGGAGAAGACAAAGAAATAAGAGCCAATGAGGGAATAGATAGAATGCATGCAAGAATGAGATTAGAGGGAAGTGAATGAGGGCTTGCCAGAGAAACTTGGAGGGAGATTCAAAAAAATCATGGGGTAAGGAGGCATAGAGAGGGTGAGAGTAAAAGCGACAAAGAGATAGAGAAATATCAATAATTGAGGAGAGAGAGGGGGAAATAGGGTGCATGAGATGAAGATGGTAGACGAATGAGGGAGATAGATAGATTTTTAAGAAAAAGAAAGCGGAAGGAAGAGAGAATGGGATCACATAAGAGAGGGCAGAAGAGAGTGAGAGAATGTGACGAGACTAATTCGTATGGTCGTTGAATACACACGACTTAGTGTCAAAATAAAGCCCTAAACTTACCAATTTATAATTAATCAATTTAATTAAATAGTGTAATGGTAATTAAGGGTCGAATCCACAGAGAATTAGAGAATTTTGAGATATATCTTTGAAATTTGGTCAAATCAGATGACGAATTGAGATTAAAAATTGGGCGATTTTATATATTAAGAAAGATAACTCAATTGCAAATCCACGGAATCAAAAATCAAGTGATTTGGATGAGAATTCACTGAGTAATTGAAGTTTGAAAATGGGGTAGAAATTCGTATCGCAAAAATGATTAAAATCGAAATTAAACTAAAATTAAACTTAATCTACAATTCAAAATGTAAAATTAATATTAAATGATGAAAGATTAAGATGAAAACACGCAATCTAACCTAAAGTAGCCTTCGAAGTGATCCAATTAATTGCCGGATGCATGGCTTTTCATTCCGTGTTTTTCGAAGACGAAATTGAAGTTCAAGATGTGATTTCTCCCAAATCTCTCGATCAAACTTTAATTTCAAGTATCCCTTGGATGCGGAAATGCATTAAGAATACAAGTAATCAAATGACACTCAAAATTGGTGTCTGGAGAGTTCGAATTTCTAGAAATTTCAAGGAGCCGTTCTTCCGTCGCGAAGAACAGTGTATTTAAAGAGAAAAAGAGGCGTAACCGTTCGATGAAGAGACGCCTCTTGATCAATAGTCGCGATGAAGCTTTAATTGATCAAAACGGTGCGATTATATCGCATCCGTTCGATCAACTATCTAAGATCAGGATGCATCCACGTCTTCAAGTGAAGGGGTGCGTCGTTTAGTGGTCATCCGTTGGATCTTCATCCAACGATCACGATGTGTCGAAGAATCCAGTGATTGCAAAAGATCTCAGCCGTTATAACTCGCGCGATCGACGACCCAGATCAATTCACTTAAGTGAATTTTAACCACGTGCTTGATTGAAGATCGGGTGGACCTCGCGTCCACCGCATCAACGCGCGATATTCTTTTCGATCTCCATCCGACGCTCCACATCACGGCACGCGTCCTGCGATCAAGAAAACAAGGGGAACATAGTCCCACACAGAGAAAAAGACAGGAAATCTTGCGTTTAAAAGGTAGAACGGACGTGAAGGTTAGCTTAAATCCGAACTATCGGATGCATATATGTACTATAACCTTAATATTACAAGTAAATATGAATAAATGTCACATCCGTGCCACGCAGGCACTCGCATGAGCTGCGTGGCGCTGCCACATGGCCTTGCATGCCACGTCGCATCCACGTGTGCTTGCGTGAAATACGCACCCTTTTTTGCGATTATTTTTAATTAATTTAAATGTTTAAAAATCAAAAATAAACTTAAATAAATTCAAAAAAATTCCAGAAAATTCCTCAAAATTGTAAAAATCTTGACTTTCAAAATACAACTCCAAATTAGTTCAAATTTATTTTTCTGGATCAGAAATTGAATAATCTATCATTATAATAAGTCAAAATATTAAAATAATAAGAGAATGAATTTTAATTAATTTAATACATTTATGTATCTTATAAAATAACTTTATAAAAATACATAAATATTAATAAAGATCTTTTCTCTTATATTTTCATTCTCAAAACATGATTATGATCTCAATTATAATTAGGACTAAAGATTATAATGTTTTAATTATGTATAATAATCCATAGATGTATTTTTAGATCATAACATGAAATAATACAAAATGATAGAAATATACTTAAAATATGATAACATGCATGTATTTGGAATGATTAATGCCTTAAATTGCATTAATAATCATGTAAATTCATGCAAAAATAGCATGTTATCAGAATGCACGGTGGAGACGAGAAAATTCAGAGAAAGAGTGATGGGGACTAAGAAAAAGATAGAACGCGTGAGATCTATAAAGAGTGAGAAAGAGGGAGAACGGGATAGGAATGAAGAATGCTGAGAGGAGCGAAGAAGAGGACAGAAAGGCAGAGACCTAAAGAAGGGGGAAGAAGTGATTGCTACAAAAGAAAAGAGGGGATTGAATAGCGACAGAAGGGTTGAGAGAGAACTGAAGAGAGTTAGAGAATGGGAGAGGTAGAGACGGAGATCGAGGAAGGAGATAATGCCAATAAGGTGAAGAAGGAGAACAAGGATAATAAAAACTCATCATTTCTATTACATAGGAAGAATCCAGATGAACAAAACTTCTAAAGAAAACCCTAAGAGAGAGAGAGTGGTAAAGGAGGAAGAAGAAACCCCCAAAAGAGATTGTCTCCCTTTTGCTTTGCTTTCCTCCTTGATTGCTTTATCAATTGGGCTCCAAAAGGCTGGCTTTCAACAGCCCATTTAATTCATTGAGCATAATTCATTAAGCAAAAAGTAGTGCTCTTTTTTATCCATCAAAAGCCTCCTTTCCTTACTTTCTTTTTCTTGGTTCCAAAAATAAAGAAACTAAATTCATGTAAGAGAATTCTACTTTAACATACTGACGAAGCGTTTTGGTGCGGTCGTTAAAACACACAAACGTCGGTCAAACAAAATTTATAAATCCGAACTCACAAAGATAAAGATAGAAAATCAAGTAAAGTGTAAGTATCGGGTCGATCTACAGAGAACAAGGTTGACTTTAATCGTATAGTTGACTTGGTCAAACTTAGGTTTAAAAGAGAGTTGAAAGAAGTACAAATAAGATGTTATAAATGGAAATTCTATAAATATACTAAATAAGAAATTTAAAGATTTGAGATCTGGGATTTGATAGAGAAAAGTCAAAAGTCAAAGTCAAAGCATTGACTTTGACTAACAGTCGGAGTTCTGTAAAATTAGAGAATTAAAAGATGTCAGAAGATTACAAAAATTATATATTTGGAAACTAGAGAGAAAATGGAATTTATTAATATAAAATTAGTGATTTTTCGATAACAATTGGATTTACTATGAATTATTGAAAATCAAAGATCAGAAAATTCCCGAAATGAATCCTTCAGAGAAAATCTTCAAATTAACTGGCCAAATGATATTCAAATCTTGCAATTTATATATAAATGGAAAGCTAAGAGCCAAAGGATTCTAAGAGACCAAAATTATCGAATTCCAATTATATCCTTTGAATGTACTTGACCCCGAAAGTCAACATTCAAATTTGGATGGAAAATGAATAGTGCTCGATCAAACGTTAAATTGAAGGGTCAAATGAACTCAGAATTTGATGAATTTGCTGATGAAATAAGGAATCCAATTAAACCAAAATCAAGTGATTTCAAATTATAATCAGAGAGATATCCTATTTTCAAAATCAGCCAAATTTCAAACTAAAATTGGGTAAAATTGAAGAACACTAAGAACTAAAATATAAAATTAAAGATCTAAACCTAATTAAAACTCAAATTACCACCTGATATTCAAATTATAATCGATCGAATGTCACTACTAACCCAATTTCCGCAAGAATGGGGCTTCAATTCACGCAGATTGAAGTGAATTTGCTCGATTTCTTCATCGTGGACGTTCAAAATTCAAGGGGAAAATTCAATGAAATCCGGTGATTAATCACAACGAATCCTGCTCCAATCGGATCGTGATTGAGTCTAAACGCAGAGGAATCGTGATGAACTCAAGATTCTGCTCCAAATTCGCTTAATCGTTTCACGAATCAATCAAGAGTTAAGAAGAAACAAGCGAGTACATCAGCTTTTAAAGGAAAATTTCCGCCCGATTTTAGGACCGTTTCATCCAGTTGATAGGTGTATTTGATGGCCACGATCGCACGACGATCGTGGTCCATCCAATTGACGCGATTGTGGTTCCAAATGCAAGGTAATTTGGCCACGATTGCGTGGCGATTTGGCCATAATCGAGCCGCGATCGGGCCACGATCGTGAGCCACGATTGTGAGCCACGAATCATCACCGCCGTCCGATCTTCATCGCCCGATCTTCAATCGAACCGTTATAAAGCGTCCACGTGTTTCTCCATCATACGCCAATATCGTGATGAATCATCACCGTCTGATGAAGCCACGTGGTGCAAGAGATACCGTCGATCGCTTCACTTAACTATCCATTTTGCGCATGTGCCTGATTACTTGATACGGTGGACTCCGTGCCTACGTGATGGACACATCTCGATCTCATACAACGCCCACCGTGTGGCCACGTCACCTGCAAAGGGTAAATTCTGGGAGACATAGTCTCACACAAAATAAAAGATGGGAAATCGCCAGCTTAAAATGTGGGGCGGTTTAACGCTATTGCGTTACCGCCCCAATCATATTACCAGGGCCAACTAACCCATGGGCCCTTCACCTGCTGACCCCCCTACCACGTGGCACCCTTCACTGGCGTCCGCGTGGACCCACGTGGCCTCTTGCCACGTCTCCGCGCCACCTGAGCCTCGTGTGGGCCACGTGCGGCCTTGCCACGTGGCCTTAGTGCCGTGTCGCATCCGTGCGCCACGTCACCTCCGCGCGCCACGTCAGCTCTGCGGGGTGTGTGGAATAAAAACCACCTTTTTGCACTATTTTAATAAAGAAAAATCCATATAAAATCAATTTAAAATCTGAAAAAGGGCAGAAACTTCAAAAATTTATAACTTTAAATATACAACTCCTTTTTATCTCAAATTTTCTCCATTGTATCACAATTTTCTTACTTTTTAACATCATGCCATCTAAAATATAATTTCAAAGAAGAATCTAAGATGAATTAAAAATTAGCTTGAATCATTTCTTAAGAAATCTTCTTTAATATCTTCATTATATTTTCATCTTTGAAATTTATCCTTCAAAAGCATGTACTAAAGTCAAAGTAATTCAAGAAAGAGATTAACTTCTATTAATTTCAACTTTGCAAAAAATTAATCATCAATCAAGCATAAAATTAACCCTAAATTATGCATAAATATAGACTTTAGTGAAATGACATACCAATGGAGAAAATTCCTAAAAAGTATGATAACATGCATCATATTCACATAAAATAAGCATGAATATGAGTTAATTAGGATAAGAATTTAAGTTATAAATGCATGTTATTGATAAAAGCATAAAAAATAGTTATAAACACTTATGAGTTGCTTTTATTTAATTCTATTAACTGTTGAACATATCATTAAATCTACTATCTCATGAGTTAATAGTTTTATAAGATAAACACATCAAATAGAAGTTTTCTACTTTAATTTTATTTTATTTTATTTCAGGAACAAGAGAAGAAGAGCACTTCCTCAAAAGCAATAGTTAGTGGGCTGTCATGGAGAGATATCAAGAAACCCATTCTCGGAGAGCCCACAAAAAGGAGAAAAAAAAACACTTTTAAAGGGGGGCTTCCGTCGTGCCTCTCCCTCTCCTTCTTCTGTTTTCTTTAGATTCTCCCCGACTCTTCTTCTCCCTTCTTCTTCTTTCTGTTGTTATTTCTCTTTCCTAGGGTTAGATCTTCTCCCGCTGTAACTCCTCTCCCGCTATCTATCCCCTCCCATGCTTCTCGGTAAGTTCCCTCAGTCTCGTAGGTAATCTTCTCTTCCTCCTCTCAATCTGTCCTTCCTCTCTCGCGAAATCTTTTCCTCCGATCTTTTCTTTCTTCTCCATTCGTCCGGCATCATTTTTTTCCCCGATCTCGTCTCTCTTTCCTGAATTTCTTTTCCGCATTTCATCTCCCTTTCGCTTCTTTGTCTAGAAATTTCTTCTCGCGATCTCTTCTCTCTCTTGAAACAACACTTACTCTCTATAAATTTCTCTCGCAATTCTTCCTCTTCTCCTCTCTCAAATTCCCATCTATTTCACTCCCTCGATCTTTCTCTCCTATCTCGTGCGTTTATTTCTCTCTTTCAATCTCTCCCAATCTCTTCTTCCTCACATTTCTCTCTCCTTCATTCTGCCGCACGTCCCTATCCCGCATCTCATCTTCTCCATCCTCCCGATAATCCTTCCCTCTCGCCCTCTTGCTCTTCCTCATTTTCTTCTTTCCCTTTCTCCTTCTCTCTTTACCTCCCCTGAAATTTCTCCTTCTCTCTCCCGTTCCGTCGACCTCTCTTCTCTCTCTCTAGTCGTATTTCTCTATCTAATTCTGCTCTTCCTCCCTCTCACATGAGCTCTCTCTCTCCTTCACATCTTCCCGCTCCTCCTCATCTGTTTGATCTCTCTCCTTAGTTCTTTCTGTCCGAATCTCTTCTGTGGTTCCGTTACGGTCAACCTCTTCTCTCTTGCTTCATTTTAATTCCCAGTCGCGACTTTTCTCTCTCATTTTATCTCGTTTCGGTTTCTTCCTTACTCCGTTTGTATTTCCTATTTCGTCCTCCACGTCGCTCTCTCCCGTATCTCTTGATTTCACTTCTGCAATCTCTCTCGATCTCTCATCGCTTCCTATTCCTCACGATCTCCCTACTCTACTCCATCCACAACGACGCCAACCCATCTCGCTTCTCTTTTTCTTCCGCTTCTCTCTCCCTCTTCTTCATCTCGAAAATCCTTCTCATTCGAATTCTCTCTCTTTCTTGCCGTCTCGCAACCTCTCATACTCACCCTCTCTATTTCCGACGCTCCTTCTCTCATTTTCTTCTCTTCTCCCTCTTTTCTTTTCTACCATTTACGCTCTCTCTAGCTTCGCTCTCCCTCTCTCTCCCATTTCTTCGGCCATCCCTCTCTCCAGTTCTCCTCTTATCTTCGCTCCGGTCTTCCGCTGATTTCCTCTCTCACCATCATTTCTTTCTTTCTTCTCTCTCCTCACGTCTTCTCTCTTACCTGCCTCCTCTCTTCGCATCTTCCGTCCTATTCCGTTTATTGCTTTATTTTCTTCCGTTACATATCTTTCTCATAATCTCTCTCTTTCCTCATCTCTATCTTCCTCTCTCTCTCTCAGTCGCTTTTCTCTTTCTCTACTCTCTCTAGTTGTCACATTAATTCCGCTCCCTCTTTATCTCTGTATCTCTTTCTCTTAATTTCACTTCCCTCACTTCTTCCCCTAATTTCAGTCTCCCACATTCTCCTACTATCGGTTATTACCTTCCCCTCATTTCATTCTAAATCACACACTCTCTCTCTTATCGGTCTCTTTCCCCTCTATTCTAGAACTAGCTCTCTCTCTCACTCCCTATCTCATTCACTCCAATTTCTCTCTTGCATTTGTTCCCTTTCTCTTAACCTCCTCTATCACTCTTTCTCTTTATTTACTCTCCCCTAAAAACATCCCATCTCTAGCCCTTTATTCTCTCTAATTCCCTCTCCCTCTTAGTTCTTTGTACTCTGAATTCAGCATCTTTGTATCTGTAGGTTTACCTTAGTCATCTATCGAAATTCCTTTCTTTCACGGTCAACTCGAAGAGTTGACCACCAATCCTTCATCTTATCCTCAATTCTACTTCTATTTATTGATATTGTCGTGCCCTAGAATCCCTGTGGATCGACCTAGAAAGCTATACGCCTTCTTTAGCCCCATTCGGACTTAGTTTTCTCGAGTATAAATAGTAAATTTGTCGGGCTTAAACACACGACGACTTTGAGCTTATCAGTTATCACACCCCCCAACTTAAATCATTGCTAGTCCCTTAGCCATGGAAAGAGAAAGAATATGTAATAGGACTAACAAGCTTAGAAAACCATGGGTTAAGCATTGATAGAATCTGAAATTAATGTTCTACCTTAAATGATGCCAAGAAGAAAGTAATGTACTAGAAACTTAGGGTCACGGCATTCCTCCGGCAAACACTTTAATCTACCACAAGAACTAAGAATGCTCTTGCTCGACATACTAATAGAAATATACATAATTAAAAAAATTCATCATACCAAACCAATCGTTATGGACATGAATGATAAGGGCGCAAGAAGTAGAAACAAGCATCATCCTTTTCATACATAGTGGCTATAAAATAGAGTCGGCAAAAACACATGGGAGGTAGCTTCCTCTATTTCTATATATATATATATATTTATATATTTCTTAATATTCTTGATAAATGCATTTTTATAAATGCACTTCATAAATATTATTGTCAATAAATACATTTTCAATAGGAATTTCATTTAATAATAAAAGAAAATTATATTCTTGATTAATCCATATCACTAAATGCTCATAAAATGCGACAAATTTATGAAAAATCAAGAATATCCTTTAAAACATAGAAATGATCCATTTAATCATTTTAAATCATGATAACATGCATTTATGATTATAATTTACAGAAAAAAGGTGTTAAATGCATGATATTAATGCATGAAATTGCATGTTATCACTATCACATCCTCCGCCGCGCCGTGAGGTCGTCTCACGGATCCATCCGCTAAGCTCAACTCGATAAATAATGGCTGCAACTCGGCAAGTGGAAAAATGTCATACACTCCCTTCAGAAGAATATTGACACTATCCCCCGTGTCGAGGAGAGATCGAGTGAAAGTCCTATCCCCTATCTCACAACTAATCATGGGAGCTCCCGGATCACGTCACTTACGAGGAAGCGTACTCAGCATGATAGAACTAATGGTCTCACTCATATGGATACGTTTCGGCTTCCTCGTAGGGGTGCAAAGTCCTTTTAAGAACTTCGCATAGGATGAAATATGCTAAATGTCGTCTACTAAAGGGATAGTGATAGTAACCTGTCTAAAAGCCTCTAATAATGTATCATCACTATCACTTGTAGAGACTCTACGCCGGCTCAATAACTGAGTATATGGCACTGGAGGTTTGTAGACCTCGGGATTGGGCTCTGCCCTACTCTCCTCATCGGGTGCCTCCTCATCATTGGAGTCCTCCTCCGGAATAATCGTGGGAGATGGACGGTCGTCCCTCTCCTCAAGCGGGTCCTTGCCGCGCTTGTGGTCCGTATGAGGATCCACTAAGACCTTACCGCTACGTAGGCCCGATATGGCATGTGCCTCCTCCGATGCACTATCAATGCGAACTTCGTTCACCTTGTGGGTCCGGCTCGACGATGCTTGATCTATATTCATGGGATTTGCCAAAGGTTGGGAAGGTAATTGATCTATAAATTCAACTCGCTTACCCTTCCTTTGTTCGGTAAAAGCATCGGAGCATTGGGCTTTAACCCCTTTGACTCGGTCGAGTCGGTCGCTAACCTCGTTCAGTTTACTCATCATTTGTGCTAATGCACTCATGACGGGGTCAACTTAAGGTGTTGGACGTGGGATTGCCGGTGGCGGTGTGATGCAGGACCGGGTGCGGAACCGGTCTCACACGGGATCCTAGGGGAGGACTAGGGGAACTCTAATATGATGATATAAACTAATGATGCAATCAAGCAGAGTGCCGTCTCGGGCGTCGTCTCTGTAGACCCTGGGGTGCACCGAGTAGAGTTCGTCCGGGAATCCTTCCGATCCACGTCCTCGAGGACGAGGGGGCCGTGAGCCGTCGAAGGGAGCTCGACCGTCAACCCGATGGGTTGGACCACGGTAAGAACCCTATCAAGTCGTCTAAGCACTCTTTCTAATCTAAGTTCCGAAGGCGGTGGAGACAAGTGCGGGAAACACTGAAGAAGATATAAACTTCGAAGAAAGAAGGGGGGGAATGTGTGCCTAACCTGCGGGGCGCGAGCCCGGTCGGTCGTGATGGGGGGGGGGCTGTTTGTACGTGGCACGGACGGGCGGCAGATGAGAGTCGAGTAGACGTCACGTATTTCTGAAGGTGGTCCTGGATGCCGAGGAGACAATCCGACGAGGGAGAGAGGGCTTCAGCCGAATGATGGAGGGCAGTTGGTGCGGGGCAATGGGGGCCGTGCAGCAGGAGCAACGGGGACAGCGCAGCAGGGCTATCTCGCGGGCCCACTGGAGGCGTCACCTAAGGCTGGCGACGTATCGCTATGACGTTGGAGGGATGGCCTCCTCGTCAGTAACCCGAGCTGGTGATTTAGTTTCCGAGGGGAAGGGCGTTAGCGGGGAGGTGGCGCCGGGACCGCAATAGAGTTTCTGGCAGGGCCGTTGAGGTAGGATCGTCGAAGCAGAACCGCAGGAGGAAGTCGGCGATGTCAGTCGACGGCTCGAGGTAACCACCGGAGGAATTTCAGCAGGGAACCTGTGGGAGAAATTCGTCAGGGTGAGATTGGGGAACTTCGCTGTATTCAATGCGTTCGGAAAGTCCGGGAAAGGCGGGGAGGGGGGGGGGAGGTCGGAATTCGGGTTTCGGGGTAGTGGGATAGTGGGTGTTTGGGAAGGGGAAGATGGAGAATCGGACGTTCGGTTGTGGGAATTCGAAACGGATTCGACGGGGAATTGGGGAAAATGGGTGGAGATTATCGGTGGATGGTAGAGGAAGGTGGAACGCTCGAGGGGTGCGGTTTCGTGATGCCGACTTGGGGGAAGGGATTCGGAAACTGCAGCGTGGGATTCGCGGATCGCGGATTGGGGAAATTGCAGGGGGGGTTTTTTGACGGAGGTGCGCACGGGGAAGAATGGGAAATTTCGCAATGGAGATCGGAAATCGGTATGGCACGGGAGAGGGAAGATGGTCAGGGAGATGATGGAGACATTTTGTGAGATGGAGAGGAGGGAGAGAAATGGAGGAACGCGGCGTGCATGGGGAGGTGAGGAAGGAGGGGTCCCAATCGGGGTGATGATGATTGAGGGGAAATGCAGGGAGGATTCAAAATTGGGGAAGGATGGGGAGGTAGGAATAGGGATGGACGGGAGGGCGGTGGTGAAAGAGGTAGGGGAAGCGACGAGGGACGGGGTGGAGATTGGTCCGGGGAGGGGAAAGTTTGGTAGCACAATGACGTGTCGTTTGCGTGCGTCGTCAAAACACAAAGACGATGGTCAAACAAAATTTATAAAACTGAACTCACAAAGACAAGATATAATAATCAAGTATTGGGTAATTATCGGGTCGATCCACAAAGAGCAGGGTTGACTTTAATCGCAGAGTTGACTTGGTCAAACATAGGTTTAAAAGGAGTTTTAAATATGAGAAAATAAGATGTAAGATATGGAAATGATATAAATAATGTAAATAAGAAGTTTTAAGAATTGAAATCTCGGATTTGACAAAGAAAAGTCAAAAGTCAAAGTCAAAGCATTGACTTTGACCAACAGTAGGTGTTCTGCAAAATCAGAGAATCAAACATAGTCAAAAGATTATTAAAATTATATATTTGGAAACTAGAGAGAAAATGGAATTTATTGATATATAATTCGTAATTTTTAGATAAGAAATGGATTTATTATGAATTATTGAATATCAACTATCAGAAAATCCCCGAAATTAACACCTCAGAGGAAATCTTCAAATTGAATGACCAAATGAAATCCAAATCTTGCAATTTATATGTCAATGTAAAGCTATGAACCAGAGGAATCCAACAAGACCAAAGTTATCAAATTCTGATTTGTCAATAAAAAGTAATTGACCCCGAAAGTCAACGTTTGACTTCTGATGAAAGATAAACAGTCCGTGGTCAAACGTTAAATTGAAGGGACAAATGAACTCGGAATTTGATGAATTTGCTATCCACAGAAAGCTGATGAAAAGAGGAATCCAATGAAATCCAAATCAATAATTTGAAATTATAATCAGAGAGATATCCTATTTTCAAAATTAGCCAAATTTCATACCGAAATTTGGGGAAAATGAAGAACACTATGAACTAATTTTCAAAATTAAACTTCTAAATCTAATAAAAACTCAAATTACCTCTTGATAATCGATCGAATCTCACTACTAACCCGATTGCTACGAGAATTAAGCTC
>CM044106.1:7568705-7587194 GCA_024174645.1 Lemna minuta
ATCTTTACGTTAGTGTATGAGTTGGGTTTGCTCTCCGAACTGACGAAAACTCCATTCTTTACCTCTAGATTGCAATGAAGATGAAAGCAACGATCGATTGTTGGGAAGATGCACTCAACGCTGACCCGATAATGGTGATGTAGGACTACGGGTTTTTAAATCTAAATAGTCTGATTCAATAGAATAAAGTCTCGATTGTTGATACATTGCGTCAGTCTTTCCGGACTGATGAATGAACCCCGGACCCTGGACCAGGAGACAGCCAAGAACTGGCATTCATTGGCTGCCTTTATTCGATGAATGCCGACCAATTGTCAGCCGCCACGCACCCGTTATTTTCAGGGCTTTGAAAAATAGAGATTTATCTTTGGACTCTGCTACAACCGGTTAGATGCCTTGGGTACAACCGGTTGTACCCATAGCGGAGTCCTTTATCTTTATGCTAAAAGCGCCAACTATAAGCAGCCGGTAGGTGACTGGGGGGTGGGGGTGGAGGAAGAAGGAAGATATAAAGAGCAGTGTTGAAGGCGGAGGAGTGCGCCTGCCACCGACGCTCTGGGGACCATCAGACGTCAAGAAAAGGGAAGACGGGTCAAAGATGGCGTCTTTCGCTCTGAACTATTCTTCTGAAGAAGGAAATTAATTGGATTTGACTTCCCATTTTGCCGATCTTCGCTGAATATTATGCTTTTGGCTGGTTTTCAATGGAAACTATTGAAAAAGTACTATCTATGTAGAGCGAGAGATTCCAAGAATTTCGAATTCTTTGACAATCCAATCGACGATTAGATAAAGAGATGGATCATCATGCTATCAGAATTTTATGAATTAGAGCGAGTTTGAAAAACCAGAAGGATGAGCTTAGTTTGTAGTTTTCCATTAATCGTTGTCCGTGAATCCAACCACCCATCCCGACGTGCCCCCCCGGCTACTCTCCATGCACGCGACGTTCGACAGATCCGCCCAAATTCATGTCACATCTATTTCTCTCTCTTATCCATCTCGTCATCTTTCTCGTTCTCTTCCGTCGACCTCGTTTCTTTCTGTCTGCTAGGCAGCTCCGCTGTTCACGTGTCCGCTTCCCCGCTGACCAGGGAATCTGCTGATCACGACATTAAATGCCAATCGTCCAACAGCTCTCGTCTCCCATTCTCTTCCTCCGAATCTTTCCCGGGGGGATTTCTTTCACAGCTGTCCCCATATCTCGTTGAGCTCTGCGGATGTATGTATGAATCTATGCATTATATGTATGTATGTATGTATTTCTTTATTTAGTTATTTGTCAGTCTTATGTAAATATCTATTTGTATAGATATTATCTATCCATCTATTTAGTCATCCGTCCACGCATCTCTCTCTCTCATTGAGCGCCTCGGATAACCCAATGATTAGGTTGATCCTAGCTTCTTATTATCCTTACTGTCGTGGATCCTGGTCCGGCAACGGCTCTTAGAATTTTTAAAATCGACGAGTTAGATGTCTGAGGGATAAAAGTCAACCGCGGGAAACACCGTGCCTTCTCTTTCTCCGGGACGCAGAGACTATTGTTTGCAGGTAAAACAATAGAGGATTCAGTCTACCGCGAGAAAGGACACGGCCCTTCAGACTTTCTTGGAGCCTCTTCATTGTCACCTTCTCTCGAGCTCCCCTCCCCAAAATATTCGCCCTCCCTTCTTTTAAATGACCCCCACCCGAAGTCTCCTTCCTCGAGAAAATGGAGAAGAGAAACGGCTTCAGCATCAACGAGAGCGAAGACCTGTTATCAGAGATCTTCTCTCGTCTTGACGGGAAATCTCTGGGCGTGGCAGCATGCGTGTGCAGGCTATGGCGGAGGATCTCAAGTAAAGACGCCGTCTGGGAGAAGCTCTGCGGGCTTGGAAGAGAGGCTAGGGCAGTAGTGGCGGCGCTCGGAGGGTATCAGAGGCTTTACAGCGCTTGCGTGGGACCCGTTCAGGCCAGGAAGGTCGCTGTAAGAGGAGGCCGCGTCAATGACAAGGCCTCGTCCATCTCGTGGTCAAGTGGCGTGGAGGCGCGGCTCTCTCTCTCTCTCTTCTCCATCTACTGCTATGAGCGGCTCGCCGGGAACCGCTCCTCGCTCATGTTCTTGTGCTCTGCACGTTGACCCGTTGCTTGTCTTCGTCCGTCAATTTTTTTTGTAATATCGTCTCTCCATGTTATTTTTGTTGCAGTATTCCTTCATGGTGGAGAATATGGAATAATATCAGGATGGCTTTAATTTCGATCGATGATTCTGCAAGCTGGTTTATTATGATCTTTCCTTTGCGGCCGGATCAAATACGAGATAATTGAGGTGAATTGCAACGGAAGAACGAAGGAGACGGTTGACATTTAACCCATAGCCATCATGGGCTTTTGTCTCCTATCTTCCCCGTTTTCTTGCCCGGGGGCGTTCGCGAGTTGACGAGAAAACGGCCCATTACTGTGTCGGAAAGAGTCTGTTTAAATGCGGCCATTTTGGATAGTTTCCTTTGGAGATGTTCTCTAGGGCTCAGTGATTTCCAAGAAACGACGTCTATCTGAAAAATCCAATTGAAATCAAGCAATTTCTCTGAATCACGATGGTGATCGTCTGATCGATGATCCTCTCTGACATTACCCGATCTTGCTAAGGCAGCTAAAAATAATTTCAGAAAAATCTGTGAAAATGGCTGCCATCATCTTACGCCATGGCTCTCACCGCCATAGCCATGGCCGTTGTTGCCATGGTCGTCATCGCTGGTTCTGCAGCCATAGCCGCTGTTGAATTTGTTTGACTGTAATTAATCGTTAATTTGATTGACGATTGTTGAGTTGATTGATATCGATCAAACCTGATATCTAGAATCGTTATAGACGATTCCATTCAATCCAACTCGGTCAGAATTGAATTTCAATCACAATCACCGAACCCTGATTTTCTCCACAACTGCCGTAGTGGGAGCTTCTTCCTAGGTGTTTTTTCAGTCATTGCAAGGCCTCAGATCTGATGGTCGCTTTGACAACGCTCATCTTCACCATAGTCAATTGTATTCAGGTTCTAAATCTCGACACGATATCAGAGCCGGCTTGTGCGATCTTTCTGTTTGAATTCAGAAACCTTTGAGGTTAAAGATTGAATATTATGTCGAGATTTCAATTCGATTCCATGAGTTTGATTTCATGATATCTCCTCGCAAGATAAGAAAAAAAAAGAAGAAAAATAAAATCTGCTTTTGAAAAATAACCAAAGCAGGAAGTTAAAGAAAACAATTTATTCAAATGTCCTTTGGATATTCTTGGCTCATTGATCACAAAGATTAACTAAAGTGTTGAGCTCAAATTCGTCGTGTATTTAAGCCCAACAAACTTACTATTTATGCTCGAGAAAACTAAGTCCGGATGGAGATAATAAGGGCGTATAGCTTTCTTGGTCGATTTACAAGGATTCTAGGGCACGAGAATATCAATAAAAGGAGTAGAGATGAGGGTAATGATGAAGGATTGGTGGTCAACTCTTCTAGTTGACCGTGGGAGGAAGGAATTTTAATAGATGATCTAAGTAAACCTAAAGATGTAATAAGGTTCTCCGGTTCCGGTGTCGGTACTGGTTTTTTTGTGAAAACCTAAACCTATACCTAACTTCGGTTCGGTGTCTGTGACGATATTGTCCGGTGTCGGTTCGGTAAAACCTATACTTTCGATGATTTGTCATTTGAAATGAAAATAAATTGTATAAGGTTTTTATGACTCCATAATACGTAAATATAAGAATATATGTTTCATAAACAAATGATAATAGATTAATACTTCTCAATAACAAATATACAATATATCAAGACTTAAAAATAAAAATCATAAATTTATAAATTTAAACTTTAAAAAATATTTAAAGAAATAATAAAAAAATTTAGTTTTAGATAATCATCTCTCAAAAGTTTAAATACAAAAATTATCTCTCTCTCTCTCTCTCTCTCTATCTTTCTCTCTCACTCTCTCTCCCTCCCTCCCTCTCTCCCTCATCCTCCCTCCCTCTCGTCTCTCCCTCCCTCCCTCTCGTCTCTCTCCCTCCCTCCCTCTCGTCTCTCCCTCCCTCCCTCTCGTCTCTCTCCCTCCCTCCCTCCCTCCCTCCCTCTCTCTCCCGCCCTCCCTCCCTCTCGTCTCTCTCCCTCCCTCCCTCCCTCCCTCCTCTCTCTCTCCGCCCTCCCTCCCTCTCTCTCTCTCCCGCCCTCCCTCCCTCTCTCTCTCCTGCTCTCCCTCCCTCTCTCCTGCCCTCCCTCCCTCTCTCTCTCTCTCTCTCTCTCTCTCTCTCTCTCTCCCTCCCCTCCCTCACTCCCTCTCTCTCTCCCGCACTCCCTCCCTCTCTCTCTCTCTCTCCCGCCCTCCCTCACTCCCTCTCTCTCCCTCCCTCTCTCTCTCCCTCTCTCCCGCCCTCCCTCCCTCTCTCTCTCTCTCTCTCTCTCTCTCTCTCTCTCTCTCTCCCGCCCCTCCCTCACTCCCTCTCTCTCTCCCGCACTCCCTCCCTCTCTCTCTCTCTCTCTCCCGCCCCTCCCTCACTCCCTCTCTCTCCCTCCCTCTCTCTCTCTCTCCCTCCCTCCCTCCCTCCCTCCCTCTCTCTCTCCCTCCCTCCCTCCCTCCCTCTCTCTCTCCCGCCCTCCCTCTCTCTCTCCCGCCCTCCCTCCCTCCCCACTCTCCCTCCTCCCTCTCTCCCGCTCTCCCGCCCTCCCTCTCTCTCTCTCTCTCTCCGCCCTCCAGCCCTCCCTCTCTCTCCCGCCTCCCTCCCTCTCTCTCTCTCTCGCCTCCCTCCCTCTCTCTCTCCTACCCTCCCTACCTTCCTCTCTCTCTCTCTCTCTCCTGCCCTCCCTCCCCTCTCTCTCTCCCTCTCCCTCCCTCTCTCCCCCTTGCGTTACTTTCTTTCATTAAATTTTGTCACTCCCCCTCCGGCTTCCCCCCTCTCTCTCCCTCTCTCTCCCTCGTGCGGGGAAGAAATTCTATCTCGCATGGGAAAACAGTGAAACCGAAAGCTTCCGGTGACACCGGAAGTGAAAACCGAAACCGAACCGAAGCCTTCGGTTTGACTTTTTTTTGCCACCGCCGGTGTCGGTTTGGTTCGGTTTTCGGGTGTCCGGTACGGTTTTGGAGATCCTTACATGCAAAGATCCAAAATTCAGAGTACAAAAAAGTATTGGAATGAATAACTAAGGAAATCTAAACCATGCAGAAAGAAAAGAAGTAAGAGGGGGAAGAAGGAGGGAATGAGATGAGAAGTTGGGCAATCGGGAGAGAAAGATAGTAAGAGGGGGAGGGAAATGGAGAGAATAAAGAGCTAGAAAGGGGATGTTTTTAGGGGAAATAAATATAGAGGAGTAATAAAATAGATAAATAGAAAAGGATAAAGAGCAAAATTTTGAGAAAGAGCAGAATTAGAGAGAGAGGAATGTGATGAGAGAGAGAGAGCGGGATTAGAGGGTTAATGTAAAGTGTGAGAGAGCAAAGAGAGAGAGAGGGCAAGATCGGAAGAGGCGAACTGGGGAAGCGATGAAATTGGTGAAATGAGAGTCTCTAGGAAGATAGGTGGATTGGCGATATCGGAAAAGAGGGAGAGGGAACGGAATTGATGGCGACTCAGAAGGAGAGCTGGAAGTGCAGTTACCTGAGAAAGAATGGAGAGGAAATTGAGGAGGGAGAAGAAATTGAGAGAGAGCAGGATAGAGGAAGAGGGAGCAGAAAAGAAAGAACGACGAAGATAAAGAGAGACGAAATAGATGGAGAGCAGAGGAGAAACGAAAAGATGCAGAGAGGGAAATGGAAGTTGAGAGAGAATAGGAGAGAGAAATCTAGAAGGAAGGGGGAGCGAGAGCATGTAAGATAGAAAACGAGGAGAACGGTAGTAGGTGCGCGAACTTTGGAAGAGAACGGTAGTGGAACCAGAAGAGGGGACGAACTTAGAAATAGAAATGGGAAACAAAAAGAGGACTCAACGTGAAGGGGGAGATTAGGAGAGAGAAGCAAGATTGCGGAAGGAAAAGACAGAGGAAGAATCGCAAAACCAAAGAAAACTAATTCTATCAGCGGCAACTAGGAATAGAGGAGAGAGAATGTAGAGCAAAAGAAAGAGGAATCGGAAGAGACTGATAGGGAGAGAGGGCTGGAGAGAACTCGGAACGACAAGGAAATTATGGAGAGCGGAGGAAGGACGAGCGATTGGGAGAGGGAGTGAGTTCATTGGAAGGGGAATAGAAGAGAGAGAAAGGAAGAGGAAGGTTGACCATGAACGAGGATTAGGCGGAAGAAAGCAGGGTTGAGAGGGAGATAGGAAGAGCGAGAGAGGAAAAAAAAGAGAATGTGAGAGAGAATGATAGAACAAGAGAGAGAAAGGGAAATTTCGGGGAAGATAGAGAGAGTGAGAGAGGGAAAGAAAGAAGGTGAGGGAGAGAAAGCGTGCACGTGAGAAGGTATCCGGCGAGAGAATGTGAGGTCGCGAGAGAGATAGATGTGGGAGATGAATTTCTTCCCCCCCACTTCACGTGCGCGTAGCACGTCAATCGGGGGGGTCCCGCGTGAATAGTGTGCACGCATGAAAATCGCCGATTTTCATGCCCCACAGTGCGCACTCGGCAGAAAAATGGGGCAGAAAAATAGGAGCTTATTTTTCGGTTTTTCTCATCTTTCTAGCCTATAAATAGGGATCTTAGCATCCCTAAATGTATCTCTGTACTTCCTTTCTTCCTCCATTGTGTTAGTGAGTGGTTTAGTGCTTTTTAGTGGAATTTCTCTCTCATTCTTCTTCTTCTTCTTTTGAGTGGTTGAGTACAATTGTGAGTGTGCTCATCATCTTGAGAGGGTGCTTCTTGAGGTGATCAGCAGCCAACAAGTGGTATCAGAGCATTTTTATCCTAGGCTTTTGAGAATGTCCAAGAGGGGAAGGACTTCTACCATGGCCGATGATGTACATGCACCTACACCAACCTTGCATCCACCGAGGAGTGAAACCGGTATGTCTACTTCTATTTTGATGTTAACAAGCACAAACTATCGTCTTTGGGCTATGAGGATGGAAGTTTCTTTGGAGGCTCATGACTTGTGGGGAGTTATTGATGGAAGTGAGGTAAATCGGAAGAAGGATCGCCTTGCATTGTCGATGATCCTCAATTCCATCTCCGAGTCACAAAGCAACCAAATCGACATCAAGAAGAGTGCAAAGGAGAATTGGGAAGTTCTTCGCACATTCCATGTGGGAATGGACAAAGTGGTGCAAGCAAAGGTGCAAGCATTGAAGAGGGAATTTGAAACAATTTCCATGAAGAGGAATGAGAAGATTGATGACTACTCAAATCGTTTTGCCCGAATTGTTACTAATTTGAGAGACTTGGGGGAAAGTCTTGATGAGTATGGCACTGTTTCAAGGCTTCTCAGGTCAGTCCCTAAAGATTTTGATTCTCTAATTCTTCTACTTGAGCAGACAAGTGATTTAAAGACCATGAGACTTGAGGAAGCTTTTGGGCAACTCAAAGTTCATGAGTTGAGATTCCAAGAGAGGAACTCAAGAGATGAGGAGAAAGCACTCCTATCTAGGGCATTTAATATGTCTAAGAAGGATCAAAAGGGGTCATCTTCAAGCGGAAGGGGAAGAGGAAAGAAAGGAAAAGGCAAAGATCGTGGTGATGATGCCAATGGAGAGAAGAAAAAGAAGCAATTTGACAAATCCAAGGTAAAAATGCTACAATTGTCAAAAAGCTTGGGCATTTTGCAGATGAGTGTGAACTTCCTAAGAAGGAGAAGTCAAAGGGAAAAAGAAAAAGATGCATATAGCCCAAGAAGATGAAGAGGAAGAATCATCGTTGCTAATGGTGCTAGCCGATGAACATGCGGACGTGTTACTTCAAGGTATGAATAGCTCTCAATAGATGATATGTGGTATCTAGATACGGGAGCTAGCAGCCATATGACTGGTATGAAGACCTTCTATCAGTCCCTTGATGAGTCTCACCAAGGAGTGGTGAGATTCGGTGATGGTTCTTCAATTAGGTATGAAGGCAAAGGTGAAGTACATGTGGAGTGTACAAATGGTGAACGCATGATATTTGAAAATGTTCTTTATATACCTAAGTTGAAGACTAACATCTTAAGTTTGGGAAAACTTGATTCACAAGGTTGTGATATACGTTTGAGGGATGGTTTTCTCACCCTTTATGATGGCCAAGGAAGGTTGCTCACCAAGACTCCCAAGACGAGGGGGAATATGTACCTTTTGAAGCTCAACATTGTCGAGCATTGTCTTCTTGTGGAGAAAAAAATGATGAAGAGGCATGGCTGTGGCATAGAAGGATGTGTCATCAAAGTGCTCACACTCTCCATGGTATGGTGAAAGGTAATCATGCTATTGGATTACCTAGTTCTTCAAAAATTTGAGCACAAGTGCAGTTGTTGTGTGGCCGGAAGCATGCGAGCCCCATTTCCCAAAGCAACTGAATTTAGAGCTTCAAAGCCCTTGGAATTGGTCTATGCCGACATTTGTGGACCAATCACACCATCAACAATTAGTGGAGGGAAGTATTTTTTTGCTAATTGTTGATGATTTTTTTCTAGATTGATGTGGGTGGCGATTTTGAAGAACAAGTCGGAAGCGTTTGGAGCCTTTCAAAAATTCAAGACTCTAGCGGAGAGTGAATCCAATGGAGCATTGATCAAGTGCTTGAGGACTGATCGTGGTGGAGAATTCACTTTCGAAGAATTCTCAAAGTGGTGTGAAGAGAAAGGCATTCGAAGGCAGCTCACTACTCCATATACTCCCCAACAAAAATGGAGTAGTTGAGAGGAAGAATAGGACCGTTGTGGGTCTTATAAGAAGCATGCTCAAAGACAAGAGTTTACCTCTTGAATTATGGGGTGAGGCTATCAATACTTGTGTGTATGTAGTTGAATAGGTCCTCAACGAAGAGCTTGCAAGGGAAGACGCCCTATGAGATGTGGAGCGGGAAGAAGCCTAAAAGCGAGTCATCTTAGGATCTCTCGGCTCAATTGTGCATGTGAAGACTCCCTGGAGCTTTGGGGAAACTTGAAGATAGATTAAGGAGATGGTGTTTGTGGTACGAGAGAGGTACCAAGGGTTATCGGTGTTTTAATCCTACCACACACAAGGTTCATTTGAGCGAGATGTCATCTTCGAAGAAGGGCGCAAGTGGAACTTCATGGAGCGACAACCGAGTGAAGGTATGGAGTTGTGTGTTTTGAGTGTAAAATCTTGGATTTGACAATCCAAGTATGAGGATGGAGGAAGATGGAGACAATCTTGAAGGTGTGCTTGAGATATGCCTTCAAATGAAGAAGCGGGTCAAAGTGAAGGGTCGACATCGGCGAGCAATGAAGTGATGCCAAGATTTCGATCCATCCAAGCTCTCTATGAAGCTACTGATCCGATTGAGGAGGAGTGCCTCATCTCATTTGAAGAACCCACCACTTATTCCAAGGCATCTGAAGATGAAGCATGGAGGAAAGCTATGGAGGAGGAGATCACCTCCATTGAGAAGAATGATACATGGAAGCTAGTGAAGGCTCCTAAGTCATGCAAGCCCATTGGTGTGAAATGGGTATACAAACTAAAGAAGAATCTGCTTGGTGAAATTGTGAAGCACAAAGCGATATTAGTGGTGAAAGGGTATCGCCAAAGATACGGGATTGATTATGATGAGGTATTTGCTCCTGTTGCTCGTTTTGAATCAATCCGTATCTTGATTGCATTGGCAGCCCAAGAGTGTTGGAGTTTGCATCATCTAGATGTGAAATCCGCCTTCTTGAATGGTGAAATCAAGGAGGAGATCTATGTGAGTCAACTGGAGGGCTATGTGAAAGAAGGAAAGGAGGAGTGGGTCCTCAAATTAAATGAAGCACTCTACGGCCTCAAGCAGGCACCAAGAGCATGGAATGCAAAGCTTGATGATACTTTGAAGAGCATTGGCTTTGTGAAAAGCAAAAATGACCAAGGTGTGTATTATTTGAACTCAAATCAAGATAAAGTGATTGTTGGAGTATATGTAGATGACTTGATCATCACGGGGGCAAGTGAAGCCAAAGTGAAGGAGTTCAAGAAAAATATGATGAAGATTTTTGAGATGACAGATTTGGGATTGCTAAGTTCTTATTTGGGCATTGAAGTGCATCAAGGTAAGTCCCAAATAACCTTGTCTCAAAGACCATATGCAGCACATATCTTGGAGAGTTTTCAAATGGTTGAATGCAATCCAACCAAAACTCCAATGGAAGCTCAGCTGAAGCTAAAGAAAGAAGGAGGTGGAAGAAGCGTGGATGCGACTTTATATAGGAGCTTAATTGGAAGCCTAAGGTATCTACTTCATACGCGACCCGACATGACTTACTCGGTGAGCATATTAAGTAGATATATGGTGAATCCTACCTCTAACCATTGGATAGCAGCAAAGAGGGTGTTGAGGTATCTCAAAGGTACCATTGATTTTGGTCTTGTGTATGTGAAAGGCGTGAAGAATCTCAATGTAATTGGCTATAGCGATAGTGACTTCGCCGGTGATGTGGAAGATAGAAAGAGCACTTTGGGACAGGTTTTCTTTCTAGGTGGTCTACCAATCACTTGGAATAGCTTGAAGCAAAAGGTGGTGGCCTTATCTTCGTGTGAAGCTGAATATATAGCAATTACATCAGCCGTATGTCAAGGCGTGTGGATTGCAAGGTTAGTGATGGAATTAATGGCAGTAAAGATGGAAGCGGTGAAGATTATGGTTGATAATCAATCAGCCATTATGTTAAGCAAGACATCAGCTCATCATAATAGAACCAAGCACATCGACACACGATATCATTTCATTCGAGATTGCGTCGAAGGCAGGAGAGTCGTCATCGAGCATGTGAAGACTGAAGATCAATTGGCTGACATTCTCACAAAATCATTGGGGAGAGTGAAGTTTATGGAGCTAAGTGCTAGAATTGGAGTGAAGAAGGCATGGGACATGAAGAAACTCAAGGAGGAGAATGTGGGAGATGAATTTCTTCCCCCCCACTTCACGTGCGCGTAGCACGTCAATCGGGGGGGTCCCGCGTGAATAGTGTGCACGCATGAAAATCGCCGATTTTCATGCCCCACAGTGCGCACTCGGCAGAAAAATGGGGCAGAAAAATAGGAGCTTATTTTTCGGTTTTTCTCATCTTTCTAGCCTATAAATAGGGATCTTAGCATCCCTAAATATATCTCTGTACTTCCTTTCTTCCTCCATTGTGTTAGTGAGTGGTTTAGTGCTTTTTAGTGGAATTTCTCTCCTCTCATTCTTCTTCTTCTTCTTTTGAGTGGTTGAGTACAATTGTGAGTGTGCTCATCATCTTGAGAGGGTGCTTCTTGAGGTGATCAGCAGCCAACAATAGAAAGACAAAATAAATTCAGAAGAGGGAGACGAAATCGGGATTCAAGAGATAGAAAGAAAACAAAGAAGACGGAAAACTGGGGAGATAGGAAGATCGAGAGAGGAAAAGAGAAGAATGTGAGAGAGAACGATAGAACAAGAGAGAGAAGGGGAGATTTCGGGAGAGGGAGAGAGAAAGAGAGAGGGAAAGAAAGAAGATGAGGAAGAGAAAATGTGAGAGAGAGAAGGGTGAGCAAGAAAGCAAGAGGGGCAAAAGAGAAGAATCAACCGGAATATGGAGAAGAAGAAGAACGGGAGAACGGAAAGGAGAGAGTGGATAAGAGAGGGATTACCGGGAAGCTGGAGGACAGAGAAGAGAAATCGTTCAGGGGTTCGTAGGAAGTTAGAGAAGAACAAAGTGAAAAAAAAAACAAAATTACTATTTTTGATTCTACAACTACATTGCGACTGGAAAAACTCACGGTTAGAAAAATTGTTAACCCTAAGAGAGAGAAGTAGCAGCAAAGAAGGAAGAAGAAGAAGAAGCAGCGAAAGAAGAGGAAGGAGAGGAGGCATCGAAAAGGGAAAGAAAGAGACAGCCCATTAAGTCCTTGCTCTTGAGGAGGTGCTCTTTCTTCTATTCTTCCTGAAATAAAAAATATAAAATTTATGTAGATTACTTCTGTTTGATGTGCTTCTATTATAAAACTATTAAATCATGAGATAGTAGATGCGATGATATGTTCAACAGTTAATAGAATTAAATAAAAGCAATTCCTAGGTTTTTATAACTACTTTTTATGCTCTTATCATAAAGCCCTTCTTTAAGAGGGATCACCTAGCAACTGCTATCAATTGCAACTCTGATCGAAGGAATATCAACAGAAATACTATTTGGTGATCAAGAGATCATATCTTTCTCTATCTATCTTGGATATGTTGAGAATATTATTTATTCTCTGAAAAGTTATCAAAAGAAGATCAAAGTAACAACTTTGTGATAGATATTATGTGGCCTATAAGCCAATCACACTTTCATGTATCTTGTTTATGTTCATTAAAATGAAATTTATTCATTCTCATTCTTGTGTAATGTTTGCAATGAAGTCCATGAGCATGTGCAATGACTAAGTAAATTATGATGAGATCATAATATAATGATCACTAGTCTTTAAACATATGTTCTAAACATTCCTATTCGTGGGATATTCGAGAAGGACATCAATTATCTGGAAAGAATAGCACTATCTAATCCAACTCATACGATGAGTATGGCTGATCCTATAGCCATTGGTGTGGAGACACTAAGGATAGATAGTGGGTGCTCTTTGGAGAAAGACTTCACTGAATTGATCCGTATGAATCCATGAATAGTATTATACCTAACTGTCAATCAGGTTGATTCATGTCATGGTTGTGTATGTGGTCCTTTAACTTGAGACACCAAAGACATCTTGTGGATGGATGATCGTGTTTTGATTATGACTTACGAATCCCTAGCCACGGGATATCTAAAACTTCATATATTAGATACGACATGAAGTCCACGAAGATGATTGTGTGGTCAAGATGGGATCATCCACCCTCGGTATTTGAGGAGATTAACTCAAGGAATGAGATGCGATGAAATCCTTGGCCAAGGTAGTAGAAATATTGAAGAAAGAGTTCTCGATGATTTCTACAGGCATCAGTACTAAATTGAGTGACCGATTAGGGTTTGACAGTTGACCATACCCTAAGTCATTCATGAGTCTAATGTGTATGAAGGATTATAAATACATGGTAATCGATGACGGGAAGGTTCTATAAGTGAGTTTTTACATACTCCATATCTCCTAGTGTACGTGGTGTAGCTTGGCACCCAACGGGCTGGCAACTCAACCTATCAATTGGGTTAAATCGATCCTTGATTAATTAATCTATTTGTGGATGTGGATAATTAATTAAGGTTGACCTATAAGGTGTTATTTGGTCTATAGAGTTATTAACTAGTGAGATATATGGACCTAGAGGGTCACACACAAAAGGTTTATGTATGTTGGTGGATATAGACATAATTATGAGGGTTTTTATGAAAAACCCCATTCCAAATGTCTATAAATAGGGGGAGAACGACCACAACTGAAGGTGCCCATGCAAGCCTTGTGGGAATTCTCTCCTTTCTTCTCTTTCTCTCTTGGTGAAGAGCTTTGAAGAGGAGATCCAACGATCCGGAGACCGTGTGGATACCGCTAGAGGCTAGACACTTGAATAGCTTCAAGAACTCCTTCAAGGAAACATGTAAGTATGTTTTCTCATTCATACTAGATGATAGGATCATTTGTTCTTGGTGGCTTGGTATTTTTAACGTCGGATTCAATGTTTTTCGTTGCATTTGATGTTTTGATCAAAATTTCGGAAAGTTATTGAATTCAGATCCGATATGTGATATGAATTCAATAACTTTCCGATCTGTGATATGTGGCTTGGTGTTTTCCGATCTCTTTGTTGGTGCAAATATGTGATATGGTTTAAGGTGACAAGGAAAAATGTCTAACATAGAGACTCCGATAGCCCAACCAACCTAAATTAGATCCTCTATTAGTAATGCCTATGACTCTAAATGGTTGAATCAATTGACAAAGATCTTTCAAACAGAATCTTTACCGCTCATAATGTATTTTATTGGGCTAGCAATATAGAGAGTAAAACTTTTAAATCAAGTATAAATGATGCATTTTAAATGGTTGAATCAATAAGAAAAAATTCTCTGAAAGAGAATTTTTACTAATCATAATGCATTTCAATGGGCTAGTAATATAGAGAGCTTTTCTAAACCTGAAATTTGATGCATCATTTGCCTATAGATGGGCCTTCTACCCTTGAGGTTGCATATCTTTGCTTTCTATCAGGTAAAAATGCTCTCTATATTACTAGCCCATTTTAAAGTATTTCTTTTTGCAACTAACAAGCAAAGATATGCAACCTCAAGGATAGAAGGCCCATCTATAAGCAAATGATGCATCAAGTTTGAGGTTTAAAAATGTTCTCTATATTACTAGCCCATTGAAATACATTGTGATGGGGACCCATCCCGACAACCCTGTGCCATTCCATGAAGACTGGATCAGCGTACGTGAGCAACCGCGGCGTGAAGCACGCACCGACACAAGAGACCCAAATTTCAAGTATTTAGCATGACGACGATCCACATTTTTTTTTCATTTCTCAACTCGGGAGAAATGTGTGAGTGTTTTTGTTGCGTTTTCGGGAAGGCCACGTGTATTCCGGGCAGCCCATGTCGTTTTGGTTGTTTGTTTCAGCCCAATTAAGGTGGACCAATTTCCCCTCTACCTATAAATAGGGGAAGGAGGCCACATTTTCAATTCGAGAATCAAGTGATGAAGGAAAATTGAATTAGCTCTTTCTCGTAGGGTTCCCCCACCTCCCCCATCAATGGGGATTATCTAGGTTAGGCTTATTTCACGTTTCAAGCTGATAGAAGTAGAAGAGGCCGAAGGATC
Organism: Lemna minuta; assembly: GCA_024174645.1. Lineage (NCBI taxonomy): Eukaryota > Viridiplantae > Streptophyta > Magnoliopsida > Alismatales > Araceae > Lemna > Lemna minuta. The sequence continues at coordinate 7,583,554 of CM044106.1, forward strand.
TACCTCCTGGCCATCGCCGGAATCCTTCGGAGGCCCCTCCTAATCCCTTGAGGCTCCTAGCAGCCCATACATCCCCATGAAGCCGCTGGAGCTGACATACCCCACCGGCCGCCGAGTCTATCCGCCATCTCCCGTGTTCCGGCTGCCCAATGGCTGATCGGACTCCGACCTAATCTACTACGCATCTTCGGAGATACGTAAGAATCCGGCAAACGGAACATCGTGGTGCCACCCGCGGTTGCTGCCAAGGAATCTGTCGTCGTCTCCTTGAGGGGTTAGCTCCCTCCAGCGACAACCTTGCCACGACCCTCAACCTCATCTTCGGGAGTACGACATTGCCGGCAAAAGGAATGCTCCGGGCACGACCGAAGATGTCGTACTCGTCGATAGCCGACTATCGACTCGACTATCGACTCGACGTTGATGAGCCAAGGATCTTGTCATTGCTCCATTAAGTACAGGTGACTTCGCGAGCCGGCTATCGACTCGACGTCGGCTCATCACACTCGTCGCAACACTCCGGGCCAGTCGACTTCTTCATTCTGTATGTTCACTCCTGGGCCAGCACTTATGACGTGTTGTGTGAATTTGCAAGTCGACCCTGTCAATGGCTGGACGCCATGAACGCATTGCGACCACGTGGGTTTCGCCTCGCAGGTCACTGATAACATGCATTTATAACTTAAATTCTTATCATATTTAACTCATATTCATGCATATTTTATGTAATTGTGATGCATGTTATCTTAATTTTATGAATTTTCTCCATTGGTATGCCACTCTACTAAAGTTAATACTTATGCATAATTTAAGGTTAACTATGTGCTTTATGAATGTTTAATCTTTTACAAGATTAAATAAATAGAAATTAATTACCTTACTTTGACTTTAGTAGAAGATTTAAAGGATTAATTCTATTTAAAGAATGATTGGATGATTAAAAGATCTAAATCTTAATGAATGCCTTAGTGTTATTTTAATTCATCTTGTATTCTTCTTTGAAATTATATTTTTTATGGCATAATATTAAAAAGAAAGAGAATTGTGATCCAATGGAGAAAATTTGAGATTAAAAGGAGTTATATTTTAAGAGATATGGATTTCTAAACATTTTAGACTTTTTTCTTATTTTAATTTGATTTTTCCTGATTTTATTAATTTTATTTCTTAATTAAAATCGCGAAAAAGTAGGGTTATTTACCGCAGGACCGTGGAGCTGACGTGGCACGGGAAGCTGACGTGGCGCGCGGAAGGCGCGCGGATGCGACGTGTCATGCAAGGCCACGTGGTAGAGCCGCGCGAGCCCACCGGAGCTCAGGTGGAGCCACGTGGTGCAGATGCGTGGCAGGGGCCACGCGAGTCCACGCGGACGCCCAGGTGGTGCCACGTGGAAAGGGGGTTGGCAGATGAAGGGCCCACGGGTTAGTGGGCCTTGGTTATAGGATTGGGGTGGTAACGCAAAGGCTCTAAACTGCCCCACCTTTTATACTTAATATCCTCTCTTTTTTCTTCCATGTGGGACTATGTTCCCGCAGAGAATTGTCTGTGCAGGACACGTGGCGGCGTCGCATGTGTTGGATGGGAATCACGTCACGTAAGGCGCGTCGATCGCGTGGACCAAGTCCACGTGATCATCAATCAAGCATGTGCGCTGAAAGGAGTTTAAGTGAACGTGATCGACGCGTCACATTGCACCATCTGGCTTCATCGGACGGTCGCGACTCATCAAAATTTTGGCACATCGAGGGGGGACACGTGGACACATCTGGACGCCTCTCGATGCGATGATGGCCATCGGACGGCGAACACACATCCAAGTGAGATCGTGGCTCACGATCGTCACGAGATCGTGAGCCATGATCGCCGCGCGCTTGTGGCCCGATTGTCGCGCGATCGTGGCTCATTCGCCGCACGATCGTGGCCAGGATCGCCTCGCATTGATGGCCCACGATCATCATGCGATCGTGGCCATCAATCGGCCTTTCATCAGATCAAACAGCCCGCATTTCTCGCGTGAATTTCCTTTTAAAAAATGATGTTCTTCTCCTCTTTTCTCAACTTTTGATCGATTCGTAAAGCAATTAAGAGAATTTGAAAGAAAATCTTGAGTTCATCACAATTCTCCTGCATTTAGACTTGATTGCAACCCGATTAAGGCAGGATTCGTCGTGATTAATCGTCAGATATCATCAAATTTTCCCCTTGAACGCCGAACGTCCGTCGAGGAAGAAACCACACAAATTTACTTCAATCCGCGTGAATTGAAGCCCCATCTTTGCGGCAATCGGGTTAGCAGTGAGATTTTTATCGATTATCGATGGTAATTTGAGTTTTGATCAGTTTTAGATAATATTTTCTGTTTTAAGTCACTGTGTTCTTCAATTTCACCCAATTTCAGTCCGAATTTTTGCTGATTTTGAAAATAGGATATCTCTCTGATCTTAACTCCGAATCACTTGATTCTAGTTTCAGTGGGTTCCTTGTTTCATCACCTTTTTGTGTATAGCATTTGTAAAATTCCGAGATCATTTGTCCCCTCAATTTAATGTTTGACCAACCACTGTTCATTTTCAATCCGAATTTTGGTGTTGACTTGCGGGATCAATTACTGCTAAAAGATAAATTAGAACTTCATGATTTGGTCTCTTGGGAATCCTCTGGTTGTTAGCTTTCTATTGATATATAAATTTCAAGATTTGGATATCATTTGACAACTCAATTTGAAAATTTTCGATGAAGTGTTCATTTCGGGATTTTTCTGATCTTTGATTTTCAATAATTCATAGTAAATCCATTTCTTATCGAAAAATCACGAATTTTATATGAATAAATTCCATTTTCTCTATAGATTCTGAATATATAATTTTCTTAATATTTTAAGCTCTTTTTATTCTATGATTTTCAGAAAGTCAACGGTTGGTCAAAGTCAATGCTTTGACCTTGACTGTTGACATTTCTCTATTAAACCAGAAATCTAAAATCTTAAAGTATCTTATCTCATACATATAGATCATCTCTATTAATTACTTATCATTATCACGTCTTTAAAACCTTACTTTAACCTAAGTTTGACCAAGTCAACTTGCAATAAAGGGCAACCTTGTTCTCTGTGGATCGACCCGATACTTACACTTTACTTGATTTTATATCTTTGTTATTATGATTTCAGAATTATAAATTTTTTTTGACTGAGGTTTGTGTGTTTTAACGAGCGCATAAAATGCTTCGTAAGTCACCCTACTCTCCCCTTTGAGTATTATTAGCTTTCACAGTGCCTTAGTCGATTGCTCCACCGACGGGGCTAGCTTTCGTAGGTTCGAACTTGTCGGATTGAGGGATAGGATCCAGTCTGGTTTGGACTTAATCTCGTACGTTACTCGAGTGTGGGGCGCCTCTTGTTGTGGGAACCGCGACGCTCTCTCTCTCTCTCTCTCTCTCTCGCTGAACTATTAGGTTACTAGGTGGTTGAAACATCCCCAGTTTTGTGCTTTGCCGGGGACACGGATCGACACCCTTGATCTGCGGCATGATTTCGCGTACCTTTCATTGGTTTTTTTCTTTAAACTGCATTTTCAATCTCACATTGCATAACATAGGAGGCCCAGACGACTCCCCTATGCTTTAACGCGAGCCGATCGATC
>CM044106.1:7587694-7675022 GCA_024174645.1 Lemna minuta
CGCGATCCGACGGCGATTAATCAAAACGCTTCTTATAAGCGTTTTTATTTGATTTAATCATGGCCGTCCATCAAGATCCGACGGCCACGACTTAATCGAAACGGTCCATCGTGGACCGTTTCATCAAAACCGTCCGATCATTTCGATCGGACGGTTACGCCCAAATCTGCTATAAATAGCCTTGTTCTTCGTCTTTTGTACTCATTCTTGGGAGTTTTGATCTAATTGACCTATCTATTTGCATTCTCTCTTGAATCTCTCTCTTGTAATCGCTTCTAGACAAGATTCCGCGTCCACGGAGTGTTTATAAGAGAGATTTCGACGATCGAGTGAGGAGAATTTGTCTCTTGAACACCGATGTTCACGTTTGAATTCGCGGAATGAAGAGCCGTCGATCCGGCGATCAATTGGATCGATTTGATCGTTATCTCGGGTTAGAAAACAAGTTTATCCTCTTATCTATCAGTCGTGTATCATCAATTTTAGGATTAGGACTTTAATTTAAGTTTAATTTCATTTTAATTTCAAGTATGTTCTTCGCGAGTTCCGAAATTTCTCTCTACTTCCATCTTTGATTTCTCCGTGATTACTAATCCAAATCGAGTGATTTTTGATTCCACGGATAGATCTTTGAGTATTCTTTCCAAAAACACCATTTTCCCTAATTTCTCACCTCAATTCATCGTCCAATTTGACCAAATTCTAAAAGATATCTCGAAAATATCTAAATTCCCTGTGGATTCGACCCGTATTTACCATTATACCCCTCAATTCTCTCTTAATTCCCCAAATTGGTAAGTTCGGTATTATTTTTGACACGAGACCGTGTGAAATCGACGACCTCGCGGTCTCGTCCCGTCAATGGGAATCGTGATGAACTCAAGATTTTGCTCCAAATTTGCTTAATTGCTTCACAAATCAATCAAGAGTTAAGAAGAAACAAGGGAGTACATTGGTTTTTAAAGGAGAATTTCCGCCCGATTTTAGGGCCGTTTGATCCAGTTGATAGGTGTATTTGATGGCCACGATCGCACGACGATCATGGTCCATCAAATTGGCGCGATTGTGGCTCCAAATGCAAGGTAATTTGACCACGATTGCGTGGCGATTTGGCCACGATCGAGCCACGATCGTGAGCCACGAATCATCACCGCCGTCCGATCTTCATCGCCCTATCTTCAATTGAACCGTTATAAAGCGTCCACACGTTGCTCCATCATACGCCAATATCCTGATGAATCATCACCGTCCGATGAAGCCACGTGGTGCAAGAGATAGCGTCGATCGCTTCACTTAACTATCCATTTTGCGCACGTGCCTGATTTTAGGGCCGCTTGATCCGGTTGATAGGTGTTTTCGATGGCCACGATCGCACGACGATGGTGGTCCATCATATTGAGGCGATGGTGGCTCCAAATGCAAGGTAATTTGGCCACGATCGTGTGGCGATCAGGCCACGATCGCATGGCAATCGGGCCACGATCGAGCCGCGATCGTGAGCCACGAATCATCACCGCCGTCCGATCTTCATCGCCCAATCTTCAATTGAACCGTTATAAAGTGTCCATGCGTTGCTCCATCATACGCCAATATCGTGATGAATCATCACCGTTCGATGAAGCCATGTGGTGCAAGAGATACCGTCGATCGCTTCACTTAACTATCCATTTTGCGCACGTGCGTGATTACTTGATCCGGTGGACTCCGCATCCACGCAATGGACGCATCGCGATCTCATCCAACGCCCACCGTGTGGCCATGTCACCTACAAAGGGTAAATTCTACGAGACATAGTCCCACACAGAATAAAAGATGGGAAATCGCCAGCTTAAAATGTGGGGCGGTTTAACACTATTGCATTACCGCCCCAATCATATTACCAGGGCCCACTAACCCGTGGGCCCTTCACCTGCCAACCCTCCTGCCACGTGGCACCCTTCACGGGCGTCCGCATGGACCCATGTGGCATCTTGCCACGTGTCCGCGCCACCTGCGCCTCGCGCAGCCCTGCTGATAGGCTCGAGATCGTCGTGTGTTCAAGCCTAAAAAACTTACTATTTATAAGCTAGGAAGCTATGGATGATAGATTTATGTAGGGTGTATAGCTTTCTAGGTCGATCCATAGGGATTCTAGGGCACGAGAATATCAATAACAAGAGTAGAGATGAGGGTAATGATGAAGGATTGGTGGTCAACTCTTAGAGTTGACCGTGAGAAGAAGGAATTTTAATGGCTGATTTAAGCAAACCTACAGTTGCAACGATCTTAAATTCAGAGTACAAAAAGGTGGTAATAAGAAATCTAAACCATGTAAAAAGAAAAGAAATAAGAGGGGGAAGATGAAATAAAGAGTGAGATGAGAAGTTGGGCAATTGGGAGAGAAAGTTAGTAAGAGAGAGAGGGAGATGGAGAGAATATAGAGCTTGAGAGGGGGTGTTTTTAGGGGAGAGAAATAAAGAGAGAATGATAAAGGAGATGAAGAGAAATTGGCAAGTAGATGACGCGGGGAAGGTGAAGAGAGAGGGAGAGAGGGAGATAGGAAGATGCGGGAAATAAAAAAAAAGAAGAGAATACCCTAATGTAAGGAGAGCCGAGAATATAATTTTACGAAAAGAGAGAGGAGAGGCGGTAGCGCTATGAAGAAAGAATAAAGAAAGAAAGGAAGACGGAAAGAGGAATTCGGCGAGAGAAGGAGGAAGAGAGAGGATGCGTGTGGAGGTATTCGAAGGAAAAATTGAGATCGAGAGAGAGATTACGAGAGGAAATAGAAGAGAGAAAGGAGGATGCGTCGGGAGTGAGAGATAAATCAGAAGAGAGAGAAAAAAATACTGAGGGAGCGAAGACGACAGAACGAGAGAGAGAAGGAGAGATTTTGGGGAAGATACAGAGAGAAATTGGATTGAGAGAGAAATGGGAATTGTGACCGAAAGGGAAACTCAAAAAGGCGAAACGAAGAAATAGAGAGAGAAAATGGAGAGGATACGTGACGCGAGACAGAGGGAGAATGTGAATATGGCGGAATTTAGGGAGATGGAGAGCTTGTGAGGAAGATGAAGACGTCAGAAAATAAAACAAAAATTGGGGAGAGGAATTGGAAGAGAGAAAACGGAATAAGAAGCGACGATTTCTCTATTCAACGAAATAAGAAAATGGACGAAGATAGACGGAAAAAAAGGGATTGAGGGAGAACGATAGAACGATGGTTGAGGAGATTTCGGGAGATGATAACATGTTATTTATGCATGTAATTACATAGTTATTAATGCAAATTAATGCATTAATCATTACAAATATATGCATGTTATCATCTTTTAAGCATATTTCTATCATTTTGTGTAAATTCATGCTATGATCTTAAAATACATCAATTTATAAGTTATTATGCATAATTAGACATTATAATATTTAATCCTAATTATGTTTATTATCATAATCATGTTTTAAAGATGAAAATATGAGAGAAAAGACTTTTATTAACATTTATGTATTTATATGGATTTATTTCATATAATACATAATTGTATAATTAATATAAATTAATTCTCTTACTATTTTAATAATTTGACTTTTTATAATGATAGATTATTCAATTCTTAATCCAACAAAACAAATTTGAATTAATTTGGAGTTATATTTTGAAAGTTATGAATTTTACAATTTTTAGGAATTTTCTGGAATTTTTCTGAATTTAATTAGATTTTTAATTCAATTTTTATCATTTAAAAGAAATAAAAAATCACGAAAAATGGGGAATTTGTCGCGCGTGTACGCTATCAGTGCCACGTAGCGGGCGCGAGCGCCTACGTGGCGCGGAGGTGACGTGGCGCTGACGTGGACGCATATGTATATATTACATATATGGGTCTCCCGTGTATAGGGAGACAAGTTTTCAATTCCCCTCTAACCGTCGCATATTATATACTTAATATTTTCTTCTATTTATCCAGTGTGGGACCAATTCCCTTTGATTTTACCTGTGCAGGACGCGTGGCATGATTTTGTGCGTCCGATCGACATCGCGATGATCAAGCGGCGTGGATCGCGTGGACACGAGGTCCACGCGATCAGAGATTCAACACGTGCTTCAATTCTCTCTTAAGTGAATCAAGATCCACCGCCGATCGCGATAGTTAACGGCTGAGATTATTCCCGCTAGATGGAGATCAATGGACTCACCGATCAATCACGAGCTTTGGATCAACATCCAACGGACAATCAAATCTAAGCCCCTTCTTCTTTACGCGATATGGACAAATCGTAACTCTCCATTGTCGATCGTACGTCCAGGACTTGATCACGACAATTCGTGATGAGACGTCTCATCGCGATCGTTCATCGCGATGAGCCCATCAGATCAGACGAGCATGCTTCATTTTCGTTTTTATAAGAACCGTTCTTCGCGACGAAGAACAGGTTCGCGATTAAATCCAAAATACTCTTTGTTTACTCCATCAATTCGCATGCTGTTTGTTCGAGAGTGTTCTTGAATCGTTTCCGCGTCATTTGAATGCTTAAGATCAAACTTTGATTGAAAGAAAAGGAAGAATTCACATCTTGAACTCCATCTTCGTCTTCAAAAATTCAGAATGAATAGGCTTGCATCCGGCGATTAATTGGATCATTTCGAAGGCTACTTTGGGTTAGGTTGCGTGATTTCATCATAATCTTTCATCATTTAGTGTTAATTTTAGTTTTAGAATCATATATTAGTTTAATTTTAGTTTTAATTTTGGTTTTCAATCGCTTTTCGAATCGAAATTATCTCGTATCTTCAAATTTCGATTTCTCTTCGAATTCTTATCCAAATCACCTGATTTTTGATTCCGTGGATTTGAAATTGAGTTAACTTTCTTACAATATTAAATTTCCCAATTTCTAACCTAATTTCATCGTCCAATTTGACCGAATATCAAAGATATCTCTCAAAATTCCCTAATTCTCCGTGGATTCGACCCTTAATTACCATTATACTAATTAATTACTTTAATTAATCCTAAATTGGTAAGATTAGGACTTTGTTTTGACACTAAGTCGTGTGCATTCAATGACCATACGATTTAGTCTCGTCAGGAGAGATGAAGAGAGCGAGTGAAATAGAAAGATGGAAAAGAAACTGGGGAGAGGGAGAGAACGATGAATCGAAAAAAAGAGACGAGAGAAGAATCGAAAAGTCAAGAGAGAGGAGAGGACGAAATGAGAGAGAAACGATTGATCCAGAGGAAGAGAAGGAAGAAAGAGAGAAAGAGAAATGGCGAGAGGGATCGAGAGAAAGAGAGTAGAGATAGAGGGAGGTATCGAAGAAGGTAGCTGGAGGTTCAGGTGGAAGAAGACGACATTTTGAGATAAATTAAAAAAACGGAAAGAGAATGCGACGAGAGCTAGATAGGGAGAGAGACCAAAAAACTATGGCACAGAAGAAGGAAGAATAGAGGTTGGACGGGAAGAAAGAAGACGACAGCGAGGTTGAGAAAAGAGAATGTGAGAACAGGAAAAGAACCGGAGAGTGCGAGAGAATTTTAGAGAGAGAGGACGAAATTTTAAGAGAGAGATAAAAATGCCAAAGAAGGGTGGAATCGGTGGGAAAGAAAGAAATGGAGAGCAGAAGGAGGAGAGATTAAGCGAGCAGAAACGTAGAGAATGCCAAGATCGGGATCGGTAGAGAATGTGGACGAAGGAGAGAGAATGAAAACAAACAACATCAATAACCTGAGAATATTCCCTACATCTTCCCGACGGGAAGAACGCTAGCCAAAGAAAGAAAATTACAAGAACCCTAAGAGAGAAAAGTAGCAGCGAAGGTGGAAGAAGAAAACAACAAAAGAAGAGGAAGAAGAAGCTCCCGAGAAAGCTTTCCCCCCTTTTATTCTCCCGAGTCTCCACTTCGGGTGGGCTCACATTGTTTGACCGGGCTTGCAATTACTTGTCTTGTACAGCCCACTAAGCCCGTTAAACACTTCTATTAGAGGATCTTACTCCCATTCTTCTTGTAAACTTCCTGAAAATGAAAAGGAAAAATTCATGTAAAATAAATTCCTCTCAATACACTAATATTCTAGAAACTTCAAGTTGTGAGATAGTAGAGGAGATGCTGTGTTAAAGAGTTTAATAGAGTCACATAAGAGCAATTCATAGGTGCTTATAGAAATATTTTATGTTCTTATCACCAGCCACGTGGCCTTAGTGCCGCGTCGCATCCGCGCACAGGTCCGGCACGCCACGTCAGCTCCGCGCCCCACGTCACTGTGCATGCCACGTTAGCTCCGCGGGGTGTGTGGAATAAAAACCACCTTTTTGCACTATTTTAATAAAGAAAAATCCATATAAAATCAATTTAAAATCCGAAAAAGGGCAGAAACTTCAAAAATTTATAACTTTAAATATACAACTCCTTTTTATTTCAAATTTTGTCCATTGTATCACAATTTTCTTACTTTTTAACGTCATGCCATCTAAAATATAAGTTCAAAGAAGAATCTAAGATGAATTAAAAATTATCTTGAATCATTTCTTAATAAATCTTCTTTAATATCTTCATTATATTTTCATCTTTGAAATTTATCCTTCAAAAGCATGTACTAAAGTCAAAGTAATTCAAGAAAGAGATTAACTTCTATTAATTTCAACTTTGAAAAAAATTAATCATCAATCAAGCATAAAATTAACCCTAAATTATGCATAAATATAGACTTTAGTGAAATGACATACCAATGGAGAAAATTCCTAAAAAGTATGATAACATGCATCATATTCACATAAAATAAGCATGAATATGAGTTAATTAGGATAAGAATTTAAGTTATAAATGCATGTTATCACATACCTATCTTATACAAATATTAAAGCATGAGATGGTGGATATATTGGTATGTTCAACCATGTGATTGAATTAAAAATGAAAACAAATTATATGTGTTTATAACTACCTTTCTATATTTTATCATAAATCTAAAATTCCAAAAACATATCTCCTGATTTCTTTCTTTTAACCTTCCTCTTGATAGATTCGACCTCGACTTGCCACTTTTCTAAATTTAAATCCGAATTTGATAACTTGAGTAAGTTTTCGATACGTAAATGTACGCATTCAATGACCACATTTTTACGCATATCACATGCATTTTTTGCTCAAGAATGCACAAAATAGAGTTTCTCGTGTCCGCATTCTTGGTCATAAGATAGAGAGAGAGGACAGACAAGAGGAGAGAAAATGAAGGTGAAATCCAAATTTTGAAAAATTTTCATCTTTGATCGCAGATTGGTTGTAGTAGTTTTGACTAGAAGTTTGGTCGAAGACATTTGAGGAGAGAGAAAGTACTCTAATTAAAATGCTCCAAATCAAAATTATTGATATCTCATGATCCTGATTTAATTAGGGGGTGAAATATCATTTTTAGTAAGTTGTTCTCTTTTCTATTCATTCCCCATGTCGGATGCTAGACACCAAGTCCGGGTGAAATGTATAGCCTCTCGAAGGTATGTTTTAATTAGAGAGATTCACTAGAGTGTGTTTCGTCATGAATCCTTACATTGTGAGCATTTTCTATCCATCTTTTATATTTTCTTTATCTTTTCATCCATATTTTTATATTGTCAAACCCATAAATCACTTTTCTATGGTTGTGTCACCATAGATCAAGGGTTTTCTCATGCCATCTTCTTCCTTTTATCAATCATCTCCACTTTCCTAATCTAAAAATATGAAAAAATATCTCTTGATTTCAATCTTTTAACCTTCCTCCAAGTCGATTTGACCTCGACTCGGCACTATCATAAATTTCAAATTTGAATTTGAATAGTTGAGTATAATTTTTGGTACATGAATTTGTGCATTGAACGATCATAATTTTATGCATATCAAATGGTGTCATGTCTGGGAGGCATGTGTATATTAGATTGAAATTTTGATTATTTATTTTCTATTTTAAAAAAAAAATTCTCATGTTTGATCATTATAGTAAAAGTCACTTATATAAGGAAAACATGCATAAACATAATTATGGAAATCATTCTCATTACAATTCATCTGATGCAATTCATTATGATAAGATAAATTATTCTTATCATGATTATACTTCACATTCAAATGTTATTCTTATGATTATGATTGTCGAATCCCATTCAGTAACATAAATTTATGAAAATTCTTATGAGGATCAACCATATTCTACTCATTTATCTTTTGTTCCTCAAAATACATCTCATTACTCTAGATCATCTGATTTTTATTCTACTCCCTATAATGATCAAGTTAACAATAGTTTTCTGGAGTTTATAAGCGAAACATAGGAGGAGATTAGGATCTCTCCCAAGAGGATGGAGGAGATGAAGCTAGAGATGGAAAATCTTACAAGTGAATGAGAGATGGAAGTGCTCCAGAACAATTCAAAGTTCCATGGAAGGGAAGGTGAACCCTCAACTCTTTCGTTAGAAAAGCCTCAAACACCAGAATCATCTTTTTCATTGACATCTCTTGGTGAAAAGCAAGAGAACAGTAATATCATACCTAGAGCTACACTTGGAGAGGAATCCTCTAATATTCTTCTTGAAATTATTAAGGAGAATGTAAAAAGAGATGAGAAATAGCTTGAAGAAGAGCTAGTTTGCAAAGTAATTTCACAATTAGATGATTATAAAGTTCCCATTCCCTTTCTATAAGCTCTTTATTCTAAAACTATGCTTAATTCTATGAATCTTGAGGGAGAAGATAAAATTTATCTTAGAGAAATGGATGCAATTATTTCTGATATTCATATGTTGTGTGTGGATGTTGAAAATATTGTATAAGATGAAAAAAATGAAGAAGTGTATAAAGGTCGAAAATATGAAAGTGAAAAAGAGTTTCTCAAAATGATAAATTGCTTAATGTATTTTATGAGAATATAAATGCAATGGAACATAATGATCTCATTCATGATGTTAAAGTTTCTCACGAGAATAGTATTGATCATATATTTTTAAAATTTATGAATGAACAATTATGTTTGAAGTATTTTTCTCTTCACCCCTTGATGATAGATGGAAATAATATTAATAAAATAAATTTTGAGCCTATCATCATGAAAATCTTTTTTGCTGATTTACATGATCGTCTTCCGAATAGTAAAATTTTCTATGTGAATGCCACGTTATTGCAATGCTTTATTTTCAATAATTCCATGCTGTTGTGATGTAATTTGAAGAAATTTGTCTTCACAAAATGGCATGATCATTTCATTGAGCATGAATATTTTTCCAATTGACATTCATTCCATATTCCCTTGTTTGTCATATGAATTCTCATTAGCTCAATTGAAACATAATAATTTTTTTAGAGAATCATATAATTATTTCATGGATTATACAAATCTTTTGTTTGTAAAATGCTCATGCATTTTAATGATCATTCAATTTAATTTAATGATGTCATGGATAGGGGTACATGGAGTATCTTTTGAAGCATGATCATAACTAGTATGTTTCTATATTTCATTTATTTCTTTATTTTTATGAAATTTAGAGTTTTGTGATTTTCATTTGTTTCCCTAGTAGGAGTAGGAAATTTCCTAGCTCCCTTTGTGTTTTATTATCTGGTTTTAGGTACTTATCAATAAATCTAAGAAAATCGGTTGGTGCTATCTTTAATGCCCAACATCAATGGAGGATTTTATGTCGATAATTTCTATGGTCATATTATCAAAAGAACAAATATATCTCCAATGAAATCTAAGCATCAATAATGGATTTTCTTCAAGATTTCTTTTCACCCTTGGGATCATGAGTGCATGTGTACAGGGATAGACTGTTAGAGCTCATCATGAGCAAGCTTAGATTATTACAAAACCATGATTTTGAGCAATGTGAATTGAGGTTGTGGGTGTGTGGTAGTGAAAATCAAAGGATTAAAGCACTATTAACCTTGGATGGGAGAAAAAGATATTTGTGTTTTTACCTCAACCCTTTCATTTGCCAATCCTACTTATGGGCACTTCTATTGAATTCTTCTTATCAAAATTTTCTAGAAAAATTGGGGGAATTTTTTGGCTTCAATCTAAACTTTGTACAACAGAGAATGACATAGAAAGCCCTTGATCATGCAAATAATTGTATTACATTATTGCACTTTTTGGGTTAGTTAAGTCATATAATCCTTAATGTTTCGTTATTTTAAACCGTAATTTAAGTTGAGATTATTTTTTTGAAGCTAGATAAATTAAAATGAAATTTTCTTGACTATTTCTTTCTCTTCATCTGAGATATTATCTCTCTAATTTTTCCACTTCTATTCTATTATCTCTAATTTTTTTAAATTCAAATCAACTGGATTTCAACTCAATGGAATTATCTAGTCTTATTCTTTCTAAATATCTTTCCCTAATTTGTCACCTAATTTCACTTAATTTCCAGTCTCAATTTTTTTCATTTTAAGGACAGTTATTGGTACAACATGTTTTGATCCTCTAAATAATCAACCGGAGGGGCTCACTTCATCTGGGAGTATAGTCGATGAAATTCCGGACGTCATTCATCCACTAGCTTATCTGGCGCTCTTCTGCATTTTGTTAAGGAAAAATCATGCAGTCGTTCAAAAAGGAGTCAAAAGAACCAGACAAGAATTCATATAAGGACAATCCTCTCTACCTTGATCAATTGCCGAACCTCGACGGGCTTTGTCATCGACGCGCTGTCCTGTAACGCCGACGTTGGCATCAAACTTAAGAAGATGAATTGAGAGAGAAAGGAGCTTGTCAATAGCCATGACTTCTTCGGGTGGGAGAACAATAAGCAAATACCAAGGCTGCTAAAAATATAAGGCAGACGAAAAAGACGCACCTTCATCACGATGACGGTCACATCGTCGACCTTGCCGCCAGAGTGCTGGATGCCCACCCGCGCACAATCTGCAGCAAAGGGCGTGTTTCGAGTCCTGTCAGAACCGGAAGCTACGGCGGCGTTAGCTAAAACCCTAGCTATCATCTTTGCCATTCGCTTATGTCGATCTTCTTTCTGTGATTTGACCACCAGCGCCGCGATCTCCTCGTCGAAAAGGTTCTCGAACAGTCTGTCCTTGCCCGCCACGACGACATCACCGAGGACGAAGTTCACTTCAAAGCTCTGCATCATCTCGAGGGGATCCCTTGTGCTGGCGCGGCCAATCTGTCGAGGGCGATTGAATCATTTTTGCTGAGGCGGGGAATGGAAGGCCACGACGACGTCTCTCACCAGCAAGAACCTGCTGTCATCGATGTTGGCCACCCTGAGCAAGTTCCCGACCACTTTGCGTATGCAGGCCGTCAAAGTACCTCTGGTGGTGGTACCCGCCAACGCTCCACCGAGCACGTCGATGAGGGGACACTCGAACGGACTGTGGCGTGATGATGTCACCATGTGCGCGTTGCACATGGACATGAGTTCCCGGGCAAAGGCTCTGGCATCAACTCCCTGGCGAATCCAACTGCCGACGCCGTCGGCAACGCCGAATCCTCGTCCTCCAAGGTTGATAAAGTGCGCGTCTTCGCCGAGGCGGTTTTCGCTTTTCTTCGGTCGGTAGTGTTGGAAATCAATCTTGAAGAACGGGCAATGATAAATTACCGGAAGCGTTTCCACAATTAACTTCTTACTATTTTTTCTTTGTTACTAAAATATGACACAGACGTCGTATTATAAGATAGCACTGCGTGCGTCTTCGATAATGTACTGAGCACTCATAGTATTCACAATATACTAAATTTCGTTGTTCTCTTCTTTCTTCTCCTCTATCTTAATCTTGTGTGCGTTTTTCTCTTGAGAGTGTGAAGATCGTTCTTTGCATTCTTTCAATTGGTATCAGAGCATCGTTCTGATCCTTCCGGTCGACGACAATGCCACGACGAGGAGAAAATTCTCATGGAACTCACCGTGATAGCAGCTCCAAAAGGACTGCATGAACCCACGCAAATAGGTATGTTTCCTATTCTGAACAAGACAAACTATCAAGTTTGAAGGTCTTGAACTGTGGGATGTCATCGAATTGAAAAATGCTCCAAGAAAGAAGGATCGGCAAGCGATGTCGATTATGTTCAGCACCATCTCGGAAGAACTCACCAGAGAGCTAGATGCTGACAAAACTTCCAAGCAAACCTGGGAAAGTCTGAAGACCAAGAATGGTGGCGTATCCCGGCTACGCAAGGCAAGATTTCAATCACTAAAAAGAGATTATGAGACTCTCTTTATGGAAGACAACGAGATGATTCTAGATTATTTTCGGTAAACTTTCACGTATTGTGGTTGAAATAAGAGGACTAGGAGAGAAGATAGCAGATAGTGAGGTTGCTACAAAACTCCTCCGATCTGTTGCTGGAAAATTCGACTCCATTACCAGTTTGATAGAGCAATTCCAAGATGTCGACAACCTTACACTTGATGAAGTACTCGGATCGGTGAAGATCCACGAAGACAAGCTGAAGGATAGGTCTGCGAAGAGAGAAGAGAAGGCTCTTCTAGCTCGGGCACTTGGAAAAGCTGAAAAAGAAAGAGGATGACTCCTCCCACGGCAGAGGAAGAGGAAGGGGAAGAAATAGAGGAAGAGGGCGTGGACGGTCCTCATACTCTAAAGATGACTCAAAAGATGAAGATGAACAGAAGCCTCAAGACAAATCAAAGATTACCTGTTACAACTGCCAGAAGCTTGGACACTACTCAAATGAATGCAAACTTCCAAAGAAGAACAAGCCAAAGAAGGATAAAGAGAAAGTAAACTTAGTAGAAGAAGATAAGGTCAAAACTACTCTCCTCATGACAAGGTATTGTTCAAAGTGAACTAGAAGAAGGCCTTTGGTATCTTGACACAGGCGTGGTATCTTGACACAGGCGCTACCAGGCACACGACTGGTAAGAGGAATTTATTTTATGAATTAGATGAATCTTATAAAGGCAATGTGAGATTCGGAGATGACTCAAGAATCAGAATAGAAGGAAAAAGGAAAGATTCTACTGAATTCTAAAGGAAATACACAAATTACACTTACGAATGTGCTCTACACACCCAAACTGAAGGCCAACATATTGAGTCTTGGCTGTTTGGATGAGCAAGGCTGCCAAATCACACTTGGAAAAGGTGTACTAACAATTAGAGATGAGAATGGCAGGCTATTGACCACAATCAAGCAAAGTTCAAGTCGGTTATATCTCCTAAAACTTTATACTATGGAGAATTGCCTTCAAATTAGAGAAGATACAACTTGGAAATGGCATCAGAGGTATGGACATCTTAACTTTGATTCTCTGATATCATTATCATCCAAAAATATGGTAAGAGGTTTACCAATTATGCACAAAGTTAACAAGTTATGTCATGAATGTGTTCACTCCAAGCAAAGCAGATCATCTTTTCCTTCTCAGTCAAGCTACAAGGGCACAAAAGCCCTTAGAATTGATCCATGCTGACTTATGTGGACCAATAGAACCGGAAACCTTAGGAGGAAGTAAGTACTTTCATCTCCTTGTTGATGACTGCACACGGATGATGTTGATGACTGCTTCGATGCACTTGAAGCTTTCCAAAGATTACAAGTGGCTGCTGAGTCAAAAAGTTCACTAAAGATCAAGACTCTGAGGACTGATCATGGAGGTGAGTTTAATTCAAAAGCTTTCTCTGATTTTTTCTTACAAAGTGGAATTAAAAAACAACTATCAGCACCTTATTCACCTCAGCAAAATGGGGTAGTTGAAAGGAGAAATAGAATCATACTTAATATGGTTCGAAGCATGCTTAAAGAAAAACATTTACCTTGTGTTTTCTGGGGAGAAGTAGTAAACACATCAGTCTATCTTCTCAATAGAAGTCCAACAAAGAGTTTAGAAGGTAAAACTCCTTATGAAGCTTGGACAGGAATCAAACCTAATGTGGATCACCTAAGAGTGTTTGGGTGTCTTGCACATGTAAAGACTATCTCAAGTAATCTGAAGAAGCTTGAAGACAGAAGCAAACCAATGGTGTTCATTGGTTATGAAAAAGGTAGCAAAGCATATAGAGTTTATGATCCATTCACAGGGAAAATACATCTCACCAGAGATGTAATATTTGAAGAAGGTGTTGGATGGAATTGGGAAAATACAGTGGAAATACAGAAGAACACCCCTTACAGCTCACCTTTCTTGTTTGAATATCCAGAAAATTCAACAAATTGTGAGGAATCACAAATACAAAGCCATCCCGAAGCTGAAGTAGCTGATGTTTCATCCACTTCCACTACTTCCACCAAAGCAAGCTGACCAAGTAAGTTCAAAGAACTTTCTCAAATTTATGCTAAGACTCGACAAGAAGAAAATTCTGCAAATGAATCATGTCATCTTGCTGAAGATGAACCTATCTATGTCAAAGATGCACTAAAGAATCCAGATTGGAAGAGTGCAATGGATGATGAAATGAAGTCAATCATGAAGAATGAAACATGGAAACTAGTTTCACCACCCAAAGACTGCAAACCTATTGGATTAAAATGGGTATTCAAAATCAAGAGAGATCAAAATAATCAAATTCAGAAATACAAGGCTCATGCTGGTGGTAAAGGGATATGCACAGAGACAAGGGAAAGATTATGATGAAGTCTTTGCCCCAGTAGCTAGAATAGAGACCATTCGGATTATTCTAGCAATCTCTGTCCAATTTGGATGGTTGGTCTACCATCTAGATGTGAAGACTGCTTTCCTAAATGGAGAGATCTCAGAAGAAATTTATGTTCAACAACCTGAAGGCTATGAGGACTCAAAGAGGAGGAATGATGTTTATAAACTTCACAAAGCTCTCTATGGTCTTAAACAAGCACCTAGAGCATGGTATTTTAAGCTTGATAAAAGCTTAACTACACTTGGACTTAAGAAGAGTGAATATGAACCTGCAGTCTACTACAAAAATTCCAACGAATCAAGCATGATAGTTGGTGTATATGTGGATGATCTACTGCTGACTGGGTCAGATGAAGAAAACTTAAAAAAATTTAAGTTAGAACTAATGAAACTATTTTAGATGACAGATCTCGGGCTCCTCTCAACCTATCTGGGCATACAAGTAATCCAAGGAAAAGGGGAAATTTCTTTGAATCAAAGTGCATTTGCGAAACATCTACTCGAAGATCAACAAATGATGGATAGTAATCCATCAAACTCTCCTCTTGAACATAAGATCAAGCTCAGTGCAACAGAAAACTCAGAAAAGATATGTACAACCATATACAGAAGTATACTTGGAAAATTGCGTTATCTCACTCATACGAGACCTGATTTAATGTTCAGTGTTGGTCTTCTTAGTCGTTTCATGGAGAATCCCTCAGTAGAGCATCTCAAAACCGCTAAACGCGTCATAAGGTATGTTAAAGGTACATTGAACTACGGGCTCAAGTACAAAAGAAGTGAAGTCTTCAAATTAATCGGATAGTCTGATAGTGACTACTTGGGAGATCATATGGACCGGAAGAGTACATCTGGTTCAACATTTTTTCTAGGTGAAAACTTAATCACATGGTCCTCTTAGAAACAGAAAATCGTCGCTTTATCTTCCTGTGAAGCTGAGTACATCGCCTTGAACGCAATGAGCTGTCAAGCAGTTTGGTTGGCAGGATTAATCACCGAACTGACCAAGAAGAGTATGATGCCAGTGGAATTGCGTGTCGACAATTCCTCTGCGATTGAACTGGCTAAAAGTCCTGCATTTCATAGCAGAACAAAGCACATTGATGTGCGATATCACTACATAAGAATGACAGTAGAGAAGAAGTGGATAAAGCTCATGCATGTTCCCTCTGAAGAGCAACTTGCAGACATAATGACCAAAGCTCTTGGAAGGATCAAATTTGTCTATCAAAGGTCTGAAATAAAAGAGGAGGATGTCGGATAACATCTTCAAGCTTGAGGGAGTGATTGTTGGAAATCAATCTTGAAGAACGGCAATGATAAATTACCGGAAGCGTTTTCGGAATTAACTTATTAATGTTTTTTTCTTTGTTACTAAAATACGACACATACGTCGTATTATAAGATAGCACTGCGTGCGTCTTCGGATTTTGTACTGAGAACTCAATAGTAATCTCAATATACTAAATTTTGTTTCTTTCTCTCTTCCTCTCCATCTTAATCCTGGCATTATTCTCTTTGTTCTCTGTGATCTTTCAGGTAGCTGGCGCTTGTTTCTACGCTAGTCCTTCGCGAGTTTGCATTCCCTAAGGATGAAGGGTCAGCAGGCAAGATGGCCGTCGACACAGAACACGGCCGCTCAAGATCAACCACGTCCCCTGACGCGACTGCACCGTCCTCTACTCTTGGTCTCTTTGGCGAAGGCCGATCTTGATGGCTTGAAACCGGACCGGCGAGATCATCTGCGGGTTGATGACTTGAAACAAGACCGGCGAGATCACCTGCGGGTTGACGGCGCTTGACGGGGAAAACAACGGCCATTATTGTCGATCGAAGAAACGAAGAAGAAGGGAGTGAACTGGGAATAACGAGGGGGTTCGTTAGCGCTCATGGCGTAATTTGAAGAACCAGATCGGTGAAGACTGAAACCGCAAGATTCAAAATTTCTTATTGGCGGGTGGCAACGTGGCATTCAATCGACCCCGCTTGATTTTCTTTTTTTTCCAAGAAAATAATCTGAAGAGAGAGAGAGAGTGAGAGAGAGAGAGAGTCTGTGTGTGTGTGTGTGTGAAATCATGCTTATATGGTATTCAAGTGAAATAATGCTTGTATGGAAGAGAAAATCATGTATATTTACTATTAGATAAAATTGATAAAAACATTGGAGAATGTGTGATAAGTATTCAATTTCTTCCTTTTCTTCAACAATAAGCATAAGATTTGGCATAATCAATGATACGAATTATTTCCTCAAGATATAATCTTCAATTCAAAATAATGATTCATCAAACTCTCATGTATCTAATGATTGTTACCACATATACTATCAGAAAATATGATATGCAGTTTATGCCATGCATTCATCCTTCCAAATATATGCTCGATTTTCCTATTAAATACATGAACTTTATCATTTCAATAAGTGTAAACATCTCATTTGTAAATTTTTTATAACAATCATGAAATTTTTGCCCAAATTTTAGTTTGGCATGCTTTTAAGGTTAATTTTGTATTAGGGGTGTTTGAGCTTGTAAAAGGGGTCATAGACTTAAATCAAATTATTTTATTGGGTTTTAGTGATTGCAAGAGCTAAATCGATTAAAGGAATTGAAGAAGATATGAGAAAGAAAAGATTCAATGATTTACATAATTAATTTTCATTAATGTTTAAAGGCTTTGATCTAATGGTGTAGATGAGTTTTGATGAATATAAAGCATTGATAAACATGATTTGGATGAAGCTTTTACAAATCGATGTTTTCTTGGCATAGCTGTACAGTTCAAGCACCCAATTATAAGGATTCTCTCATTGACATTATGATTTCAAATGCTCAAAAGATGCACAAAAAATGTAGAAATTTTTTTGATCAAGATATTCAAGGAAAACATGATCCAAAGGCTCAAACAATAGATTATCCCAGAATATTGTTTTCAACATAAGAGAGAGAGAGAGAGAGAGAGAGAGAGAGAGAGAGAGTTTAAATAAGAGGGAATTGGGTATACAGTAGTCAATTCAAGGTGCCTCTTGATCACAATGGTTATGATTTCACCATGTGCCACTTTGATGTTGAAGCGTAGTCTTCTAATCATTGTCTTTAGATTCTAGATAGACACGCTAGATGATGCCATGTCCCTTGTGCCTCTTGGATCACCTCGTCATGCAATTGTGCTATTTACCCCCTTCCTTTGAGTGACGATGAACAGCCCAGGTTAAATCATGTTGGTTCATTTATTCATCTCTTATGAGCATGATGCATCACTTGAAATAGATTTAATTAAAAAATGAGTTTTAAAATTATAAAATCAAACTATAATGTGTCCGCCCTATGTGGCAACATAATTGCCAATGGTGCATTAACATTTGGTGATGCTGTCACATCAATGATCGGCCCATCAATTTTGATTTTGAAGCAATTAAAAGTTAAGAGAAATTTTGGAAAAATCCTAAAAATTAGAGAATTCATATCTTTCAAAATATAATTCCTTTATCATCCAAATCTTCTTCATTGAATAAGAAATCAAACAATCTATATATTTTTGACATTAATCTATATTCAAGTTCATAAATAAAAAATGGTATAATATCACTGCCTACAATCCCCTAATTTCATTGAGAAAAGTCATAGTGAATCACTTTCAAAGTTCATTTACATTAATTTTATATTTTTCATACTTATAGTCATATAAATATTAGAAATTTGAAATTTCAAGAAGATGTGGTAGTATATGCTTGCCCATTGCATGCTTATTAGTGAACTTGAATGCACATTTCGCACATTAATGAGGCACATTGTCATGTTTTGAGCACATTTTTATAAAGTCTATGCCATTTGTCTTAAATTCTCAAAATTTATTATCAAAGACTAATCTTGTGTAATTGTAACTTTGATTGATAAAAATAATTTTACTATATCATTGAGATATTAAGACTAACAACTTTTTTATTGGAGGGCAACAATCATGAGTTCGTGAATCGTATATGTTTGAATATAATTCTCTATGTGTGTGTAGTAAAATGATCCTAAAAACTAATGGTTTTTTATTTGTAGTGGATGCATTTGGAAAAGTTAAACTTGAGACAAATGGAACATCCTAAAGTATTCTTAATATTCCTAATTTTTTTCCAAAATAAAGTTCTTGTTTAGATGCTAGTGAAAAGGCTATCCATGTTGTCTACTTTGATAGTTGTAATTTTTTGTCGAATAAGGTTACTCAAGATTGATTGGAATTCCTAAGATAGTTATTGATAACATGCATATTTAACGTGTATTTCCAAAATAATTAGCTAATATTAATGATTATTTTATGTAATTATGATGCATGTTATCATAGTTTTATGACACTTTCACCATTGGCATGCCATTTTACTTAAGTCCACATTTTTGTATTATTTTGGGTTAATTATGAGCTTCATTAATGTTTGACCTTTTTCAAGGTAAAACAATTTAACTATTTTTTCCTTGAGTTAAATTTTTAGGACTTCAGTGGATGATAAATAGAAGATAATGATGGGATGAATCAAAAGTCAACTTTAGGGGGTTGACTAAATTCGGCTTTTAAAGTCAAGTTAGAATTATTTGAACTCATTATATTTTCTTGTTCGAATTTATATTTTAAGTTGGCATGGGATTAAAGAAGAAGAAATTTGTGATCGAATGAAGAAAATTTTAGTCAAAAAGGCCCTTTAAATTGAAAGTTATGAATTTCTTAAGTTTATCTATTTTTCTGGCATTTATTTTGATTTTTTAAGATTTTTAAAGGTCCACAATGCAAAAATTTGGGTTTCTTAAGCGCGAGACCCACACGGTACTGACGTGATGACACGGACATGTGGCAACGCCAACTAGGCCAACACGGACCCACGTGGGTGCCTATGTGGCATGCAAGCTAAGGGCAAGTGGGCTAAGCGGATTGAGCCCACGGGCATAGTGGGCCCAGTTATCATGTAGAGAGATATTGGGGGCGTCATAAGCCCAGCAGGTGATGCAAACTGATAAGGGTGTTCCCCCTTTTATGGGCGATAAACTCATTTCTTTTCTTCCACGTGGGACTAATGCGAATCAATGTTTTGCAAGCTACGAGACAGTTCATGAAGTATCAAATCAAATGCGCAAAAGGGCGCGCGTTGATCTGGTGGATCTCGGTCAACCAGATCCTGATCAAACACGTGACAAATTTATGATTGTCGATCTCATTAGTGAGATCGAATGGTCAGAACTTCATTTCGTAATCAGTGAATCGTGGAGTGACACGCGGCTGCCTGTGGACGCTCAGCTGCAGATCGAACAACCAAAATTAAGGAGAGGTGGAACCCGCGTCGTGGGGATTGTGGCCCACTTCTCCCCCGTGATGTGGCTTCATCTGAGCCGTTCAAGCACTTTAAGCAAAACGGACGGCGTGGATTTAAATCGAGAATTTCTTCTATAAATTGATGTTCTCTCTTATGGAAATGTAACTCTTGATTAAGCATAAAATTGAGCATATTTGGAGGAAGATCTTGAGTTCTTCATGATTCTCTTGCATCTTAGACTCAATAGTGCATGGATTGAGGCAAAGAATTCACAAACATTATGAGAAAACGTTTGCTAATCGCCCCTTGAACGCTGAAATCACATTGCAGAAGGAATCAGATAAATTGACGGCAATGAAAAAAATTCGAGGCTCAATCTTCGTGTCAATCGGGTTATAGTGTGATACCTTAGTAATCCTCACTTTCTAGATTAGATTTAGATAGGTAACTAGGGTTTAAGAATGAGAATTTCTTTATTTCACCCAAATTACTTTGCAGATTTTTGCTGATTTCCGAACAAGGATTTCTCTGTGATCTTCAATCCAATTCTAACAAATTGGATTCCTTATTCAATCAGCTTTCTGTGGATATCTGACTTGCAAATTTTCATCAAGGTTGGCCCCTTGATTTGTGTTTTCACTAATAACTGTTCAAAATCAATCCAAATTAGGGTGTTAACTTTTTGAGGGCTATTACTACAAATATAGAGGGTGAAATTTGTCAATTGTGGTGTCTTTAAAATCCTCTTATTGTAAGCTTTCTATGTGTAGGTGAGTTTCCAGATTTGGATATCATTTGATTAGTAAATTTAAGGATTTTGATCAAAACCTTCATTTCATTGATTCTGTTTACTTATTTTAGACAAATCACAGTAAATCCAATTGTTCTTTAAAAATCACAATTTATATCAAAATTCTCATCTTTATCTCTAGTTTCTAAAAATATAATTTTCGTATTATTTTCTCACCTTTTTCTTCTCTGATTTTACATAAAGTCAAAGTAGGGTCAAAGTCAATGCTTTGATGTTGACTTTTGACTTTTCTTCTCTAAATATTTTTCAAAATTTTATAAACATCTTCTTTCATATATTAATACTATTTCCATGGATAATATAACATATTTATTCCTTAAAAACCTTAATCAGAGTTAAGTTGGTCAAGTGAACTCTGTTGATAAAAAGTCAACCGTGCTCTCTGTGGATTCGACCCGATCTGATCGTTGTACTTGATTTCTGATTTTAAATCATCGTGAGTTTCGAATTATAAATATTTTTTTACCAACGACCGCACGTTTTATCGTTTGTCAGTTATCATACTTTACTACATATCAAAACTAAGCTAGTCATCATACGTGGGACAATAAGGATTGAATTTTAAAATAAAGTTGAGAAACTCAATTGTGTGCATGAGTATTGTGTGTATGTGTGCATGTGTGTGTGTTGGGGGGGGGGAAGGGGGGGAGGGAGGAGAACCTTCTCTTCCTATTCCTTTTCTCAATTTTCAAAAACATCAAAAAGAGTTTTAGTCATGAGACTTGAGAGCTTGAAAAATTAAAAAGCATAATATTAGCATAAAAGTAGTTTTAGTTAGCCTTAAATTCATATTATATTTATTAATAGCCTCACCAAAACATCATTAAAGTCATCATTCCCTATTTACGATCTTTCGAAATAAAAATTGAATTTATGATTTTAATATTTTCCCCCTTTTAAGGCTTTGAGAACACTCTTGACTACTTCAATAGCATTCCTAAGAAATTTTAGAGTTTTCTCAAAGAAGGTAAATGTCCATATATCATTGTTAAGGATTTTTTAAAGCTGTAGCTTCAGAAAGTCATAACCTAGTCAATAGGCCTAGATGAACCAAAATCAAGTTATAGTGGTAGAAAATGAAGTGACATGTGGGTGAAGAAATTTGATTCATGGGATGTAGAAGAAATCACCCTCTATGTATATACATCTTTCATTTCATGAAGCCAATTTTCAAAGCCTCAATAGCCGTAATGAATGGCACACTGATAAGTGTTGGAAAACCTGATAGAGATTAGATGCTTAATTAGCTAATTCACACTTCCATATTTCTTGTACGGTGGGTAAGGTCATAGATGATTTCTAACAGATAAACGACGATCCTACCGGCGCCCGGGCTCATCTCTAGAGAAGCAAGAAAGAAAGAATAATCGACGAGCTTATCCACGACGTTCATAGACACAATAATTCTTGATATGAGAAGCAAGAAAGAATAAACAGACAGTGGAGTCATTCTTCAAGTCTTCGTCCTCCCTGTGCAGTTTCATCGGGCCGTCGAATACGCGCACATTCAGGAAATCGGGCAGCCCTCTGCAATCACTCCCGGCGAGGTGGGGCAAGAGGCGAGAGGGCATCCATCCAAGTCGTTTCCCCACCAGCTAAGGCTGATATTCTCCAGGCCCAAGCAGAGGTAAAGAAGCACACCCATGAAGGCCAACCCTGCGTCCAGAGCGCCTGAAAGCACGTAGTTGTGGCGCTGCCACCACTCCCTCCGATACCTGTATACGACAAAGCCGGAGAAGAATCCGGCGATCACCCAGGTGGTGTAGTTCACGGCGGTGGCCGGCGGCATCATTCCGGTGGCGCCAATGAGCACCGGCATATTGATTAACCGGATCCATTCTTTTCCCGGAAAGGCCCTGTGAGCCAGCCAGACGAGGAAGGGTGCGATGGCTCCGGCGAGGAAGTACCAGTTGATTGCGGAGTAGGTGCCCATATCTCCGAATATCCTACGTGGCCCAATCAAACCCCAGATGACGGACGCGTCGTAGAAGACGTGATCGGATGGGCAGGTCCATGGGCTGTCTGACGGTAGCAGCGTTTTGTCGCAGATGTTGGGAATGGATTCCATCAGCCACCATGCCGTTCCCAGGTAAACAATTGCTGCAATTAGGGTTCCGACCACCTGGCAGATGAAGATTTTTAACTTGTCATTGACTAAATGAAATTTAACCCGATATAATCATGTGTGTAACATCAATCGCCTATTTATTCTGAGAATGAGGAAGGTCGACTAGTCAAAGTAAGACACACCTGCGCCATGAACATGGTTCTTGGAGGAATCTTCATGTAATGGCCAAGTTTGAAATCTTGAAGGAAGGTCAACGCCTGAGTCATGCTGATGTATCCGTACACCTTGAAGCACATGTTGGCCACCGGGCGGCCTGGATAGAGATATCCCATGATATACTCGGTGATGATGTTCAATCCCGGGGTCTGCAAACCATAAGATGGGCCTCATAATTCCGCAAGTCCTAATTATATTCAATGAATTCCTTCAATGATTTGGTGATTACCTGGTTTGTGGTGGCTGTGATGATTCCGATGGGTAAAGTGAAGAAGAAGGCGAGAAAGCACGCTAGCAGGACGCCCCACCACGGCAACTGGAGTTGCTCGTTATAGTACTCGCATGCAAATACGGTAAGAGCGATGTTTCCCAGCAGAATGGAGATGAACCACCACTCAGGAACTTGCCGGTATACCCTCATGAGCTTCGTGTGGACGTCAATCTTCTTCTCTTGGAAAGCGGACTTGCTCAGCTGATATATTTCCCTTGAAATGTTCAGAAATCAAGATCGTATTCATTTCGGGAGAAGGTAATTCATGAGGGGGAAGCGATATTCCTGAATTCTCCCTTCGTCCTTACCTTCCATGGAAGAGAAAAACATGGGTAATAGTAGCCGTAAGAGAGGCGAAACCAACTCCATAACTCATGGCGAAGAAGGTGCTCAAATAGAGCGGCCCCTCTTTCTTGTAGGCCGCGAGATCGAGATGAAAGTTATCGTCGATGATGGTGGAGATGTTATAGGACTGGCCGGCGGAGGTGAAAAGCCCGTCAGAGAAAATGGGGAAATTCTTCGCCTTGTAGAAGTTCAGCCAGTACGCCGCCGGAGTGATGATGTACATGATGAGAAAGAAGCCAGCAGCGACGTTGGCGGTGGCGAACCAGGGACTGGCCAATGGGCTTCCAAGGTAAGCCGATATCGTGGACCAGTCCAGGCCCACTGCGCCGACACCGAGCCCATAAAGCCCCGATCCGATCTGCTGCGCCAGTACGGAGCCCGGGAATATCCAGCAGATCCAAGAGATGGAGGTCAACATCTGGAATAGATATCCCGGGAAGATGTAATAGGCGAAGCTGCAGATGAATGCCACCGTGAAGAACTGATTCCTCGTCATGCTCCCTTTCTTCCTCTCTTCTTCTTCGTGCAGCGCCCTGCAGCCGTTAAATTTGAGAAACGAATGGAAATCTAGCTAAAAACTGATATCGAGAGAGAGAGTGCGTGTGTTGGTGTACCTAAAGAGGGAGACCTGGACCAGATTGTAAGGCCACCACATCGCCGCCGGTTCCACCAGATATCGCCGGAATATACCGGCCCAGCCGAATCCAAGCACCTGAGATTTGAAGACGGGAGAGGAAATGAGAAACAATAGAATAAGTTGGGTTCGACGAGAGGCAAATTCAGTACCTGAGTGGTGAAGACAACGAGGAGAGAGACGAAGAAGGAGATGCGTTTCCCATAAAAGATCTTCACGGCGGTGACGACATGGATAGCATAGACGCTGCCGGCGCCGGCATTGGCGAAGATGGTTATGAGAACGTGCTCCTTCATGTTGAAGGGTCCCGGATTAAGGGAGAATTCATAACGGGTATCCTTGAAGAAGGCCCGAGAAGGGAGCGTGGAAGCCATGAGGCGGCCGAGGGGCACGACGGCGATCTGGGCCGAGATGGAGGTAACAGAGAGAGGCTCCTTGCGGTACCAGAAGAATTGGTTGAGGAAGGACAAGACGATGCAGCAGAAGGTGCCCAGAACCCACATCCGGAAGGTCAACACAGGTATGTCTGGGTCGTCCGTAATCGGCACCGTCAGCGCTACCTGCTCTATGGGCGAATTCTCCTCTTCCACCTCCCCATGTCTTACTGACGATGCGCCCCTTTCGCGGAGTAGCGGAGCCTCGATCTCTTTCTCTTCTCCGGCGATCGTCCCCATTGAATCTCTCTCCCTCTCTCCAGGTGTTTCCTTTCCAATCCTCTTCTGTCTCTCCTTCTCAGGAAGTGAGTAGATTCGATGAGCGACGGTGGGTGGTTGAGTGTGGCTTGTTCTTTTCACTCGAGGTCAACTAAACAGAAAAATCCGCAGAACCGCCACGTTTTACCTTTCTGCACCACCCGCGATTCCGCGAATCTTCCCGTATTTGAGGACGCATTCGCTGGCTGGGGCCCAAAAAGCGCTAGAATCTACTCTACTCGGGGGGAGAGAGAGAGATAAATAGATCTCTCTCTCCTAATATTTATGTAAATATCGAGAGAGAGGTAGAGGAGAAGGAGATGGAGATAGAGATAGAGATAGAGAGAGAGTGTGTGTGTCAGAGAGAGATTCCGCGCTGAGCTGTCGACGAGGATTGTAAATCTAGCGTTATGCGAAGCCTAGCACGAGGACAACTAAGATTGACGAATGAGAGTTAGAAAAAGTGATCGACAATAAATTCGAATTAAAATAAAATTTCTCATGACGTTTTCTTTCTGAACCTGATAAAAAAGGTTGTGAGAGGAAGGGCTAAGAGGACTGAAATCCCTTTCTCTATTGTGCATGGTCGTTGAAGGGCTAATAAAACATGCATATATAGCGCAAAGGATGGGAGGAGGGAGACATCTCTATGTGCTTTCTAAAGCAACAAAAGTCACAGAATACTTGGTGCAATGTGTAGTTTCTACCTTGGGTCCTTCAAGTCTTAGTACCTAGTTCTGACTTTGCCTCCTGGAAGCACCTTCATGTCAACCTACATGCCCGTCTTTCGTCTATGTTATTCATTTACATTCCAAAAAGAAAAAGAAAAAAATCCCAAAATTCAAAACTCATAACAGAAAATCTTGAGACACTTTAAAGAAGAGATTTTCTCTATTTCGCTAAATTGAATATCCTTTCTTCTCATGCAACCTATAAACAAAAAACAAAAAAACCAAATTAAAAATTTATTCATTCAAAATGCACTCGATTAAACTTGAAAAATTTTTCTTTTTTTCCATCTTGTTCTCATCCTTCATTGTGGTTCAATTAAACCATTCAAGACATACAACAATTTAAACTCAATAGAATATTATTAATCAAAATTTGTTTGATCTTGAAAAGGTTCATGTGAAATGGGAAGATGTCTTATAAAGATTGAAAATAAGAGAGCATGGTCCTTGTATATAAAGGAGATGATGATGACAATCAAAGATAGAGATATATTCCATGTGGGATGAATGCACTAATGGTCGGGCTCTATTGAGTTGTCTCTCAAGCACTCTCCCTCATTGTAGAGCATATAAATCAAACATTGCCTAGCTTGATGCCCATGGAGCCATATGTTCTTTTACTGAGGGTCTCAGTGAAGGTGTCTCCCATGGCTGGTCAAATGAAGGCACATGTGATTTTGTAATGATTGCTTACATTACCTTGTCACGAATAATGTGACAACCAATCTTAACATGCATTGTGTGTGCAAAGAATGTTTGATTAAAGCAACGAAGATAGCCTCCAATTTATCAGTGTGGAGACACCAAAGATAGATGGTGGTACTTTTTGGAGAAAGTGTTCATTGAATTGATCGGTATAAATCCTTGAATGGTATTATACTTAATTATCACTTATGTGATGGTTATGTATGTGGTCCTTTTAACTTGAGATACTGACGAAACGAGACCACGAGGTCATTGAAAACACAATGTCAAGAGTAAAAAAACTACCAAACTCACCAATATTAAGATTAAATCATGAATTGAATAGCATAGTGGTGACCAAGGGTCGAATCCACAAAGAATAATGGTAATTTCGAGGGATCTTTTATAATTAGGTCAAATCGGACAATGACATGTGGGTAGAAATTAAGGATTTTGATATTTTTGGAAAGAAGACTCGAAGAAAAATCCACAAAATCAAAAATTACTGAATTTGGATCAAGATTCGCGAAGAAATCATTGAATGAACAAGAGAGAAATTTCTGAAAAATTAAATCACGAAAAAACCAAAATTAAAATTGACTCAAATTACTATTCAAAATTAAAATCTAAAGCTTTACGAAGGAAGATTAGGATGGAACACGATCCCTAACCTAATATGGTGCTCGAATTAATCTAATCAGTTGTCGGATCAAAGGCTTTTCATTCCGAATTCAAAAACACGATCGTTAATGTTCAAGCGTCGATTTCTTCCTATTCTCTCAACGAAATCTCACTCTCAAGCACTCCGTGGACGTGGAAATAAGTCTAGAAGTGAATAGAAGCAAGAGATTTAAGGGATTTTATGTCTAAACAGTTTGATTACTCCAATTGCCTTGGAATGCTTTTCAATATCGAAGAACATCTCAATTTATAGGGTGAATTGGGCATAACCGTCTGATCGTCCTTTAATCTTTGATCAACGGCTCTAATGAAACACACGATTGCGAATCGTTACAATTAAATCGTGACCGTTGGATCTCTGATGGACGATCAAGATGATGTCATGTCGCGTGCGTTATAAGCAACGCATTGAATTGTCATCGTTTGGTCTCAATCGAACGCTCTAGATGCATTTCGTCGGTTTTAATCTCACTAGTTATAACTCCTCAGATCAACAGATGAGATTAAATCCTTTTTAAAATGATTCACCGGTGAATCAGATTGTGCCACGTACCCCCGCCTTTAAGTTATCGAATGCTCCAGATTGTGTCAGGCCACCTACGCACTTATAAAATGGATTTTAAATTAAATAAATTTATTTTAAATTCAGAAAAATTCAGAAAAATCTGGAAAAATTCATAAAAATTTATAAAAATTTAGAAAAAATATCAAAAAATTAGAAAATTCATTTCTTTCAAAATATAACTCTAAATTAATCTAAATTTGTTTCATTGGATCAGAAATTTAATTATCTATCATTCTAAAAAGTCAAATTTAATAAATTACAAGAGATTAAATTTCTATTTAAAAAATATATTCATTTCTTTTATATTTTAAAACTTAAAAAAATATATGTGTATATAAAATGATTTCTCTTATTATTTAACCTTAAAAACTAATTACAATCTCAAGTAAAGATCGGTTATGAAAATATTTATCCTTAATTCATCATAATTAACCCTAAATTAATGCATTTTGAAATTATAATGAATTTTTCATATAATGATATATAAAAATTAAAAAATATGATAGCATGCATTAGAGTGGAAGTATTTATGCCTTAATTTTCATTAATAATTATGTATTTTCATATTTAATTAGCATGTTATCAGATACGAGAGACATCTTGTTGATGGATGATCATGTTTTGATTATCACTATGAATCCCTAGCGATAGGATCTACTTGAAGTAATATATTTAATACGACATCAAGTCTTCAAGGATGATTGTGTGTTCAAGAAGGGATCATCTATGCTCAATGTTTTAGAAGATTGAATCAAGGAATGAGATATAATATAAATCCTTGGCCAATATATTTGAAATATTGGGGAAGGCGTTCTCGTTGATTTTCTCCACACATTAGTACTAAATTGAGTGACTGATTAAGGTTAGATAATTGACCATACCCTAAGTCATTTGTGAGTCTCACACAGATAAAGGATTATGCATACAAAGAGAATTAGAGTGTGTTCTTGAGATGTCTTAAGTTTCGACCAAATAAGATGATGAATTGGAATGATAAATTTGGGAAAATTTTATAGTTTCATAAATAAGACTCAAACATATATTTGAGAAATCAAAATCCCTCAAATGGGATCTATATCTCATTAAAGAGGAATTAAAGAGGGAAGTTAGAAAGAGAAAATTATGAAATTCTCTAAATCTAAATTTTTTAATTGAAAATTTAGACTAACCCAAAACCATGCTAGAAATGATCCAATTGATTGTTGGATCAAGGATTTCCATTTGGCGATTTTAGAAATAGAAATCAAAGTTCAAGTGGTGATTTCTACTCATTCTCTAGTTGAGATTTAACTTCAAGGGCTCTATGGACATAAAAATAAGCCTAGAATACAATGGAAGCAAGAGATTCAAGGATAGCACTATTTAAAAGGTTTGATCAATTGACAATCTAAGAATGTATATACCATCAAGGAGAGAGAATTTATGAGATCTTCAATTTGGGCATGACCTTCAAAGTTTTTCCTTGATGAAATAAACAATTGTGATATAATTCGAAGGTGTGATTCATTATGGCTTAGTCGTGACTGTTCGATCTAAGATGGAGTGCCTAAATAAAGCCATGATGTTGCATAAAAAGGAATCATTGTTTGAGTTCATCCGCTGAATTTTGATCTAACACCTCTTATCATGCCACACATCTATAGGAGTCTATCAAGCACATTGAATCATGACCGGTGTAACACTCTAGATCAATGACCATGATTTGAGAAAGGTAAAATCTAAACATCGTCAAATCATGATAAGAGGTGTTGACATGCCACATGACCTGAAACATAAAAACACCTTTATATAAAGACTCACATTGAAAATATAAAGGAAATTTTGGGCAATAAATAAGGATATGTTATAATTAAATAAAACTGGCATATTAAGGCCTTAAAAACGATATTACTCATCTAATATGGTTCCACGTGGGCACTCCTTGCGCACCATGTAGCCCCCTACTGGTGCATCCACATGTTCCCATGTATGCATGTATTCCATGTCATCTCTGCCCCATCAGCACACACCTAAAATCCTTTTTTTTTACAATTTTTTAATAACAATAAATTCATAAAAATTCAAATTAAGTTCAATTTTTTTTAAAATCCCTAAATATTAAAAAAAATCATATCTTTTAAAATATAACTCCTTATCAATCTCGATTTTTTTTTATCATAATTAAAAAATCTAACATTCTATGCATTTTAATTTAATCATGAGAGAATAAATATTTAACTCCAAAATATATTGAATTCGCTTAAAAAGTAAAAGTAGATAATAGCAAAGTTTATTTTAAAAAATTCTTTTATCTTAATATTGTCATGTAAATCTAAAAGTTTCACATGAAATAAAGCTAATCTAAGAAAATTTAGAGTTTTGGAAATTTAAATTCATGATTTTATGTACGATTATCCTGTAAAAGTCATAAATTTTGATATTTTTAATATACATTGCATAGAATTATGAAAATTTCCTCAAAGTATGATAACAAGCATTAAAATGATATAAATTATGTCTTAAAATGAACTAATAATTATGTAATTTTAAGCATATGTTACATGTTATCATACCTCTAGCTTAAATTATTGCTAGTTCCCTTAGCAATATACTCTATAATCTCCTTGGACAGTCCTTTCACCTTTTGATCTTGCAATTAACAAGGTGAAGTGTATAAATATATGATTATACTATCTCATAGTGTGAACCATGGTGATCTAGATTCTATTCTCTAGGTTGATCCCTTTAGTGCATACAAGGGAGTGCTCATCAACTAATGCTCGACACTTATACTCAATTGTGATCGAGGTGGGTGATAAGAACATAAAAAGTAGTTATAACCACCCATGGATTGCTCTTATTTTACTCTAGTAAACTCTTGAACACACCATCTCATTTATCATCTCATAACTTGATGTTTGAAGAATATTAATGCATTGAAAAGAGTTATTTTACATGAATTTTGCCTTTTTTTATTTTCAGGAACTATACAAGTGGAAGGGTAGCAAGACCCTCCAAAATGGAAGTGTTTAAAGGGCATAATGGGTTTTCCAAGGCAAGAAAATGTGAGACTAGTTAAAGAAACCATTGAGGAGGAGACTCGGGGGATTTAAAATGGGCAAAACGCCCTCTTTTGGGGGCCCTTCCTTTTTGCTGCCTCTTAGTCTTCTTCTTTGGTTTATTCTGCCTCAACCATTCTCTCTCTTAGGGTTTTTCTCTCTTTTGTAAAGTTTTTGGTTCACAAGAATTCTGCTTGTGGAGAGGATGTAGAGGAAACATTTTCATTTCATCTTGAAGCTAGTTCTTCTCCATCTCCGCAACATCATCTTGGTGCTCTTCCCTTTCTCTTTTTCTCATCTTCTCTCACACGCGCTCATTGACGAAACAATTTATGCGGTCGTTGAAACACATGATCCTCAGTCAAAACTAAACATATAATTCCGAAATCACAAATGATTTAAAGAATATGAAATCAAGTAGAGCGATGAGATCGAGTCAAATCACAGAGAGCACGGTTGACTTTTCCTGAAAGAGTTAACTTGGTCAAACTTAAGTCTAATTAGGGTTTTCAAGAAAATAAAATGATATGTTATCAATGAAAACAGTACTAATATATGAGAGAAGACATTTTAAGAATTTTGAAAAGTATTTGGATACGAAAAGTCAAAAGTCAAGGTCAAATCATTGACTTTGACTAGACTTTGACTATCTGTAAAATCAGATATGAAAAAGGTGAGACAAAAATTATGTTTTCAGAAGCTAGATAGAAAGAGAATTTTTATATAAATATTGTGATTTTTAGAGAATAATAGGATTTACTGTGATTTACTGAAAATCAATAGGGAGAAAATTACCGAAAATGAAGGTTTTGGTCAAAATCCTTAAATTGACTTATCAAATGATTTCCAAATCTAGAAAATCACCTATGCATAGAAAGCTTACGATTAGAGGATTTCAAAAATACCAAAATTATCAAATTTCACCTTCTATATTTGTTGTTATATCCCTCAAAAGTTGACGCCTAAATTCGGATTGATTTTTAAAAGTAGTTGGTCAAACGACAAATAGAAGGGTCAAACCTTTATGACAGTTGACGAATAAGATATCCACATAAAGGAATTATCTAAATTAAACAAGGAATCAAATGAAACTAAATTTAAAAAAATTGAACTTAAGATCAGGGAGAAATCCTTGTTCAGAAATCAGCGAAAATCCACATAAAATTTTGACGAAATGACGAAATGACGAAATTCTAATTTCCTAAACTCTAATTATCTAACTAAATCTAATATAAACTGTCTAGAATGCGAGGGTTACGAAGGAATCACACTACTAACCCAATTGACGCAAAGATTAAGCCTCAAATTGCTTTGATTGATGTTAATTTCTTCGATTCCTTCTTCGACGTACTTTCAGCGTTCAAGGGGCGATTTCCAAACGTTTTCTCACAATGATTCATGCTTAACTTGCCTCAATTCATGCGCGATTGAGTCTAGAACACAAGATAATCACAAAGGACTCAAGATCTTCCTCTAAAAGTACTTAATTCCTTCACGTTTAATCAATAGTTATATTTTCGTCAAAAGAGAACATGTATTTATAGAAAAATTTCGCGCTAGAAATCTGGGTCGTCCATTTCGCGTAAAGGGCTTGAACGGCTACGATGAAGCCACGTAACACACAATAAGCAGACTAGGATCCCCACAACGTAGGCTCTGCTTCTCCTTAATTTCTGCCTTGTCAGAACCGCACCAAATAAACCCCTTTTTTGCCATTTTAATCTCTACAAATTCTTGAAAAATTATGAAAATTCTAAAAAAATAGTTAATCTTAAAAAATTCATTACTTCATTTCTAGAACTCTTTTTTGCATGAAGTTTTCTTCATTGGATCAAGAATTTGATCCTCTTTAAATCTATGCTTTAAAATAAAATATTAGACAAAAAATAGAATTATGAGTGAATTAATTCCTAGTTGACTTCTAAAGTCAACTAAGGTAATTCTTTTTTTTTCACTCTTCTTTTCTTCCTCTTCTTAAACCTTCATGCATTGACTTAAGTCCTGAAATATTTAAAACCATAATTTTAGATCAATCATAAGTAGTTTGACTCTTCAAAGGGTCAAGCACACTTAAAACACATAAGAATGCTCAATTGATAAAAAATATGGAATTACGTGATTTGGCCTTAAATTGAAGAAAATTTTATTTTGAGATGATAACATGCATCATATAGACCAAAATTATGCATGAATAATAGTTAATAATGATGAAAATAAGAGTTAAATATGTATATTATCACTCATTCTCCTGCTACCCTTTGAAATCTATAACTCTTCTCCCTCATTCTATTCCCTTTTTCGATTTTCTCTGCAATCGATCCCTTCTCCTTCCCCAAAATTTCTCAATCGATTTCCCTGTCCTTTTTTCTCTATTGTTGTCCTCGCTATGTCTCATTTATAAATCTTTCACTCTCTCTCACTTCTTCTTTGTGCAATGCCCTTTTTAAAACATTCAAAAGCATTGAGGCACCAAGAACCTATAATCCTATCATCTAGTATAAATTAAATCAATGAGTAAAAATTTTAAATGATGCATTTTCAATCAAGTATAAATGATGCATTTTTTAAATGGTTGAATCAATAAGTAAAAATTCTATGAAAGAGAATTTTTACCAATCATATGTATTTCAATGGGCTAGTAATATAGAGAGCATTTTTAAGCCTCAAACTTGATGCATCATTTGCTTATAGATGGGCCTTCTATCCTTGAGGTTGCATATCTTCGCTTGTTAGTTGAAAAAAGAAATACGTTAAAATGGGCTAGTAATATAGAGAGCATTTTTACTAGATAGAAAGCGAAGATATGCAACCTCAAGGGTAGAAGGCCCATCTATAAGCAAATGATGCATCAAGTTTCAGGTTTAGAAAAGATCTCTATATTACTAGCCCATTGAAATGCATTATGATCAGTAAAAATTCTCTTTTAGAGACTTTTTGCTTATTGATTCAACCATTTAAAATGCATCATTTCTAATTGATTTAAAAGTTTTACTCTCTATATTGCTAGCCCAATGAAATACATTATGATCGGAAAAAATTCTCTTTCAAAGATCTTTGTCAATTGATTCAACCATTTAGAGTCATAGGCAGTACTTCTAGTAGAGGATCTAATTTAGGTTGGTAGGGCTATCAGAGTCTCTATGTTATACATTTTTCCTTGTCACCTTCAACCATATCACATATTTCCACCAACAAAGTTGTTACTTTGATCTTCTTATGATGACTTTCCAGATAATAAATAATATTCTCAACATATCCATGATGGATAGAGAAAGAGATGATCTCTTGATCACCAAATAGTATTTCTGTGGATATTCCTTCGATCAGAGTTGCGATTGATCGCAGTTCCTAGATGATCCCTCTTAAAGAAGAGCTTTAGTTAATCTTAGTGATCAATAAGCCAAGAATATCCAGAGGACCTTTGAATAAATTGTTTTCTTTAACTTCCTGCTTTGGTTATTTTTCAAAAGCAGATTTTATTTTTCTCCTTTTTTTTTTCTTATCTTGCGAGGAGATATCATGAAATCAAACTCATGGAATCGAGATTGAAATCTCGGCATAATATTCAATCTTTAACCTCAAAGGTTTCTGAATTCAAACTGAAAGATCTCACAAGCCGGCTCTGATATCGTGTCGAGATTTAGAACCTGAATACATTTGATTATGGTGAAGATGAGCGTTGTCAAAGCGACCATCAGATCTGAGGCCTTGCAATGGCTGAAAAAAAAACCTAGGAAGAAGCTCCCACTACGGCAGTTGTGGAGAACATCAGGGTTCGGTGATTGAGATTGAAATTCAATTCTGATCGAGTTGGATTGAATGGAATCGTCTATAACGATTCTAGATATCAGGTTTGATCAATATCAATCAACTCAACAATCGTCAATCAAATTAACGATTAATTACAGTCAAACAAATTCAACAGCGGCCATGGCTGCAGAACCAGCGATGACGACCATGGCAGCAACGGCCATGGCGATGGCCGTGAGAGCCATGGCGTAAGATGATGGCAGCCATTTTCACAGATTTTTCTGAAATTATTTTTAGTAGCCTTATCAAGATCGGGTAATGTCAGAGAGGATCATCGATCAGACGATCACCATCATGATTCAGAGAAATGGCTTGATTTCAATTGGATTTTTCTGATAGACGTCGTTTATAGGAAATCACTGAGCCCTAGAGAACATCTCCAAAGGAAACCATCCAAAATGGCCCGCTTTTAGAGAGACTCTTTCCGACACAGTAATGGGCCGTTTTCTCGTCAACTCGCGAACGCCCCCGGGCAAGAAAACGGGGAAGATAGGAGACAAAAGCCCATGATGGCTATGGGTTAAATGTCAACCGTCTCCTTCGTTCTTCTGTTGCAATTCACCTCAATTATCTCGTATTTGATCCGGCCGATAAAGTAGAAAGCAAAGGGAAGATCATAATAAACCAGCTTGCAGAATCATCGATCGAAATTAAATCCATCCTGATATTATTCCATATTCTCCACCATGAAGGAATACTGCAACAAAAATAACATGGAGCGACGATATTACAAAAAAATTGACGGAAGAAGACAAGCAACGGGTCAACGTGCAGAGCACAGGAACATGAGCGAGGAGCGGTTCCCGGCGAGCCGCTCATAGCAGTAGATGGAGAAGAGAGAGAGAGAGAGCCGCGCCTCAACGCCACTTGACCACGAGAGGGACGAGGCCTTGTCATTGACGCGGCCTCCTCTTACAGCGACCTTCCTGGCCTGAACGGGTCCCACACAAGCGCTGTAAAGCCTCTGATACCCTCCGAGCGCCGCCACTACTGCCCTAGCCTCTCTTCCAAGCCCGCAGAGCTTCTCCCAGACGGCGTCTTTACTTGAGACCCTCCGCCATAGCCTGCACACGCATGCTGCCACGCCCAGAGATTTCCCGTCAAGACGAGAGAAGATCTCTGATAACAGGTCTTCGCTCTCGTTGATGCTGAAGCCGTTTCTCTTCTCCATTTTCTCGAGGAAGGAGACTTCGGGTGGGGGTCATTTAAAAGAAGGGAGGGCGAATATTTTGGGGAGGGGAGCTCGAGAGAAGGTGACAATGAAGAGGCTCCAAGAAAGTCTGAAGGGCCGTGTCCTTTCTCGCGGTAGACTGAATCCTCTATTGTTTTACCTGCAAACTATAGTCTCAGCGTCGCGGTTGACTTTTATCCCTCAGACATCTAACTCGTCAATTTTAAAAATCCTAAGAGCCGTTGCCGGACCAGGATCCACGACAGTAAGGATAATAAGAAGCTAGGATCAACCTAATAATTGGGTTATCCGAGGCGCTCAATGAGAGAGAGAGATGCGTGGACGGATGACTAAATAGATGGATAGATAAATATCTATACAAATAGATATTTACATGAGACTGACAATTAACTAAATAAAGAAATACATACATACATACATATAATGCATAGATTCATACGTACATCCGCAGAGCTCAACGAGATATGGGGACAGCTGTGAAAGAAATCCCCCCGGGGAAAGATTCGGATGAAGAGAATGGGAGACGAGAGCTGTTGGACGATTGGCATTTAATGTCGAGATCAGCAGATTCCCTGGTCAGCGGGGAAGCGGACACGTGAACAGCGGAGCTGCCTAGCAGACAGAAAGAAACGAGGTCGACGGAAGAGAACGAGAAAGATGACGAGATGGATAAGAGAGAGAAATAGATGTGACATGAATTTGGGCGGATCTGTTGAACGTCGCGTGCATGGAGAGTAGCCGGGGGGCATGTCGGGATGGGTGGTTGGATTCACGGACAACGATTCATGGAAAACTACAAACTAAGCTCATCCTTTTGGTTTTTCAAACTCGTTTTTTTTTTTTATAAAATTCTGATAGCATGATGATCCATCTCTTTATCTAATCGTCGATTGGATAGTCAAAGAATTCGAAATTCTTGGGATCTCTCGCTCTATATAGATAGTACTTTTTCAATAGTTTCCATTGAAAACCAGCCAAAGGCATAATATTCAGCGAAAATCGGCAAAATGGGAAGTCAAATCCAATTAATTTCCTTCTTCAGAAGAATAGTTCAGAGCGAAAGAAGCCATCTTTGACCCGTCTTCCCTTTTCTTGACGTCTGATGGTCCCCAGAGCGTCGGTGGCAGGCGCTCTCCTCCGCCTTCAACACTGCTCTTCATTTCTTCCTTCTTCCTCCACCCCCACCCCCCAGTCACCTACCGGCTGCTTATAGTTGGCCCTTTTAGCATAAAGATAAATCTCTATTTTTCAAAGGCCTGAAAATAACGGGTGCGTGGCGGCTGACAATTGGTCGGCATTCATCGAATAAAGGCAGCCAATGAATGCCAGTTCTTGGCTGTCTCCTGGTCCAGGGTCCGGGGTTCATTCATCAGTCCGGAAAGACGGACGCAATGCATCAATCAGACTTTATTCTATTGAATCTGGGATTTTATTTAAAAAAGATTTAAAACCCGTAGTCCTACATCACCATTATCGGGTCAGCGTTGAGTGCATCTTCCCAACAATCGATCGTTGCTTTCATCTTCATTGCAATCTAGAGGTAAAGAATGGAGTTTTCGTAGTTCGGAGAGCAAACCCAACTCTATGTACATTATAATGTAAAGATAGTACGTAAGTAACTCGAGCAGTCGCAGACACTCTTCTCTATTACAAAAGATTGAGTCACCAGGATGAGCTTTCTCTCTCTTTGTTCTTCCCGTAGAGACGGAAGAGATTGAAAGCGGACATGCAGGAGAGTAGAACAGCGCTCAGACAAGCGATCACAGCAAGACCTACGCCGTCTCCAACTTGACGGCAGAATTTCTGGTACATACCGCAGACCTTCATCCACTGAAACTCAGACTGGCCATTGTGAGCGAGAATTGCGGACTGAAGCGTGGTCGCGACGGCGGACAGCGTCACGTATGCGATCGCCTGTGGAGAAGAGGGCCTCAGAGAAAGAACAAGAAGAAGTTTCAGATTTGAAAAGGAGAGATGAAGTGACCTGGTCTCCGGAGAAGATGGCCCAAGCAAGAGGCTTGTTGCGGAGAGCGCTTCCTCTGATGATGCTCATGCAACATCGCAGTCCTTGAAGAAGAGAATACCCGGAAGCTGTGCCGTTTGCTATGACCAAGAACCTGTGAAGCGAACCGTCACAAGAGTCGATAGATGCTTTCCACGGGACACACAGTCAGAGAGAGGCAGGGAGAAAGAAAGGGCCTTCGTGTTGGTGAAAATATACAATTTCTACGAAATCTAGAAGAGAGAGGCAGACGATTTTCTGGCATAAGGCCTCAGGTTGGTGGAACGAAATTCATGAAAGATGAAAAAAAGAGAGGTTTCTCTCACACGAAACAAATTCATGGACAAATTGCTAGCGTACAAGACATACCAAACCCAGATAAGAGAAAGAAAGAGGGATTTCTCTCTCGAAAGCCTTCATGTCCAACACAGAAGAGACAGAAAAAGAAAGGTATTCTCGTTAAAAAGAAATTTTAATTACGAAAGCCACTAAAGAAAGAAAGAAAGAAATAGACGGGCCTTTGTGTTGGAGGCATAAGATAGTTGCCAAGAACTTCAGCTCAGAGGGAAAGGACGGTAGTGGATTTTTCGAGCTACACGCTTCAGGTTGGTGAGAGATCGCACTGGGTTCGTCCACCAACCCAGAAGAGACAAAAAGAAGGAGATATCTCATACTAAAATCTTCATTTGGTGGCAAAAAACAACCAGAATCGGTCAAACCCAGAAGAGAGAAAGAGAGAGAAAGAGGGTTTTCTTACACTAAAGCCTTCATGTTGGTGAACCTTGCTCTCTTCTCAAAGGTGAAGAATCTCTTGACTTGCTCGTCGGTACCCACAATGACGGCCGCCGCTAACCCTAATCCGCATATTAAGCAGCGGAGAATAATCTCCGCAACTTTCATCCTCCTGTCGACGGACAGCAAGCTAGCCCCGCCATAGTAGACCGGAACGTTCCCAGGGCTGATCTCTACTCCCGAGCTCATCTTCCCTCTGCAACCTTACTTCCTTCTCCAAGAGGAGGACAAAGAAAATGAGAGACACTGACCTAGCGTAAACGGAAACTCTCGAAGAACTTTGCCCGTTCCCTCTCATTTATAGGCCCTGATCAGAAGACGTGGTCCGCCATTAATTCATACTTGTTTGAGTTTTTAATCCGCACTGCCAAAGTGCTTAGTGCTCTAGGCGGGTACGGACGAGTGTACAAACCGCCATTAGTGTGGCTTTGCAGGTCTCGGGAGGAGCAAGAGGGAAAATTTAAGGAACTGCGGCTCGGATCAAGGTAAGGGAGAGGGCGCGCCGAAAGAAACTCCGGGCCCCGTGCATTGAATTCTCCTTTATGAAGGGTCGCTGGGATATTAATGGCAGCTCCTCCACCTCCATCCTGCTGGAGTAACTCTACGCCTCAGTGGCTTATTTTCCTCGACGGTGGAATGAGAAATACCGAAATCCGCTCAACGGTGCCCCACTTTGCAGGCAACACAGCAGCAGGAAGAGAAACTACCCCTGATGCGGGATAAGGACTGTCCTCTTTACTGGATTTCATGGCAAATCCAATGATTTCCTGACTCTGAAGACTACCATGGAAAGCTATTTGGTGAGGCAGAAACAGCAGCTTGTGTCGACGGTACTCTACAACCTTGTGGAGTACGCTTTTTTTTTTTTTGTGGGCTTGAAAGAAAGTGGGTCTCTAACTTAACTTATTGGGCTTTTATAAACAACGGCTCATTAAACTGTATTAGGCAACTCTCCAGATCTTAACCTCACGAGGAATTTCTTCCTCGTCCAATCCTCCTCCTTACCTGTCTCCCTGCGGATCAGTCAGTTATGGATCCAGCGATTTGGCACAAAATTGCCGGAGTATCCGGTACTGGGTTATTATTTCTTCACATTCTGGCTTCCTTTTTTCTTCAATTTGTGCGTCGGCGGTTTCTAAGGCTTGAAATTTCAGGAGCTGCTGCCGTAGCTCTTGGCGCTTACGGAGCGCACGTCTTCAAGCCAGAGAACCCGGTCTACAAAGAGGTACTCATCTGGGTTTTGGATCAACGGAAATAATTGAGGCTTGATTCTCTTTCTTTCAACGAAAAGGTTTGGAATACGGCTTCTCTTTACCATTTGGCTCACTCGGCTGCACTTTTAGGAGCTCCTCTGACGAAACGCCCCCAAATCGTACGCAAAATTTGTTTTCCGCTTTTTAGTTGACTTCTTCACTCTAATTTTGAATAATTTTGGTGCGTCTGAGCAGTTCGGAGGTCTTTTGACTGCTGGAATCTTGGCGTTCTCTGGGGCGTAAGAATCAATACTCTCGGTCGTATCACTTGTCATGAGCATTTATTAATTACTTTATACCCACCGATTTCATCTTCAACCAGTCATTCTAATCGATATCGGCTGTACTGAATATGACGATCCTGCGATCATCCATTGTTTAATCTCCAAATCGCTAGATCTTTATCCTAACGGTAAAATCTAGGGATGATCTTACGATCGTCAGATCTGACGATCAGTTCCATTCATCGCCAATTGGTGGTCTTAGAAAATTATGATGATCTTCAAATCGTCGGTTGATTGACGGTCAACCGTGAAGATCAACGTCTTTCGTCAACTGGATCCGACGGCTCGATGTTTACGGAACTCTCTCGGATACACATACCTCCGAATATTTCTCTCTCATCGATTGCATTGACCATTCGATTATCTCCCACAATCGGTCATTACAATCAGGTATTCTCGATGATCAAATCAATGTCGATCGATTGGCGATAGATCATGATCGTCCATCCCTATTTTTGCTGGACCGTCAGTCTAGAGTCCGGATGGTCTTTGATTGCTTAATCTGAGGTTGCAGAAATGGTCTTTAAATCTCGATGATCAAATCAGTGAATAGTTCGATCAAAACTGTTCTCCTTCTGATAACATTTGAGGTTTAAATATTAAAGAGAAATTCGTTGCTCTCAGGAAATATTTTGTAAAAATATATCATTTGGATAAACAACTGACAAGTGGAATTTTTTTCAGGTGCTACACTGCTGCATATCTTGAAGACAGGAAGTACTCTTTTCTTGCACCTGTCGGTGGCTTCGCATTCATCGGTGCTTGGGTCAGTCTACTATTTTGAGCAAATCTCTCGCCTTTATCACAACCTCGTGTACTTAAAACAAAAACTGGCTCTAAAATTCCAAGAAGGAAAAATAAATTCAAACCTGAAAATCAAAAGCTTCGAGAAAAATTGAAAGATAGAGAGTAAAAACTAAAGACGAGAGGGAGAGATCCCGCTTCTCCTCAGGGAAGGTATTCGAACCGACAAGAACCA
This sequence comes from Lemna minuta, assembly GCA_024174645.1. NCBI lineage: Eukaryota > Viridiplantae > Streptophyta > Magnoliopsida > Alismatales > Araceae > Lemna > Lemna minuta. The sequence continues at coordinate 7,628,619 of CM044106.1, forward strand.
TAGCCTGCAATCATAGAAGGAAACTGTTAGCTGTTTCTCTATTGGGCGGTCTAGTCTGTATTGGCATTAAGACGCATATTGAAACAAATCTGACACAAGTATGCGAGTTAAGGATCGAACTGGGATCAGATTCAGTGACGATGGCGGCCCCGGCAAAGTAACAAGAGCCCCCCTTGTTCTTGAACTTTTGCCAGTAGCTGTTGAATGCGTAAGAAGCGTGGTCTTTGAGAGTGTTGGGTAAGAAACAGGGCCTGTTCTGCTGAATCAAGCTGCAATTTGCGCCGCCAGGTCCGCATGCCCAATTTATAGCTGCCTGCAAGGTCTCATCCGTTGTTTGCTCGTCTGCAACGCACCATTGCTTTTGGAGGACCGTCTCTGCACGATGTAAGAGAGAGAGAGTTGATGCTCTGAAGATGCGAGAGCTCGGGCTTTGCTATCTACCTCCTGCAATTGCGGTCGTTGCTATGAGTGCTTGGATGAGGAAGAGAATGCCTGCATTGTTCCGCATTGGAGTTTATCTCGAACTGTTTTCTTCGGTTTTGTAGATAAGAGACAGGTAGAAATGCCGAGAGAGCGAGAGAGAGAGATGAGGATGGGGACATCGGCCCCTGGCCCTTAAATTGTCGGGGGTTTGCTTTGAGATGACGCCCCATCTCACATGCTGCAAGGCGATTCTTGACCCGTGAGAGAAGGAAGATGGGGATCTACTTCCCGGTAGAGAGAGAAAGAGAGAAAACCCCACATTCTTTTTTCCCTATGAGCTGTAGCCCGTCTATATAATATTGACATTCACATGCGAAGTTTTAGAGGATCGGAGTTCTGTGATACATTCTACATGTCTCCGTATCTCTCCTCCATCAACCCGGGTTAGAAAGAGAATAAAGGGTTTGAGAGAGAGAGATGCTATGAGGAGCTCTGACCATAAAGGCGTCTTCTCCTGCGGGAAGAAGCGCGCGACGCCAGCGCAGTGCTGCTCCTCGTCAAAAGGCTTCGACACGCAGTTGTCCATGCCGCATCTCGCGCATTCAACATGCGTCGCCTGGATCACGTCTAACGTCATCCCAAGAATTGGCACGTGCCATTGACCCGCATTCCCAGCATCCTCCTTCTTGACTTCTTCCCCTAGGGATCTCACAAGGGTCGTCGTTTCAGCGTATGAATGCATGTACTCGATAGAATGGAGGCTATGTTCCACGCATACCCATCCATCTCAGGCATCTGAGGATCCATAAAGCAGGCAACAGAGGAGTGAGGATGACTTAGCATCTCCATTACTGCTTTCCCGCTGTCGATGCAGGTGATGTCAGAACTGAACCTTTTCAAAGCCCCCACTGCCACTTTTCAGGTGACGGCGTTATCATCGACAACTCGTATACGCCTCTCATTAAGTACACTCCTCAGTGGATAAGGGCCTCCTTTTCCGGTTTTCCCCGACTCTTCTCCATCTTCACTGTCATGGCCTTGTTAGCACAAACATCAATTCGGAAACTACCTTGGCAAGAGAAACACACACACGTAAAAATTAAAGACTCACGAAGATGTTTACACTCAATTTCTCACTCATGTCTCAACCAGAACAGAACTTCTTCCTTGCCTGCATCTCCACCGTTATAACTCCATCTTCATAGAGGGATGTACAAAACACTCAGAGTGTAACTACCGTAAGATTAAGGTCCAATGGCTTAGATCTCACTCTCAAACTCCTCCTTGATCTGAGCCTTCTTTCACTTCGGCGAGACCAATTTTCTGCTGAAAATTCATGAATTTTGAGATTCCCAATGATTTAGTGAATAAATCCCCGAGCAGATCATCTGTGCGCACATATCTCAATTTTACTTTTCTTCCACTCAATTTATGATAAAATTGGAACAAGCCTCAATGTGTTTTGTTTGCTCGTGATGAACCGGATTACAGCTGATTTCAATGGCGGATTTGTTGTCGATACACAAATCAAACTTCTTGAAGTCACTTCCAATTAATTCACATACGAATTTGCTTATCTAAATCCCTAGACATAATACCAAAGTGGAAGATATATATTCTGCTTCACATGATGACAGGGAAATCCCCTTTTGTTAGCAGCAATTCCACACAATTAGTTTTGATCCATACAGGAAAATAAGTCCCGATGTACTCTTTATGTCATATAAATCTCTTGCATAATCTCTTTACACGAGCCCATATCTGATGGTTCCCTTCACATACCTTAGTATCCTTTTAACTGCAGCCATATGATCTGAGCTAGGTTTGCTCATGAAATGACTCAGATAACTCATAGAAAATACTAAATCAGGTCGAGTTAGAGTAAGATACCTTAAACACCTGATTATTGTTCTGAAATGAGTAGGTTCCACTTCCACTCCTTCACCTTCTTGGCTCAATTTTGATCGACATTCCATCACTAATTTAGATGAATTGCATTATCTCATTTTTACACTAGTCAAATACCTTTAATGCATATAACATTTGACATAATCTGATTTCAGAATTTTCTTATATTACTTTGATGCCTAAAAAGTGAATTTAGAAGACCAAAATCAGTCATGTCGAATTGGGTCTTGATTGAGGATTTAAACAACTCAATTTCCTCAATACTTGGTCCGGTAATGATGAGGTCATCCATATAGACTCCCACTAATAGTCTGTGTTCGTTGATACTTGAGATATACATTGCCTGATCACTAAAAACTTTTTTAAAACCCTTAGAATTTAGTGTGTTATCAAATTTGTAATTCCACGCCCTTGGAGCTTGCTTGAGTCTGTAGAGGGCCTTCTTCAATCTCAACACATAGTTTTATTTTCCTTTCTTAATGAAGCCCTCGGGTTGAGCCACATAAACCTCTTCCTTGATTTCACTATTTAGGAATGCTGATTTTACATCAAGATGATGCAAATTCCACTATGATTGTGCGAATGGATTATGCTCTGGCTACTGGTGAGAACACCTCATCATGATCGATTCCTCTTTTCTAACGGTACCCTTTTGTTACAAGACGTGCGTTATATCTTAAAATTCTCACCAGTGGAATTCCTTTTTATTCTAGAAATCTTCTTGACACTGATTGGCTTGCACTTCTCAAACAGCTTGACTAAATCTCAGGTTGAATTTTTCTCAACTGCTTCCAAATCTTTTCTCATGGCTTGTCTCCATGCTTCCTCCATAGCTGTTGATTCATAAAGACGAGGGCTCTTCACTTGAGATGAAACAGATTTCATCATTTTATGTTCCTTGTGTTTCCTTATAGATCGATTAAATTGATCTAAGTCTCTCGAGTCTTTCCTCCTCATAAAAAAGGTGACCTTGGACAATGTTTTCTTATGAGGGCAATTCTGATGTTGAGTTTGAGTTTTGATTGACTATTGAGATTTCAGTTGAATTTGTCAAATCAATGGCTGAAGTGAAAGTGAAATCAACACGTTGACCACCCTATTGACTGAAGGTCCCAACACTGAGATTCCTCAAAAATCACATCTCTACCGGTAGATATCTTGAAGTTTGAAGGATCAAGACACCTATATGCTTTAGTGCCTAATTCATAACCCGATGAAGATCATCACATTGCTTATGCCTTCAAGCTTACTGACTTTCTTCGTGGTCTTCACATGAACCACTGATCCAAATACCTGCAAGTGCTCCACAAGTGATCCAAAACATTTGACTTTTTGTTAGAAGACTATACCTCTGGACGTCGGTCTCCACTATACCTCCCTTCGTTCTTTTCTCCGGCGGCTGTCTTCCCTCCACTTTGCTCGCGCTGTAGCCCTTTGTGGGAGCATTTCTCCCATTGACGACGATCATTATCTCATTATCTTCCAACGATGACCCCTAGAGAGAGAGAGGGGGGGCCCTATTTGTAACTCCAGCTTCTCCTTGAGCTCCTTGTCCTCTTTCTGCGCTTCTGCCTTTCCTCTTCCGGCTCGTGTCTACTCCTGGCTTGTGAAAGAGCTGCTAGAGGATTTAAAAGTGGGACAAAAATACCCGGCAGAGGAAAACGGAAGACAGGTCGAAAGGGCCTGCAGGAGCTCTAAAGAAACAGGGGTAGATAGAGAAATAGAAAGTTTGACAAGTAAGGGGGGGCTAGTAGCATTTAATGGCGATTTTTCATCGACAGCCTTCGTCCTGCTTGGTGCGGAATCTCCTAATTTCATCACCTTCCCGATTCCAATCACCTAGAAGGAAGGTGCACTGTTTTGGGTGGTAAAGAAAGTTAAGCCTCTTTTAGACCCGAGTGAGGAAGATTGTCATCACGCTCGGACGGCTCCTAAAAGAAATCAAGAAGAACCTGCTTAATCGCAAGTCAACGCATTTTTTCTTCTATGAAAATGAGTTTTCTTCTTCTGTCCAAAGTTTCTTTGAAAATGACATCTTTTCTCCTTGGGCAGCCCACGTAATTATGCTGACGTGGCCGAAGTGGTCCTGCCGACCAAGCCTGAGATAGAGAAATTGACCGCCGATCTTTCTCAGCTGGGGCATGAGCGTTGGGGACGACTCAAATAGAACAGCGGTGGGAAAAGATCCTGTCCACGTGTCTTCGCAGAATAAGCATCGCTCGTGTCCGGCGCTATGTGCCTAATGCCTTGAGGATTCAGCAGACTTGGAGTCAGGCGCGCGCAGGGACTCCAACAAAGAAAAATCAAACGCCTGGGAGAGCCCAATAACCTGCTCCCTTTAAGCGGGGAATTCATTTATCTCTTTCGGGGTCCGTTTGATTTGGCTTGCCGCATTTCATGGAACAGGCTTGTAAAAAAGTCGCTGACCTTTCATTTAGGTTACCGTGCTCCTCAGCGTTAACGTGATCCGTCAGGTATCCTCTGCTCGGACACCGTTAGACACGTGATGATCATAAGCTCACAGCGGTGAATCAGAACTCCCCGAGCTAAAGAGCTTCCTCCCCTGCTGGCCCCCGTTGCGCCGCTGGGTACTGCTGTCTTGACTGACAACTACGTAGAGAGGGAAACTGCATTTCTGGCTCGTCGTTGTAAGTACATGCAAAGCAGGTTATGAACTAAGAACGACCAACTGACCCAAGATAACCACTACACCATAGTGTGAACACTTGGACACAGAACACAGATAATGGACTTAATAAGTTTTTTTTAAAATACTGTTCAAAGCTATTCTTGTAGGAAAAAAATTATTGATTTTTCTACGGATAGAGTAAATTTCAATTTAATTCTTAGGGCATATGCATGAGTTCCCTTCTGCTCAATTGATTGAGACATATTATCGTAAAATGCAAATGTTTGACCTAGTTATAGTGTATGCATTTAGTATAGTTTTCGCAGACTATCCCAGAAGAAAGATAACAACTAGTTGGCCTATGAATTAGTATCTTTTACACTACGTAGAATTGAGATGCAACCTTATGGCCATAATATCTTTTAAGAGGTTTAGAAACAAAGGGCAGAAAAATATAGTATTATCTACCTTTATCCATATGTATGATAGTTGAATCATGTTCAACCATGTGAACACATAATTATATTTTTCAAGTAAATTTTGCATTGTTTACTATAAGATGTTAGATAATTTATCTATTAGTTTTATTGATTCTACAAAATATTTTCAAGTTTTAGCCAAATTATTTGTGGAAGTTATATCTTCATAGTTGTAGGTGCTGACGGCTTAAGCAACTGACCCACGTCGGCATTGGAACATTTAAACTTCAACATTTAAGACCAAACCGAAAAAAAACTAGCATCAGGACTTCTAAACTTTACATTTACCTTCATCTATTAGTATTTCTATTAATCATCACATATTAGAATTCTAAATAATTTCTAATTCTAAATATTACAGAAGAACGATGGCGTTCGATCGAATGCAACCTTCATTCCTCAAGATTTTTTTCCTTCTTCTTAAACTTCAATGGTCGTCTTTCTCTCCTCTTCGCTGCTTGAGTTTGAGTTGCAATTGCAATTGTTCATTTGACGTGGTATAAGGGGTGAGATCTAGCTGGGTGGCAGTGGGCCCCGGTCAATGACCGGGGACCTAAGAATGGACTCGGTCAATGACCTAAGAGATTCAAATTGCAGTTGTATCGTCCATGTTCCAAGAACATATCCCAGAAATAGACAGAGGAAAAGAGTTACGCTTGTGTCCTCCAGTAGAAAGAAGTTGCCCCGGGAAATTTTGGACTTCATCGCAGGCGCCTTTTAAGATCTTGCGGCTATCATGAGCAGAAGATTTTTACCTATGGTAGTCTTCTGATTTCTGATCTTGCAATGGTCTAATGATATCCATATCGACCTGGTTCAGATGACCGTCTGACCATGGGGATGCCAAACCTGCACGTCCCACATGCCGTTGACATTTTCGCAGCGGTCCGTAGGATCGCCCACGAAAATAAGGGTGGACCCTGGCGTCTGTTACCGGCCGAAGAAGAACGACAAAGATCCCTAGGACAGGACGCCCACTTCATTAACCATCAAGGGTGTGGACTCGGCGTGGCAGACGGCGTCGACGGCCGGTCAAAGGAAAAACTTTGAACCGGACCTGCTCGCTGGACAGATCATATTGTACTGCGACATGGAGATCGAAGCATTCGCTCCTTCACACTCGGTGCTCCCCCAGGAATACAACATGTGCAGCCCGATAAGCGTTCTCCGGAGATCTGAGAAGAGATGCCTCAATCTCTGGTCCCCCTGTGATCTGATCCGCTAGGAGAGCTCGCCCTCATCCACCTTCTGCCTGGAAGGACAGCCGACGCCCTTCGCCATTCCGAATCCACGCCACTTGAAGGTTGATCAAGGTGGCGTCCTCGCCCGGGGGATTTCTCTCGTTCTGCTTGGTACGGTTGCAAACGCTGGAGTCTACAGTAATCTTCGGGTTCGATCCTAACAATTCCTGCGGCACAGAGGATGTGATTCCCTCTTGGCTGTAACAAAATAAGATTTATTGGCATTCAAATTCTTCAACGTACGTCTAGATCATTGGAATAATTCAGTCCGCCAAATAACTCTCTTCAAAGTACGCGTGCAATGCGAGAATATCAAGAATGTCGTATACCTCAAGAGGGATTCGGAGCTTCACATTCGCTCCATTCAGTTGTCTTCCACGATGCTTGAAGTCAAGAACAAGATCTCGTTCACCCCAATCTCACTCTCAGTATCAAGAATTTCAAAACTAGATCGATGTATTCTTGAAGCGATTGAGAAATCTTGGCGACAGAGGAAAAACAAGAACAACAGCTGGGGATTTAACGATTTGGCGCACGTACCGTGTGACTCTTTCATCGCGAGTTGACTTCTCGAGCTCTTCTTTTTCCCCCAAGATCCTCCGAATGTTGATCATCCAAGTGGCACGTGGAGTTGACTCCAACAGCTCGAGAAACATAAGAGGATGGTTCTTGCTTTATCTCTCTTTTGTCAGATAATATACTTGAACGGTTACAGTTAAGTCCAAGTAGAAACTTACCTTGTTGAGAAGACGACGGATGATCTTGCCGCGATTCCTCTTCTCTCCTCCGTACTTTTCGGCCCAGACATTCGCCTTAGTCTATGGAATTGGTTGTGGCACGCCCGATAAATCGAAAATTACTGAAGTAACCTTCTAATTTGTGACTGTTTCTTGTTTCTTGTTTCTCCGGACTCCAAATGCTCTCCATAAAATTCCCGCTCTCGCGATAGCCAAGCCATCCCTCCTGTTTCTTGGCCGGCGCCTCCCCCATCTCGCTTGTCTCCTCAGCAGCGGCAGAAAACGCAGCGATGGGGCACGTAGGTTCGGACAAGAAGACTCCCATCGACGCCGGCGCCTGTTACCGGCCGAAAAAGAATGGAAAAAATCCCCTGGGCGAGGACGCTCATTTCATCAACCTCCAAGGACGGGGTTTCGGCGTAGCGGACGGGGTCGGCGGCTGGTCCCGCAGGAACGTGGACTCGGGCCGGCTCGCGAGAGAGATCATGTCGTCCTGCGACTTGATGGTAGAAGCATCCGCTGCCTTCGACAAGGGCCCCCCCGAGGATGGCGACCTGCGCAGCATGCTGGAGATCGCGCTGCAATACAGCACGTTCGCGGGCACTTGCACCGCATGCGTCGGGCGAGTGAGCGACAACTCGCTCGTGGTTTGCAACATCGGCGACAGCCGAGTCGTGGTCGTGAGGGACGGCGCCCTCCCCTTCCGGACCGAACCCCAGCAGAAGGGGTTCAACCGCCCTTTGCAGATCGGCCGCGTGAACCCGGGAGATTCGCTCGAGAAGGCTCAGCTCTCCCGCGTCGATCTCGTCCCCGGCGATGTCATCGTGGCTGCCACGGACGGCTTATTCGACAACCTCTTCGACTTCGAGATCGCCGCTCTGGTGACCAGCTTACAGGGCACGCACCTCCCCAGCAGCACGGCCGCGGAGATGGCGGACGCTCTGGCGGACGCCGCCGTGGCTGCATTCAGCTCGGCGCAAGTGACGCCCTTCGCGGTGGCCAGCAAGGAGGCTGGATTCCGTCACGTCGGCGGCAAGCGCGACGACGTCACCGTCGTCGTTATCAAGGTGCGCTTTGGCTCTAGTTTTCTCTGAACTTCATTCGTGCCCCTCTCTATCTCCGTCGATTTTCGTTGTCGTCGTTAGTTTTCCACCTGATAAATGAGCAACTGACGCGCTCCTCCTCTCTTCGCAGTTCGGAGTTGGCGGGGTAAAGAACCTCGCAGAGAATGATGTATCGTCGGGTGAGGCGATGGACGAACGACCTCTGGCGCGACGGCGATTATTTTAAGCCCGCGAAGAGGATAAATCCCCCCCCTCTCCCTCCCGTCTCTTTTGTTATTTCGGACGACTCTTCTCGTCCAATTCCTGACGGCCTGTAAATGTCAATCAATGAAAGCCGAACATTCTTTTTTCTCAAAGCATAGTATCCAAGAAAGCTAAATGCTCGCTGAGCTGAACCATTGGAAGAATTTAGGATCTTGAGAACTCGGTATTCCTCTTTGAAAGTTGTTCATTAGGTTTCTGGCTCCGACATCCTCCGATTATCATCAGAACCGTCGGAATAAATTGTGCGGGGTGAATACGTTTTTCAGAATATACGTAAAATACGAGAGTACCTCCATTTCTTGTCTTAAGCTTACACATCTTCCTTGACTGAGACACGCCAATTGAGACTTTCTAGCTCCACATTTGCTCAGCTCAGCTTCCTCCACATTTGACGAGACTCCCACGGATCTTAAAGTCAAGAACACGACCTCCGACGAAACTGAAAATTTCTAACACTCAAGAACATCAAGAAGAAGAAGAATAACAACTTTATCAATGAGAGAAATTATAATCCGTCTGCAAATCGCGTTCTCTTTATAGGCATAGGCCGAACAGCTGGCGTCGGAAGCAACAGTGCTAACGGTTTTTAGAAACCTTGATGACGTGGCTCCATCTCGTCAGTCATAACTCTGTTAATGAACACTCACGATCCTTGATCCTTGATCCGTCATAGTTCTAACCACATTGAGAATGGGTCTATTCTTCTTTCTACAATCCCATTCTGTTGGGGTGAGGAGGGTGTAGAAATTGGAAGACAAAAATACAAAAACAAAACTTTTGAGTTAAATTCACCTCCTCGCTCTATTCTCAAACATCTAATCTTCAAAGTTTTCTCTCGCTCAACATGCATTCTAAAACATCTAATCTTGAACTTCTCAAAAGCTTCAAATGCATTTGATTTCTTCTTCGACGTGGAAACCCGCATCATTCTTCTATAATCATCAACAACAACAAGAAAACGTTTACTTCCTCTGAGAGTTTTTGGTTCAATAGGTCCACACAAACTCCCATGAACCAGTTCTAGAGAAACTTGAGCTATATAATTTGATGAAGAGGGAGAAGGTGTTCTAGTTTGTTTTGAGTCTATGAAATCTCTACAAACTTTATCGATTTGTCCATAGCAGGCAGTCCTCTGACCATATATTTAGAAGATAGTAACTTTAGAGAATCAAAATTAAGGTGCCCATACCTTTCGTGTCACTTCGGTATCATGTCTTAATGAGTTTGAAGACAATTTTCAATTATATCAAGCTAGAGGAGATATAACCTCCTTGAGCTTCTTTGAACTCCGTCCGAGCACCCATTTCTAACAGAATCTTGCAACCTTGCTCATCCAAGCGCTCGAGATAGAGGATGTTTTCTTTCAACTTGGGCGTGTAGAGCACATTATCTAGAGTGATGGATGAATTTTCACAAGAGTTAAATAAAATCTTACCTCTTCCTTCTATGTTGATACTGGAGTCATCTCTGAACCTTACTTTGCTCGTGTAAGATGATGGATATTGTGTGGCCTATGAGAAAATTACACTTCGATGTATATTTTTTATGTTCATTAAAAAAAAATTATTAATTTTCATTCATGTGTGATGTTTGCAATGAAGTCTATGAGCATATGAAATGACTAAGTGAATTATGATGACATCATAATACAGTGATCACTAGTCTTTAAAATGTTGTTCTAAATTTTCCTATTCTTAGGATATTTGAGAAGTACATCGAATTATCCGAAAAAAATAGCACTCTCTGATCCGACTCATATGATGAGCATGACTAATGTTGTAGCTATCATTGTAGAGACACTTAGGATGGATAGTGAGTGCTCTTTCAAGAAAGAGTTCACTCAGTCGATCCATATGAATCTCTTAATGGTAATTATGCCTAGCTATGCCTAGTTGATTCATGCCATGATTGTGTATGTGGTCCTTTGACTTGAGACACCAAAGACATCTTGTGGATGGATGATCGTGTTTTAATTATGACTTATGAATCTCTACCCATGAGATATCTAAAACGCAATATATTGGATACGACATGAAGCCCACAAAGATGAATTTGTGATTAAGATGGGATCATCCACCCTTGGCATTTGAGGAGATTGTCTCAAGAAATGAGATGCGATGAAATCCTTGGCCAAGGTAGTAGAAATATCGGAGAAGGAGTTCTCGATAATTTCCTGCTCGCATCAATACTAACTTGAATGACCGATTAGGGTTTGATAGTTAACCGTACCCTAAGTTATTCATGAGTCTCATACTTATGAAGAATTATACATACATTGGAATCGATGACGAAAATGTTCTATAAGTGAGTTCTTACATACTCCATACCTCCTAGAGTATATGGTGTACCTTGGCACCCAACGAGTTGGCAACTCAACTTATCGACTGTGTTAAATCGATCCTTGATTAATTAATCTATATGTTGATATGGATAATTAATTAAGGTTGACCAATAAGGTGTTATTTGGTTTGTAAAAATATTTACTACTGAGATATATATACCTAGAGGGTCACACACATAAGGTCTATAGATGTTGGTAGATATATGCATAATTATGAGGGTTTTTATGAAAAATCCACATACCAAATATCCATAAATAAGGTGAGAACAAACACAACTAAAGGTGCCCATGCAAGCCTTGTGAGAATTCTCTCTTTTCTTCTCTTTCTCTCGTGGCGAAGAGCTTTGAAGAGGAGATTGTGTGGATACCACTAGAGGCTAGACACTTGAATAGCTTCAAAAACTCTATCAATGAAACCTTGTAAGTATGTGTTCTCATGCATACTAAATGATAGGATCATCTATTCTTGGTGCCTCAATGTTTTGAATATCGGATTCAATCTATTCCACTGCATTTGATATTTTGATAAAAAAAAAATTAAAAGTCTATCGACGTCAGAACCTAACATAAGATTCATCAAGCTCATAAAAGTGATATTTTTTACCATTTATATAGCTAGTAGCACATGTATCAAGATACTTGATAACATGCTAATTAGACATGATAATACATGATTATTAATGCATATTAAGGCATACAAAATTTCATTCATATGCATGTTATCATATTGATGAGTATTTATCTATCATTCTATGAAAAAGTCATTATAATATCAAAATACATTAATTTAGGGTTAATTATGATGAATTAAAGATAAATAACTTTATAACCAATCTTTACTTGAGATTATAAGTGATTCTTAAAGTTAAATAGTGAGAGAAATCATTTTTATAAACATTAATTACATTTTCTAAAGTTAAAATCTTAAATAAATGAATGTATTTTTAAAATAGAAATTAAATCTCTCGTTATTTATTAAATTTGACTTTTTAGAATGATAGATAATTAAATTTCTAATCAAATGAAAGAAATTTGGATTAATTTAAAGTTATAATTTGAAAGTTATGAATTTTCTAATTTTTAGGGATTTTTTTAAAATTTTTTAGAATTTTTCTAAATTTTTAGTGATTTTTTAAGGATTTTCCAGAATTAAAATCAATTTTTCTAATTTAAAATCAAAATTTCAAATTATAATTAATGCGCAGGTGATGTGGCGTGATCTAGATCGTCCGATCGCGATGCGATCGAACGGTCGATGCGGGCGACGACGTGGCAGCGTGAGGAGCGTCCGATCGCGTGGATTTCTAACCGTTGATCTTCATTTACGCGATGGGGTACACTGGATGCATCTTAATCTTGACCGTTGATCGCGAAGAGTTATAACGATTGAGATTAAATCGCGGAAAACGCATCTGACGGCAGGCGTTTCGATGCATTTTAGAATGCACGTCGACGTGGCTTCATCTCGAGCGTCCGATCGCGATCCAACGGCTACGACTTAATGGTAACGATTTCCGATCATGCGTTTCATCAAAGCCGTTGATGCGTTTCATCGGACGGTTACGCCCAAATCTCTTATAAATTGAGATATTCTCAAATGTCAAGCATTTGAGAGCAATTCAATCAAATTGAACTGTTTAGACACCAAATCTCTTGAATCTCTTGATCCCAATCGCTTCTAGACTCATTTTTGCATCCACGGAGTGCTTAAGATCAAGATTTCTTGACAAATCGATTACTTGAAAACATCCAAAAATGATTAACATCTTTGAAGAACTTTTGAATGTATAGCAAATTTGGGCGTAATCGTTGGATTGTTCTTTAATTCTTCAATCAACGGCTTTGAATCGTTACGGTTCAGTTGCATCCATCCGATAAGAATGGAGTGCTGAGATCTCGCCATGTCGCACGTGAAGAAGTAATGTCTGAAACGCCATCTTTCAGATCTTCATCTAACACTTCGGATGCGTTTTCATCCATTTTAATCTTAGCCGTTATAACTCTTCAGATCAATGGCTGAGATTAAATTATTTTTAAAACAATTCACCGACGAATCTGATTGCGCCACGTACCCCACGACTTAAGTGACGATCGGCGGTTTTAATTTAACGTGTGAATCGGACGCTCCACATGATGCCACGTCACTTGCGCATGCTAAAACAACAACAAAGTCCCACATGAAGAAAATTCAAGTGAATGCACGCGTATATAACTAATAAGCAAATGAGGAGATAGCGAAAATCCTTAACATGGTGCTTTCTCCTTAATCACACACACGCAAACACACATGCGCACACGCGCACACACGCACACACGGGCACTCACACACACACTCTAGGGTTTGCCTACCGTCATCTGGACCGTCATCCGGTACCGGTATCTCCCGATACCGTCATCAGCTTACCGATATCCAGTACCCGATACCGTCATCCAGTTCTGGATGACGGTTATCGGATTACTGTGGAGTTCCGGTGCAGTACTAGATGCTAACAGTACAGTTCCGGTACCGGATGACGGTACTGGATCACGGTACTGGATCTAGAGAGAGAGAGAGGCAAATGATAAAGGAGTTCGATGCGTCCCGTGGGCTGTCACGTGCCAGATATCGTGGATTCGCGCCTTTGAATTTCCATTTCTCTATTAAGCGTTACTAACGCTTTCAGGCATCTAACTTACCCGACCCCCACCGTCATATTTATTGTTCTTGGTAGAGCGGCGGCGAGACTTCTTGCCTGCCTATTTTCTATTCAGCTTCTCTCCGCTCTCTGTATCCCCTCGTACGTAGTTAGAGAAAGAAACCTAGAGAGAGAACTCACGAAGGCAAGTTCGGATCTTGTGGATAAGCCGGGTGGTGGAGTCCACCAGCGTTAGGAGAGGTAGGTAAGCCGTCCTCTAGACAAAGAAAGACAGAGGAAAAATAAGAGGGCATCGCTCTCTTCTACGGAAGTCGCTGAGGAAAAATAAGACGTTAAAAGAAGCCAAGACAGTTATCACTATACATAAGATCTTCTCTTGGTTCGATGGCGATGAAATCTTTTTGTCATCTCACGTGAAATTTGTTTCCAAGATGCCTCGCAGTATTCGGGGATCAAACCAATGACGTCTCTTGCGGGATAAATCGCCTACTTTTCCAGTATCAGTTCCGATATCGATATCCGGTATCGACATCCAACGGAAAGCCGTTAGCGGATGCCGGTATCGGATATCGATATCGGAAACCGTTACCGACATGTGGATGTCGATATCGGGTACCATTTAGGACCTTAACGGTACCCGATACCGTTACCGTAACAGATACCGATATTCGATACCGGTATCTGAACAGGCGAACCCTAACACACTCACACGCCTGCGCATATACACGTTGGGTGACATGTGGCAGTCTTATATGTCGCCATGTGGCACTACCATTTTGTCCATGCCACGTTAGCTGCCACATCAGTGCGCGATAAAAAAATTCATTTTAATTGAAAATAAATCGAATAAATTTATAAAAAATTCAAAAAAATTCCTAAAAACTACTAAAAATTAGATAATTCATAAATTTCAAAATATGACTCCAAATTAATCCAAATTTATTTTTTTGGATCATAAATTAAATTATCTATCATTTAAAAACTTCATATTATTTAAATAAAAAGAGAATAAATTTTTATTTAAAGAATACACTCATTTATCTTAGAAACTAAAACTAATAAAAATAATTAAGTATATAAAATTTATTTTCTTTTATTATTTAACATTAAAACCCAATTGTAATCTCAAATACATATGAGAATAATCTAATCTTTAAATATATTCTTAAAATGCATAATTATCCCTAAAATAGTGCATTTTGAGATTATAACTTAAAATTGCATGAAATGATAGATATGCACTCAAAATATGATAACATGCATAAGAATAGAATGTTGTATGCCTTAATTTGCATTAATAATCGCATAATTGCATGCTTGAATTGCATGCTATCAAAAGTCCCTAAAAAGGTGTTTAATTTTTTCATAATCATCCAACTTAATCAGATCTTTGATCGAGAGGTCTCAAATTGTGCCATGTATATGTTTGTGATTCACTTGGAGGAGAGAGAAAGAGCAAGCGAGATCTAGGAGGTCGGATCGTCCTTCATAAGTCAGGAATGCACAAGATTGCACCACGTGAGGCCTCCAAATTTTTTGCAAGCAGAGAGAGAAAATTGGATAGCTCGACAATGATCTAGGTTGTTAGGTTTGGTGGCCATGAGATTCACTTCATTTGGTGGCTCCAATGCTGCCACGCAATGTGTTGAAAAAAGGGGATCTAGTAAATGATGAAGCGAGACTGCGAGGTCGTTGAAAACACACGGTCTCATGTCAAAATAAACTCCAAACTTACCAATTTGATGAATAATTCACGAATTGAGGGGTATAATGGTAAATATGGGTCAAATCCACAGGGAAATAGGGAAATTCTTGATGATCTCTTCGAATTTGATCAAATCGGACGATGAATCGGTGATAGAAATTGGGGAAAATGTATTTTATGAAAGAGGACTTGAAGACGAATCCACAGAATAAAAATTAATGATTTGACTTTGATCTCGCGGAGAAATTGAAGATTGAATAGAGGTGATATTTTTAATTCCATAAAATCCTTAGAAATTGATTAAAAATTCAAAAAAATTCTGGAAAAATCCCTAAAAATTAGAAATTTCATAACTTTCAAAATATAACTCTAAATTCATCCAAATTTCTTTCATTTGATCAAAAATTTAATTATCTATCATTCTAAAAAGTCAACTTTAATAAATAACAAGAGATTTAATTTCTATTTCAAAAATATATTCATTTCTTTAAGATTTAAACTTTAGAAAATTGAATGAATGTTTATAAAATTATTTCTCTCATTATTTAACTTTAAAAACTACTTATAATCTCAAGTAAAGATGGGTTACAAAATCATTTATCTTTAATTTATCATAATTAATCCTAAATTAAAGATCATGTCTAATTAGCATGTTATTAGTAGACCTGATCTATAGGATTCAATAATCCATAATTGGCCACGTGTCCCAATGATATAAAAAAATAGTCCCACATTGGATAAATAAAAAATAAATCTCTGTTTTATGTACATCACACATTAAAAATAAAATATAATAAAATAAAAACATTAAAAAATAAAATAAAATATTTAAAGAAATGATACTCCATTAATGTCACCACGTGTGCGCTAATTGGTGCCACTTGGTGCCATGTCTTGATGCCACGCATCCATAATGTCATGTCAAATGATGATGAAATTTTACGAATTAGATATCCACAGAAAGCTGATGAAACAAGGAATCCAATGAAATCAAAATCAAACGATTTGGACTTAAGATCAGGGAGAAATCCTTGTTTCAAAATCAGAAAAAATCTGAACCCAAATTTGGGTGAAACGATGAACAATTCGATTTCTAGAATGAAATTACCTATCTAAATCTAATCTAAGCTACATGAATTGCAAGAATTAGGAAGAACTCACACTACTAACCCAATTGACGCGAAGGTTGAGCCTCAAAGTGTCTTGATAATGGAGAATTTCTCTGGAACCTTCTTCGACGTACATTCGGCGTTCAAGGGGAGAATCCAACCCTTTCTTACAATGAATTCGTGATTAACCTGCGTTGATTGATGCGGAATCGAGTCTAGGACACAAGAGAATCATGAAGAACTCAAGATCTTCCTTCAAAATTGCTTAATTTCTTCATGATTCAATAAAGAGTTAAGTTTACAAAAGGAGAGCACATCTATTTATAGAGAAATTTGCGTGAAAAATGTGGTCCATCCGATTCGCTGATGAAATTCTGGCCGTTTGATTGCGCAAAATCAGTGGGATCGTGGCCCACGATGGGGATTTCACTCTACTTGATTTCCACCGTTCGATCTTTATCGGAACATCCTTATGAAGCCACGTGTCGCTCCATGAGGCTCGCATGGCTTCGTCGCGTGTCCGTCCTGCGCCACGTCAGCTCTGCGGGTCCCGCGCGGATAAATAAACCCTTTTTGCATTTTTTAAAGGAAATAAATATGAAAAATTCCTGAAAAATCAAAATAAAATCTAGAAAATTCCATAAAATTCAGAAATTTATATCTTCATTTATATAAATCTTTTTTGACTCAAATTTTCTCCATTGGATCACAAATTTCTTCATCTTTAATATCATGACACCTAAAAATATAAATTCAAACAAGAAAATATGGTGAATTCAAAATAATCTTAAATAATCCCTTAAGAATTCTATTTTATATCATCCCATCACTCTCTTCTTGAAATTAGTTCTTTTAATCATCTACTAAAGTTAAAATAACTAAAGGAAAGTGGTTAATTTCATATCATTTAACCTTGAAAAAGGTCAAACATCCATAAAACACATAATTAACCCTAAATAATGCATAAATATGGACTTTAGTAAAATTTCATATCAATGGAGAAAATTCATAAAACGATGATAACATAAAATGAGCATGAATATTAGTTAAATAAGATAAGAATTTAAGTGAAATATGCATGTTATCAATGGTAAGGAGTGGTAACTCTATGATGGACTCCATGTTTTCTCAAAGGGCATGAGATCGATAATTTTCAAAATGCACACCCCCCCGGCACTAAGAATTTCCCTAGGACATCTAAACCTTTAAAAAATATTTTTCTCAATGAAATTAAGGATTATTTTATGATTATTAGTTCTCGTAGGGATTAGCTTCTACCTAACTAGAATCATATTCTAAGATCATAATACGATAAGTGCATCCATGGGAGATAGAAAATGGACCTATAAAATCAATACCCCATAAAATAAAAATTTCTACCTCAATGAAGGGTTGAAGTGGAATGTGGTCATTCTGGTTCACGTTCAAGGCTGCTTAGCATTTCACACAACTAGAACATTCCTCGAAAGCATATTTGTCGAAAATAGAATTGAGATAATGATCTTGATTGAGGAAAAGAAGAGAGGATAAGAGAGACATATATAGGAGAGGAGAGAGATGACGAATCGAGACCGCGAAGTCATTGAAAACATACGGTCAAGAGTCAAAATAATATCCAAACTCACCAATTTTAGGAAATAAACACGAATTGTGGGGTATATTGGTAAATAAGGGTCAAATCCACAGGGAATTAAGGTCATTTCAGAAGATCTCTTCAAATTTGATCAAAACAGACAATGAAATGTGGATAGAAATCAGGAAATTTAATATTTTTAGAAAGAGGACTTGAAGACGAATCCACAAAATAAAAAATCACAGAATTTAGACTTGATTTCGCCCAGAAATCATCGAATGAGGCGAAGAGAAATTTCTGAAAAATAAAATCGTGAAAAATCGAAATTGAAATTGAAATTGACTCAAATTATGATTCTAAAAGGAAATCTAAAGCTATACGAAGATAGATTAGGATAAAACACCATCCCTAACCCATGATTGCGCTTGAGTTGATCCAATTAGTCACCGGATCATGGCTTTTCATCAAAATTCAGAAAACGCGATCGTCGAGTTGAAGCGTCGATTTCTTCCTCGTCTCTCTACGAAATCTCACTCTCAAGCACTCCAAGGATGTGAAATTGAGTCTAGAAGCAATTTTAAGCAAGAGATTCAAGGGATTGGGTGTCTAAACAGTTCGATTAAGTCGAATTGCCCTGGAATGCTTTAGATGGTCGAAGAACATCTCAATTTATAGGGCGATTTGGGCATAATCGTCCGATAGGGATTTAATCTTCGATCAACGGCTCTTATGAAACGCATCGGATGCAAATTGTTATGATTAATTCATGGCCGTTAGATCACCAATGGACCCCCAAGATGATGCCACATTTCCTGCATTATAAATAACGTATCTATTGCTAGCCGTTGGATCTTGATCGGACATTTCAGATGCGTTTCTGGCGGTTTTAATCTCAGCCGTTATAACTCCTTTGATAAACACCTGAGATTAAATCATTTTAAAATGATTAACCAACGAAAGATTGCGCCACGTATCTCGCGCCTTAAGTGATGATCGACGATGGCGATCTAATCGCGCGGTCGAACGCTCCACATTGTGCCACGTCATCTCCCGCCTTCGATCGTCGATCGCGATTGATCGGATGCTCCAGACTGCGCCACGTCAGCTGCGCACTTATAAATATCCAAAAAATTGATTTTTAATTCTGAAAGATAGATTTTTAATTCTGAAAAATCCTGAAAAATTCATTAAAAATTCATAAAAATTCAAAAAAAATCCAAAGAATCCCTATAAGTTATAAAATTCATAACTTTCAAAATATAACTCCAAATTAATCCAAATTTCTTAAATTTGATCAGAATTAAATTATCTATCTCTAAAAGTCCAATTTAATAAATAACAAGAGATGTGGTTTCTATTTCAAAAATGCACTCATTTCTTTAAGATTTTAAAACTTAGAAAATTATATGAATGTATATACAATCATTTCTCTCATTATTTAACATTAAAAACTAATTATAATCTGAAGAAAATATGGGTTATGAAATTATTTATCTTTAATTCATCATAATTAACCCTAAATTAATGTATTTTGATTATTATAATGACTTTTTATAGAATGATAGATATGATAACATAAATATGATAACATGCGTATGAATAGAATGTTTTATGCCTTAATTTGCATAAATATATATGTATTATCATGTCTAATTAGCATGTTATCAAGAGAGTGGCAAATCTAGAATTACAAGTGTCATTATGGCTCATATACACTCACACTCCCCCTCAAGCTAGAGAGTAGAGATCAAACAAGCTCAGCTTGTGATAAATGAAGTTGTAGGAAGTCGTGCTTAGTCCTTTTGTTATAATGTCTACCAGCTGATGCGAAGAGTCAACATAATGAGTGGTGATGAACCCGTCAAGTACCTGATAACATGTATTTATAACTTGGATTCTTATCCTAATGAACTCATATTCATGCTTACTTTATGTGAATATGATGCATGTTATCATACTTTTTAGGAATTTTCGCCATTGGTATGTCATTTCACTAAAGTCGATATTTATGCATTAATTAGGGATAATTTCATGCTTAATAGATGATTAATCTTTTGTTAAGTTTAAATTAATTGAAGTTAATCTCTTTTATTGAATGATTTTGACTTTAGTGCATGTTTTGAAGGATAATATCAAGATGAACTTATGATTTAGAATAGTTATTAAGAAATGAGTTAAGAAGATTGTAAATCATCCTAATTTCTTCTTTCAAAATATATTTTAAATGACATGATATTAAAAAGAAAAGAGATTTGTGATCCAATGGAAAAAATTTGGATTAAAAGAGTTGTTATAAATTATGAATTTCTGAAGTTTTATGCCTTTTTCCAATTTTTATATAATTTTAAATTGATTTTTCCTTATTAAAATCGTGAAAAAGGGGGTATTTTGGTCCACAGAACCCCGGGTGCTGACGTGGCGAGCGGGAGCTCCGGCGAGCTGACACGTGGCGCGCGGGACCACCGCACGGGTGCGACGCGGCGCTGAGGCCACGTGGCAGAGCCGTGGGTGGCCCACGCGGGGCGCAGGAGGCGCAGAGTGCGCGACCACGTGGCAGGGGGCCACACATCCACGCGGGTCCACGTGGGCGCTCGTGTGGGGCGCCACGTGGCAGGTAGGTTCGCAGTATGGAGGGCCCATGGGTATAGTGGGACCCTGGTTAGAGAGTGGGGGCGGTAGCGCTAATTACATTATATTCGCGCCCCCTATTTAAGCGCGTTATTTCCCAATCTTTTCTCCGTGTGGGACTATGTTCCCACACGTTCTTACCTGTGCAGGACGCGTGGCGGCCCAGCGGACGTCGGATGCGATCAGGACGGCGAAAGATCGCGTGGACCCGAGTCCACGCGATCTTCATTGCAACACGTGCGCTTAAAGTGGTTTAAGTGAGACGTTGGATGTGCGACACGTGGCGTGGCGAGGAGACATCACCCCTCAATCAGACGCACGAGATCTCATCACGCGATCGTATGAGCGATGGACGCCACGTGGACTCACCGTAGCCTTGATCTTCATCTGACGGCTGATCGTCATCGCGATTTTATCACGACTTCATCAGACGAAGCTTCATCGGACGATCACGATATTTCGCGGTTTTCTCTCACTTGGGCGATACGCGGACCTCCTTGAATCGCTCGATCGCCATTGGACGGTGGACGATCGATGAGCGAGAAACGCCATCACGACCGTGGAGCGGCTTGATCCTGCAATCGCGATCGTCCGCTCGACTTGATCTCCATCGAACAGTGGATCGCCCCTCAAGAAGAACCACGATCGACGCGCGATCGTGGCCCAATCATCGCGTGATCGTGGCCTGATCGGCGCGCGATCGTGGCGCATTCAGCGCCAAATTGGAGCTCTTTCATCGCGAAATCCATGACGCTCTTCTTCAACTTCATCAGACAGTCTTTGATCGAGAATCGATGGCACGATCGATGCACGATAGTGGCCCGATCGCGGCGCGGTCGGGGCCTGATCGTGTCGCGATCGGGGCCCCTTTTGAAGCGAAATCGTGGCTTATTCAAGGCCAATCCGGAAGCTACGACGCCGCCAAGTGAAACCGTCCCCATGACACCTCAAATCCGCTCCCACGACCGCTTCAATTGCCCAGGACCTTTGGGCTAATTTTCTCTTTAAAAGCATGTATTTCCTTTCTTTGTTCTTCAACTTTTGATCGATTCGTGAAGTGAATTAAGCGAATTTAAAGAAAGATCTCTAGTTCATCGTGATCCCCCCCGCATTTAGACTAAATTTCAAAGCAATTAGAGCGGGATATATCACGAATTTCCCCTTGATTTCATCGAATTTTTCCCTTAAATTCCGAACGTCCGTGAGGAAGAATCCGAGCAAATTCCCTTCAATCCAGGCGAATTGAAGCCTAATTCTTGTGGCAATCAGGTTAGTAGTGAGATTCAATTGATTATCAAGAGGTAATTTGAGTTTTTATTAGATTTAGAAGTTTAAATTTGCAAATTAGTTCTTAGTGTTCTTCATTTTCGCCAAATTCGAGTAAAAAAAAATGCTGGTTTTGAAAGTAGGATATCTCTCTCATTATAATTCCAAATTATTTGATTCTAGCTTCAGTAGATTCCTCGTTTCCCTAGATTTCCGTGGATAGCAAATTCATCGAATTCCGAGTTCATTTGACCCTCCAATTTGACGTTTGACCGAGGACTGTTCAACTTTCGGGGTCAATTACTTTTAATTTACAAATAAGAATTTGATAATTTTGGTCTTGTTAGATTCCTATAGTTCCTAGCTTTCCATTAATATATAAATTGCAAGATTTGAATTCCATTTGACCGGTCAATTTGAAGATTTCCTCCGAGGTGTTCATTTCGGGGATTTTTTGATATTTGATTTTCAGTAATTCATAGTAAATCCATTTCCTATACAAAAATCACAAATTATATATCAATGAATTCGATTTTCTCTCTAGTTTCCAAATATATAATTTTCGTAATCTAAGGACTCTGTTTGATTCTCTGATTTTACAGAACACCTACTATTGGTCAAAGTCAATGCTTTGAGTTTAACTTTTGAATTTTTTCTGTCAAACCCGAGAATTAAATTTTTAAAATTTCTGATTTAGTCTATTTATATCATTTCCATTCCTTAAATCTTATTTTCTCTTATTTAAAACTCTTTTTAAACCTAAGTTTGACCAAGTCAACTCTGCAATTAAAATCAACCCTGCTCTCCGTGGATCGACCCGATACTTACACATTACTTGACTTTATATCTTATCTTTGTGAGTTTGGTTTTTATAAATTTTGTTTGACCAACGTTTTTGTGTTTTCACGACGCACGAAAATGATCCGTCAGTACCCGACTACGAATATCATGACAATCAATCTAGATATGCTTGGAACGTTCATGAAAGGTAGGACTGTTGGCAAGAAAGATTGTAGCTTGGCTATCACAATACATGGGCATGACACCCCGTATTGGAAAACTAAGCTCGTCAAGAAAAGAACGTACCCAAAGCATCTTAGATGAAGCATGCATCATAGCAAGGTATCCAACTTCGGCACTAGAGAGAGAGAACATGTTATTTTGTGCTCTGCCACATGACAAGGTTCCCGCCAATGAATGTGCAGTACCCAGAAATAGATTTTTGATCACCACAATCGCTTGGATAGCTAGAGTTAGAGTAGGCCTCTATGTGAATATGACTGTGTTGTTGATAACATGCATTTATAACATGAATTCTTATCCTAATTAACTCATATTCATGCTTATTTTATGTGAATATGATGCATGTTATCATACTTTTTAGGGATTTTCTCCATTGGCAAGTCATTTTACTAAAGTTGATATTTATGCATAAATTAGGGATAATTTCATGCTTAATAGATAATTAATCTTTTGTTTAAATTAATAGAAGTTAATCTCTGTTATTGAATGAGTTTTGACTTTGGTAAATGTTTGGAAGGATGATTTTATGATGAATTTATGATTTAAAATGTTTAATGAAAAATGATTTAGGTAAATTTTAATTCATCTTGATGTCTTCATTATAAATATATTCTAATTGACATGATATTAAAAAGAAGAGAATTTGTGATCCAATGGAGAAAATTTGGATTAAAAAGGAGTTGTATTTTGAGAAATATGAATTTCTAAAGTTTAGCCCTTTTTCCGATTTTTATTTGAATTTTAAAATGATTTTTAGATGAATTTCTTTATTAAAATCGTGAAAAAGGGGGGTATTTTTGTCCACAGGCCCCCGACTAATGACGTGGCAGCCTTACCTGACGTGGCAACCGGGCCCAGGCGACCGGCTGACGTGGCAAGGCGGTGACATGGCGCGCGGGACCACCGCACCGTTACGACGTGGCACTGAGGCCACGTGGCAGGACGCGCGTGGCCCACGCGGGGCGCGCGTATGGCGCTGACGTGTGGCCGGGTGCCACGCGGACGCCCGTGAGGGGCGCCACGTGGCGAGGGGGGCTGGTAAGTGGAACCCGTGGGCCCTGGTTAGTATTTTGGGGCGGTAACGCATTAGGCGTTAACCGCCCCCTAATTTATAGGGGCAAAATTCTTTTTTTTCTTCCGTGTGGGACTATGTTCCCACACGGTTTTTTCTTCCGTGTGGGACTATGTTCCCACACAGGTGACGTGGACGCGCGGCGAGCGTCCAATCTTCTCACGGACGGCTACGATCGCGTGGACCCGAGTCCACGCGATCATCAATCCAACACGTGCGCTAATCCCGGTTTAAGTGAAGCGGCGGATGGGTGACACGTGGCATGGCGAGGAGGCACCACGCCTCAATCGGACGACTAAGATCTCATCACGCAAGTGCACCAGGATGGACGCCACGTGGACTCACCGTAGCCGTGATATTCATCTAACGGCTGTTATTCATCGCGGTCGCGGCTTGATCGGGAAATCGAGATCGTCCATTTACCTGAGATCCATCGGACGGTGCAGACGAAGCGTGGAAGAACTCCACGATCGCGGTTCGATCGCACCGCGATCGCGGCGCGATCGAGTCGCGATCGTGGAGCGTTCGAGGCGGAATCAACTCCACGATCGCCGGCGATGTTGTCGTGAAGATCTGCAGCGAGATCGACGCCTAATCGATGCACGATCAGGCCACGATCGTGGTCGATCGTGGTTGATCCCGGCGAGAAGCGTGGCCAAGAAATGCGGAAATCGTGGCAGAAATTGAGGCCCATTCATGGCCGATCCCGAAGCTGCGACGTCGCCCCAAGGAACTGCTCCCACGACCCTTGCAAACCGACTCCATGACCGCTCCAATGGCCATGATTGTCGGGCCTAATTCTCTCTTTAAAAGCATGTATTTCCCTTCTTTGTTCTTTAACTTTCGATCGACTCGTGAAGAAATTAAGCGAGTTTCGAGGAAGGTCTTAAGTTCTCGTGATCCTCTGCTTCCAAGAGTGTAGAGACGCAGCCATTGAAGCATGATAATCACGATTTCATCTCTTGATTTCATCGAATTTTCCCCTTGAATTCCGAACGTCCACGAGGAAGAATCCGAGCAAATTCGCTTCAATCCACGAGAATTGAGGCCCCATTCTTGCGGCAATCGGGTTAGTAGTGAGGTTCGATCGATTATCAAGAGGTAATTTGTATTTTTATTAGGTTTAGATCTTTAATTTTGCAAATTAGTTCATAGTGTTCTTCATTTTCCCCAATTTTAGGTCCGAAAAGTCGCTGATTTTGAAAATAGGATATCTCTTTGATTATAATTCCAAATCACTTGATTTTGGTTTCATTGGATTCCTCTTTTCATCAGCTTTCAGTGGATAGCAAATTCATCAAATTCCGAGTTCATTTGACCCTTCAATTTAACGTTTGACCACGGACTGTTCATCTTTCATCAGAAGTCAAACGTTGACTTTCGGGGTCAATTACTTTTTATTGACAAATCAGAATTTGATAATTTCGGTCTTGTTGGATTCCTCTGGTTCTTAGCTTTCTATTGACATATAAATTGTAAGATTTGGATTTCATTTGTGCATTTAATTTGAAGATTTCCTCTGAGGTGTTCATTTCGGGGATTTTCTGATCATTGATTTTCAATAATTCATAATAAATACATTTCTTATCTCAAAATTACGAAATATATATCAATAAATTCCATTTTCTCTCTAGTTTCTAAATATCTACTTTTCGTAATCTTCTGACTCTATTTGATTCTCTGATTTTTGCAGAACACCTACTGTTGGTCAAAGTCAATGCTTTGACTTTGACTTTTGACTTTTCTCTGTCAAATCCGAGATTTCAATTCTTAAAACTTCTTATTTACCCTATTTATATCATTTCCATATCTTACATCTTATTTTCTCTTCTTTAAAACTCCTTTTAAACCTAAGTTTGACCAAGTCAACTCTACGATTAAAGTCAACCCTGCTCTCTGTGTATCGACCCGATACTTACCCAATACTTGATTATTATATCTTGTCTTTGTGAGTTCGGTTTAATAAATTTTTTTTCACCATCGTCTTTGTGTTTTAACGACGCACAAAAACGACACGTTAGTTGTAGGTAAAGAAGACCACGTTCAGGAGCATGTTTGAGATAGACGAAAACACGAAGAGCAGCTTGCCAAGGAATCTCCTGAGGCGCATGCAT
The DNA here is from genome assembly GCA_024174645.1 of Lemna minuta. Lineage (NCBI taxonomy): Eukaryota > Viridiplantae > Streptophyta > Magnoliopsida > Alismatales > Araceae > Lemna > Lemna minuta. The sequence goes on from CM044106.1 coordinate 7,654,831, forward strand.
AAACTAGCTAAGGAGACCCATTATATAAGTGCTTTCAAGACGTGTAACAGTCAAGTAAATAAGCTTCCCCACAAGTCGGCAATAGGCATGAATAGCGGAAAGTAGTGGAGAGGTAGAGTCCCAAAGCTAAGCTTACTATCAATGGGTGATGTGCAGGGCTTACACCCTAGAAGTATGGCCTCCATAAGTATATCAAGGACATATTTCTATTAGTTAAGAACCAACTTTCCTTGCCGATAAGTGAACTTGATGCCCAAGAAATACTTAGGGGTGTTTAGATAATAAGTTACTTATGTAAATAAGCCAAAAAAGTATTTCCAACAATGTCGCTCCCCATGATGAGGATATCATCAACATATAGAGCTAGTATGATGCATCTATAAAAGTTAGATGTCTGAAATATAGTAGGGTCCATTTCACAAGGAGCCAATTCCTAAGAGAGGACTAGCTGACTAAATTTTGCAAACCATGCACGTGGGCTCTACTTCAAACCATAGGTGGTTGATGGAGATGACACACCTGGGTAGTCTCCCCCTGAACCGCATACCCAGGTGGTTGCTCCATAAATACACATTGGATACATTGAGTTGATGAACAGACCACCCCTGATTCACTGCCAAAGAGAGAATAATACGTACTGAGTTAAGGAGAACCACAAGGGAGAAGGTCTTGTTATAGCTACCTAATTCATACCAAACTCAATATAACCTTCAATGTAAGATTCTTGAGTTGACTCATGAAAAGAATCTTTCAGGAGGTCAGAAGATTCTAAGATACTTGAAATGAACCATTGAATTTGGTATTTTCCATGAGAAAGGAGAGAAAGCTTTCTTATTGCTAGATAAATTTACATCGATTTTGTCTGCGATGTTGATGACAGAAAGAGTATGTTTAGGTCAGGTGTTCTTTCTTGGTGAGTTGACAATCACTTGGAGCTAAATAAAGCAAATGGTAGTAGCTCAATCCTTGTGTGAAGAATAATACATTGTAATTACATTGGTAGCCTGATAAGGGGGTGGATAGCTTGATTGGTCGGAGACTTGTTGGCAATTCATTCGTGAATGTGTTGAAAAAAGGAAAGTGAAGACGGAGAATGTAAATGCACAAAACTTCTTCTTCTTTCTTCTTCTTCTCTTGATTATTCTCCATTAAGGTGCTCCACGAAATGCCTTTCGGTGTGAGTGGCAGTGTGGTGTGCGCAAAACTTCTCAAATAAAATACTTATGTTTGTTTCTTGATCTAAGTGTTCTTCTCCCCTCTCAACCTCTCTAGTTGATCCTTGAGAGCCGTGAGAGAGCTCACAGAAGAACGATGGCGTTCGATCGAATGCAGCGTTCATTCCTCAAAGTTTTTTTCTTCTTCTTAAACTTGAATGGTCGTCTTTCTCTCCTCTTCGCTACTTGAGTTCGAGCTGCAATTGCAATTGTTCATTAGAAGTGTTATAAGGGGTGAGATCTAGCTGGGTGGCAGTGGGTCCCGTAACATTTAAACCTTTTCGGTGACACTATGATGAGCTCGAGGTGTACTGATAAGACAACGAGATGTCTCAAGTATGGGTAGATTTCTACCTATGGTAGTCTTCTGATTTCCGATCTTGCAATGGTCTAATGATATCCATATCGACCTGGTTCACATGAGTGTCTGACCATGCGGATGCCAAGCCTGCACGTCCCACATGCCATTGACATTTTCGCAACGGTCCGGAGGATCGCTCACGAAAATAAGGGTAGACCCTGGTGTTCGTTACCGGCCGAAGAAGAACGACAAAGATCCCTAGGACAGGACTCCCACTTCATTAACCATCAAGGGTGTGGACTCGGCGCAGCAGACGGCGTCGACGGCCGGTCAAAGGAAAAACTTTGAACCGGACCTGCTCGCTGGACAGATCATATTGTCTCTGCGACATGGAGATCGAAGCATTCGCTCCTTCACACTCGGTGCTCCCAGGGAATACAACCTGTGCAGCCCGATAAGCGTTCTCCGGAGATCCCGAGAAGAGATGCCTCAATCTCTGGTCCCCACTGTGATCTGATCCGCTAGGAGAGCTCGCCCTCATCCACCTTCTGCTTGGAAGGACAGCCGACGCCCTTCGCCATTCCGAATCCACGTCACTTGAAGGTTGATCAAGGTGGCGTCCTCGCCCGGGGGATTTCTCTCGTTCTGCTTGGTACGGTTGCAAACGCTGGAGTCTACAGTAATCTTCGTGTTCGATCCTAACAATTCTTGCGGCACAGAGGATGTGGTTCCCTCTTGGCTGTAACAAAGTAAGATTTATTGGCATTCAAATTCTTCAATATACGTCTAAATTGAAGGAAGTGATCTAAGCCGTTGGATTGCTATCCTACGACAGCGATATGAGAAGAACGGAGATTTGATCGTGAGCGTCCGCGTGGATGGGTTATAACGGCTAGGATTGGCTGGTGAAGGAACGACGGGACCCGCAGCCGTTATTACAATTTTATTCTATGTGTTCTTTCTTGTTTTTCTTTTCTTTTAAATACCGAAGACGTTTCGGTAGAACAATAAGTGAAGTGTATGAAGTTTCTTGGAATTACTCTTGCAATCCTTTTTCTACGAGTACATGTAATTGTGAGAATCATGTTCTCGTATCGGTGAGTGGTTCTAACAAGTGATATGAGAGCGGTATTTTGTGGGGAGAGACCTAAGAAAATGCCAAGAAGAGGGGAGACTTCAATCCAAAATGAGAGAGCTTCGACAGATGATTCCATCAAGAAGATGGAAGTAATCGTTCTGACACTTGTGACGCAGCTTTCGGCGACGAATTACCGTCATTGGGCGATGAGGATGGAGGTCCATCTTGATGCTCAAGGTTTGTGGGAAACCGTAACCGGAACTGAGACGAACAGGCAGAAGGATCGTCTTGCCCTATCCGCCATGCTTGCGGCGACTCCGGAATCTTCAGGAGTTCAACTTGACATCAAGAAATCCGTAAAGATTAATTGGGAGATAATTCGATCTTTCCACGTGGGAATAGATCATCTCGCCCAATCAAGAGCTCAGGGATTAAGAAGGGAATTCAAAAACCTGTCCAATGAAAAACCGACAAGGTTAGTGACTTTACTGATAAATTTTCAAGAATAGTCTTCGAGTTAAGACAACTCGGTGAGAGGCTTGATGACAAAGATGCTGTCAAGAAGCTTCTACGATCGATGCCTCCAAGGTATGACTCATTGACACTTTCTCTTGAGCAATTCGGTGACTTAGACTCAATGCCGTTAGTTGAAGCAATTGGGTCATTAAAAGTCCATGAGATGAGGCTGGCTGAGTGAGACTTAAGAGAAGAAGAACAAGCTCTTTTGTCTCGTGCTATGAGTAAAATCAAGAAACCGAAGCAAGATGATGGACAGACATCACGAGGAAGAGGAAGAGGAAGAAGCAGAGGAAGAGGAAGAGATCAAGGCAGAGGAAAAACCCAAGCGAGTGATGATCAGAAGCAAGATAATCCAAGAAAACCTTTCGACAAGTCGAAAGTTCAGTGTTATAATTGCCAAGATTTCGGGCATTTTGCTGATGAATGTAAAAACGAGAAAAAGCCAAGAGCAAGAGAAGAAGCAACAAATCTTTCAATTGAAGAATCAAGCTTGTTTATGGCTTATACTGAGGATTTTTTACTGCAAGGATCTCAAGAAGATAATCTTTCAAAGAATTTATGGTATCTCGATACTGGTGCAAGCTCACACATGACAAGTAAGAGATCATTTTTTAATTCTCTTGATGAAACTCAACAGGGATCTATTAAATTCGGTGATGAATATTCAGTAAGATATGAGGGAAAAGGATCTATTCTCCTAAATTACTTGGATGGAGAAGATATTAAAATTGGAGTGTTATATGTTCCCTCATTGAGGGTTAATATTCTGAGCCTTGGGAAGCTAGATGAGGATGGTTTCATATCCACGTTGGGAGGTGGCATCCTATCTATTTTTGATAAAGAAGGGAAGCAGTTTGCAAGAGTTCGGAAGACAAGGGATAGTATGTACCTACTCAATTTAAATGTCTCCGAGTCTTGCCAAATTTCGAGAGAAGAGGATCAAGAAGTGTGGCTATGGCATCATTGCCTCTGTCATCAGAATTTCCATGCAATTGATGACATGAGGAGAGGTGAAATGGTAAGAGGCTTACCTAATGTCAATTTTTCGGATCGTTTATGCAGAAACTGTGTAGCGGGCAAGCAATGTCGAAGCGCTTTCCCATTTGCATCATCTTTTCGAGCCACAAGGAGACTTGAACTCCTGTATGGTGATATATGTGGTCCAATTACACCATCAACTATTGGAAACCGAAGGTATTATTTCCTCCTTATTGATGATTTTACTCAGATAATGTGGGTGTCCTTTCTGAGAGAGAAGTCGGAAGCATTTCAGCATTTCAAGATTGTTAAAAATCTAGCTGAATCCGAAAGTGGTGAAAAACTAAAGTGTTTTAGAACAGATAGAGGTGGGGAATTTAATTCTGAAGAATTTGATAACTTTTGTGATTTAAATGGGATCAAAAGACAGTTAACTTCTCCTCAACAAAATGGAGTAGTGGAAAGGAAAAATAGGACCATCATGTCTTGTGTTAGAAGTCTGTTAAAAGAGAAGAATTTACCTCTAGAATTGTGGGCAGAGGCAGTGAACACTTGTGTTTATGTTTTAAATCGATCTTACACAAAGAGTTTGAACGGTGAAACTCCATATGAGAAATGGAGTGGAAGAAAACCATCTGTGGATCACTTAAGGGTGTTTGGATCGGTGGTTCATGTAAAAAGCACAAGAAAAATAAGTAAACTTGAAGATAGAAGTATTGTGATGATACTAATTGGATATGAACGTGGTACAAAAGCGTATAGGTGCCTTGATCCACTGAATTTCAAGGTAACTATTAGCAGGGATGTGATCTTTGAGGAATCTAATAGTTGGGACTTTAGTCAACAGCGAGGTCAACGCTTTGATTTCACTATTTCTTCAGACATTAACTTGGTAAATCATTCTGAAGTTCCAGCTGAAAATCAAGACTCATCCATTACATCCATTGTACCTACAAAAGAGTATAGAGTTCAAGATCAGTCTTCAGAAGAAGACAGAACTGAGAGGTTCAGATCAATGCAAGATATTTATGATGAAACACAGGAAATTGAAGAAGATGAAACTTGTTTTCTTACTGGAGAAGAACCTGCATCTTTTAAGTCAGCAATGAAAGAAGAGTTGTGGAGAAGAGCAATGGAAGAAGAAATAGAGGCTATTAAAAAAAATGCTACTTGGGATCTTGTGAAACTACCAAAAAAGTGCAAATCGATTGGAGTAAAGTGGATAAACAAGATCAAAAGGGATAATTCTAGAGAAATTATAAGGTATAAAGCTCGGTTAGTGGCCAAAGGCTTCAGTCAAGTGAGAGGAGTTGACTTTGAGGAGGTCTTCTCACCTGTGGCAAGAGCAGAGTCCATTCGGATAATTGTTGCAATGGCAGCTCAATTTAAGTTGAAATTACATCACTTAGATGTAAAATCGGAATTTCTAAATGGGTACATAGAAGAGGATATCTATGTAGATCAACCCGAGGGCTTTATACAAACAGGAAAAGAAAGCTATGTCCTTAAACTGAGAAAAGCACTGTATGGTCTCAGACAAGCCCCAAGGGCATGGTATAGCAAATTGGATGGAACACTAACATCGATGGGCTTCATTAGAAGCATTAATGACCAAGCAGTGTACACATCAAATAGAAGTGAAAGGAAATTGTGGGTAGGGGTGTATGTTGATGATCTGATCATCACAGGTTCAAATCCTAAGGAGATTGAGTCTTTCAAAATTTCGATGAAGACAAAATTCGAAATGATAGATTTTGGTTTATTAAATTCCTATCTGGGTATTCAAATAATGCAGGAAGAAGATGAAATAAAGATATGTCAAACACGTTATGCAATGAAACTTCTGGAGAATTTTAAGATGTTAGACTGCAATGCGTCAAAAATGCCAATGGAATGCAGATTGAAGCTAAACCGAGATGGAGAGGGATTAGAGGTGGAATCCACCTTATTCATAAGGATAATTGGATGTTTAAGGTACCTTACCTTAACACGACCCGATCTGATATATTCGGTGAGCTATCTAAGCAGGTTTATGAGCAAACCATACTCAAATCATATGACAGCCGCAAAGAGGATCTTAAGATATGTGAAAGGAACTTTAGACTACTGTCTTATATATAAAATTGATAAGGAGTGCGAATTAATGGGATATTGTGATAGTGATTATGCAGGTGATGTTGATGATCGGAAGAGTACATCGGGTCTAATCTTCTTTTACGGATCAAAGCCGATTGCATGGAATTGTTCCAAACAAAAGGTAATTGCACTGTCATCTTGCGAAGCAGAGTATATCTCCTCTCACTATGGCGGTATGCCAAGGGATATGGATAAACAGGTTTATGTGTGAATTGAATGGGTGCGTCGAGAAACGGTTTGATTTATGCATAGATAACAAGTCTGCAATAGAAATCAGCCAGAATCCTGTTCATCACGGTCGGAAGAAGCATATCGAAGTACGATTTCACTTCATCCGAAAATGTGTGGAGGACGGGAAAGTAAATCTCAGGTATGTTTGAACTGAAGATCAAGTGGCCGATTTATTTACGAAATCGCTTGGAATTTCTAAGTTCTGCAAGTTCCGAAAAGAAATTGGTATCACGAGAGATAGACAAAGCTCAGATCAAGGAAGAGATTGAAGGAAGTGATCTAAGCCGTTGGATTGCTATCCTACGACAGCGATATGAGAAGAACAGAGATTTGATCGTGAGCGTCCGCGTGGATGGGTTATAAAGGCTAGGATTGGCCGGTGAAGGAACGGCGGGACCCACAGCCGTTATTACAGTTTTTACTCTATGCGTTCTTTCTTGTTTTTCTTTTCTTTTAAATACCGAAGACGTTTCGGTAGAACAATAAGTGAAGTGTATGAAGTTTATTGGAATTACTCTTTCAATCCTTTTTCTACGAGTACGTGTAATTGTGAGAATCGTGTTCTCGTATCGGTGAGTGGTTCTAACATAACTATCAAGAATGTCGTATACCTCAAGAGGGATTCGGAGCTTCACATGCGCTCCATTCAGTTGTCTTCCACGATGCTTGAAGTCAAGAACAAGATCTCGTTCACCCCAATCTCACTCTCAGTATCAAGAATTTCAAAACTAGATCGATGTATTCTTGAAGCGATTGAGAAATCTTGGCGACAGAGGAAAAACAAGAACAACAGCTGGGGATTTAACGATTTGGCGCACGTACCGTGTGACTCTTTCATCGCGAGTTGACTTCTCGAGCTCTTCTTTTCCCCCCAAGATCCTCCGAATGTTGATCATCCAAGTGGCACGTGGAGTTGACTCCAACAGCTCGAGAAACATAAGAGGATGGTTCTTGCTTTATCTCTCTTTTGTCAGATAATATACTTGAACGGTTACAGTTAAGTCCAAGTAGAAACTTACCTTGTTGAGAAGACGACGGATGATCTTGCCGCGATTCCTCTTCTCTCCTCCGTACTTTTCGGCCCAGACATTCGCCTTAGTCTATGGAATTGGTTGTGGCACGCCCGATAAATCGAAAATTACTGAAGTAACCTTCTAATTTGTGACTGTTTCTTGTTTCTTGTTTCTCCGGACTCCAAATGCTCTCCATAAAATTCCCGCTCTCGCGATAGCCAAGCCATCCCTCCTGTTTCTTGGCCGGCGCCTCCCCATCTCGCTTGTCTCCTCAGCAGCGGCAGAAAAACGCAGCGATGGGGCACGTAGGTTCGGACAAGAAGACTCCCATCGACGCCGGCGCCTGTTACCGGCCGAAAAAGAATGGAAAAATCCCTGGGCGAGGACGCTCATTTCATCAACCTCCAAGGACGGGGGTTTCGGCGTAGCGGACGGGGTCGGCGGCTGGTCCCGCAGGAACGTGGACTCGGGCCGGCTCGCGAGAGAGATCATGTCGTCCTGCGACTTGATGGTAGAAGCATCCGCTGCCTTCGACAAGGGCCCCCGAGGATGGCGACCTGCGCAGCATGCTGGAGATCGCGCTGCAATACAGCACGTTCGCGGGCACTTGCACCGCATGCGTCGGGCGAGTGAGCGACAACTCGCTCGTGGTTTGCAACATCGGCGACAGCCGAGTCGTGGTCGTGAGGGACGGCGCCCTCCCCTTCCGGACCGAACCCCAGCAGAAGGGGTTCAACCGCCCTTTGCAGATCGGCCGCGTGAACCCGGGAGATTCGCTCGAGAAGGCTCAGCTCTCCCGCGTCGATCTCGTCCCCGGCGATGTCATCGTGGCTGCCACGGACGGCTTATTCGACAACCTCTTCGACTTCGAGATCGCCGCTCTGGTGACCAGCTTACAGGGCACGCACCTCCCCAGCAGCACGGCCGCGGAGATGGCGGACGCTCTGGCGGACGCCGCCGTGGCTGCATTCAGCTCGGCGCAAGTGACGCCCTTCGCGGTGGCCAGCAAGGAGGCTGGATTCCGTCACGTCGGCGGCAAGCGCGACGACGTCACCGTCGTCGTTATCAAGGTGCGCTTTGGCTCTAGTTTTCTCTGAACTTCATTCGTGCCCCTCTCTATCTCCGTCGATTTTCGTTGTCGTCGTTAGTTTTCCACCTGATAAATGAGCAACTGACGCGCTCCTCCTCTCTTCGCAGTTCGGAGTTGGCGGGGTAAAGAACCTCGCAGAGAATGATGTATCGTCGGGTGAGGCGATGGACGAACGACCTCTGGCGCGACGGCGATTATTTTAAGCCCGCGAAGAGGATAAATCCCCCCCCTCTCCCTCCCGTCTCTTTTGTTATTTCGGACGACTCTTCTCGTCCAATTCCTGACGGCCTGTAAATGTCAATCAATGAAAGCCGAACATTCTTTTTTTCTCAAAGCATATAGTATCCAAGAAAGCTAAATGCTCGCTGAGCTGAACCATTGGAAGAATTTAGGATCTTGAGAACTCGGTATTCCTCTTTGAAAGTTGTTCATTAGGTTTCTGGCTCCGACATCCTCCGATTATCATCAGAACCGTCGGAATAAATTGTGCGGGGTGAATACGTTTTTCAGAATATACGTAAAATACGAGAGTACCTCCATTTCTTGTCTTAAGCTTACACATCTTCCTTGACTGAGACACGCCAATTGAGACTTTCTAGCTCCACATTTGCTCAGCTCAGCTTCCTCCACATTTGACGAGACTCCCACGGATCTTAAAGTCAAGAACACGACCTCCGACGAAACTGAAAATTTCTAACACTCAAGAACATCAAGAAGAAGAAGAATAACAACTTTATCAATGAGAGAAATTATAATCCGTCTGCAAATCGCGTTCTCTTTATAGGCATAGGCCGAACAGCTGGCGTCGGAAGCAACAGTGCTAACGGTTTTTAGAAACCTTGATGACGTGGCTCCATCTCGTCAGTCATAACTCTGTTAATGAACACTCACGATCCTTGATCCTTGATCCGTCATAGTTCTAACCACATTGAGAATGGGTCTATTCTTCTTTCTACAATCCCATTCTGTTGGGGTGAGGAGGGTGTAGAAATTGGAAGACAAAAATACAAAAACAAAACTTTTGAGTTAAATTCACCTCCTCGCTCTATTCTCAAACATCTAATCTTCAAAGTTTTCTCTCGCTCAACATGCATTCTAAAACATCTAATCTTGAACTTCTCAAAAGCTTCAAATGCATTTGATTTCTTCTTCGACGTGGAAACCCGCATCATTCTTCTATAATCATCAACAACAACAAGAAAACGTTTACTTCCTCTGAGAGTTTTTGGTTCAATAGGTCCACACAAACTCCCATGAACCAGTTCTAGAGAAACTTGAGCTATATAATTTGATGAAGAGGGAGAAGGTGTTCTAGTTTGTTTTGAGTCTATGAAATCTCTACAAACTTTATCGATTTGTCCATAGCAGGCAGTCCTCTGATCATATCTTTAGAAGATAGTAACTTTAGAGAATCAAAATTAAGGTGTCCATACCTTTCATGTCACTTACATATCATGTCTTAATGAGTTTGAAGACAATTTTCAATTATATCAAGCTAGAGGAGATATAACCTCCTTGAGCTTCTTTGAACTCAGTCCGAGCACCCATTTCTAACAGATTCTTGCAACCTTGCTCATCCAAGCGCTCGAGATAGAGGATGTTTGCTTTCAACGTGGGCATGTAGAGCACATTATCTAGAGTGATGGATAAATTTTCACAAGAGTTAAATAAAATCTTACCTCTTCCTTCTATGTTGACACTGGAGTCATCTCTGAACCTTACTTTGCTCGTGTAAGATGATGGATATTGAGTGGGCTATGAGCAAATTATACTTCGATGTATAATGTTTATGTTCATTAAAATGATATTTATTCATTGTCATTCATGTGTGATGTTTGCAATGAAGTCTATATGCATATGAAATGACTAATTGAATTATGATGAGATCATAATACAATGATCACTAATCTGTAAACTGTTGTTCTAAATATTCCTATTCTTAGGAAATTTGAGAAGGACATCGATTTATATGAAAAGAATAACACTATATAATTCGAATCATATGATGGGCATGACTAATGTTGTAGCTATCAGTGTAGAGACACTAAGGATGGATAGTGAGTGCTCTTTCAAGATAGAGTTCACTCAGTCGATCCATATGAATCTCTTAATGGTAATTATGCATAGCTATCAATTAGTTTGATTCATGTCATGATTGTGTATGTGGTCCTTTGACTTGAGACACCAAAGACATCTTGTGGATGGATGATCGTGTTTTAATTATGACTTATGAATCTCTAGCCATGGGATATCTAAAATGCCATATATTGAATACGACATGAAGCCCACAAAGATGAATTTGTGATTAAGATGGGATCATCCACCCTTGGCATTTGAGGAGATTGTCTCAAGAAATGAGATGCGATGAAATCCTTGGCCAAGATAGTAGAAATATCGGAGAAGGAGTTCTCGATAATTTCCTGCTCGCATCAATACTAACTTGAATGACCGATTAGGGTTTGATAGTTAACCGTACCCTAAGTTATTCATGAGTCTCATGCTTATGAAGGATTATAAATAGATTGGAATCGATGACGAAAAGGTTCCATAAGTGAGTTCTTACATACTCCATACCTCCTAGAGTATATGGTATAGCTTGGCACCCAATGAGTTGGCAACTCAACTTCTCGACTGTGTTAAATCGATCATTGACGAGACGAGACCGCAAGGTCATTGATTTCACACGGTCTCGTGTCAAAATAATACCGAACTTACCAATTTGGGAAATTAAGAGAGAATTGAGGGGTATAATGGTAAATACGGGTCGAATCCACAGGGAATTTAGGTATTTTCGAGATATCTTTTAGAATTTGGTCAAATTGGACGACGAATTGAGGTTAGAAATTAAGGAAAATGGTGTTTTTAGAAAGAAGACTTCAAACGAATCCACGGAATCAAGAATCATCGAATTTGGACTTTATTTCGCGGAGAAATTGAAATTTGAAGTGGAGAGAAATTTTCGGACGTTGAAATCGTGATTTTGGATGAAATTCTATGAAATTGAAAGCTAAATCGTAATCTAAACGAAAATTAAAGATAATAGGAAGATAATCTAGGAAAAACCGCTTCCACTAAACCTGTTTAGCGATCAAAACGAGATGATTAAGCCGATTAATCACCGAAAATTTCAAGAGCGTCACGACCAGCTTCAAGCGTCGATTTCTCCTTCGATTCTCCACCAAATCTTGATTTCAACCCCTCCATGGATGCGGAAATGAAAGAGGAAGAGGATGGAATCAAGAGAAACGAGTGGATCGGTGTTTAGACAAGTCAATTTTATTAAAATCCAACTCGAATGCATACATCGACGAAGAACACATCTATTTATACTAAATTTGGGCGTAACCGTCCGATCGTTTCGATCGACGGTTACGATGAAACGGTCCACGATGGACCGTTTCAGTTAAGTCCCAACCGTCGGATTGAAGATGGGCGGCCTGGATGATCGCGTGGATGATCGTTATAAAACGCCTCGATTATCGCCCCTTGGATCGCGATCGGACGGCCACGATTCTCCCTGCGTGGTCGAATCTGGATCGTTATAACTCTTTAAATTAAGGCACGTGCTTGATGATCTCTGGTGCACCCGGCGTACACGCGATCGAAGCGTTGTGATGCTGCCACGTTTCACCTCATCCGACCGTTATAACTTTTTTTTAGAAACACGTGTTTTGATCGCGATCCGTGGTCCGTGTCCACGTGATCGACGCCCACCGATCGATGAATCGCCCGATCCGACGCTCCTCCTCGCGCCACATCACCTGAAAGGTAAAAAGAGTGTGGATTAGTCCCACACGGAGAAATAAAAAGGAGATCGTCGGGTTTATAAGACCCGACGATCTATAAGGGTATGACCCTTCCCATATAGGGAAGGACAAAGAACACTTTTATATATGATAAATAAATAAATATATATGTATCGGGCCACGTAGGCGCTACGCGGGACCGCGTGGCGCTGCCACATGGCCTTGCGTGCCATGTCGCATCCACGCGGGTCCCGCGCCCATTTTGCCCTTTTTTGTTTATTATTTTTTTAATGTTTTAAATAGAAAATAAAATCATAAAAAATCCGGAAAAATACAGAAAAATCCCTAAAAATTGTAAAAATCATATCTTTTAGAATACAACTCCAAATTAATCCAAATTTCTTTCATTGGATCTGAAATTTAATTATCTATCATTCTAAAAATTCAAAATATTTAAATAACAAGAGATTTAATTTATATTTCAAAAATACATTCATTTCTTTAAGATTTTAACTTTAGAAAATTAAATGAATGTTCATAAATATGATTTCTCTCATTATTTAACTTTAAAAACCATTCATAATCTCAAGTAAAGATGGGTTATAAAATCATTTATTATTAATTTATCACAATTAACCCTAATTTAGTGTATTTTGAGATTATGACATAAATATGCCTAGAATGATAGAAATGCACCTAGAGTATGATAACATGCACATAAATGTAATGTTTTATGCCTTAAATTACATTAATAATCATGTTTTATCATGTTAAGATTGCATGTTATCAATCATTGATTAATTAATCTATATGTTGATGTGGATAATTAATTAAGGTTGACCAATAAGGTATTATTTGGTCTATAAAATTATTTACTAGTGAGATATATAGACATAGAGGGTCACACACATAAGGTCTATGGATGTTGGAAGATATATGCATAATTATGAGGGTTTTTATGAAAAATCCACATACCAAATATCCATAAATAAGGGGAGAATGAACACAACTAAAGGTGCCCATGCAAGCCTTGTGAGAATTCTCTCTTTTCTTCTCTTTCTCTCTTGGCGAAGAGCTTTGAAGAGGAGATCCAACCACCCGGAGATTGTGTGGATACCACTAGAGGCCAGACACTTGAATAGCTTCAAAAACTCCATCAATGAAACCTTGTAAGTATGTGTTCTCATGCATCCTAAATGATAGGATCATCTATTCTTGGTGCCTCAATGTTTTGAAAATCGGATTCAATCTATTCCACTACATTTGATATTTTGATAAAAAAAATTAAAAGTCTATCGGTGTCAAAACCTAACATAAGCTTCATCAAGCCCATGAAAGTGATATTTTGCACCAGTTATATGACTAGTAGCACATGTATCAAGATACTTGATAACATGCTAAGTAGACATGATAATACATGATTATTAATTCATATTAAGGCATAAAAGATTTCATTCCTATGCATGTTATCATATTTATGAGTATTTATCTATCATCCAATGAAAAAGTAATTATAATCTCAAAATACTTTAATTTAGGGTTAATTATGATAAATTAAAGATAAATAATTTTATAACCCATCTTTACTTGAGATTATAAGTGGTTTTTAAAGTTAAATAGTGAGACAAATCATTTTTATAAACATTTATTTAATTTTCTAAAGTTAAAATCTTAAAGAAATGAATTTATTTTTGAAATAGAAATTAAATCTCTTGTTATTTATTAAATTTGAGTTTTTAGAATGATAGATGATTAAATGTATGATCAAATGAAATAAATTTAGATTAATTTGGAGTTATATTTTGAAAGTAATGAGTTTTCTAATTTTTAGGGATTTTTCTAGAATTTTTCTGAATTTTTCTAAATTTTTAATGAAATTTTAAGGATTTTCTGGAATTAAAATCAATTTTTTCTAATTACAAATCAATTTTTAAATTTGTATTAATGCTCAAGTGACTTGGCGTGATCTGGAACGTCTGATCGCGTCGCGATCGAACGGTCGATGCTGGCGATGATGTGGCAGCGTGAGGAGCGTCCGATCGCGTGAATTTCTAACAGTTGATCTTCACTTACACGATGGGGTACACTGGATGCATCTTAATCTCGATTGTTGATCGCGAAGAGTTATAACGATCAAGATTAAATCGCGAAAAACGCATCTGATGCTTCCGATCGCGATCCAACGGCATGCGTTTCGATGCATTTTATAACGCACGTCGACGTGGCTTCAACTCGAGCGTCCGATCGTGATCCAACGGCCGCGACATAACGGTAACGATTCGCGATCATGCGTTTCATCAGAGCCGTTGATCCGTTTCTTCGGACGGTTACGCCCAAATCTCCTATAAATTGAGATGTTCTTCATATTTGTAAAGCATTTGAGAGCAATTCAATCAAATTGAACTGTTTAGACACCAAATCTCTTGAATCTCTTGATCCCAATCGCTTCTAGACTTATTTTCGCATCCACGGAGTGCTATGATCAAGATTTTTGACAATCGACGAGCAGGAAATCAACGCTTGAACTCTACGATCGTGATTTTTAGATTTTTGATGAAAAGCCTTGATTCTGACGATTAATTGGATCAATCCGATTGCAATTGAGGGTTAGGGATCGTATTTTATCCTAATCTATTGCCTCTTACCATTTAATTTCCGTTTAGATTAGTAATTTCAAGTTAATTTGTTTTTATTTTCGATTATTTCACGATTTCTATTTTCGGAAAAATATTCTCTCTTCGATGTTCAATTTCTCCACAAAATCAAAGTCAAGTTCGATGATTTTTCCTTCCGTGGAATCGTCTTGAAGTTCTCTTTAATAAAATACCATTTTCTCCAATTTCTATCATCGATTCATCATCTGATTTGATCAAATTCGAAGAGATCATTAGAAATTTCTCTAATTCCCTGTGGATTTGACCCATATTTACCATTATACCCCTCAATTCGAGTTATTTTCATTAAATTGTTAAGTTTGGACTTTATTTTGACACGAATCGGTGTGCAATTAACGACCGCATCGATTCGATCCGTCTATTCCACAAGATATTTTGAAGTTCAAACTGAGAGTCACCTTGAAGTAAGACATCTTCGCTGATTTCGTCAATCACCGTAAGCAAAGTGGTCTCAACTTTGTCTTTCTCAGCTAGATTTGTTTTTTCTTTTTCTTTCTTTGGTTTCTTCTTCTTGGGAAGCTTGCATTTATTAGAATAATTGCCGAGTTTTTGATAATTCTAACAAGTAATATTTGATTTATCATGTGGATTCTGCTCGTCCTTGTCTCTAGAATCATCTTTCGAATGTGAGCTTCTATCACATCCTCTTCCATTATCTCTACCTGTGCTCTTTCCTCTTCCTTTGGAGGAATCTTCATATTTCTTATTGCATTCTTCAATTGCTTGTTCTAAGAGAGCTCTTTCTTCTCTTTTAGGTTATTTTTCCTTCACTTTATTCTCATGAATCTTGAGAGATCTAAGAATCTCATCGAGTGTAAGTGAATCACTGTCTTGAAATTTCTCTATTGAGCTGGTGATGACATCAAATTTTCTAGAAATAGAGAGAAGAAGCTTTGTAGTTACCTTACTATAAAAAATCTTTTCATTATCTTCCTCTCATTTTAACCACAATTTTTGAAAGCTTTCCGAAATAATCCAAGATTCTTTCATTGTCTTCCATGAATAGAGTCTCAAAATCTTTTTTAATTGATTGAAATCTTGCCTTGTCGAGTTGTGACATGCCTCTATTCCTGGTCCTTAGTGTCTCCCACCTCTGCTTGATTGTCATCTCTATCTCTAGCTCACGAGTGACCTCATGCGGGATTGTTTGAACGTGATCTACATTACTTTTAGATCCTTTCTTGGGGCATTCTCAAATTTGACGACATCCCACAACTAAAGTCTTTCAAGATGAAGATGCATCCTTGTCACCCATACTTGATGATTGGTCTTTTTACAGTATAAAAATATTCTTATTTGCGTGGTTTCACTCAATCTTTTTGAAGCTGCTTTCACGGTGAGTTCAAGAGACGAACCATCTCATGGTCGCAACATCTTTGTCTAATTAAATGGATCATAAAATCTCTAAATACCAAATGAAGAAACCAAAATTTTCTAACACTCAAGAACACTCAATAAGAAGAAGAAAAACAACTTTACAAACAAGATAAATTAAATTCATATGCCATACTTGGAAATGCAAATCACATTCTCTTTACATGCATAGATTGAACAGCTTACACATAAGCTACAGTGCTAAAAATGTTTAGAAACCGTTATTGAGCCTTGATGACATGGCTCCATCTCATTCATCATAGCTCTTTTAAGAGAAACTCAAGAAATGGAGAGAGAAAAAGAAAAAAAACGGCTAAAATGCTTGAGGCATTTCATCAAATGCTTGAGTTTTTATAGACCAAGGAGATCAAATCTTCAAAGTTGATTTTCAACAACCTCCACTTTGATTGGGGGATGCGGATTCACTTCACAACATAGATGTATTATTGACAAGGGTTGAATAACCTTTGAAAACACAAAAACCTAGAACAATATAATAGGCTTTACCCACATTGGCTCAGTTACCCATCAATATATAATTCTTCCATGAGAAGTAGACTTATTAAATTCATTTGGCACTCTATGACCCCCGTTGAAGAGCCATAATAAAGTCAGCCATTACACTCTTTGATCGCGAGAGTAGCGGAAGCCATTTGCTCCCTTTCTTGAGCCCCACAATCCTCAAGAAGAAGCATGCACATAGAACTTCATTAATATTTGAAGACATGAAATCACGGGATGTGATATTCTTCACAAGAAATGTAGCTTCTCAAACTTTGATGCATATTTATTGTTCTCTTATTTTTTATACAATCCCCCGATAATTTTGGTTTATTTCTTATTTCCAAGATTTAAAAATCATGCAAATTTCCATCAAAGATCCCTTGCCTCCCATGTTACCAAAGAAAACACATCAGAAATTGGTATTATGCAACTATATGATAACATGCAATCTTAACTTGCAAATATATGATTATTAATGAATATTAAGGCATAAAACATTCCATTTTTATGCATGTTATCATACTTTGAGAGCATATATATCATTTCATGCAATTTTAAATTATAATATCAAAATGCACTATTTTAGGGATGATTACGCATTTTTAATAATATATTTTAAAGTAGATTATTCTCATCTAAACTTGAGATTATAATTGTGTTTTTAATATTAAATGATAAGATAAAATAGTTTTTATATACTCAATTATTTTTCTAAGTTTTAATTTCTAAGAGAGATAAGATAATTTAATTTATGATCCAATGAAACAAATTTCGATTAATTTGGAGTTGTATTTTAAAAGATATGAATTTTCTAATTTTTAGGGATTGTTTTTAGATTTTTTCTGAATTTTTCTGAATTTAAAATAAATTTAGTTGATATAAATTCATTAAAATATTTTTTTTTTGCGTGCTGACGTGGCAGCTGACATGGCGCAAGCAGAAAGAAAAAAGCGCACCACATGGCGACATGTGAGACCGCCACGTGTCGCAGGGTGTGCATGTGCGCACGTGTGCGAGTGCACGTGGGCGCGTGTGCGCACCTGTGTGCGCGCGCGTGTAATTCAAGAGAAAGCATCTTGTTAAGGATTTTCGCTAACTCCTTAATTAAGCGCACCTTATAGAAACATAATTTCTAGTTTATATTTTCCATGTGGGATTTGTTTTCTTTTTAATTTGTGCAGGTGACGTGGCAGCGTGTGGCGCGTCCGATCGCGCAATTAAAACGCGACCGTTGATCATCACTTAAGGCGTTGCGTACGTGATACATTCTTACTAGTCGGCAAATCATTTTTAAAATGATTTAATCTCAGCCATTGATCTGAGGAGTTATAACTGCTGAGATTAAAATCGACAAAAATGCATCCGAAGCGTTAGATAAAGATCCAACGCATGACGTTTCAAGCATTCCTTCTAAAGCACGTGACGTGGCAAAATTTTGACAGTCCATCTCCGATCCAACGGCCACGACTTAACCGTAATGATTCGCACTCTTGCGTTTTATCAGAGCCGTTGATCGAAGATTAAAAGCTCCATCGAACGGTTACGCCCAAATTTTCTATAAATTGAGATGTTTTTCGACATTCTAAATCATTTTTTGATGTTTTTGAATAATCGAACTGTCTAGACACCACCATCCTTTCTAGACTCATTTCTGTGTCAATGGAGTGGTTGGAAGTGAGATTTTGTCGATAGAATAGGGAGAATTTGCCTCTTGAACGCCAATGATTGTCTTCGAAATGGCAGAATGAAAATCTATAAATCCAACGATTAATTAGATCATTTCAATCGCTATCTCGGGTTATATTATGTGTTTTTCTCCTAATTTTTTGTCATGTATCATTATATTATAATTTAGGATAATAGATTTAGTTAATTTTGTTTCTTATTTCAGATTTCTCTCTCTTCACATTCGGAAATTTCTATCTGATTCACTTTTTGATTTCTCCGCGAATCTTGATCCCAAATCAGTGATTTTTTATTCCATGGATTTTTCTTTGAGTTATCTTTCCATGTCTATCAAAATCCCTAATTTCTCACCTCAATTCATTGTCCGATTTGATTGAATTTTAAACAAGATCTCAAAATTCCCTTATTTCTCTGTTGATTCGACCCTTATTCACCACTATGCCATTCAATTTGTGATTATTTCATAAAATTGCTGAGTTTGAAATTAGTTTTGACACAAATTGGTGTGAATTCAACGACCGCACCAATTTGGTCCGTCACTATACTAAACCCGAATTAGATTTTTATCAAATTTATTGCTCAATCTAGATATTCAAAAACCTTCTCAGACATCGTATTAATTAGAACATTTATAACTTGTGTCTTTAGATAAGTAGTCAATGAATTAGGATCGCATCATCATGTACTAATCATTAACACGTATCTCTTTGGCATTCATTAATAACATTGCACATGTATACTAATGTTTATAAGGTTTATAATAAGATGAACAAGATGTGTATGGTGTGATTGGCTTGTAGGCCTGTTATTAGTGACGATCAAAGGATAGCACAATCATGCTTCCATAATTGACATTACTCACAAATAAAATGAAGAAACATAAATTCTAGGGAGAGCTTGAAAAAGTTTATAAATGCCTAGATGTCCGAGATGACCATGGCAATGTAAAGAGGAGTCTACCCGAGTAATGGATGATGTTAATCAAGTAGGAATATGGTCTACAAATAGCTTATAGATGCATTGGATATTCACATACCCAAACCAATTTTCTTCCCCCTTCTCAAATCTTCAAAGATAAAATGGAAAGGCCAAAAGGAGATGGAACAGAAAATGATGGGGCAATGGTACTAATGGAAAGAAGATTTATTGGAAAGTTTGGAACATAAAGAATATCTAAAAGAGGTAAGGATGAGCTTGGATTGGCTGAGACTTTATTTGCGACACAAAAGATGCATCCATTTGCAATGACCATAGAAGAGTGATTCAAAATATGTGATAATCGAGAAAAAGTGTTTGTGTACCTAAAATGTTGAGGGACTACCCCAAGTCAATAGTCCAAGAAGTAGAACAACAAGCATGAAACCAGTGTTACTTAGAGTCAAAGTTAAACCATCTCTAGCAAACTGCATGGATGATGTGGTGGCCTTAAATCTCTTTCAATGGTCATATTTGTCACAATTCACTCAAAGTGATAAAAAATATAGTAAACTAAACTTGACGACACTTGAACTAGTGAAATCAATTGATCTTTTAGAGTTTTGTGATGAGTGTTTATACTTGAGCACCTTGCAAACGAGTGTTTATACTTTACATAGTTCTCACACGTGGAATAGTAGTGGCGACTGATAACATGAATATTTCAACTTT
>CM044106.1:7675522-7718371 GCA_024174645.1 Lemna minuta
GTGACGGACCGTGGTGAGATGAGGTCCTCATGCAGTGTAGCGGAAGTCATCATCCTTCGTCTTTGCTCATCGAGGGGGCTGGACGCGCGTGGGTGTCGGCTCCTCCAGCACAGTAGTGATTTGCTTTGGTGGCAACGGGAGTCGTAGGCCACCAATCTTCGCCACCAAATCCGAGACAAATAGTACATTAAGAAGCCGTAGAATGCCCCCATCCTTCTGATTAATCTCGATATCGCCAGTCATATGATTCGTTGCTCCCGTATCAAGATACCAAAGAGCTGGATCACAGAGCGCACGCTTAGATCCATGAAGGAGCAAATCACTTGCCTCTTCAACCACAGCCATCGAGAGAGAGGAGGTCGCCGCCACTACCGGAGTGGACTCGAACACATAGGCTCGATCATCTTGCTCTTTCTTGTTACTAGTGCATTCATAAGCAAAATGTCCATATTTCTGACAATTGTAACATTGAATTACCGATTTGTCAAACGATTTATTGTCTTTGTCTTCATTTGAGGCAAATTATGCCCTCGACCTGGCCCTCGGCCTCTGCCTCTATTGCGGCCTCGATGACGTACTCTTCCGCGCGATGAGGACTCCTCAGTCGATAATTTTGCTTTGCTTATCGCCTTGGCCAATAATATTTGCTCCTCTTCACGAGATTCCCGTTCTTTGAGCCGCAGCTCGTGAACTGTGAGACAGCCGATGATGCAGGACACGGTGGTGAAAACCCTCGTGCCTGATCAATGGGACTGAGGTTGACCGGAGGTAGCCGGTCAACCCTAACCTATGGGTAGGCAAATCCTAGACCCTAAGTATGTGACCGAACCTAACCCTAAGTGCAGGCAGGCGTGCCGATCAGCGAAGTCGACTCCGGGTGACCCGGGGAGACTCGCGATGATGGATAGGGTGAGGTCCTCTCGACCCACGTCCGGAGGCGTGGAAGTCGCTCGTCGTGGAGTAGCCGGGAGGCTGCAGCCCACGCTCGGTACCGGATCTGACGCACGCGTCAGAAATCTCGAACCTATATCAGTAATACCCTATCTACGTCTTCTGTCGGCGGTGGAGACGAGTGACAAGAAATGCTTCGAAAAGTAATTAGACTTTAAAAAGGAGGGGACGAAGCTAACCTGCGGGCGCGAGGCCAGTCGAGTCGGGGAGGGAGATCGTCGGGCGCGGCAGCGGCACGTCGGGCCGCCGGATCGAGTCAGCGTCAGAGCGCGGAGGGGCGGTCGGCGGGGCGGAGTGATGATGAGCGGGTGAGCCGGACGAGCGCAACGAACACGGGGGCGGGTGGCGGCGTCCGGGCTGATTCGGGCGGGCGGGGAGCGGTCGCAGGCCGAGCTGGGCAGCTCGGGACCGGTCCGGACCCGGTTTGGGCCCGTTTAGGGCCGGTCCCAGGGCCGGTCTGGACCGGTCGGGGGCGGTCTGGGACCGGGTCGAGGCGCGGTCTGGGCGACTGGACCCGGTCTGGACCGACCAGGACCGGTGCAGGCGGTCGGCGCGTGCAGCCAATCGAGTCGCGGCTTTGGGACCGGTGCAGAGTCCAGGCGGCCTGGTCAGGCCCAGCTGGGCGGTCAGGGGCACAGGGCGGCCCTGGACCCAGGTCACGGGTGAGCCGGAGTCGACTCGGCGGGCTCGGGGCCGGCACTAGGGGAGGGCGGACCGGGCGTGGCGGGTGGTCCCGGGCGGCTCGGTGAGCGAGATGGGAGCGGGCGATTCGCGCCGAGTCGGCTCAGCGGGAATCGTCCGATCTTCTTTTCGTTTCTTTTTCTTTTTAGGGCTGGCGGCGGGCGAGCGGGCGGCGCACGGCGATGGAAAGCGGTTTGGGGCGGCGTCCCTGGTTCGAAGAAGGCGCAGGCGTCGCGGCGGCGGGGAGAAGGCGGGCGAGCAGGGCTGGAAGCGGCGGCGCGGCGCGCGGCGCAGCGCGGCAGTGGCGGTTGCGGCGGCGTCCGTGGATAGGGACTGGCGGCCTTGCGCGTGCGATGGCGCGCAGCTTTAGGGCGGCGATGGCGACGGCGTCCCGAGGTCGGCGGCGGCGGCGGCGGCTAGCGCGCGGCGGAGCCTAGAGGCGGCTTAGCGATGGCGCTTGGAGCGGCGGCGATGGCGGCGGCGTTCAGCGAGCCCGGAGATAGGGCAAAGGGAGTGGCGGCGGAGGCGGCGGCGCGCGCGGCGCGCGGCGTCGCGGTTGGACTCCTTCCCTAGCTTTCCATGAGCAGCCACTCGAGAAGAGGATCTTCCTTCTTTTTCTCAAATGACGGCTAGGGTTTGTGGGGGGGTCCCTTCCCCTCTTATAGAGCCCTTGGTGGGCCAAGAGAGAAAAGGGCCCACTTGAGGCCCACAACCCACACCCATACTCATAGAAATAGAATAAAAGGTTCACAAAGAAGGATGGGCTTCACAAATGGGATCCCGAAAAGGGAAGAACCCACCCGGAAGCCTAAAGGGAGAGAAGAAATAAACGAGGACCCGCTTAAACACGTGCGGGTCAAAAGGTCCATAATAAAGAAATAAAGAAGTAAAGATAAGCGGATAGATCCGCGCGCGCAAAAGGGCTCCTCCGGCGCCGTGGTATCGTGTCTTGGTGGCGACCGGGGTCGTACGCCACCAGCCGATAACCTCATCTAGACTCACCTTGTCCAAATCACCATACTCCTCCAGAGAAAGCATGAGAGCGTCAAATTTAGAAGGCGTCGCCCTCAAAATCGTCGTACCACTTCTTTCTCTTCCATCATCTCTCCCAAATTTTGCAAATCGGAGATGATGTGCATGAATTTCATCGCAAAATCCATGATGGAGTCAGCCTTGGCCATAGTGAGCATTTCCAAGTCTCGCTTCAAGCCTTGAATGCGGGACTGAATCACTTTGTCCACGCCAAGATTCCGCTGCCACAAAATCTCCCAATTCTCTTTTGCCGTCTTCTTGGCATCAAGAATCACTAATTGATCTTCCGGAACAGCGCTGATGATGGCAGAGATTGCTAAGAGGTCCTTCTTCGTGACGTTCTCACCTATGATTGCTTGCCATAAATCATGCGAATCTAAATATACCTCCATGGCCATGGACCATACACAATAGTTTGTCTTTGAAAGTTGGGGAAACGGCACCAGTGTTGTCAATTCTTCGCCATCAGTCATCTTCTTCGCCATGCTTAATTCTTCAGAAAAAATGACAAGGCTGTGATACCAATTGTTGGCCTGTCGAAGACCTGGAATCTCTCAAGGAAGTTCTCACAAAAGAAGTTCCTCGTGAAGGAAGAAGATGGAGACTAATTCCATAAATCGTAGAAGAGAGATTCACAGGGTAGAGAAGAAAATAACAAAAAAGTTCATTCATATTACTTCGGGCAAAACATCTATCCCTTTAAATAGAAGAGACCAGTAGGAGAAAGAGAGAGAAAGTAGAAGGGCGTCTCTAACCAACTCCAATGCCACCTGTCACGGTGTTTGTGGTGGCAGCCGCATCACCGTCATAACTACTGGAGACGGACGGCCACGATCATTATGCGGAAGTGAAAACTAACTACCCGAAAGCAAAACGGAAACAAACAGTTATTTGCAGGAGGCAACTTCCGCAGAAGCGTCGTTCTCCTGCGTCGTTTGGAGAGGACTGGAAGGAACCCTTCATCCCCCTCTTTTAGTAGTCAACACGCCTATCCTTTCCTCCCTATCGGAGGTAGTTTTCTACTCTCACAATTTTGAGCGATAGAAAGATGGGGGCTGGGCCGTCTATGGAGAGGTTGTTGTATGACAGCGTCCGTGCGGGCGAAGATCTGAGGGTCAGATATCTCCACGGGGAAGGCGTTCGCATCAACGTAAATACATCCCGCTTCCCTCCGGCTTTCTCTCTCTCTCTTCACCGCACGACTTTAAATTGGCATCATCTTGTCTGTTTGACACCATCTTCTCAGTGGATGCGCTCCTCGGGAAAGACGCCACTGATCGTCGCCTGCTCCTCCGCCAATCGTCTACATGTCGCCAAGACCCTCATCGAGTTAGGGGCTGACGTGAATTATTACAAGCCAGGTCACTCTCCCTCTCATCGCTCGTAAATTACGTCAAGAGAATGACACAGTACTGATTACAATTATAGGGGTACTATGTTGAGCTGTCTCAGCTCTGAACGGCATTTTTCCCAGCAGAGCGTTACCTTGGAAGAAACGCACGAGTGTTTCAGCTGAAGTAATGCCCAAACGTTACGGAAACGCCAGGTCTGCTCTTGCCAGGCGTAACGTGTAACTCCCTCTGCTTGTGTGATTTGCTGCCCCATATAAAGGGCTCCATATGTATGAAACAAACATAAAAAGTGAGTAGAGTTCTTCCTTCTTCTCTGCATTCTTCTCTCCTGAGTGTATTTCTGAAGTAGCTAGAGGCTTCTCAAAGCCTACATACTATTGGAACTGCTATTTGAAATGCCGCCCAACGAGGGCTGGAAGAAACCGTTATCCTACTTCTTTCATATGGGGGTAATCGACCCATCTCTGCATCACCAGTTCCAGTCCAAATACAAAAGATCTCTCCATCTCTGCGACTGAGCATTGATATATTCAGTCACAGGAAGAAATCTTTTTGAGTCTCGGTGGCTTCTCATATGATCGGTTTTTTTCTTTTGCAATGCATCGTTCTAGCGAACCCACTTCTCGGCGGCGACAAGTCCAACGGTGGGAACCCACTAGACCGTGCTCGACGAGGATGTTACACTGGCGTAGTTCGCGCCATCGAGGTTTAATAACTAGAGAATTTCCGCCCTGTAATCGTAGGAAAAACTCCAGTATTTGACAACGAAATTAGTCGTCGATGATTTGCCTCTCAACAGACTAATTCAGTAGTGCCAAAGATTTTCGCGTCAGCACGATTTTAATGATCAGTAGAGCTGGAAATGATGCAGGACGAGGGATGCAGGCCCTCGTACTCGATCAATGAGACACAAGGTCCGGTGGATGGGGCAGTCGGCCCGATTCAAAACAGTGTAGTAACCTACGACTCTAGGTCAATTTCCTAATCTAAGTACAAGCAAGCGCACCAAGAGGCAACGTCAACTCCGAACAACCCGGGAAAACACTCGACGATGGTAAACTAAGACCCGGTCGGTCCACGTCCGGATAGACGGCGGAACAGTCATCGTGAGAAGGCCAACAATGGCTGCTCACGATCAGTGGCGGGTCTGACATGGCGTCAGAAATCTCGATCCTAATACCCGTTCTATCCTGTCTACATTCGTCTGAGGGCAGTGGAAACAAGACGAAGAAACCCTTCGAAAGGTGATTAAACTGACATAGGGAAGGGTATGGAGCTAAACTTCGGGGCTGTGTAGCCCGATGGGTCGTGACAGGCGGAGAGTTGGCGCGGGCAGAGGCGTCCGGTGGAGAGCGATGCTAATGACTAGAATTCGGACCCGTCCGGTTGGTGGCGTCGTCGTCGGTGGCAGGTCGGTTATCAACTACCCGAGGTTCCACCGAAACCCCGACAAAGTCAACAGAGAACTTCCGCTCTAGGAGGGGGAGGGAGGAGAATATGCAGACCCTCAGCACGGTCGCGTTAGCAGAGGGGGTCCACGCGCAGCAAGAATAGCAGGTGCAGGAGCCGAGGGCGAAGAGAGAGAGAGAGGGGGAGGTGAGGAGGCAGTCGCAATACGGATTTGGAGGGAAAACAAGCGCAGGGAAATAAGGAGAGCGGTTACGGGAAGGAGGGGGTGAAGGAGGGGGTGCAGCAGGACAGTGTGGTAGTTGCGCGGGTGAAATGTGGGTAGGGTGTAGAGAGAGGAAGAGAGCAGTAGCGGTGCAGTTTAGGGCGTATCACAGTGTCGAGGGGAGGTTCGTGGGCGACGGGAGGGTGGAAGGTCGTGGCAGATGACGGGGAAGGCAGTGCAAGAGCGTGAAAAAGGTGTAGGCGAGGAAAGAGAACGACGGAAGAGGTGCGTGCGTATGGCGAAAGTGATAGGGTCGCGAAATCCACGATGGCGCGTACCTTATGCGTCGATCAGGCGTTCGGGTCGGGTGTAGTCGTCCTCTTCACTGACGGCGAGGTGTTTCGGAGCATCTCGGGGAGGAGGGGGGGTCGACCGCAAGCGAGCTCCGCAGGTTCCTTCCTTCCAACAGGCTTCACTCACGGGTTATTCACCCTCAAGCGCGCGTATGTATCCCACGCGATACCGGACTACATGGGAAAACTACCGGATGGGACGTGCAGGGATACCCACGTCTTCTACCAACACGAGGTCCCCCCTCCGTCTCTCTTCCGTGATGGATCTCGACGCTGCCGAGGTGCGGAACTTCGCGAGGGTCGGTGGCGTTCGTGGCGCGGTCCTTCGCGTCGGTCTAGAGGGAAGTAGATAACGTAGGATGAGGATAGGGGGGGAGGAGGGAAGGCAGTAGGAGGAGCCCCTCCCAAAGCACGGAAGGGCGTTGCAGGTCGTCTCCACGTGGTGACAAAGGGGAGGGTCGCGACGCCTGTTTGGGTTTCACCACGCTGAACTTTCCTCTCTTCAGACCATTCCGCACTTCACGCAGGCGGGCGTTGGCTGGAGGGGAATCCTCTCCTTCTCGTCGTCCCACGATATTCCTCTCCTTCCTCTCCTTCTCCACCCTTCTAACAGCCTAAGAGCGGAAACAACTACGGAACTCGTATCAAACGTAACGGCGCAAAAACATTCACTAGGGTTGAGGGGAGGTCCTACCCTCCCTTATATAGGGCCCACAAGTGCGCTAAGGGAGGATGGACATACTTCAGGCCCTCTCCTTTGGGGTTTAAGTGGGCCTCCCGAACAGGGACCCACATAAACCCAAAGGAAACAAACAAAAACACACACATAAGCGGGTCCGCTAACGCAAATGCGAGACCCCGTAATCCAAGGAAAAGGGGAAGAAAAGAAGAAGAAGAAGAAGAGGTTGGGGTCGTATCGCGGCTAGGCCGCGTGCCAAAACCCGGGCTCCTTCGTCATCGCTCGTCGACCGGGTTGAACTCGGGCTGCCGGTGTCTCGTGGGCTACTGGCGGTGGGCCTCGCTCGCCAGCAGGAAATTTATCTATTGTTATTTTCAGGACAAAATCTGCTTCTTTTCCGGTTGGCTAAGTGATAACATGCATTTATAACTTGAATTATTATCATAATTGACTCATATTCATGCTTATTTTATGTGAATATGATGCATGTTATCATACTTTTTAGGAATTTTCTCCATTGGCATGTCATTTCACTAAAGTTGATATTTATGCATAAATTAGGGATAATTTCATGCTTAATAGATGATTAATCTTTTGTTTAAATTGATTGAAATTAATCTCTGTTATTGAATGATTTTTGACTTTAGTAAATGTTTAGAAGGATGATTTCATGATGAATTTATGATTTAGAATGTTTAATGAGAAATGATTCAAGTAAATTCTAATTCATCTTGATTTCTTCTTTCTAAATATATTTTAAATGACATGATATTAAAAAGAAAAGAATGATCCAATAGAGAAAATTTGGATTCAAAAGGAGTTGTATATTATAAGATATGATTTTTTGAAGTTTATGCCTTTTTTTGATTTTTATTTGATTTTTAAATTGATTTTTTATAAATTTTTCCTATTTAAAATCGCGAAAAAGGGGGTTTTTACTTGCAGGCTGACGTGGCGAGCGGCGGCTGACGTGGCGCGCGGGACCGCCTCGAGGTGCGACGCGGCACCTTAGGCCAAGTGGCAGAGCCCGGGTGGCCCACGCGAGGCGCAAGTGGCGCTGACGCGTGGCAGGAGGCCACGCAGACGGGCCCACGCGGATGCCCGTGAGGGGCGCCACGTGGCAGGTAACGCTGGTAAGTGGAGGGCCCACGGGTTAGTGGGCCCTGGTTAGTTATTTGGGGCGGTAAAGCAAATGCGTTACCGCACCCCCCTATTTAACCGCAACAAACGCGGTTATTTTCTCCGTGTGGGACTATGTTCCCACACGGTCTTACCTGTGCAGGACACGTGGCAGCCTACCGAACGTCGGATGCGATCAAGACGGCTAAGATCACGTGGACCTTAGTCCACACGATCAGAAAATCAGCACGTGCGTTAATCTCACTTTAAGTGGACGCTATCGGAGCGCTTACTTGACGCCACGTGGCGACATGAGAAGTGTCAGATCGTCATCAAAAACGGATACCGCTTGATTGCGATCAGACCGTCTATTCTCGTGACGCTTCATCGGACGATTCAGAGGTTTCGTGGAAGAACTCCACGATTGCGGTCCGATCGAGCCGCGATCGGGGAGCGTACGTGGTGGAATCGTCTCCAATCGATCGGACGGCGATCGACGAGTGACCAGGATCACGATCGTGGCCCGATCGCGGCACGATCGTGGTGAAAATCATGGCCATTTCAAAGAAAAATTGAAGCAAAATCATGGCTTGGTCAAGGCCAATCCGAAAGCTACGTCGTCACCAAGTAAAACCGCCCCCACGACGCTTCAAATCCGCCCCCACGACCGCTTCAATTGCCCACGAAATTGAGCTAAATTTCTCTTTAAAAACCGATATATTTCTCTCTTGTTCTTGAATTTTTGATCGATTCGTGAAGGAATTAAGAAAATTTCGAGGAAGATCTCTAGTTCATCGTGATCCCCCTACAATTAGACTCGATTGCAAAGCAATTGGAGCGGGATTGATCGCGAATTTCTCCTTGATTTCATCGAATTTTCCTCTTAAATTTCGAGCATCCGCGAGGAAGAATCTGAGCGAATTTGCTTCAATCCACGAGAATTGAAGCCCCATTCTTGCGGCAATCAGGGTTAGTAGTGAGATTCAATCGATTATCAGGAGGTAATTTGAGTTTTAATTAGATTTAGAAGTTTAACTTTTGCAAATTAGTTCATAGTGTTCTTTATTTTCCCTAATTTTAGATCCAAAAAGTCGCTGATTTTCAAAATAGGATATCGCTTTGAATATAATTCCAAATCACTTAATTTCTCTTTTCATCAGCTTTTGGTGGATTGCAAATTCATCAAATTCTGAGCTCATTTGACCCTCCAATTTGACGTTTGACCAAGGACTGTTCATCTTTCATCAGAAGTCAAATGTTGATTTTCGGGGTCAATTACTTTTGATTTACAAATTAGAATTTGATAATTTTGGTCTTGTTAGATTTCTCTGGTTCTTAGCTTTCTATTGACATAGAAATTGCAAGATTTGGATTTCATTTGGTCATTCAATTTGAAGATTTCCTCTGAGGTGTTAATTTCGGGGATTTTCTAATAGTTGATTTTCAATAATTCATAATAAATCCGTTTCTTACCCAAAAATTACGAAATATATATCAATAAATTTCATTTTCTCTCTAGTTTTCAAATATATAATTTTCATAATCTTCCGACTCTGTTTGATTCTCTGATTTTGCAGAATACCTATTGTTAGTCAAAGTCAATGCTTTGACTTTGACTTTTGATTTTTCTCAGTCAAATCCGAGATTTCAATTCTTAAAACTTATTATTTAGCTTATTTATATCATTTCCATTCCTTATATCTTATTTTCTCTTATTTAAAACTCCTTTTAAACCTAAGTTTGACCAGGTCAACTCTACGATTGAAGTCAACCCTTCTCTCTGTGGATCCACCCGATACTTACACAATACTTGATTATTATATCTTATCTTTGTGAGTTCGATTTTATAAATTTAGTTTGACCATTGTCATTGTGTTTTAGCAACGCACGAAAACGACACGTCACTAAGGTATTTCTTGGGGACCAATTCGCAGAACTCAATGACAAGAAGAATATGAGGAGTTAGTTGCCTTAGAAAAATTTACGGAGTCAAGTAATATCTCAATATCCATTACGTTGTGCTGAACAGATGGGCTGTCGTTCTACCAGGGGACTCTGCTCTTTCTACGACCATTCCGAGGCAACTGAAGTTTGCTCTCTACCACGACCGATAGGTGGATTTACTCTGTCTCATTAAGATATCATGTTTCAAACCTTTTTAAATTCACCTTGCAATCGCTAAAATCTTCGGAGAAATCTGATGAATGAGTGAATGACAGTTTTGCACTTCTCGGGCAGTTTCACAAGCTCCCAAGTTGAGTTTTTTTCTATTGCTTCTAACTCTTCTTTCATTGCTTTTCTCCATACTTCCTCTTTTCATTTCTATTTTGTAGGATGTAGGTTCTTCTCCAGAGAAAAGACATGCTTCATCCTCCTCTGTTGCTTGTGTTTCATCATAAATCTCTTGTAATGATCTGAATCTCTCGGGTCTATCTTCTTCTGAAGATTGATCTTGATCTCTCTGCTCATCAAGAATACATCAAGAATTATAGGCAAAAGTTTTAAATAAATAAAATTTAACCATTAAATATAATTAGGGAAAAAATAATCATAGAATTTCAAGAAATCATCTCTCTCCCTCTCTCCCTCTCTCTCCCTCGCTCTCTGTCCTTCGCTCCCTCGCTCTCTCTCTCCCTCGCTCTCTCTCTCTCTATCCCTCCCTCTCTCTCTCCCTCGCTCCCTCTTTCTCTCTTTCTCCCTCTCTGTCCGTCCTCCCTCGTTCTCTCACTCTCTCTCTCTCTCTCTTTGTCCGTCCGTCCCTTCGTTGCTCTCTCTCTCTCCCTCCCTCACTCTCTCTCTCTCCCCCTCCGTCCCTCCCTCCCTCACTCTCTCTCCCTCTCCCTGCGTCCCTCCCTCTCTGTCTCTGTCACTGTCTCTCCCCCTCCGTCCCTCCCAACCTCCCTCGCTCTCTCTCTCTCCCCACCGTTCGTCCGTCCCTCTCTGTCCTCCTCCCGCTCTCCCTTCCGCCACCCTCTCTCTCTCGCCGGGCGGAAGAAGAAAAAACATTCTTCGTGCGCCGCCGTGTTACCTTCCGCCGTTAAAATATCTCTCCCTCCCTATTTCTCTCTCTCTCCCTCTCCCTCCGTCCCTCCCTCTCTAGCGTTTTGGTAACGTTTTGGTATTCTCTAGCGGCAGGATACTTCAAGACTCTAGACTATAGTGGATAATCTTGGCGGCTGGGTCGGCCCGACTGTGGGTCCCCTGGTCGGGCTGCCGTACTTCGTCGGAAAGCCCGGCTATAGGAGGGCTGACCACTCCCCGAGTAGTATAGTATTGACCTTTTCTGTCAGGGCAAGGATTCCTTGTCTGGACGGGAGAAATGAAAGGAGAAAGCGAATAAAAATGTTGGAGTTGGATGACGGAAATCGATAGAGGAAAGAACCAGATGAATTTTACTGAAGATTTTTCTTGGAAGTTGCTTTAGAAAAATAAAACTTAGGGAAGAAGGGAAAACGAACGCTCGGACCAGAAATAAATAAAAAACTGGGCCGATACTTCTTCGACCCACCTTCCGCGAAATTTACTGCCAGTCTCCGTCTGAACTTCGTGACCGGTGACGGAGGTGAGCCTCATGAATTGATGCTCGCGACCAGTGCTGCAGAGTATATATGTTTCAGTCACCGAAGAAATTGCCATCTGCCCCAACTAAACGCGGAAATGCCTCACAAATAGGCCGATGCTCTCCCCCTCTTTTAGTAGTCAACACACCTATCCTTTCCTCCCAATCGGAGGTAGTTTTCTACTCTCACAGTTTTGAGCGATAGAAAGATGGGGGCTGGGCCGTCGAAGGAGAGGTTGTTGTATGACAACGTCCGTGCGGGCATAGATCCGACGGTCAGATATCTCTACGGAGATGGCGCTCGCATCAACGTAAGTACATCCCGCTTCCCTCCGGCTTTCTCTCTCTCTCTTCACCGCACGCCTTTAAACTGGCATCATCTTGTCTGTTTGACACCATCTTCTCAGTGGATGCGCTCCTCGGGAAAGACGCCACTGATCGTCGCCTGCTCCTCCGCCAATCGTCTACATGTCGCCAAGACCCTCATCGAGTTAGGGGCTGACGTGAATTATTACAAGCCAGGTCACTCTCCCTCTCATCGCTCGTAAATTACGTCAAGAGAATGACTCAGTACTGATTACAATTATAGGGGGTACTGTTGGAACTGCTATTCGAAATGCCGCCAAACGAGGGCTGGAGGAAACCGTTATCCTACTTCTTTCATATGGGGGTAATCGACCCATCTTTGCATCACCAATTCCAGTCCGTCGAACTTAGGACAAATACAAAAGATCTCTCAGTCTCTGCGACGGAGCATCGATATATTCATGTCACAGGAAGAAAAATCTTTTGGAGTCTCGGTGGTTTCTCATCTGATGGGTTTTTTTTTCTTTTCCAATGCATTGTTCTAGCGAACCCACTTCTCGGCGGCGACGAGTCCAACGGTGGGACCGCACTGGACCTTGCTCGACGAGGATGTTACACTGGCGTAGTCCGCGCCATCGAGGTTCGATAACTAGAGAATTTCCGCCCTGTAATCGTAGGAAAAACTCCAGTATTTGATAACGAAATTAGTCGTCGATGATTTGCCTCTCAACAGACTAATTCAGTAGTGCCAAAGATTTTCGCGTCAGCACGACTTTAATGATCAGTAGAGCTGGAAATTTATCTATCGTTATTTTCAGGACAAAATCTCCTTTTTTTCCGGCTGGCTAAGGTATTTCTCGGGGACCAATTCGCAGAACTCAACGGCAAGAAGAATGTGAGGAGTTAGTTGCCTTAGCAAAATTTACGCAGTCAAGTCATATCTTAATATCCGTTACGTTGTGCTAAACAGATGGGCTGTCGTCCTACCAGGGGACTCTGCTCTTTCTACTACCATTCCAGAGCAACTGAAGTTTGCTCTCTACCACGACCGACAGGTGGATGTATCTGTCTTATTGAAATATCCTGTTTCAACCCTTTTTAAATTCACCTTACAATCGCTAAAATCTTCGGAGAAATCTGATGAATGAGTGAATGACAGTTTTTTCTCCCGTTTTGTATCCTGTTACAGTCGCCGAGACCTCTTAAGGTCGTGTCCCTCGAGAAGTTTCATGTCCATCAACCCAACTTCCTCTTACCAGACCCGGAGCTGGTTCTCTCGCCCAAGTCATTTGGCATGGACCTTCAACCTTGAAATCCCCTATTTGTTTTTTTCGAGAACCATGACTGTTATTTCTTTAATTTTTGCATTTATTCTGATCAGGCAATCAGCTCAATTTTCTTTCGGGAGAAGAGGGTGACAACGAACAGCTGAAGCTCCTCTACGATGTCTGCAGGGGAAGAACTGAGGTAAATCCCTTATGTTTCCGTACCTCAAAATGTTGAGGTAAATCCCTCATTTCAAAATTTACGCAGCAGAAATTATACCTCAGGGAGACATTAGTGCGTAGGTGGGGAAAGTTTAATTGGAGAGAGGGGAGATAACGTGGAGAGAAAAACAGTCCATAAATTAGGCGACCGTCGCTCGTAAAGAAACCCATTAAATGGGGGAGTTCCTACATCACATGCTGAGATCGGCTGACCTATAAATAGAGACCTACCACTCCTGTTTAGATAAAACCCTTCGAGTGTCCTTTTTTCATGTAGTTCCATGGTTCCCGTGGAGATAAAATTTGGGTTATTTTGTATGGGCTTTTAGTGATCCAAACCTGGAGTCTTGTTTCTTCTCGTTTGTTTTGTCTAGAGCAGCTTCGATACCAGGGCTATTCAACATTGGGTCTGAGAGTTGAAATTGTTGAGTTTTTTCTATTCTTGTTTTCTTCGATCAATCCCTGTAAGGGTTGGTGGGTACATAGTTTTTCGTCGTTATTTTATGGGTACGTGTCGCTGTAGGGCCTAGTCCGTTGCCAGGCGGCCGTAAGTTTGGTTCGTCGGCAGTTACGGTTAGCGCCTGTAAATCTTGTCGCGTTTTCTCTCTGTGAAATTATGCTTTGTGCGCGGATTCTCTCGTCTCTTTTCTGAGTGAAAGAGCAGAGAGTCCTTGATCGTTCTCTGTGAGCGGCGAGGGAAGAGCTAGTCCTACACAGATTTTATCTTCCGTTCGTCGCACCTTCCTGTATTGATGTTCAATTAAATATCTCCGTCTATGTACATTCATTCTCTTTCTGTGATTCTCCTGGAAATTTTAGAAAGAGGGATCTTGATTATAACATAAATAAATGAAAATATTGTGGACTCGTAATGACGCGATGTTCTTTGCCGTGAACAGACTATTGATCCGTTATCAGGATCGATGACTAGGGCAACGCCCCCACGATGGCCACCGTCATCGCCAATGACTGCTAGCGTGCCCGTGAACTTACAAGAGAAGCATGAGATAGCTATGGCGACAGCTGCCTCAATCAAGTCTGCTGTAGAAGAGGGAGTACCGCTATCTGAGGTCAGCTTTAACAGCCCTGAATTGCTGACAGGCTTCAACACGATTTCGCCAGCAGGCACGCCCAATAACCTTGCGATGGCAACTGTTCGGCGGTCAAGTGGGTTGAACGCCTCGTGTGTGATATGCAATGACGCACCTATTGAAGTGGTGCTGATTCCCTGTGGGCACTTGGTCGGATGCAAGGCCTGCCTTACTGAGGTAAAGATGAAAAATTTTGGCTGTCCCCTTTGTCGTGCCCGAATAAAGCAAATAATGAAGATCTATACTGTATGAGGATAAATCTGTGGACGAAAACAGGGACAATATTTGTACAGTCGTCTTCCTCTCGTTCTCAACTAGTTTAATCTTTGTCCAGAGCATATGTAGCCGTGTGGACCATGTCGGTTTAATAATACTGTCCACAGATTTATTTCGTATGATCGGTTTTTTGGAATTTATTTGCTAGTTTTCCATCAAATTGATTTTTAAGTATGTCGAAGTGTGTGGGGGGTTTTTCTTCATATACAGTTTAAATATTGATTCTAATTGATCCATCATGCGTATACAACATGGAAATGTAGCGCATATTCCAAAAAATGACCATCTCAATTTTCTTTTGCCTTGTAAATTAAATGACATAATAATGGGTCAATCGAGACCGGCTCAAAAACTTTTGGCAATTCAAATATTTTTCATACCCATTTTTGACATTTTGACGATTGAAAATTGAAAATATCTCTCATTGTGAAGTGGTCAAGAAAGATTTTTGACCATCTGAGACTCCAAAGAGTATAGGAGTATAACTTTTGAAATATCCACTGCATACATTTGGGAGATATTTAATAGATTAGAGTGGAAAACTAGTCATCGAACATGGTGTCGCTATACCGTGCCGTTAGGGAAAGACTTTCTGACTAACGAGGCACTAGGTGTGAGGCATCCATCTCGAAGCATTTTTAACTATCTCCTCAATTTTAGTCAGGTATTGTAACTTCTATAAAATTGATCGAAACAAGGATGCAACCAAAGAGATTGGTTTCATGAATCAAATCTAAGAAACAGTAAAAAAAATACACAAGAAACCCCATAATTGAGATGGTAAGGCAAAGGTAAAAATTCTATGAAAGAGACATAGGGAAGAGATCCTTAAAAATCACAAGAAGTAAAAATGGGGATAAAAATAAAAGAGAACTGACAAGAGAGAAGATAAAGGCATTTGGGACTGTAGGTAAAATGTTGGTATAAGAGACACAAAGAGAAGACAGAAAGAGAAGTGAGATGATGATGAGTGTTGATGATGCAGGACGTGGTTGTGAAAACCCTCGTGCCTGATCAATAGAGCTGAGGCTGACTGAAGATAGCCGGTCAAACCTAAACCTATGGGTAGGCAAATCTTGGACCCTAAAGTTTGCTACCTAACCTAAACCTAAGTGCAAGCAGGCGTGTCGATTAGCGGAGTCGACACCGGGTGACACGGGGAAACTCGCGATGATGGATAGGGTGAGATCCTCTCAATCCACGTACCGGAGGCGTGGAAGTCACTCGTCGTGGAGTAGCTCGAAGGCTGCAGCCCACGCTAAGTACTAGACCTGACGTACGCGTCAGAAGTCTCAAACCTATACGCGTACTACCCTACCTACGTCGTCCGACGGCGGTGGAGATGAGTAAAGGAAATGCTTCGAAAAGTAATTAACTTTGAAAGAGGGGTTGAAGCTAACCTGCGGGGCGGGGTGCCCGGTGGGTCGTGGCATAGTAGAGAGTCGGCTCGGCAGTGTCGACCGAAGAAGGGGAGACGACGACGTGGAGCGGCAAAGTCCTCGACGCGAGAGGGCAATCAGTTCGGCAAGTAGGGAGAGTCGATGGGTTGGGCACATCAGGATAGTGGCAAGAGAGAAGGGCCCCGGCAGACTGAATCAACGTGGTGAAATCGGGGCGATATGAACGGACCGGGGCGGCGTTGGACAAGCCAGTCTGGCGGATCGAGTGGATCGGGTCGGGCCGGCTGGCAGCGCTGGCTGGTCGGGTCGGTGCGGAATAGAGTGGTGATGCAGACAAACCGCGACTAGCCGATTGGCCCGGTCAGGTCGGACTGGATAGTCAACCTAGGGGGGGGGCGGTCAACCCAGATTGATGCTAAACTGGATCGGTGGGCGGGATCGTGGCGAATCGTGTGGGTGCGTCCAGGGCCCAGTCGCTGAATCGGCCAAGAAGCAGGGGAGGAACGTGTCTCAGGCCTGGGTGCGGCCGCGTTCCGGAGCAGAGAAGGTGGTAGGCGCGTCCTGAGCAAATGCGGGCGTGGCCAGGGCGAATTCAGGTCAGCGTGTTTGTGCGCGACCGGGAATCACCCACGATGATCCAAGTAGGTGCCAGGATGGCGTGGGCGAGGCTGGTTGGCAAGGGTGGAGTTTCAGCGTGGCGACGGTGGGGAATTTCGGTCGAGGACAGAAGGCCGGGCGCAGGAGGGGATGGCCGGGCGCAGGAGGGGATGGCCGGGCGACAGAATGGATTAGGCAGGGCAATGGCAGAATTCGGCAAGAGCTTGCGATGGGTTGAACTCCTGCAGGGCGTGAGAAGGAGGTTGAATTCGTGGCTGGTAGTATTCCGCGGCAGCTTGAAATCCGCGGAAGGTTGAATTCTGCGGAAATGGTCAGGCCAGGCTCAAGGTTGGGGCACAGTCGAAGAGGGCGCGGCTGGGCGTGGGTGGAGGGTCGTCGACGAGGTGTAGGAAGGGTGCGTCGAGTTGATTCAGGTAGGGTAGCAGAATGAGGACGGTGGGCGGTGAGGTGACAATGGATTCGATAGGGGAATAAATTCGCAACGGGATTCGTGAGGAATGAATTCGCGTAGGGGGGGAATGAGAGCGTGTGAGCGGCGAATGTGGGGAAGCAATTTGGGGCGACGGGGAGGTGTTGGTGAGGATGAACCAGTGCAGATGGCGTTCAATCAATGGAATTTGGGAATTAGGTGTTCGGGCGCGGGACGGCGCGAGGATGGCTGGTTAGAGAGAGAGAAAGGGAGAGGCGGGGGTGACGAGCCTGAGGCGTGGAAGAAGGGAAGTCGGTAGTTGTCCTCAGCGGCTCGCAATCCTGCTCGTAGTCCGCATTCCGTGATCCGAATTCATAAAATTCGCAGTTCCATGACATCAGCGGACGAAGGTGGGGCTTTGGCAGGGAGGTGTGGAGTTAATTTCGGTGAAGCGGCGGTTGAATTTCGGTGGCGAGACGGCAGAATCAGTAGAGGGTGGGCTGAAGTTTGCTGGGAAACGGTGGAGCGGAAATGGTATCTGGAGGGATCGCCGGGAAAGAGAAGTTTTGTGAGCGGAATGGCCGGAAGTTGGGGAGACTGGGCGTCGAGTTGGTGTCGGCGAGATGCTGGGAAGGGAATTTGGAGGGTCGCAAGATGCCAAATTGTCTGCGATTCAGTCGGGAGGTCGGATTGAGGGGCTAGTGATCGGACGGATTTGGTAGGGGGTCGCGGTAGGGGGATGGAATCCTGGCGTGTGACGGAGTGGAGATGGAGCACGCGGGGTGAATTCCGCGGAAGAAGTTTGGCGTGGGTGAGGCTAGAAAATTTAAGAAGAGGGACGCGTACACGGTCGCGGGATAAGTTCGGAGTATTGTGGGGGAGAGGATGGTGGTCGTCAAACACACAAAATGTAGGTCAAACAAAATTTATAAAACGTAACTCATAGAGATAAAGATATGAAATCAAGTAATGTGCAAGTATCGGGTCTATCCACAGAGAGCAGGGTTGACTTTAATTTCAAAGTTGACTTGGTTAAACTTAGGTTTAGAAGAGGTTTTAAAGAAGTGAAAATAAGATGTGATGAATGTAAATGATATAAATAGACTAAATAAGAAGTTTTAAAAATTGAAATCTCGGATTTGATAGAGAAAAGTCAAAGTCAAAGTGTTGACTTTGACCAACAGTACGTGTTTTATAAAATCTGAGAATCAAAAGGTGTCAGAAGATTACAAAAATTATATATTTGGAAACTAGAAAGAAAATAAAATTTATTGATATAAAATTCGTGACCTTTGGATAAGAAATGGATTTACTATGAATTATTGAAAATCAAATATCACAAAATCCTCGAAATGAACACCTCCAGAGGAAATCTTCAAATTGACCGGTCAAATGAAATCCAAATCTTGTAATTTATATATCAATGGAAATCTAAGAACTAGAGGAATCTAAAGAAGCCAAAATGATCAAATTCCGATTTGTATTTTAAAAGAAATTGACCCCGAAAGTTAACGTTTGAATTCTGATGAAGAATGAATAGTACTCGGTCAAACGTCAAATAGAAGGGCCAAATGAACTTGGATATCGACAAATTTGCTATCCACGGAAAGCTGATGAAAACAGAAATCTAATAAAACTAAAATCAAGTGATTTGGAATTATAATCAGAGAGATATACTATTTTCAAAATCAGCAATTTTTCGGACTAAAATTTGGGGAAAATGAAGAATACTAAGAACTAATTTGCGAAATTAAACTTCTAAATACAATAAAAACTCAAATTACCTCTTGATAATCGATCGAATCTCACTATTAAACCAATTTCCGCAAGAATGGGGCTTCAATTCACGTGGATTGAAGCGAATTTGCTCGATTTCTTCCTCGCGGACGTTCGGAATTCGAGGGGAAAATTCGATGAAATCAAAGAGGATTTCGTGATAAATCCCGGTCTAATTGCTTCGTAATTGAGTCTAAATGTGGGGGGGATCATGAAGAGCTTAAGATTTTACTCCAAATTCGCTTAATTGCTTCACGAATCAATCAAAAGTTGAAGAACAAAGGAGGGATACATCATCTTTTTAAAGGGAAATTTCGCCCGATTTTTGGGGCCGTTTGATCTGGTCGGGACTTGGGATTGATGGCAACTATTGCATGGCGATTGTGGCCCATCACTTGGCGGTGGTCATGGCCTCAATTTCACGATGAATCAGCCCCGATCGCGGGGCGGTTAGGCTACGATCGCGGGGCGGTCGGGCCACGATCGCGCGGCGGTCGGGCCACGATCGCAGGGCGGTCGGGCCACGATCGCGGGGCGATCGGGCCACGATCGAACCGCGATCGTGAGCCACGATCGTGAGTCAAGTTTACTCGCTGTCGTCCGATCTTCGTCGCTCGATCGTGATGGCTCCACTCCATTCTCATGCATCGTCCGTTTGATGGAGATCTAACGCTCAGGAAAGCTCCACGCGTCACCACGGTGAGAGGACGATCGAGTTGCATCGTGGCCGTTTGATCGCAATCATCTGCTTATTTTAAGGTCATCGATTTGATGAAGATCGGGAGCTTCTCAAGACGCCACGTGTTGTGAGGTAAGCCGTTCGATTGCGTTCACTTACGAATTATTTCCCGCATGTGCTCCATTGATGATCGCATCGACTTGGGTCCACACGATCTCCGCCATCCGATCGCATCGGACGCCTGGCGTGTGTTCACGTCGCCTGCAAAGGTTAAACTCCGTGGGAACTTAGTCCCACACGGAGGAAAAACCCGTAAACTTTTCTGTTAAATAGGGGGCCGCGGTAACACCTTTGCATTACCGCCCCAATACTCTCACTAGGGCCCACTATCCCGTGGGCCCTTCACCTCCCAGCCCTCCTGCCATGTGGCACCCCACACAGGCGTCCGCGTGGACCCGCGTGGCCTCCTGCCACTTGTCCGCGCCCTGTGCGCCACCTGCGCCTCACGTGGGCCTGCGAGGCCCTGTCACGTGGCCTTGCGTGCCGCGTCGTATCCGTGCGGGTCCCGCGTGCCACGTCAGCTCTGCCCCACGTCAACTACGGGGTCTATGGACCAAAATACCCCCTTTTTCGCGATTTTAATAAGAAAGAAATCAATTTAAAATAAGATAAAAATCGGAAAAAGGCATAAACTTCAGAAATTTATAACTTTAAATATACAACTCCTTTGTAATCCAAATTTTCTCCATTGGATCACAAATTTCTTCCTTTTTAATATCATGTCATCTAAAATATACTTTCAAAGAAGAAATTAAGATGAATTAAAAATTAACTTAACTCATTTCTTAAGAATTCTTCTTAATCATAATTTCATCTTGAAATTATCTTTCAAAGCATAAACTAAAGTCAAAGTAATTCAAGAAAATAGATTAACTTCTATTAATTTTAACTTTGCAAAAGACTAATCATCCATCAAGCATGAAATTATCCCTAATTTATGCATAAATATCGACTGTAGTGAAATGACATACCAATGGAGAAAATTCTTAAAAAGTATGATAACGTGCATCATATTCACATAAAATAAGCATGAATATGAGTTAATTAGGATAAGAAATTAAGTTATAAATGCATGTTATCACACCCCCCAACTTAAATCATTGCTAGTCCCTTAGCAATGGAAAGAGAAAAAGTATGTAATAGGACTACCAAGCTTAGAAAACCATGGGTTAAGCATTAATAGAATCTGAAATGAATATTCTACCTTAAATGATGCCAAGAAGAAAGTACTGTACTAGAAACTTTGGGTCAAGGCATTCCTCCGGCAAACACTTTAATCCACCAAATAAACTAAGAATGCTCTTGCTCTACATAATACTGGAAATATACATAATTAAAAAAATTCATCATACCAAACAATCGTCACCTCCTCCTTGCACTATGGATATGAATGATAAGGGCACAAGAAGTAGAAACAAGCATCATCCTTTTCATTCATAGTGGCTATAAAATAGAGGCGGCTAAAACACATGGGAGGTAGCTTACCATTCTAATTCTACTTTTTTATTTTTCTTTCTTTCATCCTAATTCTATTTTTTTGTCTTTTTCTTTCTTTATAATTCTACTTTATTCATCCTAATTCTACTTGCTGCAAGACTTTTTGAAGAAAGAGATTAGATAATTCAGAATTTGAAATTTACAAGGC
This sequence comes from Lemna minuta, assembly GCA_024174645.1. Lineage (NCBI taxonomy): Eukaryota > Viridiplantae > Streptophyta > Magnoliopsida > Alismatales > Araceae > Lemna > Lemna minuta. The sequence continues at coordinate 7,696,608 of CM044106.1, forward strand.
TTTTTATGCAACTTTATTGAAAAACAACATAACTCATTTCATGGTTCTCATCCTACCCATGTGTCGTCCTTAGTAGACATGCAGCTTATTCCCCCGAAGAGGTTTTGGTATCTCTATGGATTAGGGAGCTTCACTATGTGATGGAGAATTATTTTGAAACATGAACACAAGGTTCTAAGTGAACCTATCCTCCTCCTCCTCCTCATTATCTACCAATTTGAGAAATTATCCATTTATTAAATGGATGAAGAAGACCTGTCTAAATAAATAAAGAGAGTGTAGATCTTAAGGGAATTATCTTCCCTCCTTTTCTATTTTATATTGATCTAAAGATTGACTTGGTCAAACATTTAATCCTTATCTTTAGAAACCTAGAATTCCTTGAGTGGTCCAAGTCAACCACCCTTTTACCTTTGATATAGGTTCCCTATTTTCCAAACCTTATCCACCATATCATAGGTACCTTAGTTCATTTTAATTGATGATCTCAAAAATAAAATCAGTAGGAAAACCTCTTTGAATTACATCCCTTATTTTCTTTGAAACCACCCTTAGTTAGAATCCTAGGAGAGATCTATATCTTATTTGCCTTTTGTTCCACTTTGGACAAAGCTTTGCATGAGTAAAACCATGCATCTACTTATTGAAGATCATCACAAAAGCATGAGGAAAACCTTGTCAACGAATATTGTCAAGCTAACACTCTGCTCAAGTGATTATGAAGATTGCTACAACTGGAATAGCTTCCCGATTTCATCGTTCATGACTATCCGTGATGAGGATCTTCAGCATGAATTAATTTGTCATCAAGGAAAACAATCAAGAGAATTGCCTCTCTCATAGTCCTGTTGAACACATCTTCACGGCCAAAGCAATCCCTATGAAGACAGATATCTACGACTCCTAAATATGAAAAGCATTCCACGTCCTCCCTCCCTATTAAAGTGAAACTGTGGAGAGATTAAGAGGATCTCCCCGAAGAAAGACCGTAATCACTGCTAATTGAAGAGAAAGACAACTATGGCCTTATATCTGATTACGACTGCTTAGGATCTACGTGATCGTGAGTCTTGAAGAATCAACCACTTCCAGAAGAATATTAGATGAAGAGCAAATACGACTCGCCCAATGACATACGCCGAATCTAAAAGGAATGGACGAAGGTTTTATCTACAGAATGTTATCCACTGAATATACAATCATCTTCCGCCGCACCAGCTGAGAGGAATCACCGTATTCTTCTTTCATGTGGCATCTACAAACTTCAAGAGGCATCCAGGTCAACGGCCGAAAGGCTCCATCATTACCGCCCATCAGTTCTGACGACAGGAATGCCGTCAGAAAGGACAGGTTCTGAAGGACGAGATTACGACGGAATAATCTCCGCGCGGTCTTCTTCAGGCGTGCTATCGTCGGTGAATCTCCACAGCGGCCACTATACAACGAAACGTCATCACTTTCGTTTCATGAAGACGGCAACTTCAGAGGAAGAAACAGTCCACACGAATAAAAGAGCGTCAGCTATCCTCCAAACTACAAGCTCCACCCGAGCGACGTTAAAGGACGCCGTTCCGGATCAACCCATCAAACAACGCGGAAAATTATCACCGCGAAACGACGCAACACCATAACCGCCCTTTTTGTATTCTCTATAAAACGTAATTGTAATCGACGAAAGGACAGATGTTGTTTTTTAATGAAAAAGTTTGGTTACCGGTTCGTTTTTACCCTGTGTTTCATGGTGTTCTTCCTCCGTTTCTCCATCATCTCTTCCCGCATCATCCTTCTCTCCGAGATTCTATCCTCCTTTCCCTTTATCCCTCCCTTTCTGTCTGCCTTTCATCCACTTCAAGTCGGAAGCCTATTGAGGATATTCAAGATCGTTGGGTGATTTCGGAAGCATCGTCTTCATCGTCGCAAGTCAGGTATCATCCTCACTCGTTGACCGTGAATATAGTTCGCAATCCTAAATCTATAGTCCAACGTTCGATTCTCTGTCCTCTCTAATTCTCTCCCCGTCACCTTATTATTTTCTGACGCCCTCTCATCTATTCCCGATCTCCTCTCATCTTACACCCCTCTCCCTATTTCCTAAATATAATATATATCATATATTTTCATTCCTTCGCTCTCTTCCGCAACCTCCTATTATTATCCTTTCTCTCTTCCCCATCCACTATCTCATATTATACAATTTAATAATATCACTCTTCCTCTAAATTATATTCTCTATTATCTCATTATTATCATCCATTTATACTCCTATTATCCTCTGTCATCATAATTCCACATTACCCTATAATTCCTCTCTTCTCATTTACCATCCATCCCAAGTGATATCATTCATAGATCCTCCCTTTTTTATAGGAATATTATTCACTTTAGAAATATCCTACATCACTATGTCAATAATAGTAGTGCCAACAAAGGATGATACAAGCTAAGACTTGCTATGGAAAGCGGAAGGATGTGCGTGCAAGGAGTCATTAACTCAAGATTCAGAAAGAAGAATGAGTGGATGAGAACTATAGAAAGTTTTAAAAAATCATACTATGAGCTTGAGTACATCCTTAGTTTGGATTTTATGGTTCCCCAAAGGAATGCCTAGATCCATAATTCCATCGACTCTACCATCTCCTCAACATACACTTAAGGTTGCTCTTCCCACAATTTTCTAAACAAGTGGAAGTGTTAATGTACTCTATGCTCTTCTATTTCATGTGGTTTTGAAAAGATCATGTTGTTGTTCACATATTTAAAAAAATCAGATCATGCATCGAATACTAAATGAAGAAATGCAAAATTTTTTTTAAAATTTTAAGTTTTCTAGAAAACTCCCCCCCCCCATGCTCATTTCTTTTATTCTCCTCAATAAAATCCAATATGCTCATGGAAAAAGTGATGACAATCAATATTCATGGCATGTAACATCAGTAAAAAGCAAAAGAGACATAGGGGGTAAAAGAAAAACTTAGCGGAAATTTGCATCGCTTGCATTCTTCTCTTCATTTGTGGAGTTGTTTTGGAGCTGAATTTCTTCTTTTGATGTTCCCTTCTCCTTAGTACCTAATAAACTTATAGAAAAGCAGCATCAAACATCAAAGCAAACAGAAAATATAAAAGTAAAAATAAATGCTAAAACAAGAACAAAAGTAAAGAATAAATGGAAAAATAAAAATAAGGATGGGTTGCCTCCCAACAAGCGCTAAGTTTTATGTCTTTAGCTAGACGTAACTCCCTCTCACGACTAACTAATGGCTGAGATCTCAAGGGATTGCAGCTCTTCACTATGAGGAGGTGGGGGTCCTTCTTCACCAATGTATAGCTTCAACCTATGTCCATTTACATTAAAGGAATTTTGGGTCTTGGGATCTAAAATCAAGACTGATCCATTATCATACACTTCAAGGATCTTATATGGACCATCCCACCTTGAGCGCAATTTCCTTGGAAAGAGTTTAAGACGAGAATTATAAAGCCATACCTTGTCATGAACATGAAAAGTTTTCCTATTGATGTGCTTATCATGAAAGGCCTTATTTTTGGCTTTATAGATCTCGGCATTTTGATACGACTCATTCCGAAGTTCTTGGAGCTCTTAAATTTGTAGAAGTCTTTCTTTTCCAGCTTGATCAAGAGATAGATTGAGCTTTTTAATGGCCCAATATGCTCTATGCTCTAACTCGACGGGGAGGTGGCAAGATTTGCCATAAATGAGCCGAAAAGGAGACATCTCGATGGGTGTCTTGAATGCGGTGCGGTAGGCCCATAGAGCATCGGGTAGCTTCGCTGCCCAATCTCTTCTATCTGTGCGAATGATCTTCTTCAATATGTTCTTGAATTCTCTATTGCTAACTTCTACTTGGCCATTTGCTTGGGGGTGATACGGCGTCGTGACGCGATGGTGAACTCCATATTTCTTAAGTAAACTCTTGAAATGAGAGTTAGTAAAATGAGATCCACCATCACTAATAATAGCCCTAGGACAACCGAATCGAGAAAAGATATTATTAACAATGAACTTATTAACCACTTGATGATCGTTTGTCCTCATCGATATCGCCTCAACCCATTTGGACACATAGTCCACCGCTACAAGAATATACTCTTTTCCCTCCAACAGTGGAAATGGTCCCATAAAATCAATCCCCTAAAGATAAAAAATTTCTACCGCATCCTTGATACCGCTTTGAGATGTTCAATGCGGATTGACACTTTAGACATTCCTTGCAATACTTGATCGCATCCTTGAATAGAGTTGGCCAATAGAAGCCACTTTGTAGCACCTTTGCTCTAGTCTTTCTTGACGCAAAATGTCCTCCACATAAAGATGAGTGACACATCACTAGAATATGCTCTTGTTCCTCCTCCGGAATGCACCGTCAAATAATTTGATCAGCCCTTACAGGGAACAATTGCGGTTCTTCCCAAAAATAATGTCTAACATCATAGGACAATTTCTTCTTTTGATGCGTGTTGTAATAATCGAGGACAGATTTTGTGACTAAGTAATTAACAATATGCGCAAACCAAGGTACATTAGTCGCAACGGCGAGGAGCTGCTCATCGGGAAATGTGTCACAAATCTCACCCAAAGATGTAGTGTGGAGTCGAGAAAGATGATCAGCCACCGAGTTCTCACTTCCCTTCTTGTCCTTGATCTCTAAATCAAATTCTTGAAGGAGGAGAACCCATCTAATCAGTCGCGGTTTAGCCTCTTTCTTGGACAATAAGTACTTCAATGCGGCATGGTCCGTATAGACAATGATCTTGCTGCCCAAGATGTATGGCCTAAACTTCTCCAAAGCAAAGACAACCGCTAACAACTCCTTCTCCGTAGTCGTGTAGTTAAGTTGAGCATCGGCTAGCGTCTTACTCGCGTAACATATGGCGGTTGGCTTTTGGTCGATTCGTTGCCCCAAAACCGCGCCCACTGCAAAATCTGAAGCATCACACATAATCTCAAAAGGTAAGTCCCAATTAGGACTTTGTAAAATAGGCGCTTCCACTAATGCTTTCTTCAGCTGCATAAAGGCATGCTTCCCTTCTTCCTCAATGATAAAGTCTTTTTCCTTGCATAGAAGAGAAGTCAGTGGTTTTGAAACTTTAGCAAAATCTTGAATAAAGCGACGATAAAAACCGACATGCCCTAGGCAACTTCTAAGTTCCTTTATCGACTTAGGGAGTGCAAGGTCTTGGATTACCTCTACCTTGGCCTTGTCCACTTCCAAACCTTTGCTTGAGACTAAATGCCCAAGTACTATACCTTCTCGTACCATGGAGTGGGACTTCTCCCAACTAAGAACTAGGCGTTTCTTAATGCAAACGTCAAGGACTGCGTTAAGTGCTCTAAGCACGCATCAAAACTCGGCCCAAAAACTGAGAAGTTGTCCATGGAGACCTCCATGCTATCTCCTATAAAATCGGAGAAGATGGCCATCATGCACCTCTGGAATGTGGTAGGGGCGTTACGTAGTCCAAATGGCATATGCTAAAATGCATATGTGCCAAATGGACATGTAAATGTCGTCTTCTCCTGATCATCGGGGTGTATGGCAAACTGATTATACCCGGAGTAGTCGTCTAAGAAGCAAGAAAATCCTTGACCTGAAAGCTTGTCAAGAATTTGGTCAATAAATGGCAAGGGGAAATGGTCCTTTTTCGTCACCGCGTTAAGCTTCGATAGTCGATGCATACTCTGCACTTCGTCGGAAGACGCGTCTGAAGTTCTTCGCCCTTGTCATATGTCGTCACGGTGATCCCCACCTTCTTGGGGACAACATGCACCGAACTGACCCATGGACTGTCGGAGTTGGGATATATGATACCTGCATTAAGCCATTTAAGGATTTCATCCTTAACGGCATCCCATACCTTAGGGTTTAGTCGTCTTTGTGCCTCTCTAGAGGGACGAGAGTCCTCCTCTAGGAAAATGCGATGCGTGCACAAAGAGGGATCAATTCCCTTAAGGTCCGAAAAATTCTATCCGATTGCTTCCTTCCTTGCTCGCAAGACCGCTAATAATCTCTCCTCTTGGTCCTAATCTAGCTGCGACGATATAATAACGAGGTTAGCACAATGATGATCAAGAAAAGGATATTTCAGCGTAGAAGGTAGTAGTTTTAGCTCGGGTGCCGTCTCGCCGGAGGGAAATGGATCATCCTCGGGCTCCTCGAAGCTCCTGTCCTCAATAGCCGCCATCGTCTCCTCGATACAACTCGAGATCTCCGGATCCTCATAGATATCGACGGTGCCGACCTCATCGGACTCATGTGAGGGATGTCGCATCAATTTGTTGATGCTCACCTTCATCATGCTATCTCCAACTTGAAATATAACTTCCCCCTTGCCCCAATCCGTGATCGCTTTTTTGCGGTAGCTAAAAATGGTCTCCCTAATATGATGGGAGAGTCGGTGAAGTCCTTCGTGGATTTCATATCCACGATAATAAAGTCTATCGGAAAGTAGCAGTTTTCGACCTTAACTATCACATCCTCCACCACGCCGTGAGGTCGTCTCACGGATCCATCCGCTAAGCTCAGCTCGATAAATAATGGCTAATACTCTCCAAGTAAAAAAATGTCATATACTCCCTTCGGGAGAATATTGACACTAGCTCCCGTGTCGAGGAGAGATCGAGTGAAAATCCTACCCCCTATCTCACAACTAATCATGGGAGCTCCCGGATCACGTCGCTTACGAGGAAGCATACTCAGCATGATGGAACTAATGGTCTCACTCATATGGATACGTTTCGGCTTCCTCGTGGGGGTGCAAAGTCCTTTCAGGAACTTTGCGTAGGATGGAATATGCTGGATGGCATCTACTAATGGGATGATTATAGTAACCTGCCTAAAAGCCTCTACTAATGTATCATCACTATCACTGGTAGGGACTCTAAGCCAGCTCAATAGCTGAGGATATGGCACCGGAGATGGAGATGGAGGTGGTGTTGGAGATGAAGATGATGGCGGCGCGGCGGTCCAGAGGCGGCGGCGGCGGCGGTGGCGTCACGGTGACAACAGAGAAGAACCCATGGCCGGGGAAAGGAGTGGCGGCGGTCGTCTCGGCGGCGACGGTGGCGGCTGATAGGCTCAAAGTCGTCGTGTGTTCAAGCCTAAAAAACTTACTATTTATAAGCTAGGAAGCTATGGATGATAGATTTAAGTAGGCTGTATAGCTTTCTAGGTCGATCCACAAGGACTTCAAGGCGAGAAAATATCAATGTAGGTGGGAGGAAGGGAGAATGACTAAGATTATCTGGGTATATTAATTATAGGAGTAATTAGAATACATGCAAAGTAAAGGATATTAAAACTAGGATGAAGTTTATGAAGAATAATATTATAGGAGATGTAATAACCATAAAAAAAAGAAAGAGAAAGGGAAAGGAAGTAAAAAAAAAAAAAAAAATAGCGGGAGAGGGAGAGAGAAAATACTGCTGGAGAGAATAGAGAGATCGTGAGGGAGATTAAGAGAGGAAAGAAGAGAGAGAGAACAGAAGATGCGGCGGAAGAGAGAAGAGTGAAAAGTCTGAAGAGTCGGAAAAGAACGAATTAGAAAAGGAGAGATCGAGAGAGGGAGAGAGTAGAGATATAGGAAAGAAGAAGAAGATTGACCAGGATGAACATTGGATAGAAAAATGGGGTTGAGGGAGATGAAATCGAAACTCAAGAGAAAGAGATAAACCAAAGAAGACGGAAACTGGAGATAGAGAGAGGGAGCAGATACCAAAACGGCGAAAGAAAGAGAAGAAGAATCGAAAAATCAACAAGAGGAGATGGCGAAAAAGAAAGACTATGGCGCAGAAGGAAGAAGAAGAGGGATTAGACGGAAGGAAGAAAATGAAAAATGACAAAATATGACGCGAAATGGAGGCAAGAAAGTTGAGACGGATGCGCGAAAGAGAGATGACAGAAGAATGAGAGGGAGAGTGAGATTAGAGAGAGAGAGCTTAAACAGTAGAAGAGAATGTGGAGAAGAGAACAAGAGAGAGAGCGTCCAGAAGATAGAGAGCGTGAGTGCGAGATATTATCATAGAGATGTACAAGACGCATTTAGAGATACAAAAGAGAGAGAGAGGAGTCGGGAACGGTAGCAATAAAAGGAAATGAGAAAGAAAAAGCAGAAGAGAGGTATTGCAGGAGGGATTTAGAGCGAGAGGGTGCTATTTCAAGAGAGAGAAGAGAGGCGTAAGAGAAGAATCAACAGGAGAAGAAGGAGAATGGGAGACAGAAAGGAGAGAAAGTTGCGGAAGAGGGAAGAACACGAAAGAGAAATTTAGCGGTGTACGAAAACTAGAAGAGGGGAGAATTGATAGAGAATCTGCGAGAAGAAGAGAAAGAAAACTGATGTAGGAAAAAAAAAAAAGAAGAACCGCAAGAAAGATAAGAAAAGAAATAAGAAGGAGAAAGAGAGAATGGGTTCACGGAAGGTAAGATTAGAAGAGAATGAGATGGCTAAGGGGAACAAAGAAGAGGACGGACAAGGGGCTGTCCAGAAAAGGGGGACTGATCGTCACGGATAAGAAAAACGAGAGCTATAGAGGGATCCAGAGAAGGTGAAGAAACAAACTACCACTAAAAGAAAGATTATCATTTCTATTACATCTACCCGCCAGAGAAAATCGCCGGCGGCTGACAACTTTCTAAGAAGAAAACCTAAAAGAAGAAGCTACGGGAAGAAGCTAAAAAAGAAGCAGCAGAACTCCTGAAACATCTTTTTCCCTTTTTATGCTCCCGAGTCTTCACTTCGGGTGGGCTCATATTTCCTTTGACTGGGCTTGCAATTGCTTGCCTTGGACAGCCCATTAACCACTTCCATTTGTGAGGATCTTGTTACTCATTCCTCTTGTATAGTTCCTGAAAATCAGAAAAGCAAAAGGCATGTAGAATAAACTCTTTTTGATGCACTAGTAGTATACAATATCAAGTGATAAAGTGGTAGAGGAGATGGTGTATTCAGAGTTTAATGAAGTTAATTAAGAGCAATAAATGGGTGGTTATAAGTACATTTCATGTTCTTATCAGCGGCACAGAGGCGTGCGGTGGCGGTGGCGGTGATGGCGGTTGGACTCCTTCTCGGGCCTTCCGTGAGCAGCCACGCGAGATGGAGGAGACTCCTTTTCTTTCTCAAATGACGGCTAGGGTTTGTGGGGGGGGGTCCCTTCCCCTCTTATAGAGCCCATAATGGGCCGAGAGGGGAAAGGGCCTACTTGAGGCCCACAACCCAAAACCCAAACTACTCATAGAAAATAAAGGTTCACAAAGAGAAAGGGCTTCACGAATAGGATCCCGAAAAGGGAAGAACCCACCTGGAAGCCTAAAGGGGAGAGGGAAATAAGCGAGGACCCGCTTAAACACGTGCGGGTCAAAAGTTCATAATAAAGAAATAAAGATAAGCGGATAGATCCGCGCGCGCAAAAGGGCTCCTCCGGCGCCGTGGTATCGTGTCTTGGTGGCGACGGGGGTCGTATGGCACCACCCCCCCCCCCCCCCACACATGCACACATACACACAATACTCATGCACACAATTGAGTTTCTCAACTTTATTTTAAAATTCAATCCTTATTCTCCCACGTATGATGACTTCCTCAGTTTTGATATGTAGTAAACTCTGATAATTGACGATCGATCAAACGTGCGGTCATTGAAACCAAGTACATCAGTCAAATAATATTTATCATTCTAAACTCACAATGATTTAAAAATCAGAAATCAAGTACAACGATCAGATCGGATCGAATCAACAGAGAGGATGGTTGACTTTTTATCCAAAGAGTTGACTCGGTCAACGTAAGTCTAATAAGGGTTTTTCATAAATGAACATGCTATATAATCAATGAAAACAGTACTAATATGTGAGAGAAGATGTTTATAGAATTTTGAAAAATATTTGGAGAAGAAAAGTCAAAAGTCAACGTCAAAGCATTGACTTTATATAAAATCAGAGAAAAAAAGGTTAGATAATAATATGAAAGTTATATTTTTATAAACTAGAGAGAAAGAAGAGAATTTTGATACAAAGATCGTGATTTTTGAAGCACAATTGGATTTACTGTGATTTTTCTAAAATCAATGGACATAAAATCACTGAAATGAAGGTTTCGGTCAAAATCCTTAAATTGACTGATCAAATGATATTCAAATCTGTTAACTCACCTACGCATAGAAAGCTTACAATCAGAGGATTTCAAAGACACAAAAATTGATAAATTTCACCTTCTATATTTGTAGTAATATCCCTCAAAAGTCAACACCCAAATTTGGATTGATTTTGAATATTAGTTGGTGAAAACACAAATCGAGGGGTAAGACATTGGTGAGAATTTGCAAATCAGATATCATGGAAAGCTGATTAAAAAAGGAATCCAATTCTTTAGAGTTGGATTAAAGATTAGGGAGAAATCCTTGTTCGGAAATGAGCAAAAATCCGCAGCGCAATTTGGGTGAAACAAAGAAATTATGATTCTTAAACTCTAATTATCTATCTAAATCTAATCTAAACTATTTACAAAGTGAGGATTGCGAAGGTATCACACTACTAACCCAATTGACATGAAGATTGAACCTCAAATTGCTTTCATTGCTATTAATTTCTCCAATTCCTTCTTCGACGTGGTTTCTGTGTTCAAGGGGCGATTAGTTAACATTTTCTGACAATGTTCGTGAATTCTTTGTCTCAATCCATACACGATTGAGTCTAGGATGCAAGAGAATCACGAAGAACTCAAGAATTCATCCAAAAATGCTCAATTTAACGCTTAATCAAGAGTTACATTTCCATAAGGGAGAACACCAATTTATAAAAGAAATTCCCGATTGAAATCAGGGCCGTCCATTTCGCTTAAAAAGATTGGATGGCTCAGATGAAGCCATGTCGCGTGGGAGAAGTGGGCCACAAGCCCCATGATGCGTGCTCCACCTCTCCTCAATTTTCACCGTTTGATCTTCATCGGAGCATCCACAGGTAGCCGAGTGTCACTCCACGATTCAGAAATTACGAAATAAGTTATGATTGTTGGATCTCACTAATGAGATTGACAGTTGCAAATTTTTCACATGCGTTTAATCTGGATCTGGTGGACCAAGATCCACCATATCAACGCAGGCCCTTTCGCATGTTTGATCCGATGCTTCATGATCTGCTACGTAGCCTGCAAAACATCGATTGACATAAGTCCCACATGGAAGAAAAGAAACGAGTTTATCGCCTACATAAGGGGGAACACCCTTATCGATTTGTGTCGCCTGCTAGGCCTATGACGCCCCCCTTATCTCTCTACCCTAAATATGGGCCCACTATGCTTGTGGGCCCAATCCGCTTAGCCCACTTGCCCTTATCCTGCCCGCCACGTAGGCGCCCACATGGGTCTGTGTCGGCCCAGTTGGCGCTGCCACATGTCCGCATCACCACGTCACCACCGCACGGGTCTCACACTTAATAAACCCAAATTTTTGCATTTTCGACCTTTAAAAATCCTGAAAAATCAAAATAAATGTCAAAAAAATATATAAACTTAAAAAATTCATAACTTTCAATTTAAAAGGCCTTTTTGACTCAAATTTTCTTTATTAGATCGCAAATTTCTTCTTCTTTAATCCTATGCCGCATGAAGGAACATGCATGTATAGAGAGAATAAAATCAACAGTTGACTTTTGTTGCTTGAGAAAGCACATAGAGATGTAGATGCTGCCAGCATAATGCCTAGAATTGCTGAAAAATATTCAATGCTGAGAAAACGAAAGATGACGGACGAGGCTCTCATAGCATAAAGAGAGGAAAATCCTAGAATTGAGTACCTTCGCAGACCAAAGTCATTAAGATCATATGGCCGTGGACCACTAAATTTCAAATGAAGAGGCAGCGTGAAAATTCATCAAGCATTGATCGGAGGTATCAGATTGCGGTCATCAGTTTTCTCCAAAAAGGGGAGGGGGAGGGTCATGGTGGAACCTGAATGGTTGAGATATTTGATTTCACATGGCGAATTAGTCTGTGATATGCGGTGTCTTTTGTAATTGCTCCTTCTCATTGTGGCTCTCTCTTTCTCTCTCAAAAGTAAATACAGAGGTGTTTGTAGTTCCAATTGTGCCATCGCGCAGATGGGCCGCATCGATCGAGCATCTCATGTAGCTCCGAATAATCTCTCGTACTGTCTCCCTCCTCCCATCCTTTGCGCTATAAATGCATGTTTTCAACGACCATGCACAATAGAGAAAGGGATTTCAGTCCTCTTAGCCCTTCCTCTCACAACCTTTTTTTATCAGGTCCAGAAAGGAAACGTGATGAGAAATTTTATTTTAATTCGAATTTATTGTCGATCACTTTTTCTAACTCTCATTCGTCAATCTTAGTTGTCCTCGTGCTAGGCTTCGCATAACGCTAGATTTACAATCCTCGTCGACAGCTCAGCGCGAAATCTCTCTTTGACACACACACACTCTCTCTCTCTAAATCCATCTCCTCTATCTCTCTCTCTCGATATTTACATATATACTAGGAGAGAGAGATCTATTTATCTCTCTCTCTCCCCGAGTAGAGTAGATTCTAGCGCTTTTTGGGCCCCAGCCAGCGAATGCTTCCTCAAATACGGGAAGAAAGATAAAACGTGGCGGTTCTGAGGATTTTTCTGTTTAGTTGACCTCAAGGAAAAGAACAAGCCACACTCAAACCACCCACCGTCGCTCATCCAATCTACTCACTTCCATGAGAAGGAGAGACAGAAGAGGACAGCAAAGGAAAGACCCGGGGAGAGGGAGAGAGATTCAATGGGGACGACCGCCGGAGAAGACAAAGAGATCGAGGCTCCGCTACTCCGCGAAAGGGGCGCATCGTCAGTAAGACATGGGGAGGTGGAAGAGGAGAATTCGCCCATAGAGCAGGTAGCGCTGACGGTGCCGATTACGGACGACCCAGAAATACCTGTGTTGACCTTCCGGATGTGGGTTCTGGGCACCTTCTGCTGCATCGTCTTGTCCTTCCTCAACCAATTCTTCTGGTACCGCAGGGAGCCTATCTCTGTCACCTCCATCTCGGCCCAGATCGCAGTCGTGCCCCTTGGCCGCCTCATGGCTTCTACGCTCCCTTCTCGGGCCTTCTTCAAGGATACCCGTTATGAATTCTCCCTTAATCCGGGACCCTTCAACATGAAGGAGCACGTTCTCATAACCATCTTCGCCAATGCCGGCGCCGGCAGCGTCTATGCTATCCACGTCGTCACCGCCGTGAAGATCTTTTATGGGAAACGCATCTCCTTCTTCGTCTCTCTCCTCGTCGTCTTCACCACTCAGGTACTGAATTTGCCTCTCGTCGAACCCAACTTATTCTATTGTTTCTCATTTCCTCTCCCCTATTCAAATCTCAGGTGCTCGGATTCGGCTGGGCCGGTATATTCCGGCGATATCTGGTGGAACCGGCGGCGATGTGGTGGCCTTACAATCTGGTCCAGGTCTCCCTCTTTAGGTACACAAACACACGCACTCTTTCTCTCTCGATATCCGTTTTTAGCTAGATTTCCATTCGTTTCTCAAATTTAACGGCTGCAGGGCGCTGCACGAAGAAGAAAAGAGGAAGAAAGGGAGTATGACGAGGAATCAGTTCTTCACGGTGGCATTCATCTGCAGCTTCGCCTATTACATCTTCCCGGGATATCTATTCCAGATGTTGACCTCCATCTCTTGGATCTGCTGGATATTCCCGACCTCCGTGTTGGCGCAGCAGATCGGATCGGGGCTTTACGGGCTCGGTGTCGGCGCAGTGGGCCTGGACTGGTCCACGATATCGGCTTACCTTGGAAGCCCATTGGCCAGTCCCTGGTTCGCCACCGCCAACGTCGCTGCTGGCTTCTTTCTCATCATGTACATCATCACTCCGGCGGCGTACTGGCTGAACTTCTACAGGGCGAAGAATTTCCCCATTTTCTCTGACGGGCTTTTCACCTCCGCCGGCCAGTCCTATAACATCTCCACCATCATCGACGATAACTTTCATCTCGATCTCGCGGCCTACAAGAAAGAGGGGCCGCTCTATTTGAGCACCTTCTTCGCCATGCGTTATGGAGTTGGTTTCGCCTCTACTACGGCTATTATTACCCATGTTTTTCTCTTTCATGGAAGGTAAGGACAAAGGGAGAATTCAGGAATATCGCTTCCCCCTCATGAATTACCTTCTCCCGAAATGAATACGATCTTGATTTCTGAACATTTCAAGGGAAATATATCAGCTGAGCAAGTCCGCTTTCCAAGAGAAGAAGATTGACGTCCACACGAAGCTCATGAGGGTATACCGGCAAGTTCCTGAGTGGTGGTTCATCTCCATTCTGCTGGGAAACATCGCTCTTGCCGTATTTGCATGCGAGTACTATAACGAGCAACTCCAGTTGCCGTGGTGGGGCGTCCTGCTAGCGTGCTTTCTCGCCTTCTTCTTCACTTTACCCATCGGAATCATCACAGCCACCACAAACCAGGTAATCACCAAATCATTGAAGGAATTCATTGAATATAATTAGGCCTTGCGGAATTATGAGGCCCATCTTATGGTTTCCAGACCCCGGCATTGAACATCATCACCGAGTATATCATTGGATATCTCTATCCAGGCCGCCCGGTGGCCAACATGTGCTTCAAGGTGTACGGATACGCCAGCATGACTCAGGCGTTGACCTTCCTTCAAGATTTCAAACTTGGCCATTACATGAAGATTCCTCCAAGAACCATGTTCATGGCGCAGGTGTGTCATACTTTGACTAGTCGACCTTCCTCATTCTCAGAATAAATAGGCGATTGATGTTACACACATGATTATATCGGGTTAAATTTCATTTAGTCAATGACAAGTTAAAAATCTTCATCTGCCAGGTGGTCGGAACCCTAATTGCAGCAATTGTTTACCTGGGAACGGCATGGTGGCTGATGGAATCCATTCCCAACATCTGCGACAAAACGCTGCTACCGTCAGACAGCCCATGGACCTGCCCATCCGATCACGTCTTCTACGACGCGTCCGTCATCTGGGGTTTGATTGGGACACGTAGGATATTCGGAGATATAGGCCCCTACTCCGCAATCAACTGGTACTTCCTCGCCGGAGCCATCGCACCCTTCCTCGTCTGGCTGGCTCACAGGGCCTTTCCGGGAAAAGAATGGATCCGGTTAATCAATATGCCGGTGCTCATTGGCGCCACCGGAATGATGCCGCCGGCCACCGCCGTGAACTACACCACCTGGGTGATCGCCGGATTCTTCTCCGGCTTTGTCGTATACAGGTATCGGAGGGAGTGGTGGCAGCGCCACAACTACGTGCTTTCAGGCGCTCTGGACGCAGGGTTGGCCTTCATGGGTGTGCTTCTTTACCTCTGCTTGGGCCTGGAGAATATCAGCCTCAGCTGGTGGGGAAACGACTTGGATGGATGCCCTCTCGCCTCTTGCCCCACCTCGCCGGGAGTGATTGCAGAGGGCTGCCCGATTGCCTGAATGTGCGCGTATTCAACGGCCCGATGAAACTGCATAGGGAGGACGAAGACCTGGAGAATGACTCCACTATCTGTTTATTCTTTCTTGGTTCTCGTATCAAGAATTATTGTGGGCGTTTGACAGGGACAAGCGTTTATGAACGTCGTGGATAAGCTCGTCGATTATTCTTTCTTTCTTGCTTCTCTAGAGATGAGCCCGGGCGCCGGTAAGATCGTCGTTTATCTGTTAGAAATCATCTATGACCTTACCCACCGTACGAGAAATATGGAAGTGTGAATTAGCTAATTAAGCATATAATATCTATCAGGTTTTCCAACACTTATCAGTGTGCCATTCATTACGGCTATTGAGGTCTTGAAAATTGGCTTCATGAAATGAAATATGTATATACATAGAGGGTGATTTCTTCTACATCCCATGAATCAAATTTCTTCGCCCACATTTCACTTCATTTTTTACCACTATAACTTGATTTGGTTCATCTAGGCCTATTGACTAGGTTATGACTTTCTGAAGCTACAACTTCAAAAACTCCTTAACAATGATATATGGACATTTACCTTCTTTGAGAAAACTCTAAAATTTTTTAGGGATGCTATTGAAGTAGTGAAGAGTGTTCTCAAAAGCCTTAAAAGGGGGAAAATATTAAAATATCATAAATTCAATTTTTATTTCGAAAGATCTTAAATAGTGAATGATGACTTTAATGATGTTTGGAGAGCCTATTAATAAATATAGTATGAATTTAAGGCTAACTACAACTAATTTTATGCAAATATCATGCTTTTTAATTTTTCAAGCTTTCAAGTCTCATGACTAAAACTCTTTTTTATATTTTTGAAAATTGAGAAAAGAAATAGGAAGAGAAGGTTCTTCTCCCTCCCTCCCTCCCCCCCCCCCACACACACACACATGCACACATATTGTCCCACATATGATGACTTTCTCAGTTTTGATATGTAGTAAAGTCTGTTAACTGAAAAACGTGCTCAATCAAATCGAGTCGAATCCACAAAGACCACGGTTGACTTTTTATCAAAAGAGTTGACTCAATCAACTTAAGTCTAATTAGGGTTTTTAAAAATGAATATGCTATATAATCAACGGAAATAGTACTAATATATGAGAGAAGATGTTTATAGAATTTTGAAAAATATTTGGGAGAAGAAAAAGTCAAAAAACAACGTCAAAGTATTGACTTTGACCCTACTTTGATATTATATAAAATCAGAGAAGAAAAATGTGAGATAATATGAAAATTATACTTTTTAGAAACTAAAGAGAAAGAAGAGAATTTTGATATAAAGATCGTAATTTTTAAAGAACAATTGGATTTACTGTGATTTTTCTAAAATCAATGGACAAAAAATCATTGAAATGAACGTTTTGTCAAAATCCTTAAATTGACTGATCAAATGATATCCAAATCTAGTAACCCACCTATGTCTAGAAAGCTTACAATTAGAGGATTTCAAAGACCCAAAATTGACAAATTTTCACAGTCTATATTTGTAAAAATAGCCTTCAAAAGTCAACGCCCAAATTGGATTGATTTTGAACAGAGTAGGTGAAAACACAAATCAAGGTGTCAAACCTTGATGAAAATTTCCAAATCAGATATCCATGGAAAGTTGGTTGAACAAAGGAATCCAATTTCGTTAGAATTGGATTTAAGATCAGGGAGAAATTCTCGTTTGGAAATGAGCAACACAATTTGGGTGAAGCAAAGAAATTTGTATTCTTAAACTCTAATTACCTATCTAAATCTAATCTAAACTATATAGAAAGTGAGGATTATGAAGGTATCACACTACTAACCTGATTAACGCGAAGATTGGGCCTCAAATTACTTTCATTGGTGTTAATTTTCTCACAATGTTAGTGAATTCTTTGCCTCAATCCATGAGCGATTGAGTCTATGACCCAAGAGAATCATGAAGAACTCGAGATCTTCCTCCAAAAATTCTCAATTTAACGCTTAATCAAGAGTTACATTTCTAAAAGAGAGAACATCAATTTATAAAACAAAAATTCTTGATTTAAATCTGGGCCGTTCGTTTTTGCTTAAAGAGCTTGGATGGATTTGATGAAGCCACGTCGTGCGGGAAAAGTGGGCCATGATCCACACAATCTGGGCTCCACCTCTCCTTAGTTTTTGCTGTTCGATCATCATCGGAGCATCCACAGGCAACCGCATGTCACTCTATGATTCACCGATTATGAAATGAAGTTAGGACCATCGGATCTCACTAATGAGATCAACAGTCGCGAATTTTTCACGTTTGTTTGATCGGGATCTGGTGGACCAAGATCCACAAGATCAAGCGCGCCCTTTTGCGCGTTTGATCCGACGCTTCATTGTCTGCAACATAGCCTGCAAAAACTCGATTGACATTAGTCCCACATGGAAGAGAAGAAAGGAGTTTATTGCCTATATAAGGGGGAACGGTCTCATCAGATTGCGTCGCCTGCTAGGCCTATGATGCCCCCCTTATCTCTCAACCCGATAATTGGGCCTACTATGCTTGTAGGCCCAATCTACTTAGCCCACTTGCCCTTAGCCTGCGCGGCATGTAGGGACCCACGTGAGTCCGTGTCGGCCCATTTGGCGCTACCACATGTCCGCATCACCACATCAGCACCGTGCGGATCTCGCGCTTAATAAACCCAAATTTTTGTATTTTTGGCCTTTAAAATCCTGAAAAATCAAAATAAATGCTAGAAAAATATATAAACTTAAGAAATTCATAACTTTCAATTTAAAAGACTTTTTTGACTCAAATTTTCTTCATTGAATCAAAAATTTCTTCTTCTTTAATCCCATGCCTTGAAAAATAAATTTTAACAAGAAAATATGATGAATTCAAATAATTTTAACTTGACTTTAAAAGCCAAATTAAGTCCACCCTTTAAAGTTGACTTTTGACTCATCCCATCATTGTTTTCTTTTAATCATCCACTAAAGTCCTAAAAATTCAACTCAAGAAAAAATGGTTAATTTCAAGTTTTTTGACCTTGAAAAAGGTCAAACATCAACAAAACACATAATTAACCCTAAATAATGCAAAAATGTGGACTTTAGTAAAATGGCATGCTAATGGTGAAAATGTCATAAAACTATGATAACATGGATCATAATTACATAAGATAATAAGTAATAGTAGTTAATTATGATGGAAATACAAGTGAAATATGCATTTTATCAATAACTATCTTAAACATTCCAATAAATCTTGAGTAATCTTATTCAACAAAAAACTGGAATTATCAAAGTAGACAACATGGATAGCCTTTTAACTACCATCTAAACAAAAACTTCATTGTGGAAAAAAATTAGTAATATTAAGAATACTTTAGGATGCTCCATTTGTCTCAAGTTTAACTTTTCCATACGCATCCACTAAAAATAAAGAGCCATTTGTTTTTTGGATCATTTTACTACACACACACACACGAGAACTATATTCAAACATACACGATTCACGAACTCATGATTGTCGTCCCCCAATAAAAAGTTGGTAGTCTTAATATCAAAGTGATATAGTAATATGATTTTTATCAATCAAAGTTATAGTTGCACAAGATTAGCCTTAGATAATAAATTTTGAGAATTTAAGACAAATGGCATAGACCTTATAAAAATGTGCTCGAAACATGACACTGTGCCTCATTAATGTGCGAAATGTGCCTTCAAATGCACTAATAAGCATGCAATGGGCAAGCGTATACTGCCACATCTTCTTGACATTTCAAATTTCTAATATTTATATCGCTAATAAAAATTAAAATTAATGTAAATGAACTTTGAAAGTGATTCACTATGACTTTTCTTAGTGAAATTAGGGGATTGTAGGCGTTGATATTATACTATTTTTTATTTATGAAATTAATGCCAAAAAATATAGATTATTTGATTCCTTATTCAATGAAGAAGATTTGGATGACAAAGGAATTATACTTTGAAAGACATAAATTCTCCAATTTTTAGGATTTTGTCTAAATTTCTATTAACTTTTAATTGCCTCAAAATCAAAATTGAAGGACCGATCCTTGACGTGACAGCACCACCAAACGGCAATGCACCGTTGATGATTGTGTTGCCACATAGGGTCCACACTTTATAGTTTGAATTTATAAGTTTTAAACTCATTGTTTGAATTAAAGAGGCACAAGGGACATGGCATCATCTAGCGTGTCTATCTAGAATCTAAAGACAATGATTAGAAGACTACGCTTCAACATCAAAGTGACACATGGTGAAATCGTAACCATTGTGATCAAGAGGCACCTTGAATTGACTACTATATACCAATTCCCTCTTTTTTAAACTCTCTCTCTCTCTCTCTCTTATGTTGAAAACAATATTCTGGGATAATCTCCATTGTTTGAGCCTTTGGATCATGTTTTCCCTTGAATATCTTGATCAAAAAAATTTCTACATTCATTTGTGCATCTTTTGAGCATTTGAAATCAAAATGTCAATGAGAGAATCCTTAGAATTGTGTGCTTGAACTGTACAGCTCTGCCAAGAACACATCAATTTGGAAAACCTTCATCCAAATCATGTTTTACAATGCTTTATATTCATCAAAACTCATCTACACCATTAGATCAAATCCTTTACACATTAATAAAAAGTAATTATGTAAATCATCGAATCTTTTCTTTCTCATGTATTCTTCAATTCCTTTAATCCATTTAACTCTTGCAATCACTAAACCCAATAAAATAATTCGATTTAAGTCTATGACCCTTTTTACAAGCTCAAACACCCCTAATACAAAATTAACCTTAAAAGCATGCCAAACTAAAATTTAGGCAAAAATGTCATGATTGTTATAAAAAATTTACAAATACGATGTTTAAACTCATTGAAAGGATATAGTTCATGTATTTAATCGGAAAATCAAGCATATATTTGGATGGATGAATGCATATCATAAACTGCATATCATCTTTTCTGCTAGTATCCGTGGTATGTGTGGTAAAAAACATTAGATACATGAGAGTTTGATGAATCATTATTTTGAAGCGAAGAGTATATCTTGAGGACATAATTCGTATCATTGGTTATGCCAAATCTTATGCTTATTGTTGCATCAAGGAAGTGGAGAAAGGGAGGAAATTGAATACTTGTCACATATTGTCCAACGTTTTTATCAATTTTATCTAATATTAAATATACATGATTTCCTCTTCATACATCCATGATTTCACTTGAATACCATATAAGCATAATTTCACTTTCTCTCTCCCTCTCCCTCCCTCTAATCCTTAAGATTTCAAGATAAGAGAATCTCGGAATGCTAGAATGGGGACCCCGCCAACTGATATGGGACTAGCCCACAAAAGTAGTTTGGCCTTCCACAGAAATCTTCGATTTCTTGCAGAAACCCGATTAAAACTGCAGATTATTTCCTTAGAAAACGAAGAAAATCAAGCGGGGTCGATTGAATGCCATCTCGCCACCCGCCAATAAGAATTTTTGAATCTCGCGGTTTATGTCTTCACCGATTTGGTTCTTTAAATTACGCTAAGAGCGCAACGAACCCCCTCGTTATTTCCAGTTCTCTCCCTTCTCCCCCGCTTCTTCGTTTCGGGAGGACGCAGCTCCAAGATCGGCAATAATGGCCATCGTTTTCCCCGTCAAGCGTCCTCAACCTGCAGATGAACTCGCCGGTCTGGTTTCAAGTCATCAACCCGCGTATGATCTCCCGGTCTGGTTTCAAGTCATCAAGATCGGTCTTCGCCAAAGAGACCGAGAGTAGAAGGCGGTGTAGTCGGGTCAAGGGACGTGGTTGATCCTGAGCGGTCGCGTTCTGTGTCAACGACCGTCTTGCTCGCCGACCCTTCGTCCTCAGAGTACGCAAAGTCGCGAAGGACTGGCGTAGAAACAAGCACCATCTACCGATCAAAGAAAGGCAAAAACCGCCTCGGCAAAAATGCACACTTTATCAACCTCGAAGGATGAGGATTCAGCATCGCTGAAGGCGTCGGCGGTTGGGTTTGACATGGAGTTGATGTCGACGCCTTCGCCCGGGAACTCATGTCCCTGTGCAACGCGCACATGGAGACATCGTCACGCCACAGTAATCTGCACCATTTGATCATGAGTAAAGGGTTTGGATGAAGACTGAAGTAATTAGTGGTGAGGTGAAATAGTGACTATCGAATCATGAGAATTATAACGGCGATTAAAGTGCCATGTCATCATAAAAGTCGTTATGTCCGTGACGACTCTTCTTCTTCCTCTGTCTCTTACGGATTTGCCTATTTTTAGGCGTGTAC
>CM044106.1:7718871-7799958 GCA_024174645.1 Lemna minuta
TTGGCTGCGCCAAGGCAGGGGATCCCCTCAAGATGACGCAGAGCTTCGAAGTGGACCTCGTCCCCGATGACGTTGTCGTGGCGGGCATGACGTGTCATTTTTGTGCGTCGTTAAAACACAAAGACGATGGTCAAACAAAATTTATAAAACCGAACTCACAAAGACAAGATATAATAATCAAGTATTGGGTAAGTATCGGGTCGATCCACAGAGAGCAGGGTTGACTTTAATAGCAGAGTTGACTTTGTCAAACTTAGGTTTAAAAGAAGTTTTAAATAAGAGAAAATAAGATTTAAGATATGGAAATGATATAAATAAGGTAAATAAGAAGTTTTGATATTTGAAATCTCGGATTTGACAGAGAAAAGTCAAAAGTCAAAGTCAAAGCGTTGACTTTGACAAACAGTAGGTGTTCTGCAAAATCAGAGAATCAAACAGAGTCAGAATATTACGAAAAGTATATATTTAGAAACTAGAGAGAAAATGAAATTTATTGATATATATTTCGTAATTGTTGGATAAGAAATGGATTTATTATGAATTATTGAAAATCAATGATCAGAAAATCCCCGAAATGAACACCTCAGAGAAAATCTTCAAATTGAATGCCCAAATAAAATCCAAATCTTGCAATTTATATGTCAATAGAAAGCTAAGAACCAGAGGAATCCAAAAAGACCAAAATTATAAAATTTTGATTTTTCAATAAAAAGTAATTGACCCCGAAAGTCAACATTTGACTTCTGATGAAAGATGAACAGTCCGTGGTCAAATGTTAAATTGAAGGGTCAAATGAACTCGGAATTTGATGAATTTGCTATCCACGGAAAGCTGATGAAAAGAGAAATGCAATGAAACCAAAATCAAGTGATTTGGAATTATAATCAGAGAGATATTCTATTTTCAAAATCAGTAACTTTTCAGATCAAAATTTGGGGAAAATGAAGAACACTATGAACTAATTTGCAAAATTAAACTTCTAAATCTAATAAAAACTCAAATTACCTCATGATAATCGATCGAATCTCACTAATAACCCGATTGCCGCAAGGATGGAGCTCCAATTCTCGTGGATTGAAGCGAATTTGCTCGGATTCTTCCTCGTGGACGTTCGGAATTCAAGGGGAAAATTCGATGAAATCAAGGAGAAATTCGTGATCAATCCCGCTCCAATTGCTTTGCAATCAAGTCTAAACGCGGAGGGAACACGATGAACTAGAGATCTTCCTCGAAACTTGCTTAATTTCTTCACGAGTCGATCAAAAGTTGAACAACAAAGAAGGGAAATACATGCTTTTAAAGAGGGAAATTAGGCCCGAAATCGTGGCCATTGGAAGCGGTCGTGGGCGTCGTTTGAAGGCCTCGTGGAGGCGCTTCCTGGGGCATGGATCGTGGCTTCAATTCCGCGGAGAATGAGCTTCAATTTTGCTTCGAAAAAGGCTTGATTTTTGGCACGATCGGGCCGCGATCGAGCCACGATCGAGCCACGATCGTGCTGCGATCGGGCCCTAATGTTAGTCCTGGTCGATCGTCGGTCGTCGTCCGGTCGTTTGGAGGCATTTCCGCCGTTGAAGGATTGTAATCGCCGCTCGATCGCAATGCGATCGTGGTGCGATCGCGGTTCGATCGCACCGCGATCGCGGCGTTCTTCCAGGAAGCATCTCCGCCGTCCGATGCTGATCGTCACGATAAAAATCAGGCGTCCGCGTGATGGAGATCGGACGCACCCGAGAGGACTCCACGCGTTTCGGGATTGCGATCGATCGCGACCGTCCGATGACAATCGGATGATCGTTTGGTGCGCCGATCACCAAAACTTTGAGGCCGTCCCGATGGCGATCCAAGTTTCCTCGCTACGCCACGTGTCACGCATCGAGCGGATCACTTAAGGTAAGCAATACACACGTGCTGCATTTGATGATCGCGTGGACTCGGGTCCACGCG
Source organism: Lemna minuta (assembly GCA_024174645.1). Lineage (NCBI taxonomy): Eukaryota > Viridiplantae > Streptophyta > Magnoliopsida > Alismatales > Araceae > Lemna > Lemna minuta. Next base: position 7,720,816 of record CM044106.1, read on the forward strand.
ATCTCCGCCGCTCTCGATCCGATCAACGCTCGCCAAGCCGCCACGTCGCCTGCAAGGTAAGAGCGTGTGGGAACATAGTCCCACACGGAAGACAAAAATAATTTCGCCCCTATAAATTAGGGGGCGGTAAACGCCTATTGCGTTACCGCCCCAAAAATACTACTGGGGGCCCACTAACACGTGGGCCCTCCACTGACTCAGCCCCCTCGCCACGTGGCGCCCCTCACGGGCGTCCGCGTGGCCTGTCCCACGTGGCATCCGGCCACCGTCAGCGCCGCGTGGGCCACGCAGCGTCTGCCACGTGGCCTCGGTGCGGCTCGTAACGGCGCGGTGGACCCTCGCGCCACGTGGGCCCGCTCGCCACGTCAGCCCCGCCTGGGCCCGCTCGCCACATCAGCCGGCGCGCGCCACGTCAGCTCCGCAGGTACGTTTTCCTTTTTCGCGATTTTTCTAACTAAAAAATACTTAAAAATTCAATTAAAAATCAAATAAAAATCAGGAAAAAATCGTATAAAACTTTAGAAATTCATATTTCTCAAAATACAACTCCTTTTTAATCCAAATTTTCTCCATTGGATCACAAATTCTTTTCTTTTTAATATCATGTCATTTAAAATATGTTTTCAAGAAGGAAATAAGGATGAATTAAAATTTCATTAAATAAGTTCTAATTAAACATTCTAAATCATAAATTCATCCTAAAATCATCCTTCCAAACATTTACTAAAGTCAAAACTCATTTAATAATAGAGATTAACTCCTATTAATCTAAACAAAAGATTAATCATCTCTTAAGTATGAAATTATCTCTAATTTTTGCATAAATATCAACTTTAGTGAAATAACATGCCAATGGAGAAAATTCCTAAAAAGTATGATAAAATGCATCATATTCACATAAAATAAGCATGAATATGAGTTAATTAGGGTAAGAATTCAGGTTATAAATGCATGTTATCAGGGCACAGACGGACTATTCGACAACCTTTTTGACAAGGAGATCGCGGCGCTGGTGGTCAAATCATAGAAAGAAGATCGGCACATGAGAATGACAAAGAGGATAGCTAGGGTTTTAGCTAACGCCACCGTCGCTTTCGGTTCTGACAGGACTCAAAACACGCCCTTTGCTACAGATTGTGCGCGGGCAGGGATCCAGCACTCCAGTGGCAAGGTCAACGACGTGACCGTCGTCGTGATGAAGGTGCGTCTTTTCATCATTCTTATATTTTTGAGCGGCCTTGGTATTTGCTGATTGTTCTCCCGCTCAAAGAGGTGATGGCTGCTGACAAGCTCCTTTCTCTCTTAATTCATCTTCTTAAGTTCGATGTCGACGTCAGCGTTACAGGACAGCACGGCGATGACAAAGCCTGCGGAGGTTTGGCAATTGATCAAGGCAGAGAGGATTCTCCTTATATGAGTTCCCATCTGGTCCTTTTGACTCCTTTTGAACGACTTGCACGATTTTTCCTTAAAGAAATGCAGAAGAACGCCAGATAAGCCAGTGGATGAATGATGCTCGGAGTTTCATTGACTATACTCCCTAATGTAGTGAGCCCCTCCGGTTGATTATTTAGAGGATCAAAACATGTTGTACCAATAACTGTCCTTAAAGTGAAAAAATATGAGACTGGAAATTAGGTGAAATGGGGTGACAAATTAGGGAACGATATTTAGAAAGATTAAGACTAGATAATTCCATTGAGTTGAAATCCAGTTGATTTGAATTTAAAAAAATTAGAGATAATAGAATAGAAGTGAAAAAATTAGAGAGATAATATCGCAAATGAAGAGAGAGAAAGAGTCAAGAAAATTTGATTTTAATTTATCTAGCTTTGAAAAAATAATCTCAACTTAAATTATGGATTAAATTAATGAAATATTAAGGATTATATGACTTAACTAACCCAAAAAGTGCAATAAAGTAATACAATTATTTGCATGTCATGCTCTGTTGTACAAAGTTTAGGATTGAAGCAAAAATTCCCCCAATTCTTTCTACAAAATCTTGATAAGAAGAATTCAATAGAAGTGCCCATAAGTAGGATCAGCTAATGAAACGGTGGAGATAAAAACACAAATATCTTTTTATCCCATTCAAGTTTAATAGTGCTCTAATCCTTTGATTTTCACTACCACTCACCCACAACCTCAATACACATTGTTCAAAATCATGGTTTTGTAATAATCTAAGCATGTTCAAGATGCGCTCTAACAGCCTATCCCTGTACACAGGCACTCATGATCCCAAGGGTGAAAAGGAATCTTGAAGAAAATCAATGATTGATGCTTAGATTTCATTGGAGATATATTTGTTCTTTTGATGATATGACCATAGAAATGATTGACATGAAATCCTCCATTGATGTTGGGCATTAAAGATAGCACCAACCGATTGTCTTATATTTATTGATAAGTACCTAAAACAAGAAAATAAAACACAAAGGGAGCTAGGAAATTTCCTACTCCTACTAGGCAAACAAATGAAAATCACAAAACTTTAAATTTCATAAAATAAATAAATAAATGAAAAGATAGAAACAGACTAGTTATGATTATGCTTCAAAAGATACTCCATGTACCACTATCCATGACATCATTAAATTAAATTGAATGATCATAGTATGTACCCCTATGCATGAGCATTTTAGAAACAAAAGATTTGTATATTCCATGAAATAATTATATGATTCTCTAAAAAAATTATTATGCTTCAATTGAGCTAATGAGAATTCATATGGCAAACAAGGGAATATGGAATGAATGTCCACTGGAAAAATATTCATGCTCAATGAAATGATCATGCCATTTTGTGAAGACAAATTTCTTTGAAATACATCGCAATAGCATGGAATTATTGAAAATAAAGCATTGAAATAATGTGACATTCACATAGAAAATTTTACTATTCGGAAGACAATCATGTCAATCAGCAAAACAGATTTTCATTATGATAGGCTCAAAATTTACTTTATTAATATTATTCCCATGTATCATCAAGGGGTGAAGAGAAAAATACATAATTTTATTAACATAATTGTTCATTCATAAATTTTAAAAATATATGATCAATAATATTCTCGTGAGAAACTTTAACATCATGAATGAGATCATTATGTTCCATTGCATTTATATTCTCATCAAATACATTAAGAAATTTATCATCTTGAGAAACTCTTTTTTACCTTCATATTGTCGACCTTTATACACTTCAATTTTTCATCTAATACAAATATTTTCAACATCCACACACAACATATGAATATCAGAAATAATTTCATCCATTTCTCTAAAATAAATTTTATCTTCTCTATCAAGATTCATAGAATTAAGCATAGTTTTAGAATAAAGAGCTTCTAGAAAGGGAGTAGGAACTTTATAATCATCTAATTGTGAAATGACTTTGCAAACTAGCTCTTCTTCAAGCTCTTTCTCATCTCTTTTTACATTCTCCTTAAGAATTTCAAGAAGAAGATTATAGGATTCCTCTCCAAGTGTAGATCTAGGTATGATATTACTGTTCTCTTGCTTTTCACCAAGAGATGTCAATGAAAAAGATGATTTGGGTCTTTGAGGATTTTCTAACGAAAGAGTTGAGGGTTCACCTTCCCTTCCCTGGAACTTTGAATTGTTCTGGAGCACTTCCATCTCTCGTTCACTTGTAAGATTTTCCATCTCTAGCTTCACCTCCTCCATCCTTTTGGGAGACATCCTAATCTCCTCCTATGTTTCCCTTATAAACTCCAGCAAACTATTTTCAACTTGATCATTATAGGGAGTAGAATAAAGATCTGATGATCTAGAGTAATTAGATGTATTTTGAGGAACAAAAGATGAACGAGTAGAATATGGTTTATCCTCATAAGAATTTTCATAAATTTATGTTACTGAATGGGATTCGACAATCATAATCATAAGAATTAACATTTGAATATGAAGTATAATCATGATAAGAATAATTTATCTTATCATAATTAATTGCATTAGATGAATTTTAGTGAGAATGATTTCCATAATTATGTTTATGCATGTTTTCATTATATATGTGACTTTTACTATAATGATCAAACATGAGAAAAAAAATTTGAAAAATAAAAAAGAAATAATCAAAATTTCAATCTAATATACACATGCCTCCCAGACAATGACACCATTTGATATGCGTAAAATTATGATCATTCAATGCATAGATTCACGTACCAAAAATTATACTCAACTTTATTGAATTCAATTTTGAAATTTATGATAGTGGCGAGTCGAGGTCAAATCCACTTTGAGGAAGGTTAAAAGATTGAAATCAAGAGATATTTTTTCATATTTTTAGATTAGGAAAGTGGCGATAATTGATAAAAGGAAGAAGATGTCATGAGAAAACCCTTAATCTGTGGTGACACAACCATAGAAAAGTGATTTATGGGTTTGAAAATATAAAAACATGGATGAAAAGATAAATAAATATAAAATATGGATTAAAAGTGCTTACAATCTAAGGATTCATGATGAAACACACTCTAGTGATGCTCTCTAATCAAAACATACCTTCGAGAGGCTATACATTTCACCCAGACTTGGCGTCTAGCATCTGACATGGGGAATGAATAGAAAAGAGAACAACTTACTAAAAATGATATTTCACCCCCTAATTAAATCAGGATCATGAGATATCAATGATTTTAATTTGGAGCATTTTAATTAGAGTACTTTCTCTCTCCTCAAATGCCTTCGACCAAACTTCTAGTCAAAACTACAATCAATCTGCGATCAAACCGGAAAATTTTAAAAAATTTGGATTTCACCTTCATTTTCTCTCCTCTTGTCTTTCCTCTCTCTCTCTCTCTCTCTCTCTCTCTCTCTCTTACAACGAAGAACGCGGACACGAGAAACTCTATTTTGTGCATTCTTGAGTAAAAAATGCATGTGATATGCGTAAAAATTTGGTCATTGAATGCGTACATTTATGTAAAAAAAACTTACTCAAGTCATCAAATTCGGATTTATATTTAGAAAAGTGGCAAGTCAAGGTCGAATGTATAAAGAGGAAGGTTAAAAGATTGAAATCAGGAGATATGTTTTTGGAATTTTAGATTTATGATAAAATCTATAAAAGTAGTTATAAACACGTATAATTTGTTTTCATTTTTAATTCAATCACATGGTTGAACATACCAATATATCCACCATCTCATGCTTTATTATTTTTATAATATAGGTATGTTAAAGTAAAATTCTCTTACATGAATTTTAGTTTCTTTAGTTTAGGAACCCAGAAAAAGAAAGAAAGAAAAGGAGGCTTTTGATGGATAAAAAAAGAGAACTAATTTTTGAAAGGAAGAGTCTCTAAAATGAATTATGGTCAATGAATTAAATGGGCTGTTGAAAGCCAGCCTTTAGGAGCCCAATTGATAAAGCAATCAAGGAGGAAAGCAAAGCAAAAGGGAGACAAGCTGTTTTGGGGGTCTCTTCTTCCTCCTTGACCACTCTCTCTCTCTCTTAGGGTTTTCTTTAGAAGTTTTGTTCATCGGCATTCTTCCTATGTAATAGAAATGATTAGTTTTTATTAGCCTTGTTCTCCTTCTTCACCTTATTGGCATTATCTCCTTCCTCGATCTCCGTCTTGACCTCTCCCATTTTCCCACTCTCTTCAGTTCTCTCTCAACCCTTCTGTGGCTATTCAATCCCCTCTTTTCTTTCATAGCAATCACTTCTTCCCCTTTCTTTAGGTCTCTGCCTTTTCTGTCTCTCTTTCTTTTGACTCCTCTTCCTTGCATTCTTCATTTCCTGTCCTCGCTTCTCCCTCTTTCACTCCTCGTTACATGCATCTCATGCGTTCTACCTTTTTCTTAGTCCCTAGCGACTCTTTCTTTTGAATTTTCGTCTGCCTCTCGTCAGCATTCCTCCTCTCTTCTGCCTCCGCCTTTTCTACGATCCCATTCTCTCCTCTTCCTTCTGCTTTCTTTTTCTTAAAAATCTCTCTATCTCCCTCATTCTTCTGCCATTTTCATCTCATGCACCCTATTTCCCCCTCTCTCTCTCCCCAATTATTGATATTTCTCTCTCGCTTTGTTGCTTTTACTCTCACCCTCTCTATGCCTCCTTACCCCACGATTTTTTTTATCTCCCTCCAAGTTTCTCTGGCAACCCCTCATTCACTTCCCTCCAATCTCATTCGTTCATGCATTCTATCTATTCCCTCATTGGCTCTTATTTCTTTGTCTTCTCCCTCGTTCTTTGATGTTGTTTCTTTATCAAAACCTTCCACTCTCTTTCTTCTTATTTTTCTTATAGCTCCTCTCCTTCTCTCTTGAATTCACTCTTATTTTCAATCTATATCTTTTCTTTCTCTTCCTCTCACATGCTCCCTATCAATCTTCCCCTCTTCTAAATTTCTCTATCACATTCTTGGTTAAAAGTGATTTCCTGATTTCTCTCTTTTCTTCCCACGATCTTATCTCTCTCCCTCTAACCCCCACGCTTCCACACTTTCTATCGCTATTGTGCTCCTTCCCCGCCTCTCTTTCACACCTTCATTCTCCATCTCTCTCTATTTCCCTCTCGCACACCTCTCCATCTCTCTCAGCTGTTCTCGCTCCTACTCACCATATCTTTAATTCATTTCTCCTGATTTCACCTTCCCTCTCATCTTTGATCATTGTTGAAATCTCCTTGTGCTCATCCGCTTGCTCTCTCTCTCCCATTCTCACTTTTCTACTCCCTCTTGCTCTGCCTCTCTCTCTCTCTCTCTCTCTCTCTCTCTCTCTCTCTCGATCTTCCTATCTTTCTAGCGAAGTGAATCCGCGAGGTCGTTGAAAACACGCGGGTAAGTATCAAAATAATTACCAAACTCACTGATTTAGAGAAATAATCACGAATTTAATAGTTTAGCAGTGAATAAGGGTTGAATCCATGGAGAATTAAGGTATTTTTAATGTATTCTTTGAAACTCGATTAAAGCAGATGATGAAATGAGATGAGAAATTACAGATTTTGATATTTTTAAAAAGATTACTTGAAGGGGAATCCACAGAATCAAAAATCACATAATTTGGATCAAGATTCGCAGAGAAATCAAGGAGTGAACTAGATAGAAATTCCATAACGAAAAGATAGCAAGAAACTGAAATTAAAATTAAGATTTACTTAATCTACGATTTGAAATTAAAATCTCATATTATAGAAAGAAAGATTAGGATGAAAACACGATTTCTGACCCAAGATAGCGCTTGAATTGATCCAATTGTTTGTCAGATTAGAGGCTTTTTGTTCCGCATATTCAAAGATGATCGTTGCATTCAAGAATTGATTTCTCCCTATCCTCTAAACAGAATCTCACTTTCAAACACTCCTTAGACGCAAAAATCAGTCTAGAAGTGAAGGGAGGCAAGAGATTCAAGGATTGTGGTGTTTAGACAGTTTGATTACTCAAAAAATCCAAGAATGCTTTACATCATTGAAGAACATCTTCATTTATAAGGAGATTTGGGCATAACCGTTGGATTCAACATTTAATCGTCGATCAATAGCTCTGATGAAATGCATATATGCAAATCATTACGCTCAACTCGCGTCCGTTGGATAGAAGATGAACCGCTAAGATTTCTTCACATCGCTGATAAGAACATGAATAGTAGTTATAACCACCCATTTATTGTTCTTATTTAGCTTTATTAAACTCTTGTGTACACCATCCCCACCATTATCTCTTGACTTGATGTTGTAGACTATTAATGCAGCAAAAAGATATTATTTTGCATGATTTTTATTTTTCTTATTTTCAGGAACTATACAAAAGGAAGAGCAACAAGATCCTCCAAAATGGAAGTGCTTAAAGGGCTTAATGGGCTGTCCAAGACAAGTAATTGCAAGCCCGGTCAAACAATGTGAGCCAGCCGAAGTGGAGATTAGGGAGAATAAAAAGGGAAAAAGCTATTTCGGGAGTCCTTCCTTTGGTTAGCTTCTCCCCGACTCTCCTTCTTCCTTTTTTTATTGCTGTTCTTTCTCTCTCCTAGGTTTAGATTTCCTCCGGCGTTCTTCCCGTCAGAATGTAGCGTAAAATAGTGAACACAGTCTTTCTTTAATTTTAATCTTGTTCTTCTTCTTCACCTTCTTAGCAATATTTCCTTCCCTCGTCGATCTCTCACTCTCTTCTATCCTATCTTCCGCATGCGTATTCTCTCTATCTTCTTCTGATTTCTTTCCTAATCTTTCTTGCAGTTCTCTCATTTTCTTTCCTCTATTCTGAAATTACCTCTACGTCCTTCTTCCGATTTTTTTTCTCCCTCTTCTTTCGCTATTTCCGGAATCATCGCAACTGCAATCTCTCTCCCTCATTTTCTTTCCTTCCTCTCTCTTTCCCTCTCACACTTCCGCGCGATCGCTGTCTCCTTCTCTCCCGTCTCTCTCGTAACCGCATTCCCCCTCTACCTGTAACATCTTGTCCCCTTCTTTCTTTCCTTTCTTCCACTCTTCTCGCTCTCATTATCGCGGAATTTCCGCGTTCTGCCTCTTTCAAGTTCTCCCTCTTCCTCACCTCTTAATTTCTTGCTCTTCCACATTTTCGTCTTTCTCTCTCTCTTTCTCTCTTTACTTTCCCCGAAATCTCTCCTTCTCTCTCCTGTTCTTCATTCGCTCTTTCTCTCTCTCACACGAGCTATCTCACTCCTTCACGTCTTCCCTCTCCTCCTCACCTGTTTGATCTTCCTCCTTAGTTTCTTTCTGTCCGAATCTCTTCTATGTGTTAAGGACGTTACAGATCAATGCGAAACGGTTACGAATCAAGGCAAAACTGTATGGAAGAATAATTATAGTCTGCCGACTCTCAAGTGACAGGGCGAAACGGTTACAACCGTTTTGCCCCACCACAGACGAACTCGTCTATTGTGTCCTACTCCAAACCTCTATAAAAACCGTTGTAATGTACTTCATAAGTAAGGAATTTTCTATTCAAGGCTTACACTGCTCTGAATCTTCTCTCTCCCCTTCTCGGTTTCTTTCATGGTATCAGAGCCAGGTTGCATATCGGAACCTTGAACTATGGCGGACTCCTCCTTCCTCCCGGAAATCACAAAGCCTGAAGAACACAAAGCAGTCGCCATTCCGAACACAACGACGACTCATCTAGTGGGCTTTCAGGTACCCATCAAGCTCACGCGAGAGAACTTCCTCCTCTGGAAGACCCAACTCTTCCCTCTTCTCAACTATCACGAGCTCGCTCATATACTCATTCAAGAGCCGCCGATTTCAACACACATTGATGATCACGGTGGAATCATCGTGAACTCTGCCTACCAGAAGTGGTGGCGACAGGACCAACAGGTTTTTTCTCTTATCGTTACATCTCTCTCCGAATCCGTTCTACCATATGTAGTCGGAAAACTCACCGCAAGAGAGGCATGGTCAGCTCTAATGAAGCACTGCTCTTCTACGAACCCATCTCGAATTATGCAATTGCGTAATCGCCTCCACAATACCCAAAAAGGTACTTGCTCCATTGCTGAATTTGTGCAGGATATACAACGAACCTGTGACGAATTAGCTGTCGCGGGATATCCGGTCCAAGAAACGATATCAATCTACGCATTACTTCGTGGTCTCGGTCCGGCTTACTCCGCTTTCAGCGCTGGCCTATCGTCCAATTTAATCAATCTAGGCTTCGATGACGTCGTCGCCGAAGTTAATTCCTACAAAGATCTCCTGAAATTTACACATTCCACGAAAGACACTACAGCTTCCGAGTTCCCACCACCTGCCAATCAAACTCAAACCACCTACTCTGACCGTGGGAGAGGACGCAATAACGGTAGAAACAACCATGGAAGAGGACGAAATGGAGGTTGATATATTCCAAGATGCCAACTCTATGGGCAATTTGGACATCGGGTCCTAGAATGCCGTGAACGATTCAACAAACCGTTCTACGGACAACAGAATACCGCTCCTAACTATACCAACCAAGCTTTTCCTCAGGCGTACACTACCTATCTACAACCTCCACAGGTGTATATGACCAACCTTCAACCAATCCACACACTGCAGGATAATTCCACATGGTATCCGGATAGTGGCGCTACTCACCATGTGACAAATAATGCGCACAATCTCACTGACCCAGCAATATACCAAGGACCCGATCAACTCCACATTGGAAATGGCACAGGTTTGGTCATTCACTCCATTGGCTCTTCATCCCTAATCTCCCGATCTCTTCCACTCAAGCTTATTAATATCCTTCATGTCCCAGATATTCAGAAAAATTTGCTATCAGTTTTTAGATTAACGAATGATAATTCCGTGTTCGTTGAGCTTCACGCTACCTATTGTGTTGTGAAGGACGAGATAACAGGGAGGCCTCTTCTTCGGGGCACGGTTAAAGACGGACTCTACCTCCTTGCCCAGGCTCATCCACCTGAGGCAAACATTGGAGAAAGGATAGGAATGGACTTATGGCACCATCGTCTTGGGCACCCGAATATGCGACTTCTATAGAGTGTTATTTCCACTTACGGACTTCCAACATTTCCAATAAATAAAACTCCCTCGTGTGATGCTTGTTCCACATCTAAGTCGCACCGCCTTCCTTACGCACAGTCTATTCATCGGACATCTAAACCTCTCGAAATCATCCACTCAGACTTATGGGGACCCTCTCCTATCGTTTCGCACCTTGGTCATCGGTACTATGTCATTTTTATAGACGACTTTACCCGGTATACCTGGTTATATCCGCTAAAATTGAAGAGCGATGTTCTCTCCATATTTACTAACTTCCAACTTCGGGTGGAGAAGCAACTAAATCACAAAATCATCAGTCTACAGTTGGATTGGGGAGGCGAATTCCAAGCTCTCAGTAAATACCTCACACAACAAGGCATCTCTCACCGAATCTCTTGCCCCCACACACCTGCACAAAGCCGCACGGCCGAACGAAAGCATCGTCATATTGTTGAAACCGCACTATCTCTGCTACGCCACGCATCAGTACCACTCAAATTTTGGGATGAAGCCGTGAGCACGGCTGTCTATTTAATCAACTGGCTTCCCACCTCCATCTTACAGAATCGCTCTCCCTATCAACTCATTCACAACCGGGAACCCACTTACTCTCTCCTCAAGAGCTTCGGTTGCTGCTACTATCCTTGTCTCCGCCCATACGCCAGCACCAAATTCGACTCTCGCTCTGAACGCTGTATCTTCCTTGGATACAACGCATTTCACTTGGGTTATCGTTGTTTGTCCTTAGTCACCGAGAAGATTCTCATTAGGTTGTTTGACCAAATGAACTAAGAATCCTCTTGCTGTACATACTTATAAGAATATAAATAACTTAAGAAAAAAAAATCATCATCTCAAATATATTGTCGATTCCTCCTTGCACTATGGACATGAAGGATAAAGGCGCAAGAAGTAGAAACAAGCATCATTTTTTTCGTACATAATGGCTATAAGATAGAATCGGCTAAAACACATGGGAGGTAGCTTACCAGTCTAATTCTACTTTCTTTTCTTTTTCTTTCATCCTAATTCTACTTCTTTTCTTGCTTTTTCTTTCATTGTAATTCTACTTCTTTGATTTATTCATCCTAATTCTACTTTCTGCAAGCCTTTTTAAAGAAAGAGATTAGATAATGCATATTTGAAAATTATAAGGCTTTTTATGCAACTTATTGAAAACAACATTTACTCATATCATGGTGCTCATCCTACCCCATGGGTCGTCCTTAGTAGACATGCAGCTTATTCCCCCGAAGAGGTTTTGGTATCTCTATGGATCAAGGAGCTTCACTATGTCAATAATAGTAGTTCCAATAAAGGGATGATACAACCTACGACTTGCTATGGAAATCGGAAGGATGTGCGTGCAAGGAGTCATTAACTCAAGATTTAGAAGGAAGAATGAGTGGATGAGAAGTATAGAAAGTTTTGAAAAATCATACTATGAGCTTGAGTGGATTCTTATATTAGACTTTATGGTTCCCCAAAGGAATACCTAGATCCATAATTTCATAGACTCTACAACCTCTTCAACATAACACTTAAGGTTGCTCTCCCCATGGCTTTCTAAACAAGTGAAGGTGTTAATGTACTCTATGCTTTCATATTTCATGTGGATTTGTAAAAAACATGTTTCTGCTCACATGGTTAAAAATCAGATCATGCATAGAATACAAAATGAAGGAATGCAAAAATTTTAAAAATTTTAAGTTTTCTAGAAAACTCCCACCCCCCCCCCCCACTCATTCCTTTTATTGTCCTCAATAAAAATCAGCATTCTCATGGAAAAGAGATGGCAATCATTATGCATGGCATGCAAAACTAATAAATAGGAAAAGAGACAAAGGGGCTAAAAGAAAAACTTAACGGGTATTTGCATAGGTTGCATTCTTCTCTTCATTTATGTAGTTCTTTTGGGGCTGAATTTCCTTCTTTGATGTTCTCTCCTCCTTAGCACCTAATGAGCTTATAGAAAAACAAAAGCAAACATCAAAGCAAATAGAAAATATAAAAGTAAAAATAAATGCAAAAGTAAAAACAAAAGTAGAAAGTAAATAGAAAAACAAAAATAAGGTTGGGTTGCCTCCCAACAAGCGCTAAGTTTTCCGTCTTCAACTAGACTCAACTCACTCTAGCACTAATTAGTGGCTGATATTTCAAGAAGTTGCAGCTCTTCTCTATGGGTAGGTGGTGGTCCTTCTTCACTAATATATGATTTTAAGTTAAAATCTTTGAGAAATAAATGTATTTTTTAAATGGAAATTAAAACTCTCATTATTTATTTATTTTAACTTTTAAGAATGATAGATAATTAAATTTCGGATCAAATAAAAGAAATTTGGATTAATTTCGAGTTTTATTTTGAAGGTTATGAATTTTCTAATTTTTAGGGATTTTTCAAGATTTTTCTGAATTTATTTTCGATTTTTAAAGAATTTCAAACTATTAAAAAAGGGCAAAAAGGGGATTATTTTCGCGCGGGACCCATGTGGATGCAACTTGGCACACAAGGCCACGAGGCAGAGCCACGCGCACCCACGCGAGCGCTTGCGTGACGCTGATGTTACGTGTGTATATTTATATTTACTCGTAATATAGGGTTCTAGTACATATAAGCATCCGATATTTGGAGTTTAAGCTAACCCTCTTAATTGTCACACCTTATATACTTGATTGTTTCCCTTCTTTTTCTCCGTGTGGGACTAAGTTCCACACTGAGTTTTGAATGCAGGCGACGTGGCCAAAGGAGGAGCGTCGGATCGGAAGCCTAGTGAAGATCACACGTGGACTCTAGGTCCACTGGATCATCAGATCGCGCATGTGCTTTAAAAAGGAGTTATAACGGCCCAGATGCAACGCGCGGAAACAAATCCTGATTGTCGGATCGCGATCCAACAGAAGCAATTTGATGTGTTTCATAACGCACAGCCACGTGGCTTCATCTGAGTGCTCTATCAAGATCGAACGGTCGTGATTTAATTGAAATGGTTTACGATGAACCATTTCAACATAACCGTCGATTGATTTAATCGGACGGTTACGCCCAAATGCCCTATTAATCGAGATGTTCATCTGATTTGTAAAGCATTCGAGAGCAAATCAATCAAATTGATCTGTTTAGACACCAATACTCTTGAATCTCTTGATCTTATCCACTTCTACACGCAATTGCGCATCCACAGAGGGTTTAAGATCAAGATTTGGCCGAAAGGAGAGGGAGAAATCGACGCTTGAATCTCAACATCACGGTTTTTTAGATTTTCGATTATAAGTCTTGATTTGACAATTAATCGAGCAAGTCCAATCGCAATTTTGGGTTAGTGGAAGCGGTTTTTACAAATCTTTCATCTATTCATGTTTAATTTCCATTTAGATTAGTAATTTAAGTTCAATTTCATTTAATTTTTGTCAAATTCGCGATTCTAATTTTCAGAAATCATCGCCCACTTCGATCTTCAATTTTTCCGCGAAATCAAAGTCAAATTTGATGATTTTTGATTTCGTGGAAACATTTTGAAGTTCTCTTTCATAATCTACCATTTTCCCTAATTTCTGTCATCAATTTATCATCCGATTTGATCAAATTTGAAAAGATCATCATAATTTCCTTATTTCCCTGTGGATTCGACCCTTATTTACCATTGTACCCCTCAATTCATGATATTTTCATCAAATTGGTAAGTTTGGACTTTGTTTTGACTTGAGACTGTGTGAAATTGACAACCTCGCAATTTCTTTTCGTCAAATGGTGCTGTTGCCGGGGAATTAAGGCAGATTTTTTATCAATTTTGTTAATTTTGACTTGGTCAACTTGGATTTTTCTCTTAATTTCGTGAAATTCACAAAATTCAATCGTATATTGAGTGATCCGAAGTAGAAATCAATCTTTGAGATCCTTAATTCGATAGGAATAAGTGATTTTGCCCCTTTTCTAAGGATTACAGGGGGTCACTTCTTCAAAATCGCGTTAAGAACACGTAACTTTCACGGATACTGACATTCAGGTACAATTGACTTCACTTTTTAATATTTTATAAGTATTTATAGGTTATTATCCATCTAATTATTCGAGCCGCTCTTCATGAGACGACGAACGGCCTGGAGATTAGGGAATAATCCCGTAGAAATAGACCTCTTTGAATGATCCTCGCAATCCCCCACTCTACCGATACCGGCACTACCGAGACTGACACAAACGTAGATCTAACCGAGCTGATAGAAATGGCCCGGAATGATGAGAGAAATGCAAGGAAACGCCTTAGTGACTATGCTAGGCCCGTCCTCTAGCGACCCGTCACTAGAATTCACGCACCTCTAACTAGAGGGGCTAATTTTAGAATTGATTCCCATGTCATGAGTATGCTTCCTATCTTCCATCGTAAACCTTCCGAAGACCCATATAGACACGTAAACGAGCTTTCCCAAGTTTGTGAAATTAGTCATCTTCAGTATGTCCCTGCCGACACGATGAAGATGAAACTCTTTCCTGTTACCCTTAGAGATTAAGCCAAAGATTGGTTTTTAAAATTAGAAAAAGGATTCACTAGTTGGACCGCGATGGATGAGGAGTTTTTGAGAAAATACTATTATGTAGGGAAAACCACCTCTGTCCCAAAAGCCATTCGCGAGTTTACCCAAGGCTCGAGTGAAACCTTCCACGAGGCCTGGGAGCGATTAAGAGACCTTAGGAGGGAGTGTCCACACCATTGAGTGTCTAACCATGAACTAACGCAAATATTTTATGATAGGTTAGGCCCGCAAGATAGATATCTTTTAGATGCAGCAAGTGGCAGCACCTTCATGAGCAAGTACAAAGACGACACGATGGAACTCATCGAGACGGTGGCGGAAAATAGTCACCATAATGCGGCGAAACCATTTGGAATAGGTGCAATGCCAAAGACAATTGACGCCAAATCGATGGAGACGGGGATGCTCCTTGAGAGAATCAACAAAATGGCGGAAGTCCAGAACTTATTACTGGAGCGACTTAACATCCGCAACGGTTCCAATGGACTCGCCCCCGTCTCACTTCATGAAGCGTCACCATATGCAACTTGTTCAAGATTCGACCATGTCAAATTAGATTGCCCTGTGATGGAAATTCAAGGGCAAAAAACGTTTAGACAAGGTCCATTAGGAGGACCGACTCAACAGGGACGAGCAAATTTTCCAGGTAGATGCCCTAACTACTATAATACCCCTGTTTTTAATAATTCTTCACAGAATACATGATTTTGGAGGAACAACGATCAATCCTATCCTCCGTCATATAATGGTGAGGAACAACATCAACAATCCTACCCTAATCAAAGACAATCGTCATTCGTCCCGCCGACTCAACCACAAGCCTACACGCAAGCTCCATGCCAGACCGCGCCGGCATCTGACCCGATCCTCGGTGCTATCTCGCAATTAATGGAGCAAATGTCGAGGATGAACTCACGCGTGAATGAAATTCAGGACTTCATCAAGACAAACGTTCAACTGATGACTGACAAAAAGGGTAAGCAAGTAACATTTACTGACCAATTACCCTCGCAGGCCACAGCAAACCCGAGGAATCAAGGGGCCTCGTCGAGCCAATCGCACAACATTAACCATGTACACATCGACAAGGAAGCCGTAGAAATAGCATTTGCCATATCGAGCCTTCAGAGTGGAAAAGCCCTACCGAATCGATACAAGGATCATCCTATCCACCAAGGGCTGATTAAAGAAAAAGAAACGCCAATTATTGTAGAGCAAGACAATGATTCAGAGGATGAGGAAGAACAATTTACGGCTGAACCTAATCCCAACAAATACAAGCCCCATGTGCCTTATCCTCAAGCCCTTAATAGACCCAAAGCCAAGAATAGTGAAACTGATATCCTCAATCTACTAGATGCCTTTAAAAAGGTGGCCATAACCATTCCCCTGATAGATGCCATTAAGCATATCCCTTCCTATGCCAAATTTCTCATAGATATATGCACTCCCCATAGAAACCCTAAAAGGATCCAACTTAGTGAGACGGCGAGCTCCATCATGATGAATGCCTTACCAATTAAAGAGAGAGATCCGGGAGCACCCATGATCACAAGTGAGATAGGAGGAATGTCCTTTACTAGATCCCTACTAGATATAGGAGCTAGTATTAACATCCTCCCAAAAGCCGTATTCGACCGTCATCATGTAGGTGAGTTGCAACCTTTCTTAGTAGAGTTATGCTTAGCCGATGGATCAGTGAGAAAACCGCATGGATTAGTAGAGAATGTCATCGTTAGAATAGAAGATTGTTATTTCCCGGTAAACTTCCTAGTGGTTGACATGAAAATGACTAAGGAGCTGAGCCAAGCCCCAATCATCTTAGGACGACCCTTCCTAGCTACCGCAAAAGCCATTACTGACTCTGGGAAAGGAGAAGTAATTCTCAAGGTGGGAGAGCACACTGTGAAGGTCGACATCAATAAGCCTATGAAATACCCTTCACGAGCTTCCGAAGACCTGGGTGCCATCGACTTCGCCGACGACCAGGATATAGACGCCTATGTAGAAGAAGTAATGATGATTGACGAGGAAGCAAGATTTGAGGAGTTACCGACAAGACTAAAGACTCTCAAGACTCTCCCATCAACACTCAAGTATGCCTTCCTTGATGAAGCGATTGCAAAGCCGGTGATCATTTCATCCAAGCTGGATATAAAGCAGGAGGAAAAATTGCTAGAGGTAATAAGGAAAAATGAAGAAGCAATCAGATGGACCCTGACAGACCTAAAAGGGCTAGACCCTTCACTAAGCACTCATCGCATCTTTCTAGAGGATGAGTCAAGACCAGTCAGGGAGGCCTAAAGATGACTCAACTTGAAGGTATGGGAGGCCGTGAAAGAAGAAATTCTTTAATGGCTCAACGCAGAAATAATCTACCCCATATCCGATAGCCAATGGGTGAGTCCCGTACACGTTGTTCCAAAGAAAACTGGAGTAACAGTTATGACGAATGAGAAGGGCGAGGAAATCCATACACGCCTTCCGACGAAGTGGAGAGTTTGCATCGACTACCAAAAGCTGAACTCCGCAACCAAGAAGGACCACTTCCCTCTCCCATTCATCGACCAAATCTTGGACCGACTGACATGATCAAATTACTTCTGCTTCCTTGAAGGATATTCGGGCTACAATCAGATTGCTATTCACCCCGACGATCAAGAGAAGATGACATTCACATGTCCCTCTGGCACATTCGCCTTCAGACGCATGCCATTCGGACTGTGCAACGCCCCCGCAACATTTCAACGATGCATGATGGAAATCTTCTCTGACTTTCTTGGCGACAGTTTAGAAGTTTTCATGGACGACTTCAGCGTCTTTGGACAAAATTTTGAGAGTTGTCTTGCTTACCTGACGAAGATACTAGAGGTATGCGTCAGAAAATGATTGGTGTTAAGTTGGGAAAAATCCCACTTCATTGTACGAGAGGGAGTAGTGCTCGGGGATATCGTCATGGGCAAAGGATTAGAACTGGACAAGGCCAAGATAGAGGTCATCCAAAACCTCCCTCTACTAGGTACTGTTAGAGACTTGAGGAGCTTTCTTGGGCACGTCGGCTTCTATCGAAGATTCATCCAGGACTTTGCAAAAGTCTCCAAGCCACTCACCACCCTTCTTTGCAAAGGCAAAGCCTTCATCATTGACGAAGAAGGGAAGCACCCATTCATGATGCTGAAGCAAGCACTGATTGGGGCACCGATACTTCAAAGACCTAATTGGGACTTACCCTTTCAAATCACGTGCGACGCTTTGGACTACGTGGTGGGAGCGGTCTTGGGGCAACGACTTGACAAGAAGCCAACGGCCATCTGCTATGCAAGTAAGACCCTCATCGAAGCTCAAATTAATAACACAACTACGGAGAAAAAGCTTCTGGCGGTGGTCTACGCTCTCGAGAAGTTTTAGATGTACATCTTGGGGAGCAAGATCATCATCTACACTGATCATGCGGCCATAAAATACTTGCTCTCCAAGAAAGAGGCCAAATCATGACTTATAAGATGGGTGCTGCTCCTTCAAGAATTTGACTTGGAGATAAAAGACAATAAGGGCAGCGATAACTTGGTGGCAGACCACTTATCACGTCTCCACATCTCAGGAGGAGACATCAGCGATACATTTCCAGACGAGCATCTCCTTGCCATCTCGAGTCACGCCCCCTGGTATGCACACATCATCAACTTTATCGTCACTGGATCGATCCCAGAGCATTAGAATCGACATCAAAAAGATAAGTTCTTCCCCGAGCTCAAGTACTACTTTTGGGAAGAACCTCTTCTATTCCACCTAGGATATGACCAGATCATCCGACGATGCATACTAGAGGAGGAGCAAGGAGATATCTTGGCGATGTGTCACTCATCGACGTGCGGAGGACATTTCGCGGCACGCAAGACCGTGGACAAGATCTTGCAGAGCGGCTTCTACTGGCCCTCCATCTTCAAGGATGCCCACCGTTTCTACATGGAGTGCCTACAATGTCAAGCGGCGATAAACATCTCCAAGTGAGATGAAATGTCGATGTGGCCGATCCTTGAAGTGGAGATCTTCGACCTTTGGGGGATAGACTTCATGGGACCTTTCCCACCTTCTGACAGGAAAGAGTACATACTAGTGGTGGTGGACTATGTGTCCAAGTGGGTCGAGGCAATCCCCACTAGGACAAACGATCATCGGGAGGTTCTGAGATTCATCACACGATGCATCTTCACCCGGTACGGCTGTCCGAGGGCCATCATCAGTGACGGCGGCTCACACTTCAATAATGCTCACTTCTGAGCATTGTTGAAGAGGTACGGAGTACACCACCGCGTCACCACGCCATACCACCCCCATGCGAATGGGAAAGTAGAGGTAAGTAATCGAGAAGTGAAGACCATACTCATGAAAATAATTCGACCAGATGGGAAAGATTGGGCACACAAGCTTCATGACGCACTATGGGCATACCGGACGGCATAAAAGACACCCATCGGGATGTCCCCCTTCCAACTTATCTTTGGGAAAGCCTGCCATCTTCCAGTTGAGCGAGAGCATCGAGCCTGTTGGGCTATCAAAAAGCTCAACCTATCACTGAACGACTTCTCCACCTCCAAGAGTTACAGAAGCCGAGGCACGATGCGTATGAGAACGCGACGATCTACAAGGAGAAGACCAAGGCCTTCCACGACCGACACATCCGACGATGATCATTCCAGGTCAACGACAAAGTCTGGCTCTACAATTCGCGCCTCAAGCTCATTCCTGGGAAGCTGCGCTCCAGATGGGATGGTCCGTACGTGGTTCTGGAGTTGTTCGATGGCGGATCGATACTCATCTCCGATGTCAAATCCGATTGACAATTCAAGGTAAACGGCCATCGTCTCAAGCCGTACCTGACATCAGAGCCACCCGCACCAGCAGATAAGGTAAATCTGCATCTTCCCGAGCACTCGAGGATATGACGGTATCACCCTCGGCCCATCATTAGTCATAGGATTTATTTTTGCTGAGTCTGGCTGAAGACATTAAACTTAGTGCTCTTGGGAGGCACCCCAAGATTGTCTTACCTTTTTAGTTTTCTTTGTTTTTCAGTTTTTATAGATATCAAAGAAATACATTAGGA
This sequence comes from Lemna minuta, assembly GCA_024174645.1. Lineage (NCBI taxonomy): Eukaryota > Viridiplantae > Streptophyta > Magnoliopsida > Alismatales > Araceae > Lemna > Lemna minuta. Next base: position 7,740,938 of record CM044106.1, read on the forward strand.
AAGGGCGCACTTGCACGGAAATCCCACGAGCATCACGGAATAATGAGCTTTTCTAAACCTCACTCACCACATTTTCGTATCATTTTCATGCCATGATTCGATGATTTTTCACATGAGCATGTAGTTTTCATTGAGGGCAATGAAAGAGTCTAGTTGGGGGTTGAAGATTTAGAAAAAAGCTCTACTATTTTTCAAAAATTTTAAAATTCTACATTCTAAAAACTCCTATTTTTCAAAAACTTTGATCTAATCTAACCCACCTTAGAAGTTTTGAAATTTAGAGATCCGACCTACTAAAGATGTAGAAGTGAGGGCCTGATAGCCCATATGATTACATTTTGAGTAATAAAGCTAAATGATCTAGAGAAACCATGGATTATAGTTAGTGGATGACTTCTTTGGGGTTGGGTACATAACAGGTGCCAAGGAAAAAGAGTAATGAGAGGTAGAAATGCTATGAGATTGAAAAGGAGAGTATTTGTGAGAAGATAAAATTTCATCCCTTACATATCATCAGCCAAAACTACTTAGTATAAGGAATTTCTCGATTCTAGACTTTCCCTTTTAAAGAGTGCAATGATCCATAATTTTTGTAGCAACTATCTTTCCTTATAGGCATGTAACTATCTTTTCCAAAGCAGTCAAGTAGTTACACCACTTTTGCTTTTAACTTCACTTTTGATAATGAACACTCCCAAGTGATTCACAAATCCACCTCATCTTCCATGTCTTCCCCACATGTACTTATACCTTCACACTACACTTCATTCGCTACATACTCTCTTCAGAAATCCTAACACTCCTCCATATCATCATGCTAGTCTTCTGAAATGTTAAAAAATAAAAAATAAAAAATAAAAAATAAAAAATAAAAAAAAAAAAATAAAAAAAAAAAAATAAAAAAAATAAAAAAAATAAAAAAAATAAAAGAAAGAGGAGAAAAGTCAAAAGAAAGAGAGAAATAAGAAGTTTCAAGAAGGAAAATTAGAGGGAATATCTTCTACCTCCATCTCTACCTCCATCTCCACCATCTACCCTATCCATCACCATCCACCTCATTTGGGAATATAATTATCGTAAGTGGTACCTTCCTTGTTTTTAATCCACTTTGTTTTATCAGTATATTTGCTTTTAACCAAGTCATACCTTTAGAAATAGTATCTTTTAGTTCCTTCAGCCACCTCACACGATACATCCCAAGATAGAAATCCTTTTGAATTGCACTCTTTAAAGGAGGAAAGCGAGTTGAGGGGAATTCTAAAACACTAAGTAGCCTCCATTTTGAGGGAAGGACTGATGTATTTATGGAGAGGGTAAGGAATTACATCCACTCATGAGAGAATGAGTATCTTTTCATCACCATAGCATCATACCTTAGATATGCTCACCTTGATTACAATTGAGAATTAGACTCGAGCATTAGCCGATGAGCACTACCCTAACATGCACTAAAGAAGTCAACCTAGAGATGGAATTTAGATCATTATGGCCTACACTATGAGGAAAACGTGATCATACATGTATACACTTCACCTTTTTAGTAGGATCAAAGGATGAAAGGACTTTCTAGGGAGCTTATATAGTAAATTGATAAGAGACTAGCAATCATTTAATTTGGGGGGTGTGATAACATCCGAATTAGACATGATAAAACATGATTATTGATGCAAATTAAGGCATAAATGATTTCATTTGTATGCATGTTATCATATTTATGAGTATTTTTCTATCATTCCATGAAAAAGTCATTATAATCTCAAAAGACTTTAAATTAGGGTTAAATATGATGAATTAAAGATAAATAAATTTTATAACCCATCTTTATTTAAGATTATAAGTGTTTTTAAAGTTAAAATAATGAGAGAAATCATTTTATAAACATTTTCTTAAGTTAAAATCTTTAAGAAAGAAATGTATTTTTTAAATGGAAATTAGAAATCTCATTATTTCTTTATTTTGAATTTTTAGAATGATAGATAATTAAATTTCTGATCAAATGAAAGAAATTTGGATTAATTTGGAGTTATATTTTGAAAGTTATGAATTTTCTAATTTTTAGGGATTTTTCAAGATTTTTCTGAATGTATTTTCCATTTTTAAAGAATTTCAAACTAAAAAAAGGGAAAAAGGGGACTATTTTTGCATGGGACCCACATGGATGCGACGTGGCACACAAGGCCACGTGGCAGAGCCACGCGGACCCACGCGAGCGCCTGCGTGACGCGGATGTGACGTGTGCATATTTATATTTACTCGTAATATAGGGTTATAGTACATATACGCATCCGATATTTCGGTTTTAAGCTAACTGATGTAGGATAATTTAGAAGATGTATCTAAATCCTACATATGAAGGGAGGATCTATGAATGATATCAAATATGGATGTTAAATATGAGTAGAGAAGAGAAAATGGAGAAGAGATAGTATGAGTTATTTATTAAGTATGGAGAGGTGTAATATAGTTTATATTATGGAGAGGAAGTAATAAGGATATTATGAGTGGATATTACTGATATGATGAATTAGTTTAAGATAAGTTATGATAATAATGAGATGAAATAGAGGATAGATAATGATGGAAATGAGTGACGGGAATAATGAAACATAAGAGGAGAATAGGGGGAGGGAGAAAACGACGAAAATAGATAGTTAATAGAGGAGAATAGGGGAAGGCAGGGAATCTTATGTTGGACTTAAAGATTTCGGATTGAACTTTAACCACTGTGAGAGGAGGAGAGGACGATTACTTGAGTGGCGGTGTGTTTGTAGTGGCTGTTGGTGGATATGAAGAGCCTCATTGATCATTATCAATCTTGTAACTGTTGACTTTCATATTGATCTCTTCTATAGTTTCTAACTAAAGGTGGTCTTCAAGGAAAGAAGGAATATATCACAATGGTGTTCCTATTGTTGTTTTTTGAGATCATTATTCATAGCTATACAAGGTACCTATGATATGGTGGTTGTGGTTTAGACATTTGGGAACCTATATCAAAGGTAAAAAGGTGGTTGACTTGGTCTTTCAAAGAATTGTAAGTATCTAAGGATAAAAGTTATTTTCTTTTGACCAAGTCAATCTTTAGATCAGTTGATAAATGGGAGAGGGGGGAAATTAACCCCCATTGAATCTCCACTCTCTTTTATAGGTTTAGAGAGGTCTTCTTTACTCACTTTGTGGATAGTGAGCTTCTCAAATTTTAGGATGAGGAAGAGAAGGGCATGTTGTTGTAGCTGGGGGTGGGTTCTCTTTCTTAATGCATATCTTGGTTCTATAGGAACCCTCGTGTTCTCATTTTGGGAGAATTCTCCATCACTAACCCTCTTAATTGTCACAACTTATATACCCAATTGTTTCCCTTCTTCTTCTCCGTGTGGGACTAAGTTCCACACGGAGTTTTGAATGTAGGCGACGTGGCCAAAGGAGGAGCATCAGATCGGAAGCCTAGTGAAGATCACATGTGGTCTCAAGGTCCACCGGATCATCAGATCACGCACGTGCTTTTAAAAAGGAGTTATAACGGCCCACATGAAACGTGCGGAAACGCATCCTGATTGTCGGATCGCGATCCAACGGAAGCAATTTGATGCATTTCATAACGCATAGCCACGTGGCTTCATCCGAGCGCTCCATCAGGATCGGACGGCCATGATTTAATTGAAATGGTTCACGATGAACCGTTTCAACATAACCGTCGATTGATTTAATCGGACGGTTACGCCCAAATGCCCTATAAATTGAGATGTTCTTCTGATTTGTAAAGCATTTGATAGCAAATCAATCCAATTGATCTGTTAAGACACCAATACTCTTGAATCTCTCAATCCTATCCTCTTCTACACGCAATTCCGGATCCACGGAGAGTTTAAGATCAAGATTTGGCCGAAAGGAGAGGGCGAAATCGACGCTTGAATCTCAACATCGCGGTTTTTTTGATTTTCGATTATAGGTCTTGATCTAACGATTAATCGAGCTAATCCAATCACAATTTTGGGTTAGTGGAAGTGGTTTTTACTAATCTTTCATCTATTCATGTTTAATTTCCATTTAGATTAGTAATTTAAGTTCAATTTCATTTAATTTTTGTTAAATTTGTGATTCTAATTTTTGGAAATCATCGCCCACTTCGATCTTCAATTTCTCTGCGAAATTAAAGTCAAATTCGATGATTTTTGATTCTTTGGAAACGTTTTGAAGTTTGCTTTCATAATCTACATTTTCCCCAATTTCTATCATCCATTCATCATCTGATTGGATCAAATTCGAAGAGGTCACCGTCAATTTCCTTATTTCCATGTGGATTCGACCCTTATTTACCATTATTCCCCTCAATTCGAGATATTTTCATCAAATTGGTAAGTTTGGACTTTGTTTTGACACGAGACTGTAAAATTGATGACCTCGCGGTCTCTTTTTGTCAATGCCCAAGGAAACTTTGAAGTTCACTAATCGACTTTAGGAGTGCAAGGTGTTGGATTACTAAAGAGACTAAATCGTATGGTCGTTGATAACACACGATTGAGTGTCAAAACAAAGTCCTAAAATTACCAGTTTATGATTAATCAATATAATTAGATAGTATAATGGTAATTAAGGGTCGAATCCACATAGAATTAGGGAAAATCGAGATATATTTTTGAAATTCGGTCAAATCTGATGACGAATTGAGATTAGAAATTGGCCATTTTAGTATATTAAGAAAGATAACTCAATTGCGATTCTACGAAATCAAAAATCAAATGATTTGGATGAGAATTTGATGAGTAATCGAAGTTTGAAGTTAGGAGAAAAATTCGTATCGCGAAATTATTTAAAACATAAATTAAAACAAAATTAAACTTAATCTACAATTCAAAATGTGAAATTAACACTAAATGATGAAAGACTAAGATGAAAAGACACAATCTAACCCAAAGTAGCCTTCTAAATGATCCAATTAATCGACGGATGCATGGCTTTTCATTCTGAGTTTCCGAAGACGAAAATTGAAGTTCAAGATGTGAATTCTCCTCTCTCTTTCAATCAAACTTTGATTTCAAGTAGTGCTTGGACGCGGAAATGGGTCAAGAATACAAGGAATCAAACGGCACATGAAATGATTGTCTACACAAGTCGAATTTGACAAAAATCCACACGCAGTTCTTTCCGTCGCGAAGAACTGCACTTAAACGGGTAAGAATTGGGCGTGACCGTTGATCCAGCGGACGCATCGCGATCAACGATCACGATGAGGCTTTAATTGATCGAAACGTCGTGATCGTGTCAGGAGCGTCAGATCGCCGATGAAGGGCCGAGATGATTCCACGTTTCGCAATTGATTGGATGCTTTGCTTTGATGGTCCGTCGGATTTTCATCCAGCGGTCACGATTAATCCTAAGGTCCATTGATCGGGATTAATCGTGACCATTATAACTATTCTGATGGATGGTCCGGATTATTTCACGTTTCGCAGATTTAAGCCACGTGCGCGATTTGGAGATCTTTGGACCTCGCGTCCACAGCATCGACGTCCGATTTATCCACACGATTAAATCCAACGATTGGCGTTTACCTGAAATAGAGTTTTAGTCCCACACGGAAAAAGGTTAAGGAGAATATTGGGTATATAATGTATAAGAGTTATATCGGTTAGCTTAACTTCCTCTATGGAATGCTTATAAGTACAATAACCTATGAATATAAAATTATATATGTAAATGTGTCACCTCAGTGCCAGGCAGGCACTCGCGCGCGTCCACGTGGCAGAGCCATATGGCCTTGCATGCCACGTCGCGTCCACGTGGGCTCGCGCGATAAATGCACCCATTTTTGCTAATTTTTTAACTTTTTATTAAATAAAAATCGAAAATAAATCTAAATAAATTCAAAAAAATTCCTTAAAATTGTAAAAATCATAACTTTCAAAATACAACTCCAAATTAAGTCAAATTTGTATTGTTGGATTAGAAATTGAATAATCTATCATTATAAAAAGTCAAATTATTAAAATAATAAGAGAATGAATTTTAATTAATTTAATACATTTATGTATCTTGTAAAATAACTTTACAAAAATACATAAATGTTAATAAAGATCTTTTCTCTAATATTTTTATTATCAAAACATGATTATGATCTCAATTATAATTAGGATTAAAGATTATAATGTTTAATTATGTATAATAATCCATAAATTGGTGTATTTTTAGATCATAACATGAATTAATATAAAATGATAGAAATATACTTAAAATATGATAACATGCATATATTTAGAATGATTAATGCCTTTAATTGCATTCATAATCATGTAATTTCATGCATAAATAGCATGTTATCACACCCCCCAACTTGAATAATTGCTAGTCTCTTAGCAATTCACTAGGTAATCTCCTTAGAAAGTCTTATCATCCTTTGATCCTATAATTAAAGAAGTGAAGTGTATCAATGTGTGATTACTTTTCATCATAGTGTGGACCATTGTGATCTAGATTCCATAACTAGGTTGACTTCCTTAGAGCATATTAGGGTAGTGCTCATCGGCTAATAGTCGAGTCAATACTCAAGTGTAATCGAGGTGAGCATATCTAAGGCTTGATGCTATTATAATGAAAAGATTCTCACACACTCATGAGCAGATGTAATCCTCACCTCTCTAATTCTCACATCACTCTTTCACTCATTTGGAGGCTACTTGGTGCATTAGAATTCCCCTCAACTCTTCTTTCTCCTTCAAAGAGTGCATTGCAAAAGGATTCCCTATTTTAGGATGCATCGATATAAGGTAGCTGAAAGAGTAAAAAGACACTATTTCTAAAGGAATAACTTGGTTAAAAGCAAATCAGCATGTAAACAAGTTGGATATTATATAAAAAGAAAGGTACCACTGATGTCTAATTATTCTCCCAAATGATGTGGATGATGGTGGTAGAAAAGGATCAATATAAAATGGTAGAGATGGTGTGGAGTGGTATACGTGATATAAACATGATGGAAAATGGAATGGAATGGAAGTAATGGGTAGAGATAGGTATTTACATGGTAAAGATATTTTTCCCATATTGTTCTCCTTTTCACTTTCTTATTCCTCTCTTTCTTTTTCTCCTCCTTTTCTTTCCTTCTATCTTTTTGTCTTCTTCTTTTCTTCATTTCGTATTTTTCTTCTCTTTTTCTTCTTGTATATTGTAACTTTTTGGAGAAGAAAAAGATAACTTTTGAAGACTTTACATAAAACAAGGATGTGAAGGAGGTCTTGATGTTTGAAGAGAGTATTCAAAATTTCTGAAGTGTAATGTGAAGGAATATTTGCTTGTTAGGGAATTTATGAAAAAGGTTTGTGTAGATGATGGAAAAAGAAAATATGGTGGATATTTATCACTTAGGAGTGTAATTATAATCAGTGAAGCTGAAATTTGGGTGTCTAATTGACTGGTAAGGAAAGAGTAGAACTAAATGCCTAAAGGATAGAATACGTGCATAAAAAATTATGGCACATTGGACTCGTCTAAGAGAAAGTTTGGAAGTGAAGAATTCTCACACCAAATAGGTTCGGCTGATGTAAGGTAGTGAATAGGAATTGCTTGAACTTCACTCAAAATCTCTCCTTTTCAATCCAATAGCACTTCAACCTCTAATTACTCATTTTCCTCAGTGCCCGTTAGTTACCCAACACCGAAGAAGTCAACCACTAAAAATAATCCATGGTTTCTCTAGATCACTTGGCTTTATTACTCAAAATGTAATCAATGGGCTATGAGGCCCTCACTTCTACATCTCTAGGAATAGGATCTCAAAATGCTAAGGCTTCTAAGGTGTTAAAAGTAGTAAAAATTTGAAAAATAGGAGTTTTAAAATAGTAAAAAGTTTTTAAAATTTTTAAAATTTGAGTTTTTCTAAGTCCTCACCCCCCAACTTAAATATTTCATTGCCCTCAATGAAATCATTATGTATATAAAAGATGGCAAAAATCTCATGCATTAGATGAAAAAGATTATAAATTGAAATGAGAAGTAAAAAGGTTAAGAAAAACTCATTGTGCGTGTTTTGACGCTTGTCTCTGGAATTTGTCCAAATTTCTTGTTTGCTGTAGGTAAATTCATTCAACTATATATGTACATTGATATAAACTACAAACAAAAACAAAATAAAACAGTAAGATAATCTTGGGGTGCCTCCCAAGAGCACTAAGTTTAACGTCTTCAGCCAGACGAAACTTAATGAAGCTACGATGATCGATGAGATGAGGGTGTTACCATTATCACGTCCTCATGTACCTCGGGAAGATGCAGATTTACCTTATCTGCTAGTGTGGGTGGCTCTGTTGTAAGGTAAGGCTTTAGACGATGCCCATTGACCTTGAATTGTTTGCCGGATTTAGGGTTGGAAATAAGCACTGATCCGTTGTTAAACGTTTCCACAACCACGTAAGGACCGTCCCATCATGAGCGCAGCTTACCTGGAAAAAGCTTAAGGCAAGAGTTATATAACCAAACCTTTTCATTGACGTGGAAAGTTCGTCTTTTGATGTTTCTGTCATGAAAGGCCTTGTTCTTTTCTTTGTAGATCTTCGCGTTTTCGTACGCGTCGCGCCTTAACTCCTGTAATTCTTGCAGCTGGAGAAGTCTATTTTTACCTGCTTCATCCAAAGATAAGTTGAGCTTCTTTATTGCCCAATAGGCCTTATGCTCAAGCTCAACTGGAAGGTGGCACGCCTTCCCAAATATGAGTCAAAACGAAGACATCCCGATGGGTGTCTTGTAAGCGGTCCGATATGCCCATAAAGCATCAGGAAGCTTGTGCGCCCAATCCTTACCGTCTGGTTGAATGATCTTCTTTAGAATATTCTTGACTTCTCGATTGCTCACTTCAACTTGCCCATTAGCTTGGGGGTGGTACGGTGTGGTGACGTGATGATGTAGTCCATATCTCTTCAATAATGCACAAAAGTATGCATTGGTGAAGTGCGAGCTTCCGTCACTAACTATGGCCCTCGGACAACCATATCGGGAGAAGATGTTTCTCGTTACAAACCTAAGTACTTCCCGATGAGTGTTTGTCCTAGTGGGAATAGCTTCCACCCACTTAGACACATAATCAACCGCTATCAAAATATACTCTTTCCCATCAGAAGGTGAAAAAAGTCCAATGAAGTCGATCCCCCATAAATCAAATATCTCCACCTCAAGGATAGGCCTCATTGGCATTTCATCTCGGTTGGAGATGTTTAATGCTGTTGGGCATTGTAAGCACTCCGTATAAAAACGGTGAGCATCCTTGAAGATGGTGGGCGAATAAAAACTGCTTTGTAAAATCTTATCTGCTGTCTTCCGCGCGGCAAAATGTCCTCCACACGCTGATGAGAGACACATCGATAATATGCTTCCTTGTTCTTCTTCCGCTACACATCACCGTATGATTTGATCGTATCCTACATGGAACAAAAGTGGTTCTTCCTAATAATAATATTTGAGTTCATGGAAGAACTTATCTTTACGATGCCGATTCCAATGCTCTGGGATTGATCCATTAACAAGAAAATTGACGATATGAGTGAACCAAGGAGCATGACTAGAAACTACAAGAAGATGCTCATCAGGAAAAGAATCACTAATGTCTCCCGTACTTGAAACGTGGAGACGAGATAGGTGATCCACCACCAAGTTTTTGCTGCCCTTCTTATCTCTAATCTCCAAGTCAAACTCTTGAAGAAGCAGCACCCATCGTATCAATCGTGGCTTCGCCTCCTTCTTGGAAAACAAGTACTTTAATGCTGCATGATCTGTATAAATTATGATCTTGCTTCCCAAGATATAAGGCCTGAACTTCTCTAACGCGTAGACCAATACTAACAGCTCCTTTTCCGTCATCATGTAGTTCATATGAGCTTCAGCAAGGGTCTTACTCGCATACCAAATGGCGGTTGGCTTCTTATCTATCCGCTGCCCCAACACCGCTCCAACTGCATAGTCTGAAGCATCGCACATGATCTCAAAAGTTAAGTCCCAATTACCACTTTGAAGAATTGGTGCTTCGATCAAGGCAAGCTTCAACATCTCGAACGCGCGCTCCCCTTCTTTGTCAATAAAAAAGTCTTTATCCTTGCAAAGAAGAGTGGTTAGCAGTTTGGAAACTTTAGCAAAGTCTCGTATAAACCTGCGGTAAAAGCCAACGTGTCCTAGAAAACTACGTAAATCTCGTAATGTAGTGGGGAGAGGAAGGTTTTGAATGACCTCAATCTTGGCCTTATCAACCTCCAAACCTTTGCCCGAGACGAGATGCCCGAGCACTACTCCCTCTCGCACCATAAAATGGGATTTCTCCCAACTCAATACCAGTCGTTTCCTAACGCAGACCTTGAGGATCTTTGTCAAGTGAGCTAGACAGCTCTCGAAATCATCTCCAAAGACAGAGAAATCGTCCATGAAGACCTCGAGACTATCGCCAAGGAAATCGGAAAATATCGTCGTAATACATCTCTGGGAATATTGCGGGGCATCACACAACCCGAATGGCATTTGCCTAAAAGCGAATGTGCCAAAGGGACATGTGAATGTCGTCTTTTCTTGATCGTCCGGATGAATCGCAATCTGGTTATATCCTCAATAACCATCCAAGAAACAAAAGTAAGTCTGACCTGCTAGTTGATCAAGGATTTGATCGATGAATGGCAACGTGAAGTGATCCTTCTTTGTTACGGCGTTCAACTTTCGGTAGTTGATACAAACTCGCCACTTCATGGGGAGGCGTGTTTGGATCTCCTCGCCCTTGTCGTTCATGGTCATCGTAACTCCTGCCTTCTTGGGAACCACGTGCACGGGACTAACCCACTGGCTATCCGATATGGGTTAGATAATCTCTGTATTAAGCCACTTTAGAATCTCTTCCTTAACGGCTTCCCATACCTTAGGGTTAAGTCGGCGATGGGCTTCCCTCACGGGTCTGGACTCGTCCTCTAAGAATATGCGATGAGTGCATAATGAAGGGTCTAATCTCCTCAAATCTGCTAGAGTCCAGCCGATTGCTTGCTCATTCCGTCGTAATACGTCGAGTAATCGTTTCTCCTGCTCCTCATTGAGCTGGGAAGAAATGATCACCGGTTTAACCTGCTGAGAGTCAAGAAAAGCGTACTTGAGTGTAGATGGAAGAGGCTTGAGCTCCCCTGTCGGCTCGTCCAACGGTAGCTCCTCGAAATCAGCCCCCTCGTTGACCGTCATGACTTCTTCGATGCAAGTCTCTATGTCTTGGTCATCAAATAGGTCGATGGTGCCCACATCCTCAAAAGCTTGTGAAGGATACTTCATCAACTTGTTGATGTTGACCTTCACCGTGTGCTCTTCCACCTTAAGAATTACTTCTCCTTTTCCCCAATCTGTAACGGCTTTTGCAGTAGCTAAGAAAGGTCTTCCTACGATAATTGGGGCTTGACTAAGCTCCTTAGTGATCTTCATATCTACAACTAGGAAGTCTACCGGAAAATAACATCCTTCGATTCTAACAATCACATCTTCTACTATGCCATGAGGCTTCCTTACAGATCCATCTGCTAAACATAACTCTATAAGGAAAGGCTACAACTCCCCTACATGATGATGGTCATATACGGCTTTAGGGAGGATATTGATACTAGCTCCGGTATCTAACAAGGATCTAGTAAAAGTCATTCCTCCAATCTCACTCGTAATCATGGGAGCTCCTGGATCTCTCTTTTTAATCAGAAGAGAATTCGTCATAATTGAACTAATATTCTCACTCAATTGGATCCTCTTGGGGTTTCTATGGGGTGTGCATATGCCTTTAAGGAATTTAGCATAAGAATGTATATGCCTAATTGCATCTACTAAAGGGATGGTAATGGTCACCTTTTGGAAGGCTTCTAATAAATGATCATCAAATTCACTAAATTTAGCCTTAGGCTTGCTCAATGCTTGAGGATATGGCACAGGTGGTTTGTATGTGTCGGGATTCAGCTCAACTCGTACCCGTTCTTCCTCATCATCAGAACTACTGTATGGCTCTACGACGACTGTCGGTGTCTCATCAGCTATCAAGCTCTTATGTAAAGGATGATCCTTATAAGGATCAGGTAAATCCTTGCCGCTCCTAAGGCTCGATATCGCTAATGCCACTTCCACTGCCTCATCGTCAACATGCACATGACTCAGATTGTGCGTTTGACTCGATGAAGACCTTTGATTCCTAGCATTGATAGTGGCCTGCGATGGTAATTGGTCAGAAAATGAAACTTGCTTACCCTTCTTATTGTCCGTCGAGGTAGGGATGTTCGTCTTAACAAAATCATGTATCTCGTCCACGCGCGAGTTCATCCTATTCATTTGCTCCATTAACTAAGAGATCGCACCCAGAATAGGATCTGCAGATGGTGCGGTTGGTCATAGAGCTTGGTTGTACGATTGCTGTGGCAGAATATACGTCAACTGTCTTGCATTTGCGTAGGGTTGATGTTGCGAGTTTTGTTGCTGACCGATACTATATGGAGGATACGTCTGATCCGTGTTCCTCCTAAATCCTTGCTGCTGCTGCATAGGATTATGATAAAAAGGGTTATTAAAGTAAGTTGGATATGTACCTTGATAGTTCGGTCGTCCTTGTTGGCTTTGCCCTCCTGGTGGGCCTTTTCTATACATGTCCTGCCCTTGAATTGCCATGATCAGACAATCCATCTCAACATGGTTGAGGCGTGAGCAATAGGCTCATGGCGACGCTTCTTGTAGAGCGACAGGTGCAAGTCCTTAAGATCCGTTGCGGATGTGGAACCGATCCAGTAAAAGATTCTAAACCTTCGCCATCTTGTCGATCTTCTCTAGGAGCATCCCGTCTCTACCGACTTTGCGTCGATTAATCCTCCCTTCGGCGTTGCACCTCTTCCGAATGGTTTTGCCGCGCTGTGGTGGGTATTTTCTGCCACAGTCTCGATCAATTCCATTGCTTCATCTTCAAACTTGCTCATGAAGGTGCCACCACTAGCTGCATCCAAAAGATATCTGATGTGCGATATTTTAGAAGATGTATCTAAATCCTACAATAAGGGGAGGATCTATGAATGATATCACTATGAAGATTAGTACTCAAGGAATATATGTTAAGGGAGATTAATAAGAAAATATTTAGGATGAATATTATGATGATTAATATGTAGGTGAATTAATGAAGGGAGGGAATAAGGCATTAAGTGATCAAAAGATATTTAAAATGGAGTAAGCAATGATTAGAGTACTAGATAATAGATGAAATGGGGAGGAAGAATAATGAGGATAGTAATGATTATGTAATGAGTAAAGAAAAAGATAATGGATAGTAGAAGTAGTTAATTTAGGTTGGTTATTATTGAGTAGTAATTTTAGAAGATAATATAATAAATAGAAAAAATAGATTAGATGAAATAGGGGTAGGTGAGATAGTGGTGATGATAGAGAATAATAGAACAGAAATGACGACAAGAGAGAGTGTCGGTGGTGAGGAGAATAGAAAACGGAATAGGTGAAGAAGTCGGTAATAGAGATGTAATTCTTAGGAGTTTAACACATATAGTATTCAGTGATTGGAAAGATAGAATAAGACGGAAGTGGGTGAAGAGAAGAATGCTGATATTAAGAAGTATCTAGCGCTGGACTTACGGATTATAGTAGGCACTATCATTCACTCTCAGATAGTGAGGACGATATATGAGAAGGCAGTGAAGATGACGCTAGAGATTACTGAAAATCCAAGATCTTCCTCGACTTGCGGCGGACTTGAAATGGTGAAAGAGGACAAAGCGGGAGGGAGAGCGGGAGGGAGAGCAGAAAGAGAGATAGAACTCTGAGAGGAGAGAAGGTGGGAGAGACACAAGGAGGATGATGAACACACGGGTAAAAGCGAACCAAGTAACCAAGTTTTTATCAAAATCAACATCATTCGTTTTCCCTGTACATTTTCTCTTTTATAGAGCAGGAGAAGAGCGAAATAGAATGAAAGGGCGCGTCGTCATGGATAGAAGCAGTTACGGGAAGTTCTGCTTGCTGATAACTTCTCTCTAGTCTTCCTTCTTACGTGGAGAGGCAAAGTTATTGAGGACCACGTCACTGTTTAGATGATGAATTGCAGCTCGTACGAGTATGTCGTCCGCGCCGGAAGACGGAATGGAGTAAAGAAGATGGCTAACGTCAACGTGAATTCTCTTTTCATCATCTCCCGCGACGAGCTCATGCAGTTTGTCGGCAGTAGATTCACCGGGACGATGCAAGGAGAGGACGTCGGTGATATCGGCGGTTTATTGGAATGTTATGATCCCGATTTTGCTAGAGCGTTCGACTTAAATTGTCATCAGTTCACAAACACGAAGTCAACGGGTTGACTCAGCTTTATGGTGGAATTATCGCGGCTGTTGGATGGCCTCTTGATCTGTCGTGGCGTTGATGACTGGCATCCAAATGTCAGCAGTGCTTTGATGTTGAGCATTCCTTTGAATGAGGTGAGGCGAGGTAGAGACGGGCGGAAACAGGATCGCAAAGCTTCCGCTTCTTCAGTTCTATCGTGTTCAGTCTCGTGAAGCTCCACTTTCTAATTGAATGTTGTATTATCTGACATATTCTTCATGTGGACGGTGATTCGGATGTCTACCCAGTATCATGTTGAGTGGTGGAAACTGGGTGGTTGTAGTCTTTCTTTGAGGAGATCTTTGTGTCTCATTATTATCATGTTGTCTTCTCGTGAACCTTTGCGGCAATTTAAAGAGCAACTCGGGAACGGTTGGTGACAAAATGAAGGTAAGAGTGAGTCTTTTGATAAGGTGAGAGAGAGTAGAGATGGGCAGTGATCGGGTGACGAGTCTCCTTGCTTCGAGCCCTTCGATCACTGTATACTCTTGCGTATATTGGTGACTTGTGTTTCTGCGTATTCACCAGGGTGGGACAATGGAGAAAATTCGGAGGATCCTTGACTATTCTCAATTTGACCACAGCAGGGGTGGAGGTGAAATAAGCTAGATTTCCTGATAATCTGCAGCCGATGTCCAACTGATGATATTAATAAAACTTAATCACCTTTAGTCCAAGTCTTCCTATTATTTAGCAGTCATGAAGATCGTATAATAGGTCTCAAAGTCCTTCTTAAATAAATCATGGTCCTTGTACTTTGTATTCATGAGCTTGATAATTACGAGGATTGCTTTTGGAAGATAATTCTTCTTCCTCTTCAGTCATGGAGCTGTTGTTCACAGTGGAGATAGTCCTTGCTGTTGAAGCTTTTACTTATGCATGGAGATGTTGCTCAAGAGAAGATGAGGATGACTTATCCTCATGATGATCTTCCTTGATGTTTAGTCATGGATGTCTTCTTTAATGTAGTCGTCTTTATCTTCATGAGCTTTGACTTGAGTTGCTATGGAGATTAGTCTCTTCCAACAGTAGAGAAAAATTAGATCTCTTCTAAAATTCTAACTAAGGGAGGTTGTTCAAAGAGACAAGAAGTTGGAAATCAAAGATGTTCCCATTGATGTTTCTTGAGATCATTAATTATAACTATACAAGGTATCTATGATATAGTGGATAAGGTTTGAAAATTAGGAACCTATATCAAGGTAGAAGGTGGTTGACTTGATCCATTCAAGGAATTCAAAGTATCTAAGGATAAGGATTAAATGCTTTGACCAAGTCAATCTTTAGATCAGTGTAAAATAGGGAAAGGAGGGAAGATAATTCCCTTAAGATCTACACTCTCTTTATTTATTTAGAGAGGTCTTTTTCATCCATTTAAGGAATGGATAATTTCTCAAATTGGTAGATAAGGAGGAGGAGGAGGATAGGTTCACTTAGAACCCTTGTGTTCATGTTTCAAAATAATTCTCCATCAATATCTATCTTGCAGGCCTAACCCATCATAAAATATCTGTGTAAGCTCATGGTTAGACACTCCATGGTGAGGGCACTCTCTAGTGAGGTCTCTAAGTCCCTCCCAAGCTTCGTGAAATGTCTCACTCGGTCCTTGGGTAAACTCACGATTGCCTTCCTAACAGAGGTGGTCTTTCCTACGGAATAGTACTTCCTATGAAATTCCTCCTCCATCTCAGTCCAAGAAGTGAACTCCTTTCCTAACTTAAGAAACCAATCCTTAGCTCTATCTCTAAGGGTGGCAGGAAAGAGTTTCATCTTCATTACATCTGCCGACACATTATGAATCTGATTGATGTCACATACTTGACTAAGCTCATCGACATGTCTATAAGGATCCTCGGAAGGTTTACCATGGAAGATAGGTAACATACTCATCACATGCGAATCTATCCTAAAATTCGCATTTCTAGCTAAAGGTGCATGAATACGAGTAACGGGTCTTTAAAGAACAGGCCTAGCATAATCACTAAGACGTCTCCTAACATTTCCCTCATCATTTAGGGCCATATCTAAGGTCGATGATGACGCGGAAGATGAAAGTGATTGCGAGGAACATTCAAAAAGATCTAAGTGTAAAGTATTATCCCTCGTTCTCCAATTAGACTCTCGTCTCATAAATCTGCACTAATATACTAATATATATAATAATAATAATAAGAGATACTATAAAATTATTCAACAATGACAAAATAATCGTACCTGATTGTCGCCATTCGTGAGAGTTACGCTCTCCCAATTCGAGTGTGATGCGATGATCGTCCGTCGTCCGTAGAGAGGGACTAATCACTTAATCTCGTCAAAATTGAGTATCTAAAAGATGTATTTCTGCTACAAATAGCTCAGTGTAGGATCAATTTGAATTAAAATCAGAGAAGAAATAGAAAAATCAGAGTTGACCGAGTCAAAATCGATGATTTTTCTCAAAAATACGCCTTAATTCCTCGGCAGCGGCGCCATTTCACGAGACTAAATCGTATGGTCATTGATAACACATGATTGAGTGTCAAAACAAAGTCCTAAACTTACCAATTTATGATTAATCAATTTAATTAGATATTATAATGGAAATTAAGGGTCGAATCCACAGAGAATTAGGGAAAATCGAGATATGTCTTTGAAATTCGGTCAAATCTGACGACGAATTGAGATTAGAAATTGGGCGTTTTAGTATATTAAGAAAGATAAAATTGCGACTCCACGGAATCAAAAATAAGATGATTTCGATGAGAATTCACTGAGTAATCGAAGTTTGAAGTTAGGAGAAAAATTCGTATCGCGAAATGATTTAAAACATAAATTAAAACAAAATTAAACTTAATCTACAATTCAAAATGTAAAATTAACACTAAATGATCACAGATTAAGATGAAAACACGCAATCTAAACCAAAGTAGCCTTCTAAATGATCCAATTAATCGCTCGATGCATGGCTTTTCATTCCAAGTTTCCGAAGACAAAAATTGACGTTAAAGATGTGAATTCTCCTCTCTTTCAATCAAACTTTGATTTCAAGTAGTCCTTGGACACGGAAATGGGTCAAGAATACAAGGAATCAAACGGCACATGAAATGATAGTCTACACAAGTCGAATTTGACGAAAATGCACGGGCAGTTCTTTCCGTCGCAAAGAACTGCATTTAAACGGGTAAGAATTGGGCATGACCGTTGATCCAGCGGACGCATCGCAATCAACGGTCGCGATGAGACTTTAATCGATCGAAACATCGCGATCGTGTCAGGAGCGTCCCATCGCCGATGAAGGGCCGAGATGATTCCACGTTTCGCAATTGATTGGATGCTTTGCTTTGATGGTCCGTCGGATTTTCATCCAGCGGTCACGATTAATCCTAAGGTCCATTGATCGGGATTAATCGTGACCGTTATAACTATTCTGATGGATGGTCCGGATTATTTCACTTAAGCAGATTTAAGCCACGTGCGCGATTTGGAGATCGGTGGACCTCGCGTCCACAGCATCGACGTCCGATTTATCCACACGATTAAATCCAACGATTGGCGTTTACCTGAAATAGAGTTTGTCCCACACGGAAAAAGGTTAAGGAGAATATCGGGTATATAACGTATAAGAGTTATAGCGGTTAGCTTAAATTCCTCTATGGAATGCTTACAAGTACTATAACCTATGAATATAAAATTATATATGTAAATGTGTCACCTCAGTGCCAGGCAGGCACTCGCGAGCGTCCACGTGGCAGAGCCACGTGGCCTTGCGTGCCACGTCGCGTCCACATGGGCTCGCGCGATAAATGCACCCATTTTTGCAAATTTTTTAATTTTTTTAATTAAATAAAAATCGATACTAAATCTAAATAAATTCAGAAAAATTTGAGAAAATTCCTTAAAATTAGAAAAATCATAACTTTCAAAATACAACTCCAAATTAAGTCAAATTTATTTTTTTGGATCAGAAATTGAATAATCTATCATTATAAAAAGTCAAATTATTAAAATAATAAGAGAATGAATTTTAATTAATTTAATACATTTATGTATCTTATAAAATAACTTTATAAAAATACATAAATGTTAATAAAGATCTTTTCTCTAATATTTTCATTCTCAAAACATGATTATGATCTCAATTATAATTAGGATTAAAGATTATAATGTTTAATTATGTATAATAATCCATAAATTAGTGTATTTTTATATCATAACATGAATTAATATAAAATGATAGAAATATACTTAAAATATGATAACATGCATATATTTAGAATGATTAATGCCTTTAATTGCATTAGTAATCATGTAATTTCATGCATAAATAGCATGTTATCAATCACCTCAACCTTGGCCTTATCCACTTCCAATCCCTTGCTTGAGTCTAATTGCCCAAGCGCTATACCTTCTCTTACCATGAAGTGGGACTTCTCCCAACTAAGGACTAGGCGTTTCTTAACGCAAACGTCGAGGATTTGTGTTAAGTGCTCCAAGCATGCATCAAAACTCGGCCCGAAAATTGAAAAGTCATCCATGAAGACCTCCATGCTCTCTCCTATAAAGTTGGAGAGGATGGCCATTATTCACCTCTGGAAAGTGGCAAGAGCGTTACATAGTCCAAATGGCATGTGCTGAAATGCATAAGTGCCAAATGGACATGTAAATGTCGTCTTCTCCCGATCGTCGGGGTGTATCGCTAACTGATTATACCCTAAATAGCCATCTAGGAAGTAATAAAATCCTTGACCTAAAAGCTTGTCAAGAATTTGGTCAATAAATGGCAAGGGGAAGTGGTCCTTTTTCGTCGCCGCGTTTAGCTTTCGATAGTCGATGCATACTCGCCACTTCATCAGAAGACGCATTTGAAGTTCTTCATCCTTGTCATTCGTCATCACGGTGATCCCCGCCTTCTTGGGGACAACATGCAATGGACTGGCCCATGGACTATGGCAGATGGGATAAATGATACCTGCATAAAGCCATTTAAAGATTTCATCCTTAACGGCATCCCATACCTTAGGGTTTAGCTGCCTTTGTGCCTCTCTAGAGGGACGAGAGTCCTCCTCTAGGAAAATGCGATGAGTGCACAAATAGAGATCAATTCCCTTAAGGTCTGATAAGTTCCATCCGATTGCTTCCTTTCTTCCTCGCAAGACCGCCAATAGTCTCTCTTCCTGGTCTTGATCTAACTGCGAGGATATGATCACAAGGTTAGCGCAATGATGATCAAGAAAAGCATATTTCAACGTAGAAGGTAACAGTTTTAGCTCGGGTACCATCTCATTGGAGGGAAATGGATCATCCTCGGGCTCCTCGAAGCTCCCGTCCTCAATAGCCTCCATCGTCTCCTTGATACAACTCAAAATCTCCGAATCCTCATAAATATTGACGGCGCCTACTTCATCGGACTCATGTAAAGGATGTCACATTAACTTATTGATGCTCACCTTCATCGTGCTATCTCCTACCTGAAATATAACTTCGCCCTTGCCCCAATCCGTAATAGCTTTCGCGGTAGCTAAAAATGGTCTCCCTAGTATGATGGGAGAATTGGTGAAGTCCTTCAAGGATTTCATATCCATGATAATAAAGTCTACCAGAAAGTACCATTTTTCTACATTAACTATCGAGTCCTCTACAATGCCGTGAGGTCGTCTAACGGATCCATCCGCTAAGCTCAGCTCGATAAATAATGGCTGCAACTCGCCAAGTGGACAAATGTCATACACTCCCTTTGGGAGGATATTGACACTAGCCCCTGTGTCGAGGAGAGATTGAGTGAAAGTCCTGCCCCCTATCTCACAACTAATCATGGGAGCTCTCGGATCACGTCGTTTACGAGGAAGCGTACTTAGCATGATAGAGCTAATGGTCTCGCTCATCTAGATACGCTTCGGCTTCCTCGTAGGGGTGCAAAGTCCTTTTAAGAACTTAGCGTAGGATGGGATATGCTGGATAGCGTCTACTAATGGGATGGTGATAGTAACCTATCTAAAGGCCTCTAGCAATGTATCATCACTATCACTCGTAGAGACCTTGGGCTGGCTCAATAACTGAGGATAAGGCACTAGAGGTTTGTAAACCTCGGGATTGGGCTCTGCCCTACTCACCTCATCGGGTGCCTCCTCATCATCGGAGTCCTCCTCTAGAATAATTGGAGGAGAAGATTAGTCATCCTTCTCCTCAAGCGGGTCCTTGCGGCACTTGTGGTCCTTATGCGGATCCACTAAGACCTTGCCGCTACGTAGGCCCGAAATGGCATGTGCCTCCTCCGATGCACTATCAATGCAAACTTCATTCATATTGTGGGTGCGGCTCGACGATGCTTGCCATACATTCCTAGGGTTTTCTAAAGGTTGGGAAGGTAATTGATCTATAAATTCAACTAGCTTACCCTTCCTTTGCTCAGTAGAAGCATCAGAGCATTGGGCTTTAGCCCCTTTGACTCTATCAAGGGGTCAACTGAAGGTGCTAGAGGTGGTACTGCCAGTGGCGGTGTAACCGCTCGGGGAAGACCGGGGGCGAAAGATGTCAGCCTTGGGTTCCATATATGCTGCAGCGCGGATCCAAAGGGCTGATGATATGGAGTGTGCTGCCCGCTCCGCTGCTGCGCATAAGATGGGTTATGAAAACTAGAATAACCCTGATTCGGGTGGTTAGACCTACCCGCTTGGCTCAAACCTGGATATGTCGTAGGGTTTGGCCGAAATGGAAATGGACCATGGATTGCCATCACGGGACAATCCAGCTCGACGTGCTTGACGAGACGGAACTGCGAGGTCGTTGATTTCACACGGTCTCGTGTCAAAAATAATACCGAATTTACCAATTTAAGGAATTAATAACAAATAGAGGGGTATAATGGTAAATAAGGGTCGAATTCAAAGGGAATTAAGGTATTTTCGAGAGATCTTTTAGAAATTGATCAAATTGGACAATGAATTGAGGTGAGAAATTAGGGGAAAATGGTAGAATTAGAAAGATAACTCAAAGAAAAGTGATTTGGATTTATAATCAAAGAGATATCCTATTTTCAAAATCAGCAACTTTTCGGACCTTCAATTAGGGAAAACGAAGAACACTATGAACTAATTTGCAAAATTAAACTTCTAAATCTAATAAAAACTCAAATTACCTCCTGATAATCGATCGAATCTCACTACTAACCCGATTGCCGCAAGAATGGGGCTTCAATTCTCGTGGATTGAAGTGAATTTGCTCAGATTCTTCCTCGCGGACGTTCGGAATTCAAGGGGAAAATTCGATGAAATCAAGGAGAAATTCGCGATCAATCCCACTCCAATTGCTTTGCAATCGAGTATAAAAGTGGGGGGATCACGATGAACTAGAGATCTTCCTTGAAATTTGGTTAATTCCTTCAGTAATCGATCAAAAGTTGAAGAACAAAGGGAGAATACATGGCTTTTTTAAAAGGAGAAATTGGCTCAAAAGTCGTGGACACTTGAAGCGATTGTGGGAGCCGATTTGAGGGGTCGGGGGAGCGATTCTCTAGCGCGGCATTGTGGCTTCAATTCCGTGACAAATCGGCCCAAATTTAGCGGTGAATTGGCCTCAAATTAGTCTCAAAAGAAGCCACAATCGCACCACAATCGGGCCACGATCGTGGGTCAATCGTGATCCTGGGTTTCCTTCGGTCGCCGTATGATGCAGTGGAGGTGATTCCACGACCAAAGCTCCACGATCGCGGCTCGATCGCTCCGCGATCGTGGAGTTCCTCCACGAACCGTCTGGACCATCCGATGGAGCTTCAGGAGAGCGGAGGTCTGATCGCGATCGAGCGGTATCTGTTGTTGATGAAGATCCAGCGCTTCTCATGTTGCCACGTGGCGTCAGGTAAGCTCTCCGATCGCGGCCACTTAAATTTACTTTAACGCACATGCCTGATTGATGATCGCGTGGACTCGGCTCCACGCGATCTTCGCCGTTCTGATCGCATCCAGCGCCCGCTTTTTTGCCATGTCACCTGCAAAAGACAATCGTGTGGGAACATAGTCCCACACGGAAGACAAGAGTGGAAATGGCACGCTTAAATTAGGTGGCGCAATTGTGAGTCAATTGCGTTACCGCCCCCCACTCTTACTAGGGCCCCAATATACCTGTGGGCCCTCCTACTGCCATCCTTACCTGCCACGTGGCGCCCCACAGGGCGCCCATGTGGACCCATCCGCGTGGCCTCCTGCAACGCATCAGCGCCACCTGCGCCTCGCGTGGGTCAGCCATGGCTCTGCCATGTGGCCTCAGTGCCACGTCGCATCCACGCGCTAACCCGCGCACCATGTCAGCTCGCCGCCTGGGCCGGCTCACCCTGTCATCACTTGCGGTAAGTTCACCCCTTTTCGCGATTTAAATAAGGAAAAACACTTAAAAATTCATTTAAAAATCAAATAAAAAATTAGAAAAAGGCATAAACTTCATAAATTCATACCTTTAAATATACAACTCCTTTTTAATCCAAATTTTCTCCATTGGATCCCAAATTCGTTTCTTTTTAATATTATGCCATTTCAAATATACTTTCAAAGAATAATTTAAAATGAATTAAAAATCACTTACTCCTTTCTTAAGAATTCTTCTTACTTATAATTTCATCTTGAAATTATCATGCTCTAAAGTCAAAAGCAATTCAAAAAGAGATTAATTTCAATTAATTTTAACTTTGCAAAAGACTAATCATCCATCAAGCATGAAATTATCCCTAATTTATGCATAAATATCAAATTTAGTGAAATGATATACCAATGGATAAAATTCCTAAAAAGTATGATAACATGCATCATATTGACATAAAATAAGCATGAATATGAGTTAATTAGGATAAGAATTCAAGTTATAAATGCATGTTATCACTCTTCTCACGGCGCTTGTCTTACTTACCTACGCAAAAATGCGTAAGCAAAAATGCGTCTTCCATATCTCTCTATGAATCAAACTCGTGGCCCAAGGTGAAAAACCACTCCTTTGCCCTTTCCTTAAGCGCATCTTGGCCATCTCAGAGGAGACCTTGTGGAATTGATTGAATTCGCACACTTGGCTGAATTCATCCACATGTTGATACGGGTCCTCCGATAGTAGTCCATGAAAAGTGGGTAAAAGGCCAAGAATATGTGAATCAATTTTAAAATTCGGACCTCGTTGAAGAGGAGCATTGACTCGCGTAGTCTGCCTTATGACGACCGGTCTTGCATAATCGCTAAGACGTCGTCTCACTATCTCGGCGGGAAGAGGGGCGTCTATCGGTTCTCCTCGCCCCAGTGTGGCGATGACTGGCATAAGATCACAAGAAGCCTCTGATGGAGCTCTAGAATGTGCGGATGTGTCGAAGAGGTCCTCATACAAGGCGTTATTCCTTGTATGCCTCGTGGGTCGCTGATTCTGATGTCCTTGTCGTCCTCCTCGGTTCCTAGGATGCCTATTCATATATATATATCAAAAAGATCACAGAACAGCAGATATATATATAAGAAAGTTAGAAAAGGGTTAGACTCTATATGTGATGTTCCAAATGCAAATGCTCACTCTACTCTACCCAAAAGATAGATCAAGCTACACACTATCACAAATCATACCATTACAGATAATAATTCTAATAGACCACTCATAATAGAGCATGTATCTGAGATATATCGATATCCTTGTCTCAAATAAGTGAAAAACACAAAATTAGACTACCAAATTTGCACCAAAAATGTCAAATAATGGGCAAAAATAGGTAATCCTAGCTCGCTATAATTTTTCCACCACTGAGAGGGTCTGATGATTTCTCTGCAAGTCAGTAAACTATAGAAGACAGAAACCAAAATATGACCTTGAAATCAAATAACAAAATCAATAACGCATGCTCCCCGGCAACGGCCCCATTTTGACGAAGCGTTTTATGCGGTCGTTAAAACACACAAATGTCGGTAAAAAAAATTATAATTCTGAACTCATAATAACAACGGTATAAAAATCAAGTATAGTGTAAGTATCGGGTTGATCCACAGAGAACACAATTGACATTGATTGCAGACTTGACTTGGTCAACTGTAGGTTTAATTACGGTTTTCAAGAAGTGATAGTTATATATAATCAATAGAAATTATATAAATATATGAGAGAAGATATTTCAAGACTCTAGGAAACTCATTTAAAGAAGAAATAACAAAAGTCAAGGTTAAAGTGTTGACTTTGACCAAGAGTTGACTTTCTGAAAATCAGAGAACAAAAAGAGCTTAAAATATTAGGAAAATTATATATTCAGAAACTAGAGAGAAAATGGAATTTATTGATATAAAATTCATGATTTTTTTTTATGAGAATTTGATTTATTATGAATAATTGAAAATCAAAGATCAGAAAAATCCCAAAATGAATACTTCGGTAAAAATCTTCAAATTGACTAACAAAATGAAATCAAAATCTTGAAATTGATATATCAATAGAAAGATAAAAATTAGAGGATTCCAAAGAGACCAAAATTGTCAAATTCCAAATCATATTTTAAGTGTAATTGATCTCGCAAGTCAACACCTAAATTCAGATTGAAAATGAACAATAGATGGTCAAACCTTAAACTGAGGGGCCAAATGATCATGGAACTTGACGATTTTTCTATCCACAGAAAGCTGATGAAACTAGGAATCAAATGAAACTAAAATCAAGAAATTTCAATTTAAGATCAGAGAGATATCTTTGTTTCAAAATCAACAAAAATCTATCACTAAAATTGGGTGAAAAGATGAATTTAACTACTTCTTCACTCTAATTACCTTCCTAATTCTAATCTAATCTACATAAATTACAAGGATTACAAAAGAATCACACTACTTACCCGATTGACGCGATGATTTGGCTTCAAATCACGCGGATTGAAGAGTATTCCACGATTTCATCTTCGACGTACGTTCAGCGTCCATGGGGAGATTACTATCATTTTCTTACAATCAATTTGTGATTATCATGCCTCAATGGCTGCGGAATTTGACTCTAAGAAGCAGAGGATCACGAAGAACTTAAGATCTTCACGATTCTATCAAGACTTAAGTAAAAGAGGAGAATACATCAGTTTTTAAAGGAAATATCCCGCGAGAGATGTAGACCGTCTGTTTCACGATGAGATTAGAGCCGTCTGATCGCGCAAAATCGATGGAATCGTGGCCCACAACATGGTCCATGTTCCCCCTTAATTTTTCCCGTCCGATAAAGATTGGAAGCTTCTGATGTGTCCACGTGTCGCCCCATGATCGCACGACAAGACCACGCTTTCCGCTTATCACGTCCGTTCGATGAAGATCGGAAGCTCTATGCGTCCATGTGTCGCCAAGTGAGTCTTCAGAAGCATCACTTAAATCATGATTTAAAGTGATCCGGTGGACTCTGTGTCCACGCGATTGATGCATCAAGATCGTATCGACGCGCCACCACAGTGCTACGTCACCTACAAATTAAAACTTATGGGAACATAGTCCCACACCGAGGAAATGAGAGGGAAGGACGAGTATAAAAGGTGGGGCGATCTAACGTATTTGTGTTACCGCCCCAACTATCTAACCACGGCCCACTAACCCGTGGGCCTTCACCTGCTTGCCCCCTCACTTGCCACGTGGTGCCACTCGGTCGTACGCATGGACTCGCATGGCCCCCGTCACGCGTCCGCGCCACCTAGGCCCCGCGTGGGCTCGTGTGGCTCTGCCACGTGGCCTTGCGTGCCATGTCGCACCCGTGCAGGTCTCGCGCCACGTCAACCCACGGTTCTTGCGAAAAATATCCTTTTTTTGCCTTTTTTTTTAAATAAGGAAAAATCAATAAAAATAAAAGAAAAATCTGGAAAAAATCCATAGTATTCAAAAATCAATAACTTTTAAAATATAACTCCTTTTTAATACAAATTTTCTCCATTGGATCACAAATTTATTTCTTTTTAATATCATGTTATATAAAATATAATTTCAAAGAAAAATATAAGATGAATTTATAATGAACTTAGATAATCTCTTAAGAAGTCTTCTTTATATCATCCTTTCATTCTCTTCTTGAAATTTATTCTTCAAAACATCCACTAAAGTCAAAGTAATTCATGGAAAATGATTAATTTCTATTAATTTAACCTTGCAAAAGATTAATCATCAATAATGCACATAATTAATCCTAAATTATGCATAAATATGGACTTTAGTGAAATGGCATATCAATGGAGAAAATTCATAAAACTATGATAACATGCATCATAATCACATAAAATAAGCATAAAAAATAGTTAAATAAGATAATAATTTAAGTTAAATATGCATGTTATCACTTGGCACGCGTCCGCGCCACCTCTGCGCCACCCGGACGCTGTGTGGGCTCGCGTGGCTCTGCCACGTGGCCTTGCGTGCCGTGTCGCATCCGCGTGGGTGCCGCGCCACGTCAGCCCGCGGTTCCTGCAGAAAATACCCCCTTTTTTGCCTTTTTTAAATAAGGAAATAAAGTCATTAAAAATCAAATAAGATCCAGGAAAACCCTGAAAATTCAGAAATCAATAACTTTAAAAATATAACTGCTTTTAAACTCAAATTTTCTCCATTAGATCACAAATTTATTCATTTTTAATATCATGCCATCTAAAATATAAATTAAATAATGAATTCATAATGAACTTAGATAATCTCTTGAGAAGTCTTCTTTATATCATCCTAACATACTCTTCTTGAAATTTATTCTTCAAAACATCTACTAAAGTCAAAATAATTCAAGGAGAGTGATTCATTTCTATTTTCTTAACCTTTTAAAAGATTAAACATTCATAAAGCACATAATTAACCCTAATTAATGCATAGATATGAACTTAAGTAGAATGGCATGCCAATAGAGAAAATTCATAAAAACTATGTGGTGGCGTACAACCCTGGCGGTTGTCCCAGAGCCGCCACCGCCACCGCCCTCGTCCCGCCGCCGCTGCTGCCCCCAGACAGCTGCGCCGCCATCTCCTCCACCTCCATCTCCATCTTCGGTCATCTTCCTCCCCGAGCTCACCTCTCGTTCAACTCCTCCACAGACCTCCCCTTCCGCTGCTCCTCTCCACCGGTTTCAGTTCCTCCTCCCCGTCCACTCCCAGCTCCACGCGTGCCTGCCCCTCTCCCTCTTTTCCTGTCATCTTCCCCCGCCCAACCTCTCAGAAACTCCCCACCGTCTCGAGCTTCCTCTTCCCTCTTCCACGGTCAAAATCCTGACTTACCCGTTTCCCTCTCCAATTTCCGATTCCACATCGTCACAAAACCTCCACGATCTCCCCTAATTCTCCAAAGAACACCCCCGTCCCGGCCACCCCGATCCCCCTCCTCTCAATTTCCCCATCACAGCCTCCATCCTCTTCCCCGTCCTTCACTCGCCTCCCTACTCCTGCCGACGATTCACGAAACTGACGACACACCCCCTCCCCGTCTCATAGCCCTTCGTGTTCCCCTCCATCCCTCATGAAATTCATCGTCCATCTCGCACTTTGCCATAGGATGCTCCACCGCCCACCCAAGCTTCTCCCCGGCGAACCTCCTCCACCAATTTCCATCAACCATACAAATTCGGATCTCCCCGAAAGTCATCCCGACGCTGCAGCCATCCCATTTCCCCACTCCCACCGCCTCCTTCGCGCCTTTTCCCAGCCGAACTCCCTCCCCCCCTCCAAAGTGTCCACTCGTCACCGTCCAGCAAAATTTACCCCATTCCCTGCCACCTAACCTCCTGAATTTTCTTCATCCCCACCACCTCATTTCCCTGATCTGCTGACTTCCGACTCCACTGCCTTGCGAAGAACCTCCTTCGTTGGCTCAACTCCATCACCCGCCAGGACCCCCCCCCCCCTCCCCCCCTCGATCCACTGAATTTTCTGCTCCAATCTATGCACGTACAATCTATGCACCTGCCTGGATTGATTCCCTTGCCCGTCACTCCTCAGGATCTTCCGTGGACGCGCGGACGACGTGTCACATCCACGTCCGGACCACCCACGCGCCCATCTTGTCTACACCACGGGATGCATTGGCCACGCGAGGCCCTCTCGCCAAGGTTGGCTTCGCGCTCTTCCCCCACGCCATCCCACCTGGGTCACTAACGAAGCATTTTTGTGCGGTCGTTAAACAAACAAAATGTAGGTCAAACAAAATTTATAACATCAAACTCCCAAAGATAAGATATAAAATCAAGTAATGCGTAAGTATCAGGTCGATCCACGAGAAGCAGGGTTGACTTTAATTGTAGAGTTGACTTGATCAAAATTGTATTTAAAAAACGTTTTAAAGAATTAAAAATAAGATGTGATGAATATAAATGATATAAATAGACCTAATAAGAAGTTTTCAGAATTGAAATCTCGGATTTGACAGAGAAATGTCAAAAGTCAAAGTCAAAGCATTGACTTTGACCAACAGTAGGTGTTCTGTAAAATCAGAGAATCAAAAGGTGTCAGAAGATTACGAAAATTATATATTTAGAATCTAGAGAAAAAACGACTTTATTGATATATAATTCGTGATTTTTGGATAAGAAATGCATTTACTATGAATTATTGAAAATCAAATATCAGAAAATCCCCAAAATGAACACCTCAAAGGAAATCTTCAAATTGACCAATCAAATAAAATCCAAATCTTGCAATTTATATGTAAATAGAAAGCTAACAACTAGAGGAATCTAAAGAGATCAAAATTATCAAATTCTGACTTGTAAATTGAGAGTATTTAACCCCGAAAGTCAACATTTGAATTCTGATGAATAATGAATAGTGCTCGGTCAAATGTCAAATTGAAGGGTCAAATGAACTCGAAATTCGATGAATTTGCAATCCACGGAAAGCTGATGAAAAGAGGAATTCAATTAAACCAAAATCAAGTGATTTTTAATTATAATCAGAGAGATATCCTATTTTCAAAATCAGCAATTTTTCAGACTCAAAATTTGGGGAAAATGAAGAACACTAAGAACTAATTTGCAAAATTAAACTTCTAAATCTAATAAAAACTCAAATTACCTCTTGATAATCGATCAAATCTCACTACTAGCCCAATTTCCGTAACAATGGGGCTTCATTTCTCGTGGATTGAAGCGAATTTGCTCGGATTCTTCCCCGTGGACGTTCGGAATTCAAGGGGAAAATTCGATGAAATCAACGAGGAATTCGCGATCAATCCCGCTCCAATTGCTTCGCAATCGAGTCTAAACGCGAGGGGATCACAAAGAACTTAAGACTTTCCTTGAAATTTTCTTAATTACCTTCATGAATCGATCAAAAGTTGAAGAACAAGAAGGGAGAATACAAACTTTTAAAGGGAAATTTGGCCCGAAAATCGTGGCCGATTGATGCGGTCGTGGGATTGGATTGAAGGGGTCGTGGGAGCGATTTCCTTGGGTGATGTCATGGCTCCAGAGTTGGCGGTGAATTAGCCTTGATCGTGGCCACGATCAACCTGTGATCGGGCCACGATCGTGTGTTGATCGGGCTTCGATCGTGGACTTTTTGCCTGCCGTCTTCAATTGGAATCGTGCACCATGTATTGGAAGAATCGTGGCATTGATTCCACGATGAAGGAGCCATGATCGCGGCTCGATCGCACCGCGATTGCGGTTCGATCGCACCAGGATCGTGGATTTCTTCCACGAATCTTCCCAGCCGTCCGATGGCGTGTCGAGGTGCTCCAGAGATTTCCACACGTCTCCGCAAAGAGAGGAGATCGGGGAGAGTCATGGCCATCTGATGGAAATCACGTGGTCGATTTTGATTGCACGTTTGATGAAGATCGAACGCGCCATTTCCGTCCATGCGTCAAAAGGTGAGCCTTTCGATGTCTCTTGATGAAGATTTGGATCCACCGTCTGATGATGATCTCCACCATCATGCACTCGCGATGAATCAAGCATTGTCCATCCGATGAAGATCGGACGCTCCTTGTGCATCCACGCGTCACCCGATGATAGGTAAGTCCACCGCACTTAAACATGATTTCACGCACGTGCGTTGATGGATGATCGCGTTGACTCGAGTCCACGCTATCGACACTTCACACTTGGATCCAATGCTTGCGCTACCGCCACGTCACTTGCACAAAAGAAACATGTGGGAACATAGTCCCACACGGAAGAAAAAGCGAGGAAATGTGAGGTTAAAAGGTGGGGCGCGGTAACGCATTTGCGTTACTGCCCCAGTCTCCTAACAGGGGCCCACTAACACCTGGGCCCTCCATCTGGCGACCCCCCTGCCACATGGCGCCCCACACGAGCGTCCGTGTGGACCCGCGTGGACAGGCGTGGCCTCTTGCCATGTGTCTACGCCCTTTGCGCAACCTACGCATCGCGTGGGCCACCCGCGGCCCTGCCACATGGCCTCAATGCCGCGTCGCATCCGCGCGGTGGTCCCGCGCATCACGTCAGCTCGCCACCTAGACCTGCTCGCCACGTCATCACCTGCGGGTAAGTAAACCCCCTTTTTGCGATTTTAAATAAGAAAAACTTAATAAAAATTAATTTAAAAATCAAATTAAAATCTGAAAATGGGTATAAACTCATAAATTCATAACTTTAAATGTAGAACTCCTTTTTAATCCAACTTTTCTCCATTGGATCACAAATTTCTTCCTTTTTAAGATCATGTCATTTAAAATATATTTTGAAATAAGGAATCAAGATGAATTAGAAATTACTTAACTCATTTATTAATAAATATTCTAAATCATAAATTCATCTTGAAATTATCCTTCAAAACATGCACTAAAGTCAAAATCGTTCAATAAAAGAGATTAATTTCTAATAATTTAAACTTAACAAAAGACTAATCATCTATTAAGCATTAAATTATCCCTAATTTATGCATAAATGTCGACTTTAGTGAAATGACATACCAATGGAGAAATTCCTAAAAAGTATGATAACATGCATCATATTCTCATAAAATAAGCATGAATATGAGTTAATTAGGATAAGAATTTAAGTTATAAATGCATGTTATCACACCCCCCCAACTTAAATCATTGCTAGTCCCTTAGCAATGAAAAGAGAAAAAGTATGAAATAGGACTAACAAGCTTAGAAAACCATGGGTTAAGCATTGTTAGAATCTGAAATGAATGTTCTACCTTACATGATGACAAGAAGAAAGTAATGTACCAGAAACTTAGGATCACGGCATTCCTCCGGCAAACACTTTAATCCACCAAATAAACTAAGAATGCTCTTTCTCTACATACTAATATAAATATACATAATTAAAAGAAATTCATCATACCAAACCAATCATCTCCTCCTCCTTGCACTATGGACATGAGTGATAAGGGCAGAAGAAGTAGAAACAAGCATCATCCTTATACATAGTGGCTATAAAATAGAGTCGGCTAAAACACATGGGAGGTAGCTTACCATTCTAATTCTACTTTTTTTCTTCTTTTTTTCTTTCTTTCATCCTAATTCTATTTTTTTGTCTTTTTCTTTCTTTCTAATTCTACTTTATTCATCCTAATTCTACTTGCTGCAAGCCTTTTTGAAGAAGGAGATTAGAGAATTCAGAATTTGAAATTTACAAGGCTTTTTATGAAACTTTATTGAAAAACAACATAACTCATTTCATGGTGCTCATCCTACCCATGTGTCATCCTTAGTAGACATGCAACTTATTCCCCCGAAGAGTTTTTGGTATCTCAATGGATCAGGGAGCTTCACTATGTCAATAATAGTAGTGCCGACAAAGGATGATACAAGCTACGACTTGCTATGGAAAGCGGAAAGATGTGTGTGCAAGGAGTCATTAACTCAAGATTTAGAAAGAAGAATGAGTGGATGAGAATTATAGAAAGTTTTGAAAAATCATACTATGAGCTTGAGTAAATCCTTAGTTTGGATTTTATGGTTCCCCAAAGGAATACCTAGATCCATAATTTCATCTACTCTACAATCTCCTCAACATACACTTAAGGTTGCTCTTCCCACAACTTTCTAAACAAGTGGAGGTGTTAATGTACTCTATGCTCTTCTATTTCATGTGGTTTTGGAAAGATCATGTTGCTGTTCACATGTTTAAAAATCAGATCATGCATAGAATACTAAATGAAGAAATGCAAAAATTTTGAAAACTCCCCCCATGCTCATTCCTTTTATTGTCCTCAATAAAATCCAACATGCTCATGGAAAAAGTGATGACAATCAATATGCATGGCATGCAACATCAGTAAAAATCAAAAGAGACATAGGAGAGAAAATAAAAACTTAGCGGGAATTTGCATTGGTTACATTCTTCTCTTCATTTGTGGAGTTGTTTTGGAGCTGAATTTCTTCTTTTGATGTTCCCCTCTCCTTAGTACCTAATAGACTTATAGAGAAGCAACAGAAAACATCAAAGCAAACAGAAAATATAAAAGTAAAAATAAATGCTAAAACAAGAACAAATGTAGAGAATAAATGCAAAAAGAAAAATAAGGATGGGTTGCCTCCCAACAAGCGCTAAGTTTTACTTCTTTAGCTAGACGTAACTCACTCTAACAACTAACTAATGGCTGAGATATCAAGGGATTGCAGCTCTTAACTATGCGGAGGTGGAGGTCCTTCTTCACCAATATATGGCTTCAACCTATGTCCATTTACCTTGAAGGAATTTTGGGTCTTGGGATCTAAAATCAAGACCGATCCATTATCATACACTTCAAGGATCTCATATGGACCATCCCACCTTGAGCACAATTTCCCTAGAAAGAGTTTAAGACAAGAATTATAAAGTCATACCTTATCATGAACATGAAAAGTTCTCCTATTAATGTGCTTGTCATGAAAGGCCTTATTTTTGGCTTTATAAATCTCCGAATTTTGATACGACTCATTCCGTAGTTCTTGGAGCTCTTGAATTTGTAGAAGTCTTTCTTTTCCAGCTTGATCAAGAGATAGATTGAGCTTTTTAATGGCCCAATATGCTGTATGCTCTAACTCGACGGGGAGGTGGCAAGGCTTGCCATAAATGAGCCTAAAAGGAGACATCACGATGGGTGTCTTGAATGCGCTGTGATAGGCCCATAGAGCATCAGGTAGCTTCGCTGCCCAATCTCTTCCATCCGTGCAAATGATCTTCTTCAAGATGTCCTTGACTTCTCTATTGTTGACTTCTACTTGGCCATTTGCTTAGGGGTGATACGGGGTCATGACGCGATGGTGAACTCCATATTTCTTAAGTAACTCCTGAAATGAGAGTTAGTAAAATGAGATCCACCATCACTAATAATCGCTCTAGGACAACCGAATCGAGAAAAGACATTGTTAACAATGAACTTATTAACCACTCGATGATCGTTTGTCCTCGTCGGTATCGCCTCAACCCATTTGGACACATAGTCCACTGCTACAAGAATATACTCCCTGCCCTCGAACGGTGGAAATTGCCCCATAAAATCAATCCCCCAAAGATCAAAAATTTCTACCTCAAGGATGGTTTGCAAGGGCATTTTATCTCGCTTTGAGGTCTTCAATGCGGATTGGCACTTTAGACACTCCTTGCAATACTTGATCACATCCTTGAATAGAGTAGGCCAATAGAAGCCACTTTGTAGCACTTTCGCTCTCGTCTTTCTCGACGCAATATGTCCTCCACATAAAGATGAGTGACACATCGCTAGAATATGCTCTTGTTCCTCCTCCAGAATGCATCGCCAGATAATCTGATCAGCCCCTACATGGAACAATTGGGGTTCTTCCCAAAAATAATGTCTAACATCATAAGTAAATTTCTTCTTTTGATGCGTGTTCCAATAATCGGGGACAGATTTTGTGACTAAGTAATTAACAATATGCGCAAACCAAGGTACCTTAGTCACAACGGCGAGGAGCTGCTGATCAGGAAATGCATCACAAATCTCACTTGAAGATGTGGTGTGGAGTCGAGAAAGATGATCAGCCATGGAGTTCTCACTTCCCTTCTTGTCCTTGATCCCTGATAACATGCATTTATAACTTAAATTCTTATCCTAATTAACTCATATTCATACTTATTTTATGGGAATATGATGCATGTTATCATAATTTATATGAATTTTCTCCATTGGTATGCCATTACACTAAAGTTCATATTTATGTATAAATTAGGGTTAATTATATGCTTGATTGATGATGAATCTTCTTGAAAGATTAAATTGATATGAAGTATATACTTTCCCTGATATATCTTGACTTTAGTAAATGATTTTTAAATATTGATTCTATGAAGGAATGTATTGGATGATTTAAAAAGAGAGAGATCTCAATAAAGCATTTTAAGTTATACTTAATTCATCTTATGTTCTTATTTTAATTATACTCTTTTATGGAATAATATTAAAAAGAAAAGAATTTTTGATCCAATGGAGAAAATTTGGATTAAAAAGGAGTTCTACATTTAAAGTAATGAATTTCTAAAGTTTACGCCTTTTTCTAATTTTTATTTTTAGTTTTAAATGAATTATGA
The DNA here is from genome assembly GCA_024174645.1 of Lemna minuta. NCBI lineage: Eukaryota > Viridiplantae > Streptophyta > Magnoliopsida > Alismatales > Araceae > Lemna > Lemna minuta. The sequence continues at coordinate 7,775,714 of CM044106.1, forward strand.
AGTATTTTCTTTATTAAAAATCGCGAAAAAGGGAGTATACTTACTTGCAGGCGATGACGTGGTGAGCGGGCCCTGCAAACAAGCTGACGTGGCGCGCGGGATCACCATGTGGATGCGACGTGGCACTGAGGCCAGGTCGCAGAGCCACGGGTGGCCCGCGCCAGGCGCATGTGGCGCACAGGGCGCGGACACGTGGCAAGAGGCGACGCGTGTCTAGGAGTGTCCACGCGGGTCCACGTGGACGCCTGTGAGGGCGCCACGTGGTGATATAGGCTAGGGAGAGAAGGGCCCACGGGTTAGTGGGCCTTGGTGAGAGTATTGGGGCGGTAATGCAAATGCGTTACCACGGCTCCCAATTTATACACGCCGGCTTTTTCTGCTCTTTCCGTGTGGGACTATGTCCCGTCTCATCTCTTAACGCTCAGGTGACGTGGCGGCTTTTCAGGTGTTGCATTATGTCACGAAGACGTTGATCGCGTGGACCCGAGTCCATGCGATCGTCAATCGAACACGTGAATGAAAGGCCACTTTAAGTGGACGCGTTCGGAGAGATCACCAAGCGCCACGTGGCATCACGAGGAGCGCTGATCTTCATCGATTCATAGACGCCACGCGATCGCGATCAGACGGCCATGATGAAGCTCAATTTTCATCTCAATCAGTTGGGCGACGCGTGGAGCTCTCTGGCGCGTCCGATCTTCATCAGATCACGGTTGCCAACTGACGGTCGCGATTTTTCACGAGTTCGGAAATCGAGGAGCATCACGTGGAGTTTTCTGGACGGTTTCATCCTCATCGAACGATCGCGATGCAGCGCGATCTTGGAACTCAATAAGGGTGACACATGGATTCATTTCATGCGCGATCGCCATCAAACGGTGGATGCCCCATCAGACGGTGGATCGCGTCGAACGAAGAACCACGATTGAGGCGTGATCACAGCCCGATCGTCGCGCGATCGTGGCCCAACCAGCGCGCGATCGTGGCTCATTCAGTGCTAAATCGGGAGCCATGACACTGCTACACCAAAACGCTCCCATGACCCCATCAAACCGCTCCCACGACCACATCAAACGGCCATAAATTTCGAGCGAAATTTCCCTTTAAAACAAAATGTATTTCTCTCTTGTTCTTCAACTTTTGATCGATTCGAGAAGAAATTAAGCGAATTTCCAGGAAGGTCTCAAGTTTTCGTCATCCTCTGCTTCCAAGAGTGTAGAGACGCATCATTTGAAGCATGATAATCACGATTTAGTCACTTGACTTCATCGAATTTTCCCCTTGAATTCTCAACATCCACGAGGAAGAATCCGAGCTAATTCGCTTCAATCCACAAGAATTGAAGCCACATTCTTGCAGCAATCGGATTAGTAGTGAGATTCAATCAATTATCAGGTGACAATTTGAGTTTTTATTAGGTTTAGATCTTTAATTTTGCAAATTAGTTCTTAGTGTTCTTCATTTTCCCCAAAATTTTGTCTGAAAAATTTCTGATTTTTAAAATATGATATCTCTCTAATTATAATTCCAAATCACTCGATTCTTATTTCAGTGGATTCCTCTTTTCCTCAACTTTCCGTGGATAGTAAATTCATCGAATTCCAAGTCCATTTGGCCCTTCAATTTAACGTTTGTTCGAGTACTATTCATCTTTCATCAGAAGTCAAACGTTGAATTTCAGGGTCAATTACTCTCAATTGACAAATCACAATTCGATCATTTTGCTCTCTTTAGATTTCTCTAGTTCTTAGCTTTCGATTGACATATAAATTGCAAGATTTGGATTTCATTTGACTGGTGAATTTTACGATTTCCTCGGAGGTGTTCATTTCGGGGATTTTCTGATTTTTGATTTTCAATAACTCATGGCAAATCCATTTCTTATCCAAAAATCACGAATTATATATCAATAAATTTCATTTTCTTTGAAGTTTCTAAATATATAATTTTTGAAATCTTTTGACACCTTTTGATTCTCTGATTTTACAGAACACCTACTGCTGGTCAAAGTCAATGCTCTGACTTTGACTTTTGACTTTTCTCTGTCAAATCCAAGATTTCAATTCTTAAAACTTCTTATTTAGTCTAAGTATATCATTTCCACTCATTACATCTGATTTTTATTTCTTTAAAAACCCCTTTTAAACCTAAGTTTGACCAAGTCAACTCTGCAATTAGAGGCAACCCTGGTCTCTGTGGATCGACCCAATACTAACACATTACTTGATTTTATATCTTATCTTTGTGAGTTTGGTTTTATAAATTTTGTTTCACTGGCGTTTTTGTGATTTAACAACGCACAAAAACACTACGTCAATCCACGGCAGCGGCGCCATTTTGACGAAGCATTTTCGTGCGGTCGTTAAACACACAAAACGTAGGTCAAGCAAAATTTATAAAACTGAACTCACAAAGATAAGATATAAAATCACGTAATGTGTAAGTATTGGGTCGATCCGCAGAGAGTAGGGTTAACTTTAATTGCAGAGTTGTCTTCGTCAAACTTGGGTTTAAAAGAGGTTTTAAAGAAGTAAAAATAAGATGTGATGAATATAAATGATATAAATAGACCTAATAAGAAGTTTTCAGAATTGAAATCTCGGATTTGACAGAGAAAAGTCAAAGTCAAAGCGTTGACTTTGACCAACAGTAGGTGTTTTGTAAAATCAGAGAATCAAAAGGTGTCAGAAGATTACAAAAATTATATATTTAGAAACTAGAGAGAAATGGAATTTATTGATATATAATTCGTGATTTTTGGATAAGAAATAGATTTATTATGAATTATTGAAAATCAAATATCAGAAAATCCCCAAAATTAACACCTCAGAGGAAATCTTCAAATTGACCAGTCAAATAAAATCCAAATCTTGCAATTTATATGTCAATGGAAAGCTAAGAACCAGAGGAATCTAAAGAGAGCAAAATAATCAAATTCTTGAAGAAGGAGAACCCATCTAATCAGTCGCGGTTCTGCCTCTTTCTTGGACAGCAAGTACTTCAATGCGGCGTGGTCGGTGTAGACAATGATCTTGCTACCCAAGATATATGGCCTAAACTTCTCCAAAGCAAAGAGAACCGCTAACAACTCCTTCTCCGTAGTCGTGTAGTTAAGTTGAGCGTCGACTAGCATCTTGCTTGCGTAACATATGGCGGTCGGCTTTTTGTCGATTCGTTGCCCCAAAACTGCGCCCACTGCAAAACCAGAAGCATCACACATAATCTCAAAAGGTAAGTCGCAATCAGGACTTTGTAAAATAGGTGCTTCCACTAAAGCTTGCTTCAGCTGCATAAAGGCATGCTTCCCTTCTTCCTCAATTATAAAGTCTTTTTCCTTGCACAAAAGAGAAGTCAGTGGTTTTGAGACTTTAGCAAAATCCTGAATAAAGCGACAATAAAAACCGACATGCCCTAGGAAACTTCTAAGTTCCCTTATCGACTTAGGGAGTGCAAGGTCTTGGATTACCTCAACCTTGGCCTTGTCCACTTCCAAACCTTTGCTTGAAACTAAATGTCCAAGCACTATACCTTCTCTTGCGTTAAGTGCTCTAAGCACGCATCAAAACTCGGCCCGAAAACTGAAAAGTCGTCCATGAATACCTCCATGCTCTCTCCTATAAAATCAGAGAAGATGGCCATCATGCACCTCTAGAATGTGGCAGGAGCGTTACATAATCCAAATGGCATGTGTTGAAATGCATATGTGCCAAATGGATATGTAAATGTCGTCTTCTCCTGATCATCGAGGTGTATGGCTAACTGATTATACCCAAAGTAGCTGTCTAGGAAGCAATAAAATCCTTGACCTAAAAGCTTGTCAAGAAATTGGTCAATAAATGGCAAGGGAAAATGATCCTTTTCGTCGCCGCGTTAAGCTTCCGATAGTTGATGCATACTCTCCACTTCGTCGGAAGACGCGTCTGAAGTTCTTCGCCCTTGTCATTTGTCGTCACGGTGATCCCCACCTTCTTGGGGACAACATGCACTGGACTGACCCATGGACTGTCGGAGATGGGATATATGATTCTGCATTAAGGCCATTTAAGGATTTCATCCATAATGGGATCCCATACCTTAGGGGTTAGCTGTCTTTGTGCCTCTCTAGGGGGACAAGAGTCCTCTAGGAAAATGCAATGCGTGCACAAAGAGGGATCAATTCCCTTAAGGTCCGACAAATTCCATCCGAGTGCTTCCTTCCTCGCTTGCAGGACCGCCAATAATCTCTCCTCCTGGTCGTGATCTAGCTGCGAGGATATAATGACGGGGTTAGCACTATGATGATCGAGAAAAGCATATTTCAGCGTAGAAGGTAGCGGTTTTAGCTCGGGTGCCATCTCGCCGGAGGGAAATGGATCATCCTCGGGCTCCTCGAAGCTCCTATCCTCAATAATCGCCATCGTCTCCTCGATACAACTCGAGATCTCCAGATCTTCGTAGATATCGACGGTGCCTACCTCATCGAACTCATGTGAAGGATGTCGCATCAACTTGTTGATGCTCACCTTCATCGTGCTATCTCCAACCTGAAAAATAACTTCCTCCTTACCCCAATCGGTGATCGCTTTCGCGGTAGCTAAAAATGCTCTCCCTAGTATGATGGGAGAGTCGGTGAGGTCCTTCGTGGATTTCATATCCATGATAATAAAGTCTACCGGAAAGTAGCCTTTTCGACCTTCACTGTCACATCCTCCACTATGCTGTGAGGTCGTCTCACAGATCCATCTGCTAAGCTCAGCTCGATAAATAATGGTTGCAACTCGCCAAGTGGACAAATGTCATACACTCCCTTCGGGAGAATACTGACACTAGCCCCCGTGTCAAGGAGAGATCGAGTGAACGTCCTACTCCCTATCTCACAACTAATCATGGGAGCTCTTGGATCACGTCGCTGACGAGGAAGTGTACTCAGCATGATGGAACTAATGGTCTCACTCATATGGATACGTTTCGGCTTCCTCGTAGGGATGCACAGTCCTTTCAGGAACTTTGCGTACGATGGAATATGCTGGAAGGCGTCTACTAATGGGATAGTGATAGTAACCTGCCTAAAAGCCTCTAATAATGTGTCATCGCTATCACTCGAAGGGACTCTAGGCCGGCTCAATAGCTGAGGATATGGCACCGGAGGTTTGTAAACCTCGGGATTGGGCTCTGCCCTACTCTCCTCATCGGGTGCCTCCTCATCCTCGGAGTCCTCCTCCAGAATAATCGTGGGAGATGGACGATCGTCCCTCTCCTCAAGCGGGTCCTTGCAGCGCTTGTGGTCCGTATGAGGATCCACTAAGACCTTGCTGCTACGCAGGCCCGATATGGCGTGTGCCTCCTCCGATGCACCATCAATGCGAACTTTGTTCACATTGTGGGTGCGGCTCGACGATGCTTGACCTACATTATTGGGATTTGCCAAAGGTTGGGAAGGTAATTGAGCAATAAACTCAACACGCTTACTCTTCCTTTGCTCGGTAGAAGCATCGGAGCATTGGGCTTTAGCCCCTTCAACTCGGTCAAGTCAGTCGCTAACCTCATTCAGTTTGCTCATCATTTGTGCTAATGCACTCATTACGGGGTCAACTGAAGGTGCCAGAGGTGGGACAACCTATGGCGGTGTGACCGCTCGGGGAATACCGGGGGTGAAAGATGTCGGCCTTGAGTTCCCCATGCGCTACGGCGCGGAACCATAGGACTGATGATATGACGTGTGCTGCCCACTCCGCTGCTGCGCATAAGTAGGGTTATGAAAACTAGAATAACCCTAATTCGGGTACTTTGACCTACCTCCCTGGCTCAAACCTAGATATGTAGTAGGGTTTGGCCGAAATGAATATGGACCTTGGATTGCCATCACGGGGTAATCCAGCTCTACGTGCTCAAAACTAGAGCAATGCGAACACGGAGAGACATCAACATGTGAAACTGGCACGAGGCCATCATAACCCGGTCGGATCTTAAGCAAATCCATAATCAAGTTCTGTGATTCCGTCAGTTTCTCAATCTTATCTAAAAGCATACCTGTCTCTACCGCCTTCGTGTCCAACATCCCTCTCTCTTAGCGGGAGCGCTCCGTTCTCCGAATGATTTAGCCGCATGATGGTGGCTATTCTCCGCCACCAACTCGATCAACTCGAGGGCTTTATCCTCATACTTGCTCATGAATGTGCCTCCACTAGCAGCATCGAACAAGTATCTATCAGGTGCACCTAAACCATCATAAAAAATCTAAGTAATCTCATGTTTAAGTATATCGTGATGCAAGCACTGTCTCAAGAGATCTCTAAGTCTCTCCCAAGCCTCATAGAAAACCTCACCCGGCCCTTGTGAGAACTCACGTATGGCGCGTCTCACGGCACTAATCTTACCTACCGAGTAGTATTTACGCAAAAATGCATCTTCCATATCTCTCCATGAATCAAACTCACGGCCCAAGGTGAAAAACCACTCCTTTGCCCTTTCCTTAAGCGTAAAGGGGAAGAAGCGCATCTTGGCCGTCTTGGAGGGGACATTGTGGAATTGGTTGAATTCACACACCTGGCTAAACTCGTCCACATGTCGATATGGGTCCTCCGATGGTAGTCCATGAAAAGTGGGCAAAAGGCCAAGAATATGTGAGTCAATTTTAAAATTCGCACCTCGTTGAAGTGGCGCATTGACTCGCGTAGTCTGCCATTGGATGACCGGTCTTGCGTAATTGCTAAGACGTCGTCTCACTATCTCGGCAGGAAGCGAAGCGTCTATCAGCTCTCCTCGCCCTGGTGTGGCGATGGCTGGAAGGGAATCACTAGAGGCCTCTGATTGAGCTCTAGATGTGTCGAATAAGTCATCATACAAGGGATTATTCCTTGTATGCCTCGTGGGTCGCTGGCCTTGTCGTCCTCCTCGGTTCCTATGATTCCTATTCATATCTAAAGCCAAGAAGATCACAGAACAGCAAGTATATATATATATATATATAAGAATGTCAGAAAAATGGTGAGACGAAAAGGGTGATGTCCAAATGAAAAATGCTTCACTTAATCCACCAAAAAGATAGATCAAGCTACACACTATCAAAAATCACACCAATAAAGATAATATTACTAATAAGTCACTGACAATAGAGGATGAGTCTCAGATATATCAATATCAACGTCTTGAATAGGTGAAAAACACAAAACAGACTACCAAATTTGCACCAAAACTATCAAATAATGGGCAAAATTAGGTAGTCTTACCTCGCTATACCTTTTCCACCACTGATAGGGTCTGATAAACTCTCTGCAGGTCAGTCAACAACAGAAGACAGAAACCTAAATATAACCACGAAATCAAGCAATCAAATCAATAACGCATGCTCCCTGGCAGCGGTGCCATTATGACGAAGCATTTTCGTGCGGTCGTTAAACACACAAAACGTAGGTCAAACAAAATTTATAAAACCGAAATCACAAAGATAAGATATAAAATCAAGTAATGTGTAAGTATCGGGTCGATCCACAGAGAGCAAGCTTGACTTTAATTGCAGAGTTGACTTGGTCAAACTTCAGTTTAAAAGAGGTTTTAAAGAAGTAAAAATAAGATGTGATGAATATAAATGATATAAATAGACCTAATAAGAAGTTTTAAGAATTGAAATCTCGGATTTGACTTGCTATCTTCAGTCAACCTCAGTTCCATTGATCAGGCACGAGGGTTTTCACAACCGCGTCCTGCATCAAATTGGTATCATAGGGGTCGTTGGGTTCTCGCCCAACCCCGGTCCTTGACGACGCCAGAGCTAGAGGAGGATCCCCAGCTTCACGGCACTTGCGTGATGTCTCAGAGCTAGCTCCTCCGAGGTTTCACGAGCCGCGACGACCTGTGAGCCCATATAGAGATCATTACGATCACCACTACTCTGACTACTATGATTGTCGGGATGATTCTAGTCGTCGAGACGCCCCATGTCACGACGATGGTCGGGATCAAGTGGACCGTCGTTGGGCCTCGCATGCTTATGGTCGTCACAGACAGGACTACCCAGTTCATTTGGATGATCGAACCGTCTTGCCGCTGCCACCACAAGCCGCACGACTCACCACACCGCCTATTAGTCATGCCCCTCTAGAGTTTCACGATCACCGCTACCCTGACTACTACTATTATCAGGATGAGCCTAGTCGTCGAGGCACCCCATGCCACGACGATGGAGGCGACCGAGTGGATAGTCGTCAGCCCCATGATACATATGACCGTCGCGGACGGGCCTACTTAGCTCATGTGGACGACCCACCCCATCTGCCATCGCCACGACTGCGTTATGACGATCATCGACACCACGATCGCAACCACGGTCAGGATTAGCGAGACTACTATAGATAAAAAGATGACCCTCCTCGACGAGACGATCAAGATTGGCGAGTTGACCGTCAGCTGCAAGTTCGTGATGCTTATCATCACGACTATCCGCGTGCGCAAGACTACCCTCGCACACCCGAGGACGCACGTTACGATCGTTATCACAATCAGGAGCGTTATCTTCATCATAGACGTTACAAGAGTCCTCCCCACCATGACATTGGTGATGACTACCGTGCCAATCGATACAACGATCGGGATAGGCAACAGGAGGATCACAGTGCCCGCATACTGAAAAGTATGCGCGCCGATGATCTAGTCTTTGATGGCTCTCGAGGGCCCAAAGACTTTATCGATTTGGAGTCCGGTATGAACTCCTACTTTCGATGGTATCCCATGGATGACAACCTCCACGTTGAGTACGCCGAGATGAGACTTGGCGGACACGCCAAGATCTTTTGGAAGAACGAACGTCATGCAGCTTATCGACGAGGACAGCCCATCACTTCATGGACGGATATGGCTCAACTCTTGAAGAACAAGTATGTTCCTCGAGAGTATGAGCCTACATTATTCCCCAGACAAGGCAAGATGCCCGTCCGGGAGCACATGGAGCATATGGTGCGACCTACACCCATTTTTTTTCATCTCAGCCTCATGCGAAGGTCGCTTCTACGCGATCTAGTCCGACCACTTCAGCTTCACCGACATGATCCCGCACAGGGAATGGACAAACTACACATGAGATGTCAGTAAGCGTCAGCACATCTCGACGATCACCACCTGCACATGCACCTCACCATACGATAGCACTGTCCCAAGTCCACACCACTTGTTTCAAGTGACTGGGCGAGGGACATTGGACGAGCTAGTGTCCATCCTGGAACCTCCTTATCGAGGTCAAGGAACCCGACCATGGCTCCCATGAGGACGACATTCCTTTAGGCAACGATGTTTACCTCGCTGATGAGGCACTGGCAGACGAGTGCGATGACACTCCCGAGCTGACCGATTACATCCCGATTAGGCCAGCTGCTCTCGCAGCATTGGAGGCACCTTGACGAGCACACCGATGAGGGACATGATCAAATCGGACAAAAATTGATAAACAGAAATTGGGGAAAATGGTAAATTATGAAAGAGAACTTCAAATCGTTTTCACAGAATCAAAAATCATTGAATTTGACTTTGATTTCGCGGAGAAATTGAAGATCAAAGTAGGGAGATATTTCCGAAACTTAAAATCACAATTTTGAGGAAAATTAAACAAAATTGAACTTCAATTCTTAATCTAAATTGAAATTAAACATGAATGGATGATAGATTAGCAAAAACCACCTCCATTAACCCCAAAGAGCGATTAGATTAGCTTGATTAATCTTGAATAATTGAAAATCCGAAGAAACCGCGATGTGGAGATTCAAGCATCGATTTCTCCCTCTCTACTCAGCCAAATCTCGATCTCAAACCCTCCGTGGATGCGGAATTGTGTGTAGAAGAGGATAGGATTGAGAGATTCAAGAGTATTGGTGTCTAAAAATATCAATTGGATTGATTTGCTCTCGAATGCTTTAGAAATCGGAAGAACATCTCTATTTATACAGATTTTGGGCGTAACCGTCTGATCGTTTTGATTAACGGCTCTGATAAAACGGTCCATTGCGAACCGTTACCGTCAAATCGTGGCCGTCTGATCCTTGCTGAAGCGCTCGGATGAAGCCCATCAGTGTGCGTTATAAAATGCATCATCTCTCCGCTGCTTGATCACGATCCAACCCTCTAGATGCCATCCTGTGCGTTAAATCACAGCCATTATAACTCCTCATTTATGCCACGTGCGTTTGATGGATCCAGTGGACCGCGAGTCCACATGATCCACGTGCGACGATCCCCGTTCCTTTTAATCCAACGCATCGCGGTTAGCGATGTGTCCTGCACACTTAAAATAGGGGTTAATTAGTCCCACACATATAAAATTAAATGAATCTATCGGGTTTATAAGGTGCGTGAAATATACGGGTTAGCTTAAATTCCGACTATGGAATGCTTATATGTACTATAACCCTAAGCAATGACATATATATATATATATATATATATATATATATATATATATATATGTGTGTGTGTGTGTGTGTGTGTGTGTGTCACATTACGCCACGCAGGTGCTCGCCTGGGTCCGCGTGGCTCTGCCACGTGGCCCTGGTGCCACGTCGCATCCACGTGGGTCCCGCGCGAAAATAAACCCCCTTTTTTTTCCATTTTTAATTAGCTTTTAACATTAAAAATCGAAAATAAATTCAAAAAAAATCCAAAATAATCCCAAAAATTAGAAAATTCATAACTTTCAAAATATAACTCCAAATTAATCAAAATTTCTTTCATTTGATCCGAATTTTAATTATCTATCATTCTAAAAAGTCAAAGTTAATAAATAATGAGAGTTATTATTTTTATTTCAAAAATACATTTATTCTTTAAAGATTTTAACTTAAGAAAATGTAATTAAATGTCTATAAAATGATTTCTCTCATTATTTTAACTTTAAAAACATCTATAATCTCAAGTAAAGATGGGTTATAAAATTATTTATCGTTAAATCATCATATTTAACCCTAATTTAAAGTATTTTTTAGATTATAATGACTTTTTCATGGAATGATAGAAAAATACTCATAAATATGATAACATGCATGGAAATGAAGTCATTTATGCCTTAATATGCATCAATCATGATGTTTTAAAATACTCATTTTAAAGTTTAATTACTTTCCGAAGCGTTTCCTTTGCTCTTCTCCACCGCCGTCAGACGACATAGGTAGGGTAGATCGGATATAGGTATGAGAACTCTCTTGCGTACGTCAGGTCCGGCATGGATCGTGAGCTACAGCTTTGGCTACTCCACGACGAGCCACTCTACGCCTCCGGATGTGGATCGAAAGGATCTCACCCTACCCATCATCGAGAGTTTCCTCAGGTTACCCGGAGTCGACTTCGCTGACCGGCACGCCTGCTTGCACTTAGGATTAGGCTGGATATCGTACTTAGGGTCTAGGACTCACCTACCCGTAGGTTAGGTTTGACCGGCTATCTTCAGTCAACCTCAGTTCCATTGATCAGGCACGAGGGTTTTCACAACCACGTCCTGCATCACTATGATAACATGCATCATAATCACATAAAATAAGCATGAATATTAGTTAAATAAGATAGGAATTTAAGTTAAATATGCATGTTATCACCTGCCACGCGTCCGCGCCACCTCCGCGCCACCCAGGCGCCGCGTGGGCTCGGGCGGCTCTGCCATGTGGCCTTGTGTGCCATGTCGCATCCGCACGGGTCGCGCGCCACGTCAGCCCGCAATTCTTGCAGAAAATACCCCCTTTTTTGCCTTTTTAAATAAGGAAATAAAGTCATTAAAAATCAAATAAAATCCGCAAAAATCCCGAAAATTCAGAAATCAATAACTTTAAAAATATAACTCCTTTTAAACTCAAATTTTCTCCATTGGATCACAAATTTATTCATTTTTAATATTATTCCATCTAAAATATAAATTAAAAGAAGAATATAAGATCAATTCATAATGAACTTAGATAATCTCTTAAGAAGTCTTCTTTATATCATCCTAACATACTCTTCTTGAAATTTATTTTTCAAAACATCTACTAAAGTCAAAGTAATTCAAGGAGAGTGATTAATTTCTATTTACTTAACCTTTTAAAAGATTAAACATTCATAAAGCACATGATTAACCCTAATTAATGCATAGATATGAACTTCAATAGAATGGCATGCCAATGAAGAAAATTCATAAAAACTATGATAACATGCATCATAATCACATAAAATAAGCATAAATATTAGTTAAATAAGATAAGAATTTAAGTTAAATATGAATGTTATAAACTGCATCTCTCGCTCACACTCCTCCTTTTTTTCTCTTTCTTTTTGTCCCTCTCTCTAAGAATCTCACTTTTTTTGCTCTCTTCTGCTCTCTCTAGTTTCCTTTCTCCCTTTTGATCTTTCTCTTTCTCTCAATTCCATCTCTTCCTAGCTGTCTCCTTTCTCCTTCTAAATCTCTCTTATCTTCTCTCTTCTCTCGATGTGTCTCGCTCCCCTCCTGCTGCTCGCTCTTTCTCTTTTCTGCTCTCCTCTTTCTTTCTTTTTTTATTTTTTCCTTCAACACTTCCTACATCTCCCTCTCTCTCTCTCTCTCTATCTATCTCTCCTTCTTCCACTCCTCTATTTCTAAGGTCTTTTCTCTACCCATATTTTTGCCAATTTCTCCCTCTTCATGTGTTTCTATTCAACTCCTCCAATTTCTCTTCCTCTCCTTGCCCTCTTTATTATCTCCTTCTCCTATATTCTCCTCCCTAAATTTTTCTTTTAATATTAAATTTGCAAAACTCTTTCTCTTAGATTTTCTAATTGCCGCTTTTAAGTAAATCTTCTAAGTAACCGGGGATAGTTCCATCTCCTGCCATCAAAATTGACACGTTCTCGCCCTAAAGTCCTTATGGATCGATCTAGGAAGCTATACACCTTTATTATCTCCATCTAGTCTTAGTTTTCTTGATTATAAATAATAAATCTCTCGAGCTAGGATGAAAAATGGCTTCAAGCTCAACAATTTATACAAGCAGAAAAGGTCAATGAAAGGAAAAAGATGTACACAAGAATGAAATGAACTGATCAAATGCTTCAAAACTCCTTTTGAAGATTGAAAACATGTGATCGATGAAGAAAAGTGATTTTTAGGGTTTCTAAGTATGATAATTTAGATAAAAAGATGAGAAAATAGAAAAGGTGGATTGAAAATGATCTTAGTCTAAGGATTCATGATGAAAACACACTATATTGATGCTCTCTAATCAAAACGTACCTTCGACAGCCCTACATTTCGCTCGAACTTGGCGTCTAGGATCCAACATGAAGAATGAAAAGAAAAGAGAAGAAACTCACTAAAAATGATATTCCATACATGAAGAATCATCAATCGCTGCCCTCTTTACTTCTCCCTAGCCAATGCTAAAGGCACACAGAAATATTAAGAACCTTAATTTTTTGTCTCAGAATTTAAATTAGGGCTAGCAGATTCGTAGAGCTTGAAATGACGATCACGCTCATAAAATTTAAGCCCTTAAGTCAATCATTATTTTCAGATGTCAAGCTTTTAATTTAGAGAAATATGGTCCATTAATCAAATTTTATCTCTCCTTGAAATGTGTGTGTCAAACTACACCCATTTAAAACAAGCATGTCATTCTATCTCCTCTCTTCTCTCTCACCTTTCTTTGCTCTTTTCTCTTCTCTCTCTAGGCAATGGCAAGGAGAAGTGATCAAAGCAGGGTCGATTTTCTTGTGTGCAAGAGAGAGGGAAAACAAGGAGCAGTTTTCTTCTCCTCCCCTCGTTCCTCTCTTGTGACGGAATTATTTTCCTTTCCAAGAGAGAGAGGGAAGAGGTGAGAGAGGGAGGTAAGAGAAATAAAAAGGAGAGGAAGAAGAAAATCCAAAAGAGCTTACGCGAGAGAGAGAGAGAGAGAGTGATTTGAGAGAGAGAATTTTCTCTCTCATACTTGCGCATGGATGCATGCGTGAGAAGAGAGAGGAGAGGGAAGTGGAGGAGGAGGAGATAACAAGGAAGAAGAGGAAAGAACAAGGATAAGTGGAAGAAAATAAAAGAGGTTTCATGCGGACACAGTCACATGCATGCAAGAGAGAATTTGAGAGCAGGAGAGAGAACGGGGAGAGGAAGGAAGGAGAGGATGAATCTCCCCCTCCTCGGAAAATTGCGCGCGCACACGGGACGAAGAGCAAGAAGGAGAGAGAACGAGAAGAATTACGTGCATCTGGCAGAGCAAGGGGGAGAGACAGTCCTCTCTCAAGAATTCTCCCCATCTCTTGTGCTTAGGAGGAGAGAAGGGGGAGAGGAAGAAGAAAGAGAGAAATTCAGGAGAATGAGGAAAGGAGGAGACACAAGAGCGGCGTGACAGGGAGAGAGAGAGTCATTTATTACTTATTCATCTTCTTCAAAAATTATATTTATTTATTTCTTTAGTATTTATATATTTAAAATACATGTATTTTTTCATGATTTTAGTTTCTAAAAATTCCCATAAAATTCTTTAAAATCCAAAAAAATGTTAATTCATTTTATATACAAAATTTTATATTCTTGATGAATCAATGTCATTAAAATGTTCATAAAATCCGAATAATTTCTGAAAAATCAAGAATATCCTCTAAGATATAAGAATCATCATTTTAATCATTTTAAATCGTGATAACATGCATTCATAATTATATTTCTAGGAAAAAGTGCATAAAATGCATGATATTAATGCTTGAAATTACATGTTATCAATGTCGAATAGAGTTTCACCCGAAAGAAGGAGGGAGAGAGAAAAGAGGGAGAAAAAAGAGCTTCTCCCATGTGGAAGTGCATTGGCTATAGAATCTTTGCACAAGGGAGAGCTAAAGAGAGATATCTGCGATGCAAATTTCTGTCACAGGAGAGAGAAACAGGGGAAAGAAAAGCAAGAGGGGAGAGGAAGAAAGGAAAAGAGGGGGAGAAAACTTTCTCCCCCTCATGTGCGCGTGCACATGCATGCGAGGGGCCAAGAGAGAGGAGGAGAGTGAGTTTCCATCCGTGAGATGAAAAGAGCAGGAGAGATAGGAAATCTCCTCATCCTCCCTTATGCGCACAGGAGAGGAAGTGGAGGAATCCAAGAGGTGGATCCAGTGGAAGGGAGAGAAGAGAGAGACGAAGGCGCGGAAGAGAGGGAGGGAGTGAGAACAAGTCTCCTCTCTTCTCATGCACGCATTTGGGAGAGGGAAGAGGAGATGAGGAGATGGAGAGGAGAGGATGGGGATCTGTCTCTCCTCATACATCTCCTTGCAATAGAAATAATTTCCATCATGAAGCGGCAAGAGAGAGAGAGAGAGAAAATCATTTTTAATAAAATTTCTAGAAAACTCAAAAAAATTAAGAAAAATGTCAACTTCTTCATAGAAATAAATTCATTCAATAAATTGTATGATAAAATGCATTAATAAATATTTTCATGTAAATAAAGGCATTTAATTCAGAAATAAATAGAAATTTTATTTTATAATAAAAGAAGATTATATTATTGATGAATCAATGTAATTAAATGCTCATAAAATTATATTTATTTATTAAAAATGAAGAATATCCTTTTAGACAATAATTTTTAATTTCATCATTTTCAATTATGATAAAATGCATTTATGATTATATTTTTAAGAGGAAGGGTATAAAATACATGATATTAATGCATGAAATAGGATGTTATCAACCACATAAACATACGTGGCATGAATCAACCTGATTGACATTGAGGTATAATACCATTTAAGGATTCCTATGAATCAATTCAGTGAACGTCTTTTTTAAAGAATAACCATTATCTATCTTTGGTATCTTCACACTAATGGTTAGAGGACCAACCATATTAATCATATGAGTTATATCAAATAGTTATATTCTTTCTTGATAATTTGATATCCTTCTCAAATATCTCATAGATAAGAATGTTTAGAACATATGTTTGAAGACTAGTGATTAGTGTATTATGCTAGCATCATAATTGACTCATTCATTGTATATGTTCATGGAATACATTACAAATATCATACAAGAATGGCAATGAATAAATTTCCTTTCAATAAACATAAACTAGATACATAGACATGTGATTCCTTTATAAGTCACATAATATCTATCATCATATACTTCATATCTCTTCGAGCATATGGGGTATCTTGACACCTAACACCTTGGCAACTCAAGCTATCGATTGGGTTAAATCAATCCTTGATTTATTGACTGGTATCTTGCAAGAGTTGATTAATTAGGTTGACAAATAAGTATTTTTAAGTCAACGGAGTTATTAACTTTACATATATATGGGTGTATAGGGTCACACATAGAAGGTCAAATGCATGTCGATGGATATAGATATAATTTTCAGAGTTTTTCTGAAGATTTTATACCAAAGTCTATAAATAGCGGAAAAAAGACCACACCTGAGAGTGTCCATGTGAGATTTTTGGAAACTCTCTCCTTCATTTTCATTTTCTCATGGTGAAGAGTTCCAAGAGGAGATCCAACCATCTATAGGTCGTGTGCAAATATGGATTTTGATATATATTTGATGATAGGATCATCAATTAGTGGCGCTTCATTTTTTTGAATGTTCGATTCAATATCTTACACTCCGTTCGATGTTTTAATAAAAATTTTAAGGTCATATAAAGTTTGAGATTCAAACATTTCTAGATAGGGATGCCTTAAATATGTATCCACACATATACAAGTGACCAAAATGGTCCCCCTCCCCCAAGCTAAAACTCCTTCTTTCTCGTTGTTAACCCTTTAAAAAAGAAGGGGGGGCATGCCAATAGTAGAACCTTCTCCACTTCTACATGATATCATTATGTGGTCATGAAAATATTTTTAATCTGAAATGCCTGGAGCATGCACACATGTTTTAATGTTTTAATGGACTAGGCATTCTTTTGAAAATCATATTCTTTGCAAAGCCACAATTTACAAGGACATTCTAAGAATTACACTAAATATGATGTCACGAGACATTTCAATGATAAATTGATTGTGAATTTTGCTTGAATCTTCATCTTAAGAGGATGATATTACGTGTGGACTCTAATTAGAAATCATGCACCATCAATCACTACACTTGGAGGAGAAGATTCCATTTTGAAATATGTCATAATTTCTATTGTCTCATTGTCTTAATTTCAAAAGAATGGATTTTAAGGAATCAATTTTTTAGAATCAATCCTCAACTCACATATATTGATTCTCCCAATTCCATTTGTGGACTGATTATCTGTAATTGTTTTTCTCTTCTACCTTAATTTTATTCCACTAAGTCAGTTGGTTCACATAGAAACATTGCTCTCTTGTTCTTTTAGAAATGTAAATATGGTCATGTTAAGCCCCATTGGAATGAAAATATCATAGAACATAGAAATATCACTAAAAATAAATTAAATCATCACTACATAGGAAAATGAATTCTCACATTTCACTCCATCAAGGGTGATATATCATTTTGGGGCATGCTAATTATGAAGTCAAAGTTACAAAAATGTTCAACTTAAAAGAAACACATGTATGAATTTGATGTGCTTAAAAAACTATCTCGTTTAGCCCCATTTTGACATGTGCTTAAAAAAATACATGTATGTCCTCAATACATTTTGACATCCCACACGTTTGGCAGATTGCTTAGCCTTGTTCATCTGTGGCACAAGAGCACTCGATCAGTAAGCTATTATGCACTCTTTCAAGGGTGGCTGCTTCTAGGAAAACCTCTTGGCTATCTCTACACTCCTACTCCTTTATCACTGAGCAATCATTTAGGGGCCTTAGTTAGTGATCTGGGCATCAATGTAGTTTATCATTAATGAATATGATAAATGTGAATCCTTTGAATTACCACAATAAAATTGCATAGATCACACCCAATAAATAAAGATAGATTGCCAATGAATAATTGGTTGGCATATGGTTGCGACTATCTCTTTCCCTCTCTTTCTCTTCTCTTCTTTGTGAAATTAAGGGCATGGACATAGCTTAAACTTTCACGTCATCAAAAAGACAAAATTGCATATGGTGAATCATGTTCATTCAGTCATTGAAAAAACCTATCGATGTGTCAGAATAAACACCAAACTCACAAAAATAAGTTTTAATTGCAAAAAATTAGAATAATGGTGACTAAGGGTCATATCCCCAATAATTAAGAGAATTTCATGAGATTTTTTCAAATTTCATCTAATTGGACAATGAATCGTATTGAGAAATTATAAAAGAAGACTCAAAGATGAGTCTTTAGAATCCAAAATCACTTGATTAAGACTTATCTCCGCATGGAAATCAAAGCACAAAGTAAGAAGTGGAAAACCATTCACGAAGAGAGAAAGTGATAAAATTTCATAAAATTAATACAATCTATGAATTAAAATTGAAATCGAATATTATAAAAAGAAGGATTAGGAGGAAAACTCATAACCTAACTCAAAATCACACTCGAAATCATCCAACTAATCATTGGCTAAAGTCTTTTCCTTCCTTCTTTAAAAAAAAAAGAATCCTCAAAACTCAAGTGGCAAATTCTTTGTACTCCCTTGACGCCATCATGATTTCAAATACTTCATCGTTGTGCAATTGAGTTTAGAGGAGGATCAAGACAAGAGGTACAGGGATTTAACTGTCATGTTAGCACGCTCTTGAAAACCTATTTTTTAATATTTTTAATTAAAATAAATTTAAAATAAATTGAGAAAATTCTAAAAAAATCCCTAAAAATTAGAAATTTGATTACATTCAAAATCAAAGTCCTTGTTAATCCATTTTTATCACAAATTGAATAAAATGTTAATCTATACAATTTAATTTAAGAAATAACAGGAGAATGAATTTCTAACTCAAAAATACACTCATCTTCTTGGAAAAGTTAAACTAAAAAATAGATAAATGTGTATAAAAAATATTATTTCTTATTATTTATATTTAAAACTCACATAAAATTTTAAATTTAAATGGGGATAATTTATTTTAGAAATTCATGTTTGACTTATCCCTTAAAACAATGCATTTTTGAGATTTTTATGTCAATTGCATAGAATGATGAATATGCATTCCAAGTATGATAACATGTATTACAATGGAATGTTTTGTCTTAAATCGAATTACTAATTATAGAATTTCAAGTGTAAGTTGCACGTTATCACACCCCCCCCCCCACCCCCCCACCTTGAATAATTGCTAGTCCCTTAGGCATTTACTATAGGATCTTTCTAGAAAGTCTTTTCACCCTTTGATCCTGCAACTAAATAACTGAAGTGTATGAATATTGCTGATGAAGCAAACAAGAAACCCTAAAATTGCATATGCAAAAGAGAGTACATAGGTCCTCATACGAAGAATTGGGGAAATTTCGTGAGATTTCATCAAATTTTATCAAATTGGACAATGAATTGAGATGAGAAATTAAGAAAGAAGAGTCAACAATGAATCCATAGAATCAAAACTCACTCAATTTGGACTTGTATCTGCTTGGAAATCAAAGAGCAAATTAAGGAGAGGAAAATCATTCGCGAAGAGAAAGAAAATAATGAAATTTTATATAATTAACCAAATCTACAAATCAAAATTGAAATCTATTGTCATGAGATCAATGATTAGGAGAAAAACACATAATCTAACCTAAAATCCCACTCAAAATGGTTCAATTAATCACCAGATCAATTCCCTTACGTTCTACGTTTGAAAAATGGATCCTTGGATTTCAAATGGTGAATTCTATTCCCTCAACGACATTTTGATTTCAAATACTCTGCAAATGTGGAATTGAGTCTAGAAGACGATCTAAACAAGAGGTATAGGGATTTAGCTATCATCTCACTGCACTCTTCAAAACCTATTTCTAATAGTTTCAATTAAAAAATTTAAAAAGTTCTAAAAAAATCCTTAAAAATTAGAAAGTTCACAACTTTCAAAATACAACTCCTTGTTAATCCAAAGTTTTTTTGTTTGATCACAAATTAAATAAACTATTCATCTATGCAATTTAATTTGAGATATAATAAGAGAATAAATTTTTAACTCAAAAATATATTCATCCTCTTTGAAACGTAAAAATAGAAAAATAGATGAATGTGTACAAAAAATATTTTCTCGATTATTTTATTCATACCTCAAGTAAAATCTTAAATTTTTTAGAAATTCATCTTTGATTCATGCATGATTATTGATGATAGGAATTCGTGTGGTCGTTGAAAACACACAAATGCACGTCAAAAACATTTCCAAACTTGCCAATTTAAAGGTTTAATGAATAATTGAATAGTATAATGTTTAATAAGGGTCGAATTCTTCAAGAAATAGGAACTTTTAATCTCTTCTTCAAATTCAATCCAATCAGATTAGGAATTGAGGTGATAAATTAGGGATTTTGTAGATTTGAAAAGAAGACTTCGAGACTAATTCACATAATCAAAAGTCACTAGATTTGGATCACTATTTGCGAAGAAATCATGGAGCAAAATTTAGAAAGAAAATTTAATCGCCAAGAGAGAGAAAGCAGTAAAATTTCATGAAATTCAACTAATCTATTCATCGAAATTGAATTTAATAATATATGAAGAAAGATTAGGAAGAAAACACATTATCTAACCCAAAAACACGCTCGAAATGATCTAATTGATTGCTGGATCAAGGGCTTCTCATTCCGCGAGTTCGAAAATGAATTTCAGAATTCAAGAGACGATTTCTCCCTTTTCTCTCAATGAAATCTCACTTTCAAACACTCCCTGGATGCAAAAATCCATCTAGAAGAGGAAGAAACAAGATACTCAAAGATTGAGATGTCAAAACAGTTTGATTGATCAAAACATCCAAGAATGCTTTACATGATCGAAGAATATGCATGTGTAGAGGTAAAATTTGGCGTGACTATTTGATTTGCCTCTTTATCTTTAATCAACAACTTAGATGAAATGCTTGGACGTGAATGAGCACCATTAAGTCATGTACGTTCAATCAAAGATGGAACGCTCAGATTTTGCCACGTCACACATGAGGAAGAAACATCATGTAATGCATGTCGTTTGATTTTCATCAAGTGCTCAAGATGTAACCACGCGTCAAAACAAATCGTCTTCCAAAGAGATGTCTTCGTGTACCCCTTGACTTAAGTAAAGATCAGCAGCTTTGACTAAATTAGCGAAGCGAATGCTTCCTGTCATAAAAATAAGGAAAAATAAACCCACATGGCAGAAATTGTGGCAAAAATTCATGTTTAAAACTAGGACCATGTTAGTGGGTTTGCTTATATCTTGAAAAGGATGCTTAACCCACTAATCACACTTGCACACACATTTGTGAACACATAGTCATACCATGTGCCACATGGTGCAAGCACATGTCGCCATGTGGTGGCATGTCATTCATTCCACCACATCAGCTGCCACGATATAAAACATTTTTTATTATTTCAAAATCAACTAAAAAAGAAATTTGACTTGGTCAAACTTAGGTTTAAAAGGATTATTAAATAAGAGAAAATAAAATGTGATGAATAGAAATAATATTAATATACCTAATAAGAAGTTTTAAGAATTGAAATCTCAGATTTGACAGAGAAAAGTCAAAAGTCAAAGTCAAAGCATTGACTTTGACCAATAGTAGGTGTACTGTAAAATCAGAGAATCAAACAGTAGGTGTACGAAAATTATATATTCAGAAACTAGAGAGAAAATGGAATTTACTGGTATATAATTCGTGATTTTTGGATAAGAAATGGATTTATTATGAATTATTGAAAATCAACTATCAGAAAATCCCCGAAATTAACACCTCAGAGGAAATCTTCAAATTGAATGGCCAAATGAAATCCAAATCTTGCAATTTATATGTCCATGGAAAGCTAAGAACCAGAGGAATCTAAAGAGACCAATATGATCGAATTCTGATTTATAAATTGAAAGTCAACGTTTGACTTATAATGAAGGATGAACACTCCTCGGTCAAACATAAAATTGAAGGGCCAAATGAACTCGGAATTCGATGAATTTGCTATCCACGGAAAGCTGATGAAAAGAGGAATCCAATGAAACCAAAATAAAGTGATTTGGAATTATAATCAAAGAGATATTTTATTTTCAAAATCAGCAACTTTTCAGACTAAAAATTATGGAAAACATTAAGAAAACTATGAACTACTTTGCAAAATTAAAGATCTAAACCTAATAAAGATACAAATTACCTCTTGATAATCGATCGAACCTCACCACTAACCCGATTGCCGCAAGAATGGGGTGATAACATGCTATATTTACATCATAAAACATGATTTTTCATGCATATTAAAGCTTAAATGATTTCATTTACATGCATGTTATCATATTTATATGTATTTTTCTATTATTCTCTTAAAAAGTCATTATAATCTCAAAATACTTTAAATTAGGGTTAATTTTTATAAATTAGAGTTTCATAATTTGATAACCCATATTTTTCTTGAGATTATAATTGTTTTTAAAGATAAAATAATAAGAGAAATAACTTTTATAAACATTCATTTTATTTTCTAAAGATTAAAATCTTAATAAATGAATGTATTTTTGAAATAATAATTTTAACTCTTATTAGTTAATTAATTTGACCTTTTAGAATAATAGATAATTAAATTTTGGATCAAATGAAAGAAATTTGGATTAATTTGGAGTTGTATTTTAAAAGATATGATTTTTACAATTTTTAGGGATTTTTCTGTATTTTTCCGAATTTTCTATCTTATATAGTATTATACTTATAAATATAAATGGTTCTTTGTCCTCCCCTATATGGGGAGGGTCATACCCGTATAAACGGTCGGGTATTATATACCCGACCGTTTCTATAAATAAAGTCCGTGCGGGACTAATTTTTTTTAGCTTACTTACCTTGCAGGCGACGTGGCGCGACGATAGGCGTCAGATCGACGGCGAGCGTTGATCTCACGCGTCGATCGCGTGAGCCCGGATCATTGATCGCGATCAAGAACACGTGCGGATTAAATAGTTATAACGGCTCAGATTTTCTTTGGCGGCGTGGCTGACGGAGGAGCGTCGATCGGATGCGCGTGGACCACCAGATCAGATCAGAAGCACGTGCGTTAAATCGAAGCGTTATAACGGCCACGATTTAATCTTGGAGGAAGCATCTGGAGCGTCGGATGAAGATCCAACGAACGCGATCACGCGCGTTTTAAAACGCAAAAATGAGGAGCATCCAGACCGTCCATTCTTCATCTGACGATCGCGACATTTTCCGAAAACGGTCCATCATGGACCGTTATCGTAACCGTCGATCGTTTCGATCGGACGGTTACGAATTTTCGCCCTATAAAAGGGCATGTTCTTCGTCGTTCCTAGACATCCAAGAAAGAATCAATCCAATTGACTGTCTAGACACCTTCCTTGCTTGTTTCTCTCGAGTTCTTCCTCTTCCTCTTCAATTTCCGCGTCCAAGGAGGGGTAGAAGTCAAGATTTGGTGAAGTATCGAGTGAGAAATCGACGTTTGAAGCTCGTCATCGCGTTCTTGGTGTTCTTCGCGATTATTCATGATAATCACGACGATTTGATCGTAAAACGGGTTTAGTGGAGGCGGTTTTTCATTCTCTACCTCCCAATCAAGTTTAATTTCTGTTTAGATTAGTATTTCAACTTCAATTTCATCAATTTTCATCTTAAATCGCGATTTCGCCGATCTGAAAATTCTCTCCACTTCGAAATCTGATTTCTCCGCGAAATCAAGTCCAAATTGGACGATTTTTGATTCCGTGGAATCGATTTCAAGTCCTCTTTCTAAAAATACTATTTTCCCCAATTTCTACCATCAATTTCTCGTCGGATTTGACCAAATTCTAAAAGATCTTCTGAAAATTCCTAAATTCCCTGTGCATTCGACCCATATTTACCATTATACCCCTCAATTCGAGTAAATTTTCTTAAATTGGTAAGTTTGGAATTATTTTTGACGCGATACCGCTTGAAATTGACGACCTCGCGGTCTCGTCTCGTCATGGGGTCTCAATTCTTGTGGATTGAAGCGAATTTGCTCGGATTCTTCCTCGTGGACGTTCGGAATTCAAGGGGAAAATTCGATGAAATCAAGAGATGAAATTGTGATTATCATGCTTCAATGGATGCGTCTCTACACACTTGGAAGCAGAGGATCACGAGCACTTAAGACCTTCCTCAAAACTTGCTTAATTTCTTCACAAGTCGATCAAAAGTTGAGAACAAAGAAGGGATAATACATGCTTTTTAAAGAGAAATTTGGCCCGAAGATGGTGGCCGATTGACGCGATCGTGGAGACGGATTGATGGCCAC
>CM044106.1:7800458-7957036 GCA_024174645.1 Lemna minuta
ATTTAAGGATTTTAACCGAAGCCTTTATTTCAGTGATTTTATGTCTATTAAGTTTCAATAAATAATTGTTAATCTAATTGTTCTCTAAAAATCACAATCTTTATATAAAAATTCTCCTATTTCTCTATAGTTTCTGAAAATATAATTTTTGTCATATTTTCCCACCTTTTTCCTCTTTGATTTGATAGAAAGTCAAAGTCTGGTCAAAATCAATGCTTTGACCTTGACTTTGGACTTTTCTTCTCCAAATATTTCTCATAATTCTTAAAATATCTTCTCTCATATATTAGTAATATTTTCATTGATAATAGATTATTCTTAATTATTAAAAAACCTTAATTACTCTTAAGTTTGACCAAGTCAATTCTTTCGATAAGAGTCAACCGTGCTCTTTGTGGTTCTACCTGACCTCATCGCTGTACTTGATTTCTGATTTTTAAATCATCATGAGTTTGGAATTACAAATTTTTTTTGACCGACGATCGTGTGTTTCAATGACCATGCTAAATCATTTCACCACTCACCATTGCATCGAAGCGCCTCTCTTCATGCACTTTGAACATGTGAAATCCTCAAAGGATTTGAGAACTTTGGTGAAACCATACCTTTATGGTTATTTTTGGGCGTTGCAATATACACCATTGGATTCCTCTAATTTTATTTAAGTTTTTTTGCTTTTTGGCACCTACATTTTAGAAATGAGCATGTTATGGCCAGATTAGTATGAAAATAATTTTAAAGGGATTATGATCCAGTAAAGAATTGAACCATATTAGGTATAGAGACACCCATTGACAAGGATATGTACTGCCAAAAACCATTATGAGGCTTAGAAGGTCCCGAATATTCGATTAACAAGCCTTCAATATTGATAAAAAAAAGATTTCCCTGACTTGAATGTAGGTCTTCTAATCTTTGGTAATCAATGGCCATGATGATGTAGGGTAAAAATAAAATTAAGGTCATAGGATGCTGCAATGCCATCATCTCAAAGGAATCTTCAACCTTGATCCCGACACCTGAGATTTAATCAACACTTCATGATGACGTAGACATCTTATTGAGAATTCAAAAATTTAGTTGACACAACATCATTATATAAATATGAGGTTTTCAATAATACGAATTGCTACCACTTTAAATGATGCAGCTTTTTTGATAAAAAAACAATGCAATCTGACCTCCAAAAAGATTAGAAAAAGTTATTAATGACTAGAAAAAAAATTTGAGAAGGATATGTAATGATATCAATTCAAATAATTGTACAAAAGTAATCATGGTGAAAGCATAAGTGTAATGATAAAGATGAAAGAAAGAGCAATCATGGTGAAAGCATAAGTGTACAAAAGTGCATATTAGGCTTTAAAAAATGGTGTGTATGAATTTAGAACCTCAATGAGCACACTTTTAAAAGAATCACACATGTATCCTTTTTCTCTTTTTTTTAATACTCGTAGAACCTAGACGAACAAATTCTCTTCTCAAATTTTCATATGGGAAGATTTTGATGCATATGCAAAGGTGTTTACTGAGGTTGCAGCAATTGACAGTGTGAATGGGTGTTTTGTATGAATGGGGAATAATGGTTGGGATGAAATGAAATATGATAGTACCTATTGAATGACCGAATCTGACTATTATGGTTGGGATATTCCAGAAGGACATCAAATTATTTAGAAAGACTAAACCTAAGAATCTAACTCATATGATGCGTAGGAATGATCTCATGGTCATCGATATAGGGACAGTGATATCATGCAAATTGATGCATTCATATCATGCATTTTTTGAATTTATTTCTCTTAATTTTGATCATAAATGCATGTTATCGGAGCTTAGAATCATTAAAATGATAATTCTTATGTTTAAAAGATATTCATGATTTTTTCCATGAATTGATAACATTTTATGAACATTCATAGACATTGATTCATTAAGAAGATAATATTATTTTATTATTAAATACAATTTATATTATTTTCCATTTAAATTGCTTTTATTACCATGAAAATATCTATGAATGCATGTTATGATGATTTTTAATGACTAAATTTATTTCTATGATGATTTTTTTTACATTTTTGAGAATTTTTGGGACATCAAAATGATTTTAAATAAAATATTTAAATGAAAAAACTCAGTTTTTTAAAAAATAAAAATTCAATTTTGTGGTTATTTATTGGGCTTATCGCCCCATTTATCCCATGTTTTGGGCTTTATTTTCGTTTTATCCCGTGTTTTTAAAGTTAGCCTAGTTTATCCCCAATTTAACAAATCAGCCCGGTATATCCCGTGTTTGTCACATCAAGCCCAGTGTGCTGTCGTGGACGGCCACGTCGGCGTGGAATCCACGTCGGATGCCACATCATCGCGGGAAGAATCTTCCCCATTTATCCCGTTCGCCCCATTTATCGCCCCCCATTTCCAAACACTCCAGCGGTTTTTAGCTGGTATGTTTTTTTCAAAAGCGATTTTCATCCCTGTTTGTAAAAACGATTTCGAAATCGTTTTTAACAAGAACGATTTTGTTTTTAACCCAATTTTAGCAGCGTTGACATCTGGGAGAACGATTTCGAAAATTTGACAAGAACCCAATTCCTGCTCTACCTCTGCTCCTCGTCCTCTGATCTCAGAACTCTCAAAGAAATGGTCGTTACGCCGCCTCATCATACCCCAACTTACTAAAAATTCTCCATCAAGGTATTTCTCACGCGGATCTTCTTTAAAAATGCTCAGTTTTTCTTCCGCTAAACCCCCCGACGAGATTTTCTCCAAGCGACTGGAATTTTCTCGTTTTGTGGCCTGTGATGGCAGAGATTTTAGGAGATCTAGAAAAGCTTCCGGAGGGAGGAATTTTAGCAGTTCTTGGGAGGCATCCGCGGATAATTATTTCTCTAAATCTAGTGATAAGGATAATTCAGATGTCTGGAAAAATAGACTTAGAGAATTTAGGAAAAGTAAAAGTCCTGAGAAGGGTTGATGGGAAATAAAGGGGCATATTAAAAAAAATTTGAAGTTTTGGGGGAATATTTAAGAAGATCGTACTTTGCCGAGGAAATGACCGACGCAAAGGACGTAGTCGATGGGGGTGACCATGCTCTTGCCATGGACGACTTCTCCCAGTATTCGGTCGATCGCCGCGCCCTGCATTCATGAGAGATTTGTTGTTAAAATAAAATAGAAAGAGAGATGGGCAAAACTGAAAGGAGAATAGGAAGATCCAGATAAGTCCCCGCATGATGATGATGAAGAAAAATGATAAAGGAAAAATGAAGAAAAAAAGATGAGGGAGATACGGCTAAAAAAGAATAGGCACCCGGATAAAGAATTTTCCGAGATGATGGCGATGATGATCATGATTTACCCGGATGATAAAGGCAATGATGAAATAAAAATACCTACATGATTAAAGTTGTGATACCGCTAAAAAAATAAGCACCCAGATTAAGAAGTTCACAGTAGGGGATTATGGTTTACCCAAATGATAAAGGTGATGGTAGTGATCGATGATGATATGATGACATGATGACGAAGAAAAATAAGTAACCAAATGATTAAGATGATATGAGAGATACAGCTAAAAAAGTAAGCACTGGAATAAAGAAGTTCCAAGATGATGACGATGATGACGATGGCAGTGGTTGTTGATGATAACTACGACAAGGATGAAGAAGAAAAAGAAGTACCCATATAAGTAAGAAGATTAAAAGAAACAGCGAAAAAAACAATCAGATAAATAAGCACAATGACGATGATCATCATGATTTTCCGAGATGATAAAGGTGATAATGATGATGATAATGCAGAAAATGAAGAACCCAAATGATCAGAAAAATACGGAGACAGCTAAAATAAATAATATCAAAATGAGAGAGGCAAAGAGAGGTGGTTATTAGGTTAACCTTGGTGACGCCAACAGAGCGGACTTCGACGGAGCGGCTGCCCCTGGGACGACTTCAACGGTAGTGTTGGAGATTGGACAGTCCCGGAGATGCTGCAGCATGTCCCTCGCTTGGAGCCTCCCAAACTCCACATCTTTTACAAAGGATTATTCAATTGACATAACTTAATTATTTTATTGAATTTTCCCAGATAGGAATTTTGTTACCTGCGTATTTGTAGTTCCATAGAAGCGAAGTCTCGCGATGCTCGAAATGGGATCGTGGGGTTCTCTCGGTGAAGTACTCGAACACGTGCTGCAGGAGGGGAGGAAAGCCGGATGAGAGAGTGACATGGATTAGATATGTGCGAGTTAGAGAGAGAGAGTGAAAGAGAGAGACCGCAACTGAGCAAGAGAGAAACAGAGAGAGAGAGACCAGGGAGACAGACTGAGAAGGACAGAGAGCAAGAGAGAGACACAGAAAAAAAAGTACACAAGAGGGAGTGACTGAACAAGAGAGAAAAACGCAGAGAAAGGTGAGAAAGAGAGATCAACTGGGCAAGAGAGAAACGGGGAGAGAGTGAAGGAGAGAGCCCGAGAAAGAGAGAAGGAGAGAGCGATTGAGCAAGAGAGAAACGAGAGTGAGAAAGAGAAAGAGAAAGAGAAACTGAGCAAGAGAGAGAAAGAGACTGAGAAAGAGATGAGCAGAGAGAGAGAGCGAGAGAGAGAGAAAGAGACTGAGAAAGAGATGAGCACAGCGAGAGACACACACGGGGGAAAAATGAGAGAGAGAGCGAGGGAGAGAGCGACCGAGCAAGAGAGACACACATGGGGGAAAAAGAGAGAGAGAGAGCGAGGGAGAGAGCGACCGAGCAAGAGAGACGCGAGTTCACGCGAAATCTCTTTCCAATTTCAGAGAGTATGGAGAGAGAAACTCTCCAAGAGAATGTCTTCCCGCGATGATGTGGCGTCCGATGTGGATTCCACGCCGACGTGGCCGTCCACGACAGCACACTGGGCTTGATGTGACAAACACGGGATATGCCGGGCTGATTTGACAAATTGGGGATAAACTAGGCGAACTTTGAAAACACGGGATAAAACGAAAATAAAGCCCAAAACACGGGATAAATGGGGCGATTAGCCCGTTATTTATTTGATCGTGCCACACTATGCAATCATAGCCATTAAGAGGAGAGAGAGTGATTTTTTCTCTCTCTTTCTTTATCTATCTCTCTTGCCACCCCCTCCTGCACGACGAAAACAGTTTTCATCACGCGTGTCACCCTTTTGCATCTATGTACTCTCTTCCTCTCACCATCAAACGTGAGAGGCACGCCTCTCCTCCTCCTTCTTCCTCTTTCTCTCTCACGGGTATAGGCTCTCAAAGGTATGTTTTGATTAGAGAGCATCATTAGAGTGTGTTTTCATCGCGAATCCTTATATTAGAATCAGTTTCCATCAATCTTTTCAATTTTCTCCACCTTTTAATCTAACTTTTCATATTTTCCAACCCTAAAATCACTTTTCCACCATCGATTAAGGGTTTTCAATCTTTGAAAGGAATTTGGAAGTGTTTGCTTGACTGAAAAATATTTCTTGATTTTAATCTTTTAACCATCCTCCTTTTGGCCTCGAAGAG
This sequence comes from Lemna minuta, assembly GCA_024174645.1. Taxonomy (NCBI): domain Eukaryota; kingdom Viridiplantae; phylum Streptophyta; class Magnoliopsida; order Alismatales; family Araceae; genus Lemna; species Lemna minuta. Next base: position 7,805,981 of record CM044106.1, read on the forward strand.
TTGAATTTAAGTTTTTTAGTAGGTGAACTTATGCATGTAATGACCTTATTTTTATACATATCATATACCATGGATAGATAGTGGGTGCTCATTAGGGAAAGGGTTCATTGAATTGATGTATATGAATCTTTGAATGATATTTTACCTAATAGTCAATCAGGTGAATTCATGTTATGGTTGTGTATGTGATACTTTGACTTGAGACACCAAAGACATCGTATTTGGATTATGACTTATGAATCCCTAGCCACAAGATCTCTAAACTATTATATTTTGGATATGAGATAAATTCTTAAAAGGTAATTGTGCGTTCAAGATAAGATTGTTTGCCCTCAATATTTGAGGAGATTGACTCAAGGAATGAGATGCAATAAAATCCTTTACAAGGTAATAGAAATGTCAAAGGAGTTCTCAATAATTTTCTCCATGACTAGTAATAACATGAGTGATTGATTATGGTTTTCTAGTTTACTATACCCTAAGTCATTCATGAGTCTTGCGTAGATGAAGGATTATATGGTCATAATAATCGATAATGGGAGTGTTCCATAAGGGAGTTCTTATACATTTCATATCTCCTGAAGTATTTAATATGTCTTGGCACCCAATGGGTTGACATCTCGACCTATTGATTGGGTTAAATGATTCCATAATTAATAAATATGTATGTTAATGTAGATAATTAATAAGGTTAACCAATAAGGGGTCATTGTGTCTATAGATTTATTAACTAGTGAGATATAGGGGCCTAGAGGGTCATACACATTGACGAGACTAAACGGTATGGTTGTTGAATACACACGATTTAGTGTCAAAACAAAGTCCTAAACTTACCAATTTATGATTAATCAATTTAATTAAAAAGTATAATGGTAATTAAGGGTTGAATCCATGGAGAATTAGGGAAATATGAGATATATCTTTGAAATTCGGTTAAATCGGGCGACGAATTGAGAGTAGAAATTGGACGATTTATGATATTAAGAAAGATAAATCAATTGCAAATCCACGGAATAAAAAATCAGGTGATTTGGATGAGAATTCACTTAGTAATCGATGTTTGAAAATGGGGTAGAAATTCATATCACGAAAATGATTAAAACTGAAATTAAACTAAAATTAAACTTAAGCTACTGTTCGAAATGTAAAATTAACACTAAATGATGAAAGATTAAGATGAAAACACACAATCTAACCCAAAGTAGCCTTCGAAATGATCCAATTAATCGCCCGATGCATGGCTTTTCATTCAGAGTTTTCGAAGACGAAATTGAAGTTCAAGATGTGATTTCTCCTTTCTCTCTCGATCAAAAATCTGATTTCAAGCACTCCTTGGACGCGGAAACGGGTCAAGAACACAAAGAATCAAATTGGCATTTGAATTGGTGTTTGGACAGTTCGAATTTCTCGAAGATTCAAAGGCGAGTTCTTCCGTCGCGAAGAACACTGTATTTAAAGAGAAAAAGAGGATTAACCGTTCGATGAACAGACGGCTCTTGATCAACGGTCGCGATGAAGTTTTAATTGATCGAAACGGTGCAATTATATCGCATCCGTTCGATCAACTATCAAAGATCAGGATGCGTCCATGTCTTCAAGTGAAGGGGTGCATCATTTAGTGGTCATCTGTTGGATCTTTATCCAACGATCACGATGTGTCGAAGAATCCACTGATCGCGAAAGATCTTAGATCGACGGTTTGCGCGATCGACGGCTCAGATCAATTCACTTAAGTGAATTTTAACCACGTGCTTGATTGAAGATTGGGTGGACCTCGTGTCCCCCGCATAACGTGCGTTATTCCACGTGATCTTGATCCAACGCTCCATGTTGCGCCACACGTCCTGCAATCAAAGAAAACGAAGGGAACATAGTCCCACACGGAGAAAAAGATGGGAAATCACGCATTTAAAATGTAGAACGGACGTGACCATTAGCTTAAATCCAAACTATCGGATGCTTATATGTACTATAACCTTCATATTACGAATAAATATAAATAGCATATGTCACATCAGTGCCACGTAGGCACTCGCGTGGGTCCACATGGCGCTGCCACGTGGCCTTGCGTTCCACGTCGCAACCACATGTGCTCTTGCGAAATACGCACCCTTTTTGTGATTTTTTTAATTAATTTAAATGTTTAAAAATCGAAAATAAACTTAAATAAATTCAGAAAAATTCCAGAAAATTCCTTAAAATTTTAAAAATCATAACTTTCAAAATTCAACTCCAAATTAGTTCAAATTTATTTTGTTGGATCAGAAATTGAATAATCTATCATTATAAAAAGTCAAATTATTAAAATAATAAGAGAATTAATTTTAATTAATTTAATACATGTATGTATCTTATAAAATAACTTTATAAAAATACATAAATGTTAATAAAGATCTTTTCTCTTATATTTTCATCCTCAAAACATGATTATGGTCTTAATTATAATTAGGTTTAAAGATTATAATTTTTAATTGTGTATAATAATCCATAAATTACTGTATTTTTAGATCATAATATGAAATGGTACAAAATGATAGAAATATACTTAAAATATGATAACATGCCTATATTTGGAATGATTAATGCCTTTATTTGCATTAATAATCATGTAATTTCATGCATAAATAGCATGTTATCACACATAAGATCTATAGATGTTTGTGGATATAGCCATAATTATAAGGGTTTTGGTGGAAAGTTTATATTCCTAATATGTATAAACTAGTGGCCACCCGATTTGAAACATATTGGATCTAAAAAACCTCATAATCTCTCACAGTTCCTTCTCCAACTCTTCTCTCTCTTCTTTCTCCAACTCTTCCGGTGTCGGTACGGGTTTATTCTGAGAACCTAAACCTATACCTAACTTCAGTTTGGTATCGGTGATGGTATTGTTTGGTGTAGGTTTGGTTAAACCTATGCTTTCGGTGAACATAAATTATTAAAAAATTTGTAACATCACTATATATATATAACACATATTTCACAAATGAATGATAAAAGATTAACACTTCCTAATAACATCTATGCAATACATCAAGAATTTAAGATAAAAGGCATAAATAGATAAACTTTAACCATTAAATATAGTTACGGAAAAATAACAATAAAATTTCATGAAATCATCTGATGGAGAATTATTTTGAAAACATGAACACAAGGGTTCTAAGTGAACCTATCCTCCTGCTCCTCCCTCTCCTCCTCACTCATGAGTTTGAAAATTATCCATTCATTTAATGGATGAAGAAGACCTCTCTAAATCATTAAAGAGAGAGTAGATCTTAAGGGATTTATTTTCCCTCCTTCCTCTATTTTACACTGATTTAATGATTGACTTGGTCAAAAGAAATTAGCCTTATCCTTAGATACTTAGAATTCCTTGAATGGACCAAGTCAACCACCCTTTTCCCTTTGATATAGGTTCCTTATTTTCCAAACCTTCTCCACCATATCATAGGTACCTTATATCATTTTAAGTAATGATCTCAAAAGAAAAGCAGTAGGAAACCTCTTTGAATTACATTCCTTTATTTCTTTGAAACCACCCTTAGTTAGAATTATAGGAGAGATTTATATGTTATTACTGTTAGAAGAGACTAACCTCAGTGGCAGCTCAAGACAAAGTCCATGAAGACAATCATGATTAACATCAAAGAAGCCTTACAAATGAAGAAGAAAATGACAATTACTCTTCTTACCAACATGAGAACAAAGAAGATAGACAAAGCCTACCACGAAGAATTGGAAGAAAGAAACTCACAAGGAGTATCATTACCCAGCTAAACAATACCTTCACAGGCCTCTACGGTCAACTCAAAGTCAATGAGATAAAGGATACCAACTGTCGGAAAAACAAGAAAACTCCTTCAGACTCTTCAAAATAATCAAAGCCTCCACCTCTTATCGAAAACGTTTCACGTCAAAGACCCATACCGACATCCTCTCTCTACTGGTATGGAATCCAAAGCTTCAAGATCGCTGCCTGGGAGAATCTACTTCTCCACCTAAAAGAAGGACGACTACGACGACAGGAAACCCTCCTACAGACGCGAAAACGGTGACGAAGGCAAAAGAATTCCGTGAAAGGCTACAGTAACTGCCATAATCACCTCCTTATTTCCTATAAGTCCACTCCTACCTTCGGTTCCTCGCCGACCGTTTCCGAAACTTCTCTTTAACTTTCCGCGAAGACTCGCGAGAAGATAACGGGATGTCGGACTATTTCCAAGACACTCAATCCGCTCATGCATCATATCAATGCCACAATCTCAATAGCAAAGAGCTTCCCGTGACGTCGAGGTTCACCAACGAACTTCAAAATAGAAGACAAGTCAACCGTCAAATATGAAGTTACTAAACGACGCCCTTCAGCGTCTCTTATGGCTTCAACGACGAGACGCACCGATACTTAAGGAGCTCGTAAAATCTCTGACCCGAACCGACGCCGAATATGCACTGTACGATCCCCAGAGATATCAAGTTCAGCATTGACCAAAGAAATTACCCGGAAGATCATCATGAGTACATTGACTTCCGCGACGATAACTTCCGCAACGTGACGATTCACCGTAACTGCTTTTTCTATTCCTATAAAACGGAATTTGTAAGGATGGAAAAGACAGATGTTTTTGATAAATTTGTGTTTACCCTTTGGTTCGTTTTTTTTTACCTTTGTGTTCCATTGTTCCTCCTCGTATCTCCATCACTCCTTTCCGCTTCATCTTCTTCTCCGGTTCTATCTCTCTTTCTTTTCTCCCTCCCGTTCTTTCGCTTTCAATCCCTGTAGTCAGAAATTCGTGGAGGATAACCAATATCTGCGGGAGTAATCCAAGGCATCTCTCCTCGTCTTCGTCAGGTAATTCATCCTCATCTTTTTCGTGAATATAGTTCATCCATATACTATCTGAAGTCCAATATTACGCCACCTTTTCTCTATCTATTTTATTCGCTTTTCCACCGATTCCCACTCTTCCTCTGTATCAAAATATATTTTATTTATCCTACGTATTCCTGACATCTACCGCACCGTCGTAACGTCTTCATACCCATCTTCTCTATTTTATATTCTCTCCTGTTTCATTTCCCTGTTACTCTTTTCCCGTCACATCGTTTTCTCTCTTCGCCGCTCTCTTCGCCTACATCTGCTCTCTATTATCAACTATCCGTAAGTCTTAATATTAAGGTATTTCCCATCTCAGTCGCATCTTCTATCTTTTCTCTCTCTCCCTATTAAATATAAATATCTCCCCTCCTTTTATTCATACTCCGAGCATATTACCTCCCTATTGATCCTAATTATATCATCTAATATATAGTATCCTCTCATCGATATTATCTCTTTCCTTCCCATCCTTCTCTTTTCTATTCATAACCACCATCCTCCTCAGACATTTATCACCTATATTATTAATTATTCTTAGTGATATCACTTCATAGATCCTCATCCCTTTGTAGGATTATTCCTTTAACATATCATCATCATACATAGAATTGCATTAAGAAATATCCTACATCATCATCTCTCTCAGCTCCTCCTCTCCCTCCCTCACTCTCTCTCTCCTTCCTTCCCTCCCTCTCTCCCTCCCTCTCTCTCGCCCTCTCTCTCTCTCCCTCCCTCCCTCTCTCTCGCCCTCTCTCTCCCTCTCTCTCTCCCTTCCTCGCTCTCTCTCTCCCTCTCTCCCTCTCCGTCTGTCCATCCCTTCCTCGCTCTCTCTCTCTCTCTCCCTCTCTCTCCCTTCCTCACTCTCTCTCTTCCTCTCTCCCTCTCCATCCGTCCCTCCCTCCCTCCCTCGTTCTCTCTCCCTATCTTTCTATCAATCCCTCACTCTCTCTCCCTATCTTTCTATCAATCCCTCACTCTCTCTCCCTATCTTTCTATCAATCCCTCACTCTCTCTCCCTATCTGTTTGTCAATCCTTCACTCTCTCTCACTCTCCCTCTCCCTCTCCATTCGTCACTCCCTCCCTCGCTCCCTCTCTCTCTCTCCCTCTCCCTCCGTCCCTCCCTCTCTGTGTGTTTTTTTCTCTCCCCCTCGTCTGTCCCTCCCTCCCACGCTCTCTCCCCCCCAGTCCCTTCGTCCCTCTCTCTCCCCCCTCCCTCCCTCTCTCTCTCTCTCCATCTCCGTTCGTCACTCCCTCCCTCTCCCTCTCCCTCTCTCTCTCTCTCCCTCCATCTCTCCCTCTCTGTGTGTATTTGTCTCTCCCCCTCCCTCCCACGCTCTCTCTCTCTCCCCCCGGTCCCTTCTTTGTCCCTCTCTCTCTCCCCCTCCCACCCTCCCTCTCGCCACACTCTCTCTCTCGCGGGGCGGAAGAAGAAAAAACAATTTTCTTCTCCCTCCCACTCACTCTCTCTCCCTCTCCCTCTCCCTCCTTCTCTCCCTCTCTCTGTGTATTTGTCTCTCCCTCCCCTCCTCCCACGCGCTCTCTCTCCCCCCGGTTCCTTCTTCGTCCCTCTCTCTCTCCCCCTCCCGCCCTCCCTCCCACCACCCTCTCTCTCTCTCGTGGGGCAGAAGAAGAAAAAACAATTTTCTTCTCCCTCACTCTCTCTCTCTCCCTCTCTCTCTCCCTCTGTCTCTCCCTCTCTCTATGTATTTGTCTCTCCCCCTCCCTCCCACGCTCTCTCTCTCCCCTCGGTCCCTTCTTCGTCCCTCTCTCTCTCTCCCGCCACCCTCTCTCTCTCGCGGGGCGGAAGAAGAAAAAACAATTTTCTTCTCTCTCCCTCTCTCTCTCTCTCTCTCTCCCTCTCCCTCTCTCTTCGTCCCTCCCTCTCTCTGTGTATTTGTCTCTCCCCCGTCCCTCCCACGCCCTCTCTCTCCCCCCCAGTCCCTTATGCTGGTCTGCTGATGCCGCCGGCGATGGGGGCTGCAGCTGACGCCGTCGAGGGGGACTAGTGATGCCTCCGGTGAGGGGGGCTGCTGATGCTGCCAAAGAGGAAGCTGTAAGATAGGAATCATGCCGAAAGGGAGAGAGACCGGCAGCAGGGAGACAGGCGGTGAGGGAGATTGGTGATCGATGGATCGCTAGAGAAATAGGCTTATGTAAATTTACATTAAAATTACAATTACAACCTATCTTTACATTACAATTACTAATGTAACCTATCTTTTAATATAATTAGAAGAGCAAAAAATTGACATAGTAATGTATACAGAGGGGTAAAGTCAGAAGGAAAATAAGCTTCGGCGGACACCAATTCTATTATTATATATATAGACAAGGAAATGAACAGAACTAAATGTGCTCATGCAAGCCTTGTGAGAGTTTTCTCCTTTCTTCTCTTTCTCTCTTTGTGAAGAATATTGAAGAGGAGATCCAATCGTCCGACAATCATTGGATACCACTAGAAGATAGATACTTGAACAACTTTAAGAACTCCTTCAAGTGAACATTGAAGTATGTTTTCTCAAGTAAAATCCTTTAAGTGACCCTTTTTTTGGGTCGAATTCTTGAAAAGCTTTTAGGTCAAAATTTTTATTGCCTTCTTCTTGGTTATTCAGGATATAATCAAATATAAATCCATGATCATGATCAAGCAAACTACTTTCACTTGCCCTGTCAGTACAGTCTCTTTAAAAAGAATGTCCTTCAAAGTAGGCAATGCGCTGACCAATTTTCAAGGATGTATGACTTATTAATTCTTCTATTTTGCAAACTCCTAATTGGGACCTACCCTTTGAGCTAATATGTGATGCTTCTATTTTGTGTTGTACGAACTGTGTTGGGCCAAAGCATTGACATGAAGCTAGTTGCCATCTATTATACTAGCAAGACCTTAGGAGAGGCTCATATAAACTATACCACTATTGAAAAGGAATCTATAGCTTCTTCTTTTTTCTTGAGAAGAATTTTTTCATATTTTTTATGTAGAAAAGTCATTAAATTTATTGAGCATGATGCTTTAAAATTTCTTGTCAATAAAAATAAATAAAGCTAAGGCTTATGATGAGGGCACTACACTTGTAGAATAACAGCATTTGAAGTTTTACAATCTAGATTCCTTTGGGCTAAATTGTTTAAAGATTGTGAGTGTATATGGGCCATGATGACACTTTTGTAATTCTAGATTTGGTAGTCTCTCTCTCCTCTCCCCTGTATATCTCTTTTCTCATCTCTTATTTTCCTCAATCAAGATCAATATCTTATTTTCCTTTTTCATAAGGTATCAGAGTCCAAACCTAAGGTTCCTCGTGGCAGCACTAGATCTTCTCGTCATCGCCCGCACATTGACTCTCCATTGCTCTGGTGGATCTCTTCGTGCACTCAACTTAAATATGTCATATCTTTCTCGTTTGAAGTTGGATCGACTAGAAACCTGTTGCATGAGATTCAAAAGCATCGTTAACATTTATTTCAAGCCAAAGAACATCATAGATGTTTGCCTAATGCCTTCAATCTTGCCTTTTTATTGGAAAATTGTTAATTTTCTTAGCACCATTTTCAAAACATCATATCTTCTTAATATTTTCTCTAAAATCTTTGTAATATATCATTGGAAGCGTATTTTTATGATGTACTACATTTTTTGAAAGCCAATTGGATTTGCAGCTGCTTCGATGACCTAAATCCAATATTTTTAACAGAATATGTTCTGCTCGTGAAAATTCATTTGGAATTTTTGTTGGACCTATCTCTCTCTATACTAAATGAAATAGAAATTTTTTTTATTTATCATTGGATACAAAATTTTGAGATCTATTTGTTCTCTTTTGATTTTTTTTAAAATGAGGACTGTGCAAGGGAGAAATGAATGATTTATCCACCTAAATTTTGGGGCACGCCACAATACATGCCTGTTAATTTCTTAGCTGGTTCCTAGATTATTGATTTGGGGAATGCCACCTTAAGATTATGGTGAACGACAACTCTCCATCGACATCTTTGCTCATTCCTCCCTCTCTTGCCATCATGCCGCCCCCAGAAAGCGAGTGAATCCCTACTTATACTCCGGTGATGTGACCAACATTGCCCCCACCTTCGGCATTACAGTCGATATTTACTCCTTACCAACCATTGCATCCAATTTTTGCTTGATCATCTTCTTCGATGAATACATTCGTCCACCATCTTTAGAGTCCATGTACTATCTTTGACGAGACAAACCATATCACTTGGTCTGCTAGCTTGTGACATTTTCCATAGATTCATGGTCATCTCTCTTTTCTCAAGGATGAGCTTCCCCCATTTGGGAATCATAGTGATGTAGTGTGGTTCATCGAGGATCAAGCCATCATGGCATGACTGCTCAAGCTGGTGATTCCTTCGATTAGTGAGCCTATGCAACTAATTACACCGACCAAAGCTATATGGGACAAATGGGTTTCCATGAATGGCTAAGAGTCTAATGTCTCCTGAATAGTTAAGATAAATGAGCAATTGTTCAAGGCGAAAGCAGTCATTGCATCACCTTCAAGACTATTATGCAAGTATTCATGGACTTCTCACTCAATTGGAGCTATATCAGCCATATACAATTGATCTTTTCACTCAATCTTGTTATTAAGAGGATCTTGATTCTGCTATCTTTCTTGGAAGCCTTGATGCCTTGATTTCCTCTCAGACCTAAAAATTTATATTGAGTAAGGCTCACCTTCTAACTCTCGTCACGACCTTCTCTTTTGCTCTCAAGGTGTCAACTCGGACTCTTCTTTTACCATCACCTACATCTCCCCCCTTGCATCATTTGACTCTACGACATTGCTATCTTTCAATTCCAAGGAAAAGGGGAAACAAATAGATGGTGGCCGAAGGCACAATCGAGGGTGTGGTCGAGGGCATGATGGCTGACGAAACAAATCCATGTAATTGTTGAAAACACGTGGATATGCATCAAAACAAATACAAAACTCACCAATTTTAAGAAATAATCATGAATTGAATAGTATAGAGGTGAATAAGGGTCGAATCCAAGGGGAATTAAGGTATTTTTGAGGCATTATTTAAAATTCGATCAAATCAAACAATGAAATGAGGTGAGAAATAAAGGGTTATGATACATTTGGAAAAACTCCAAGGCGAATCCTCGGAATCAAAAATCACTGAATTCGGATTAAGATTCGTAGAGAAATCGACAAGCAAATCAAAGAGAAATTTCTAAACCAGAAAACCACAAAAAATTGAAATTGACTAAATCCATGATTCAAAATTGAAATTGACTAAATCTAATGTTATAAGAAGAAAGATTAGGACAAAAACTTGATTTCTAACCCAAGATAACATTCGAATTGATCCAATTGCTCACCGGATCAAATGCTATTCATTCTGTGAATTTGAAGACGATCGTTTGCATTCAAGAATCAATTTCTCCTTAATCTCTTAACGAAATCTCACTTTCAAGCACTCCTTGGATGTGGAAATTGATCTAGAAGCGATTGGAAGCAAGAGATTCAAGGATTATGGTGTCTAGAGGGTTTGATTCCTTGAAGAACCTAAGAATTATTGAGATCTTTGAAGACCATCTTAATTCATAGGACAAATTTGGCGTAACCGTTGGATCGCGCTGTAATTCTTTGATCAATGGCTCCAATGAAACATTAGGCAAACATTTTCAGCCTCCTACCCATGTCTAGACTCTATTCGAAGTAAATCTCTTTTTGATATCGTTCATTGTGATGTGTAGGGACCTTTCACGAGATGAGACCGTGAGGTCGTTAATTTCACACGGTCTCGTGTCAACAATAAAGTCTAATTTATCAATTTGATGAAATTAACTCGAATTGAGGGGCATAATGGTAAATAAGGGTGAAATCCACAGGGAAATAAGGAAATTTATGATGATTTCTTCAAAATTGATCATATCGGATGATAAATTGATGATAGAAATTAGGGAAAATGTTAATTTATGAAATAGAACTTCAAATCGTATCCACGGAATAAAAAGTCATCGAATTTGACTTTGATTTCGTGGAGAAATTGAAGATCGAAGTAGAGAGAGATTTCCGAAATCGTGAAGAGCGAAATTGACAAAAATGAAGCAAAATGAAACCTTAAATCCTAATCTAAATCAAAATTAAACGTGAATGGATGATAGATAGAAAAAACCGACTCCACCAACCCAAGATTGCGATCAAATTAACATGATTAATCACCTTAATCGTCGAAAACGAGAAGAACGCGACCGTGGAGTTCAAGCTTCGATTTCTCCTTCCTCTCTCAATCAAATCTCGATTTCACCCTCCGTCGATGCGGAAATGAGTGTAGAAGAGGATGGAATCGAGAGATCTGAGAAGGGAGGTGTCTAAACAGATCAATTGGATTGATTTCTAACTCGAATGCATTACAAATTGCAGGAACACCTCGTTTTATAGGGTATTTGGGTGTAGCCGTCCGATCGAAACGATCGACGGTTACGATGGAACGGTCCATCGTGGACCATTTCGAACATATTGCAGCCGTCCGATATTTGATGAAGCCCTCAGATGAAGCAGTGGAGATGCCTTATAAAACGCATTCGATCGCGCCCCTTGAATCGTGATCGGACGGTCGAGATGCATCGCGGCGATTAAATCCCTAGCCGTTATAACTCCCTCCTTTAGAGCACATGTGTGATCGTGATCCGGTGGACCGTGAGCACATCCAATCGATGCGCGATGATCCGCGCCCCCTCTGATCCGACGCACTGCGGTTGGCCACGTGTCCTGCTTATTTGAAAATCGTGTGGAACTTAGTTCCACACGGATAAAATAAAAGAAATGAAATGGGTTTATAATATGTGAAGGACTTGAGGGTTAGCTTAAATCCGAACTATCCAATGCTTATATGTACTATAACCCATATACTTACGATATATATAATTAATGCACACGTCACATCACGTCGCGTAGGCGTCGCGTGGGCTCGCGTGGCTTTGCCACATGGCCTTGCTTGCCACATCGCACCCACGTGGGTACCGTGCAAAAACAAAACCCTTTTTGCTTTATTTTTAAATCATTTTTAACATTAAAAATTTCAAAATTAATTCAAAAAAATCCCTAAAAATTAGAAAATTCACAACTTTTAATATATAACTCCAAAGTAATCCAAATTTCTTTCATTTGATCCAAAATTTAATTATCTATCATTCTAAAAGCTAAAAATTGATAAATAATGAGAGTTTTAATTTTTATTTTATAAATATAATTATTCTTTAAGTGTTTTCTCTTAAGAAAATATAAATAAATGTTTATAAAATGATTTCTCTCATTATTTTAACTTTAAAAATATCTCTAATCTCAACTAAAGATGGGTTATTAAATTACTTATCTTTAAATCATCATATTTAACCCTAATTTAAAGTATTTTAAGATTATAATGACTTTTTCATAGAATGATAGAAAAATACACATAAATATGATAACATTCATGAAAATGAAATCATTTATGCCTTAATATGCATCAATAATCATGTTTTATCATGTTAATTTAGCATGTTATCAACCTTCTTGAGTGCCATTTATCTTGGGCTTTCGTTATTATATAGTTTTGTAGATGATTTCTCTCATGCCTCTTGAGTTTAACTTCTTAAAGACCACATAGATGGTCTGCCCTTTATTCATTAATTTCTTCAAGAGATCTCGACTCAGTATTCTAAAAACCCCAAATTCTTTGCACCAATAATGCTATTGAATTTCTTTAGACTGCTCTACAACATTTATGCGTCTCCCGTGGCATCTTCCACCAAACTACATGTCCTTACAAATCTCAGCAAAATGGTGTTGCCAAGTACAAACACCATCACCTACTTGACATGACTTACACTCTCTTGGTATAAATGGGAGTCCCCCATTTTCTGTGGTATGATGCCCTTCTTACCTCTACTTACCTCCTTAATTTCTTGCCCTTGTCACCTCTTGGTGATGAGGTACCCCTTCACCTTCTCCACCGTGATTGTGACCTATTTGTCTTGTGTCCTTAGGTGTTTGGTTGTGTGAACTTTGTTCATGATCACACTCCTAATGCATTCAAGTTGGTGCCTTATTTTATCAAAGGGTTGTTCATCGACTACTCGCACACACAAAAAGGCTATCAGGTCTATTTTCCATATTAATGCAAGTATGTTGTCTCTGTTGATGTCACATTCTTTGAGTCTACTCACTATTTCTCCTCCACCTCCTCATCTTCTCAACCTCTAACACCATCTTATCCCCCTATACCTACCTCATCCTCTTCGTCCTCTCCAAAGGACGCATCTCATCTACTTACTCTAATGGATCCAGCTCTTCTCTTATCACTATCTCCACCATCATCTCCTATCCCACTACTTGACTCTACTGCTTCTCCACAACTCATGCCACCCATGACGTTGCCCTTTCCAATCTTTATTCCAATCTCCGTGCTTTCACTGGCTGACTCAACCTCAAGCTCAGATCCGACGCCCATTGCATTTCCATTAGATAATCTTTGCTTATCTATTGCTCTTCGCAAAGGTAAGTGCTCTTGCACTCTTCAACCTACTTTTCATTTTTTTAGTTATGATAAATTTCACCCTTCTTCCTTTCTCTTACTACCAATTAATACCCAAGTCACACTTAGAAGCAATAAAGCTACCTCATTGAAAGGCACCAATAGACTTAGAGTATGAGGCTCTAGTCAAGCAGCAAACATGGGTATTAGTACCTCGAGTAGCCAACACGAATGGGTGTTTACACTCAAGTATAATCCTAATGGGATGATTCATCGACGCAAGGCTTGCCTAGTTTCTCATGGGTTCTCTAAGACCTATGAGATTGATTATAACGAGACCTTCTCCCTTGTGGTCCGCCTTAACTCAGTACAAATTATTCTCTCTTTGGCAGTGGGGGGGTCAGTTCATCAACTCAATGTATCCAATGCCTTCCTCGATGATGATCTTACTAAATGTGTGTTTATGGAGAAACCACCTAGGTATGCGGTTCAAGGGGAGACTACCCAGGTGTGTCATCTCCATCAATCACCTATGGTTTGAAGTAGAGCCCACGTGCATGGTTTGCAAAATTCAGTCAGCTTGTCCTCTCTCAGGGATTGGCTCCTTGTGAAGTGGACCCTACTATATTTCAGATATCTAACTTTTATAGATGCATCATACTAGCTCTATATGTTGATGATATCCTCATCATTGGGAGCCACATTGTTGGAAATACTTTTCTAGCTTATTTACATCAATAACTTATTATTGGGGATCTAGACACCCCTAAGTATTTCTTGGGCATCAAGTTTACTTATCGGAAAGGAAAGTTGGTTCTTAACTAATGGAAATATGTCCTAGATATACTTATTGAGGCCAGACTTCTAGGGTGTAAGCCCTGCACATCACCCATTGATAGTAAGCTTAGCTTTTGGGACTCTACTTTTTCACTACTTTCCGCTATTCATGCCTATCGTCGACTTGTGGGGAAGCTTATTTACTTGACTATTACATGTCTTGATGTCTGATAACATGCAATCTTAACATGATAAAACATGATTATTAATACAAAATAAGGCATAAAACATTCCATTTATGTGCATGTTATCATACTTTGAGTGCATTTCTATCATTCCATGCAATTTTATGTTATAATCTCAAAATGCGTTAATTTAGGGTTAATTATGATGAATTAAAGGGATTTTTTCTGGATTTTTCCAATTTTATTTTCGATTTAAAATTTTTTAAAATAATTAAAATAAGGAAAAAAGGGGGTATTTCGCGCGGGACCCACGTGGATGCGACGTGGCACGCAAGGCCATGTGGCAGTGCCGCGCGAGCCCACTCGGCATCTACGCGACACGATATTTACTTATATATATATAGTATATAATATAATATGTTCAGCCTTCCGTATATCGGAAGGGAATATTAATCCCCTAAAACCATTGCGCTTATAACTCCGACTATCTCCCTTAATATTTCCCGTGTGGGACTAAGTCCCACAAAGTTTATTTCAGTGCAGGCGATGTGTCAACATCACAAGCGTCGGATCGTCGGCGCCTTGGAAATCCGCGCGTCAATCGCATGGACGTGTGGATCACCGATCAATCATCGTGCACGTGCCTTTTAAAAAGAGTTATAACGGCAACAATTTCACATGATCAAACGCATCTGAAGCGTTAGATCGCGATCCAACGGGCGCCGTTTGATGCGTTTTATAACGCATATCGCGAAGATCAAATCCGGAGCATCCATTCAAGATTGGAAGGCCGAAATATAATCATAACGGTTTGTCATTACGCATGCATCTAGACCATTGATGGAGCTTGAAACGCATGACGAGACGAGACCGTGAGGTCATCCTCTCACTAAGTTGGATCCGTTTAGGGTTTCTATGTGGAGTACATATACCTTTTAGGATTTTTGCGTAGGAAGGGATATGATTGATGGCTTCTGTTAAAGGAATGGTTATGGTTACCTTTTTAAAGGCTTCTAGTATGTTGTCGTCGGTTTCGCTATTCTTGGCTTTTGGTCGGTTTAGGGCTTGAGGATAAGGCACAGGGGGCTTGTATTTTTCAGGGTTATGTTCAGCCGTAACCTGTTCTTTCTCGTCCTCTGAATTAGTGTCTTGCTCGACGATAATTGGTATCTCTTTTTCTTCATTTGAGCCTTGGTGGAAAGGATGATCCTTGTATGGATCCGGCAGAGCTTTCCCACTCGGAAGGCTCGATATGGCCAGGGCTGATTCTACGGCTTCTTCGTCGATGTGTACATGGTTGATATTGTGAGTCTGGGTCGACGAAGCTCCTTGATTCCTAGGATTTGCCGTGGCCTGTGAGGGTAACTGGTCAGTAAAAGTTACTTACTTACCCTTTTTGTCTGTCGTCGGTTGGACGTTCGTCTTGACGAAGTCTTGAATTTCGTCCACGCGTGAGTTCATCCTCGTCATTTGCTCCATTAATTGCGAGATCACACCGAGGATCGGGTCGGATGCCGGTGTGGTTTGGCGTGGAGCTTGCATGTATGCTTGTGGTTGAGTCGACGGGATGAACGACGACGGTCTTTGATTAGGGTAATTTTGCTGACCGTTGTATTGTGGAGGATAGGGTTGATCGTTGTTCCTCCTATAGCCATTATTCTACGAAGAATTGTTAAAAACAGGGGTATTATATTGGTTAGGATAATTACCTGGATAATTTGGTCGTCCCTATTGAATCGATCCTCCTGATGGACCTTGTCTATACATCCCTTGCCCTTGGATTGCCATCACGGGGCAATCTAATTCGACGTGGTCGAATCTTGAGCAAGTTGCGCATGGTGACGCCTCTTGGAGTGAGACGGGGGCAAGTCCTTCGGAACCATTGCGGATATTGAGTCGGTCGAGGAGTAAGTTCTGGACTTCTGCCATTTTGTCAATTCTTTCGAGGAGCATTCCCGTCTCCGCTAATTTGGCGTCGAGAGCTTTCGGCCTTGCACCTCTTCCAAATGGTTTCGCCGCATTATGGTGACTGTTTTCCGCCACCGTTTCGATGAGATCCATCGCGTCGTCTTCGTATTTGCTCATAAAGGTGCCGCCGCTAGCTGCATACAAAAGGTATCTATCTTGTGGGCCTAACCCGTCATAAAAGATTTGAGTTAATTTGTGGTTAGACATGCCATGGTGTGGGCACTCCCTTGTAAGATCTCTTAATCTCTCCCAAGCCTCATGGAAAGTTTCACTCGAGCCTTGGGTGAATTCTCGGATGTCTTTTCGGACGGAGGTGGTTTTTCCTACGAAATAGTATTTTCTTAAGAACTCTTCCTCCATTTCAGTCCAACTTGTGAATTCTTTCCCTAATTTCAAAAACCAATCTTTGGCTCTATCTATAAGGGTAGCGGGAAAGAGTTTCATCTTCATCGTGTCGGCGGGGCCATTTTGAAGGTGATTTATTTCACAAACTTTGGAAAGCTCATCTACATGTCTATAGGGATCTTCAGAAGGCTTACCATGGAAGACAGGTAGCATGCTCATCAAATGGGAGTTTATTTTAAAATTGGCCCCTCTTCCTAGGGGTGCGTGAATTCTAGTGATGGGTCGCTGGAGGACAGGCGTAGCATAGTCACTAAGGCGTTTCCTAGCATTTCCTTCATCATTCCGGGCCACTTCTACTGGTTCGATTGGATCAAAAGTTGAGTCGGTCTCGGTAGTGTCGGTCTCAGTAGCTTCGGGAGTTTGCGAGGATCGTTCAAAGAGGTCTATTTCTAGGGGATTATTCCGTACTCTCCAAAATGTTCGTCTTCTCATGAAGAGTGGATCGAATATTTAGATGGATAATATCTCATAAATACTTAAAATATATTAAAAATTGAAGTCAATCGTACCTGAATGTCGTTACATGTGAGAGTTATGCGTTCTCAACGCGATTTTGACGAATCGATTGCACGTAATCCATAGAGAAGGGGCAAAAATCACTTAATCTTATTCACTTAAGGATCTCGAAGATGGATTTCTACTTCTGATCACTCAAAATATGATTGAATTGCTTGAATTTCAAGAAATTAAGAAAATAATCCAAATTCACCAAGTCAAAATTGACTTAATTTGATAAAAATTGCCTCAATTCCCCGGGCAACGGTGCCATTTGACGAGACGAGACCGCGAGCTCGTCGATTTCACACGGTATCGCGTCAAAAATTATTCCGAACTTACCAATTTTAAGAAATTAACTCGAATCGAAGGGCATAATGGTAAATAAGGGTCGAATCCACAGGGAAATAAGGAATTTCTTGATGTAATCTTTGAATTTAATCAAATCAGACGAGAAATTGATGGTAGAAATTGGAGAAAATGGTATTTTATGAAAGATAACTTCAAAATGAATCCACGGAATCAAAAATCATCAAAAATAATCTTGATTTCGTGGAGAAATTGCAAATTGAAGTGGAGAGAAATTTTTGAATGTTGAAATCGCGATTTTGAGCTAAAGTCGATGAAATTAAATCATAAATCCTAATCTAAACAGAAATTAAACCTAAATGGAAGATTAGGAAGCAAAAACCGCTTCCACTAATCCACGATTGCGATCAAATCACTGCGATTAAGCCTCTTAATCGTGAAGAACACGAAGAACGCGATCGATGGATTCAAGCGGCGATTTCTCCTTCGATTCTCCACCAAATCTTGAGTTCAACCCCTCCGTGGATGCGGAAATGAGAGAGGAAGAGGATGGAATCAAGAGAAACAAGAGAGAGGGTGTCTAGACAGCTCAATTGAATTGAAATCTCAACTCCAATGCTTAGAATCGTGAAGAATACATCGTTTTATAGGCTTTTTGGGCGTGTCCGTCCGATCGAAACGATCGACGGTTACGATGAAACGTCCACGATCGACCGTTTTCAAAAATGTAATGACCGTTCGATCGTGATGGACGGTCTCGATTTCATCTGATGAAACGCTTTATAAAACGCTTCAAATAACGCCCTTTCGATCGCGATCGGATGACCGAGATTCTCCCCGAGCGGTTCGATCTGGACCGTTATAACGCTCCAATTCAGGCACGTACCTTGATCTTGATCCGGTGGTCCGACGTCCATCTGATCGACGCGTGATATCGACGCGCGCCATCGATCCGACGCTCCGTACGCGTCCACGTCACCTGCATAAGTAAAACGTGTGGATTAGTCCCACATGGAATTAATTATAGGAAACCGTCGGGTTTATAATACCCGACGGTTTAGGGGGTTTGAATACCCTTCCGTATAACGGAAGGCCGAACCTTATGAATAGTATAGTATATATAATATATATGTAAATAATATCGCGTCGCGTAGGCGCCGCGTGGGCCCGCGTGGCGCTGCCACGTGGCCCGGAGTGCCACGTCGCATCCAGGTGGGACCCGCGCGAAAAACCCCCTTATTTATTTATTTATTTAAAAACGGTTTTAAATCAAAAATAAAATCAGAAAAATCCGAAAAAATCCCTGAAAATTATAAAATTCATAACTTTCAAAATATAACTCCAAATTAATCCAAATTTCTTTCATTTGATCCAAAATTTAATTATCTATTATTCTAAAAAGTCAAATTTAATAAATAACAAGAGTTTAAATTATTATTTCAAAAATACATTCATTTCTTAAGATTTTAAACTTTAAAAAATGAAATAAATGTTTATAAAAAATTATTTCTCTTGTTATTTTAATTTCAAAACACTTATAATCTCAAGAAAAATATGCGTTATCAAATTATTAAATTCTAATTTATCAAAATTAACCCTAAATTAGAGTATTTTGAGATTATAATGACTTTCTCATAGAATAATAGAAAAATACATATTAGTATGATAACATGCATGGAAATGAAATCATTTATACTTAAATATGCATAAAAAATTATGTTTTATGATGTAAATATAGCATGTTATCAACGCACCGATTGGACGGTTACGCCATATTTTGCCTATAAAACGAAGTGTTCTTTGAAATTGTAAGATATTCTTGGCGGATTTCACTTAATCGACCTATCTACACGCATCTTTCCTTGAATCTCTTACTTCTAATCTCTTGTAGACTTGATTTCGCGTCCACGGAGTGATTAAAAGTGAGATTTCGTCGATCGATCAAGGAGAATTTGTCTCTTGAACACCGATGTTCATGTTTGAATTCGCGGAATGAATAGTCGTCGATCCGGCGATCAATTGGATCGATTCGATCGCTATCTCGGGTTATAAAACTTATTTTCCCTCTAATCTATTGTCCTGTATCATCAATTTTTAGTTTAGGATATTAATTTAGTTTAATTTCATTGTTAATTTCAATTTTTGTTCTTCGCGATTTTGAAAATTTTTTCCCACTTCACTCTTTGATTTCTCCGCGATTACTGATCCAAATCGAGTGATTTTTTATTCCTTGGATAGATCTTGGAGTTATCTTTCTAAATCTACCATTTTCCCTAATTTCTCGCCTCAATTCATTGTCCAATTTGATCAATTTCCAAAAGATATCTTGAAAATACCTTAATTCCCTGTGGATTCGACCCTTATTTACCATTATGCCACTCAATTCGAGTTAATTTCCCAAAATTGGTAAGTTCGGTATTATTTTTGACATGAGACTGTATGAAATCAACGACTTCGCGGTCTCGTCTCGTCAACGTCAGTTATATAGTGGGTCTCCTTAGCTAGTTTATGCATGCGCCTCAGAAGATCCCTTGATAAGTTGTTCTTTGTGTTTTCGCCTATCTGAAACATGCTCCTAAACGTGGTCTTCTTTACCTACAACACAGTCATGATCAATGACAATGAATATTTTAGCCAATTTATTAATGTGATGAGAAAATTATGCTTCCAAACATCCCAAGAACACTCCCTTAGGACTGCTATTTTTTTCACTTACATTAAAATTGAGAATGATTTCTATAAAGTGATCATAGATAGTGGAAGTAGTGTTAATTCCATATGAGAAAAGGCCTTAAAACAATTAGGACTTCCTTTTGAATAGCATCCCAATCCTTATGAAGTATCATGGGTGATTAATTCTTCCTTGCCCATAGATAAGAGATGCTTATTAAATATCAAAATTTTATCCTATGAAGACCAATTATGGCTTGATGTTGTTCCCATGGATAGGTAGCATCATTTTAGGTAGACCATGGCTCTATGACAATGATGTTATAATTCAGGGAAGAACTAATGAATGTTCCTTCACGTTTAAGAACAAAAGGATAATCTTGAAACCATACGTGAAGAAAATTCATCCTAGAAAATTATCTAAGGTCTCAGCCCCTCTTAATCTTGTTGAGAATATCAGTAGTAAGGACACTAGCAATGAGGAAAGATCGATTATATATGCTCTAATTCCCAAAGAAATTCCTAGTGAAGATAATTCCGACTCCATTCCTCCTTCATTGATTCCATTGATGACTGATTTTATGGATGTTTTTCCTGAAGAGTTACCTACTCTCCTTCCCCCTAAAAGGGATATATAACATGCTATCGACCTAATCCCCGGCTCTAATTTGCCTAACTTACCACACTATAGGATGAGTCCAACCGAACATGAAGAACTAAGGAAACAAGTAGGTGAGCTTATGGAGAAGGGACTTGTGAGAGAAAGCATGAGTCCATGTGCTGTCCCCACATTATTAGTGCCAAAGAAAGATGGAACACGGAGAATGTGTGTGGATAGTAGAGCCATAAATAAGATCACGATTAAGTATAGGTTTCCAATTCCAAGATTAGATGATTTATTAGATATGTTAGCGGGATCATCTATCTTTTCTAAAATTGATTTAAGGAGTGGATATCATCAACTTAGAATTAGAGAAGGTGATGAATGGAAGACTGCTTTCAAAACAAAAATATGGATTATATGAATGGCTTGTCATGCCACTTGGATTATCAAATGCACCAAGCACTTTTATGAGGCTCATGACACATACACTTAAAGATTTTATGGGTAAATTCTTAGTAGTATACTTTGATGATATATTAGTGTATAGTAAGAGCAATGATGATCATTTAGGACATCTTAGAATGCTGTTTAAAAAGCTTAGGGAAAGCCAGTTATATGCCAATCTTAAGAAATTCCAATTCCTCTCCAATAATATCCAATTATTAGGATTTATAGTTTCAGCTGAAGGCATCAAGGCTGATCCACTTAAAGTCCAAGCCATCCTTGATTGGGAAACTCCTACTAATATTCATGAGGTTAGAAGTTTTCATGGATTAGCTTCATTCTATAGGAGATTTATTCAAAATTTTAGCACCATAACAACCCCTATTTCTAATTGTTTAAAGAAAGGTGATTTTGAATGGACTAAATCAGCTCAAGAAGCTTTGGATAAGGTTAAGGAATTGATTACTCAAGCCCCTGTTTTAAGACTTCCTGATTTTTCAAAAATTTATGAAGTGGCTTGGGATGCATCCAATGTAGGAATAGGTGGAGTACTTAGTCAAGAAAGTCATCCCATTGCTTTCTATAGTGAAAAATTAGATAGTTCTAAATTTAATAACTCCACATATGACAAAGAACTTTATGTGTTAGTCCAAACCTTGAAACATTGGAGACATTATCTGATTTTTAAGGAATTCATTCTACTTTCTAATCATGAAGCCCTCAAATAGCTTAGTTCTCAAAAGAAAGTCAACCCTAGGCATGCTAAGTGGATTGAATTTCTGAAATCTTATAATTTTGTCATTAAACACAAACCATGAGAAGATAATAGGGTTGCTGATGCCCTTAGTAGAAAAAATCATCTCCTAAGTATTATATCTCCTCCATTCCCGTCCGCAATTGCTCACTCCGATTCTACCTTCCCCACTTTTCTCCCTCCCATTCTCTCACTTTCATACGCCTCCTGTTAAAGAAAAGATTGAGGAATACTGAAGTCATTTGATGAATCCGGAGCGTCATCTTCACCGTCCGCTCAGGTAATTATCCTCGTTTCTACTCACAGTGACTAAAGTTCAGTTCCTAAATTTATAAGTCCAACTCTGACTGAGATCTATACACTCCATCTGTTGTTTCCATATTCTTCTCTTCTCTCTCTTTTCATGTCGTATTTCTTCCACCCCATTCACGTATCTTCTTTTGCGATCAAAACCCTAATCAATACCATTATCCTTCCTACTATTCTATCTTCTTTATTCACACACACACACACACATATTTATATACTTCTTCACCATCTTCCACCCTACCTCTTTCCCTTCTCTTCTGTCTCAAACAAAAACCATCTCAGCCATTCTTCTTCTATTCGCAATCTCTCTTATTTCTTCTCTTCTATCATCTCTATTTTCTATTATCTCTACTATAACCGCTATTTATATTATTTATTATATATTCTCCACTCTCTATTTCTCTATTTTATATTCTTTATCCCAAATTCCCTCATTATCTATTTATATTCTCCAAATATTATCTTCTCTTTTATCTACCTTCTCTCCACAATCTAATCACTTCATTATCCTTTATCCTCACAAAATTCTAACTTATCTAAAAAATTATCATTTGAATTATATTTCTTTCCCATTGATATCATTCATAGGTCCTCCACTAGGTTGTAGGATTTAAGTAGAAATCAGTTGAATATTCTAATCTCCATATAAATCAATCTTATTATCCTCCTTTCATTTCACTCATAATCATCTTCTCATCCTCATTGTTCTCTAAGATATCCTACATCACCTACTCTAACTCTAGCTATCCAAGTGATCGTGGTGATCAAAAATCTATTTCTGCGTATTGCACATTCATTGGTGGGAACCTTGTCATGTGGTAGAGCACAAAATAACACATTCTCTCTCTCCTCTCTCTCTCTCTAGTGCCGAAGCTGGATACCTTGCTATGATGCATGATTCCTCTAAGATGCTTTGGGTACGTTCGTTTCTTGAGGAGCTTAGTTTTCCAATGCAGGGTGTCATGCCCATGCATTGTGATAGCCAAGCTACAATCTTTTTGCCAATAGTCCTAATTTTTCATGAACGTACCCAAGCATATCTAGATTGATCATCATGCTATTCGCAGTTGGGTACTTGACAGGTTCATCACCACTCATTATGTTGACTCTTCCCATCAGCTCGTAGACATTCTAACAAAAGGACTAAGCAGAACTTCCTACAACTTCATTTCTCACAAGTTGAGCTTGTTTGATCTCTACTCTCTAGCTTGAGGGGGAGTGTGAGTGTATATGAGCCATAATGACAATTGTAATTCTAGATTTTCTACTCTCTTTATAATATGATAAGTAGACATGATAGTACATAATTTTTTTCTGCAAATTAAGACATAAAAGATTCCATTCCTATGCATGTTATCATATTTATGAGTATTTATCTATCATTCTATAAAAAAAGTCATTATAATCTCAATATACATTAATTTAGCGTTAATTATGATGAATTAAAGATAAATAATTTCATAACCCATATTTTCTTGATATTATAATTAGTTTTTAATGTAAAATAATTAGAGAAATGATTTTAAATACATTCATATAATTTTCTAAGTTTTAAAATCTTTAAAAATTAAGGCACTTTTTGAAATAGAATTTAAATCTCTGGTTATTTATTAATTTTGACTTTTAGAATGATAGATAATTTAATTTCTCATGAAATGCAAGAAATTTGGATTAATTTGGAGTTATATTTTGAAAGTTATGAATTTTCTATTTTTTAGGGATTTTTTCAGATTTTTTTCTGAATATTTTTTAATGTTAAATGAATTTTTCAGGATTTTTCAGAATTAAAAATCAGGTTTTTGAATTAAAAATTGAATTTTCAGATATTTATAAAAAGTGACGTGGCACAGTCTAGAGCATCCAATCAATCGCGATCAACGATCGAAGGTGAGAGATAATGTGGCACAATGTGGAGTGTCCGACCGCGCGATTAGATCACGATCGTCGATCTTCACTTATGGCGTGAGGTACGTGACATGATCTTTCGTCGGTGAATCATTTTAAAATGATTTAATCTCAGCCATTGATCAAAGGATTTATAACGACTGAGATTAAAACCGACGGAAATGCATCTGAAACGTCCGATCAAGATCCAACAGCAGGTGTTTGATGCGTTATTTACAATGCACAAAATGTGACATCATCATGGCGGTCCATCGGTGATCCAACGGCCATGACTTAATCGTAATGATTCGCATCTGATGTGTTTCATCAGAGTCGTTGATCAAAGATTAAATCCCGATCGGATGGTTATGCCCAAATCACCCTATAAATTGAGATGTTCTTCGACCATGTAAAGCATTACAGGGCAATTCGATTTAATCGAACTGTTTAGCCACCAAATCCCTTGAATATCTTGCCTCCAATCACTTCTAGACTCAATTCTGCATCCACAGAGTGCTTGAGAGTGAGATTTCGTGCAGAGACGAGGAAGAAATTGATGCTTGAACTCGACGATCGCGTTTTTTAAATTTTCATGAAAAGCCTTGATTTGGCGACTAATTGGATCAATTCGAGTGCAATCGTGGGTTAGGGATCGTGTTTCATCCTAATTTAAGATTGTATTTCATCCTAATTAAATAGCTTAAGATTTTATTTTAGAATCGTAATTTGAGTCAATTTCAATTTCAATTTCGGTTTTCGCGATTTATTTTTTGAAAATTTTTCTTCGGTTCATTCGATGATTTCTCGGCAAAATCAAGTCCAAATTAAGTGATTTTTGATTCCATGGATTCGTCTTTGAGTCCTCTTTCTAAAATTATAAAATTGCCTAATTTTTATCCACATTTCATCGTCCGATTTGATCAAATTCGAAGAGATCTTCAGAAATTACCTTAATTACCTGTGGATTCAACCCTTATTTACCAATATACCCCACAATTCGTGTTTATTTCCTAAAATTAGTGAGTTTGGATATTATTTTGACTCTTGATTGTGTATTTTCAATGAATTTGCGGTCTCGATTTGTCATCTCTCTCCTCTCTTATATATGTGTCTCCTATCCTCTCTTCTTTTCCTCAATCAAGATCATTATCTCAGTTCTATTTTCCTCAAAGATCCTTTCAAGTAATGTTCTAGTTGTGTGAAATGCCAAGCAGCCTTGAAGGTGAACAAGAATGACCACATTCCACTTAACCCTTCATTGAGGTAGAAATTTTTATTTTATGGGGTATTGATTTTATAGGTCCATTTTCTATCTCCATGGATACACTTATCTTATTATGGTCGTAGAATATGATTCTAGGTAGGTTGAAGCTAATCCGTATGAGAACTAATAATCATAAAAATGATCCTTAAGTTCATTGAGAAAAATATTTTTTTCAAGGTTTAGATGTCCTAGGGCAATTATTAGTGATGGGGGCAGGGGGGATGTGCATTTTGATAATTATCAATCTCATGCCCTTTGAGAAAACATGGAGTCCATCATTGATAACATGCAATCTTAACATGATAAAACATGATTATTAATGCAAAATAAGGCATAAAGCATTCCATTTATATGCATGTTATCATATTTTCAGTGCATTTCTATCATTCTATGCAATTTTATGTTATAATCTCAAAATGTGTTAATTTAGGGTTAATTATGATGAATTAAAGATTAAAGATTTTATAACCCATCCTTACTTGAGATTATAAGTATTTTTAAAGTTAAAAAATAAGAGAAATTATTTTTATAAACATTCATTTAAATTTTTAAACTTAAAATCTTAAGAAAATGAGTGTGTTTTTGAAATATAAATTAAATCTCTTGTTATTTAAATATTTTTGAATTTTTAGAATAATAGATAATTAAATTTCAGATCAAATGAAAGAAATTTGGATTAATTTGGAGTTGTATTCTAAAAGATATGATTTTTAAAACTTTTAGGGATTTTTTCTAAATTTTCCGATTTTATTTTCTATTTAAAAATGTTTAAAAATAAATATAAAAAATATAAAAAGCGCGCGGGTCCCACGCGGGTGCGACGTGGCACGCAAGGCCACGTGGTAGAGCCACGCAGACCCGCGCAGCGCGCCTACGTGGCGCATTTTTATACTTATATTATATTTATTTAATACATATAAAATGGGTCTTCAGCCTTCCCTAAATGGGAAGGGTTATTAACCCTTTAATCCGTCGGGCCTTATAAACCCGACGGAGTCCACTCATTTTCTCCGTGTGGGACTAATTCCCACACACTGTTTTAACTGCAGGACACGTGGAGAGAGGAGAGCCGTTGGATCGGGCGGAGCGTAGGATCTCAGGCGTTGATCGCGTGGACAAGCGGACCACTGATCCATCATACAAACACGTGCTATTTAAGGGCGTTATAACGGCCCTGATTTCAGCGATGTGGCGCGACGAGGGGCGACGGATCAAACGGGTAATCGATCGACGCGCGTCGATCGCATGCGCCGTGGACCACGATGGACCGATTCATCGTAACCGTCGATCGAAACGATCGGACGGTTACGCCCAAATTGCCCTTAAATAGACTTGTTCTTCACGATTGTATGCATTCGAGTTGGATTTCAATCAAATTGACTTGTATAGACACCGATCCTCTCGTTTCTCTTGATTCCATCCTCTTCCTCTTTCATTTCTGCATCCATGGAGGGGTTGAAATAAAGATTTGGTGGAGAATCGAAGGAGAAATCGCAGCTTGAAGCCGGTCGTGACGTTCTTGACGTTTTCGGTGATTAATCGGCTTAATCACCTCGTTTTGATCGCTAAATAGGTTTAGTGGAAGCGGTTTTTCCTAGATTATCTTCCTATTATCTTTAATTTTTGTTTAGATTAGGTTTTAGATTTCAATTTCATTAAATTTAGCTTAAAATCACGATTTTAACGTCCGAAAATTTCTCTCCACTTCAATTTGCGATTTCTCCGCGAAATCAAGTCCAAATTCGATGATTCTTGATTCCGTGGATTCGTTTTGAAGTTATCTTTCTAAAAACACCATTTTCCCTAATTTCTCACCTCAATTCATCGTCCAATTTGACCAAATTCTAAAAGATATCTCGAAAATACCTAAATTCCCTGTGGATTCGACCCTTATTTACCATTATACCCCTCAATTCTCTCTTAATTCCCCAAATTGGTAAATTAGGCTTTATTTTTGACACCAGACCGTGTGAAATCGACGACCTCGCGGTCTCGTCTTGTCAATCATAGAGTTACCACTCCTTACCATTGATAACATGCATATTTAACTTAAATTCTTATCTTATTTAACTAATATTCATGCTTATTTTATGTAATTATGATTCATGTTATCATAGTTTTATGAATTTTCTCCATTGATATGCCATTTTACTAAAGTCCATATTTATGCATTATTTAGGGTTAATTATGTGTATTATGGATGTTTGACCTTTTGCAAGGTAGAATGATATGAAATTAACAACTTTCCTTTAGTTATTTTGACTTTAGTATATGATTAAAAGAATTAATTTCAAGAAGAGAATGATGGGATGATATAAAATAGAATTCTTAAGGGATTATTCAACATTATTTTTAATTCACCCTACTTTCTTGTTTGAATTTATATTTTTAGGTGTCATGATATTAAATATGAAGAAATTTGTGATCCAATTGAGAAAATTTGAGTCAAAAAGGAGTTATATAAATGAATATATGAATTTCTAAACTTTATAAAATTTTCTAGATTTTATATCAATTTTTCAGGAATTTTTCGGATTTATTTCCTTTAAAAAAAATGCAAAAAGGGTTTATTTATCTGCGCGGGACCTGCGGAGCTGACTAACAAGGCATTTTATGCGGTGGTTAAAAACACACAAACGTCGGTCAAACAAAGTTTATAATTCTGAACTCACAAATACAAAAATATGAAATCAAGTATAGTATAAAGATCGGGTCGATCCACAGAGAACATGATTGACTTTGATCGAAGAGTTCACTCTGTCAAACTTAGGTTTAATTTAGGATTTTAAGAAGTGAAAATGATATTTTATTATTGGTAATGATATAAGTATGCTAAATAAGATATTTTTAAAAATTTAGAAACTGATTTTAAGAAGAAATGTCAAAAGTCAAGGTGAAAGCGTTGACTTTCACCAATAGTTGACTTTATGTAAAATCAGAGAATAAAAAGAGCTTAAAATACAAAAATTATATATTAAGAAACTAGAGAGAAAATAAAAAAATTTCATATAGAATTCGTGATTTTTCGAGAAGAATTGGATTTATTATGAATTATTGAAAATTAAAGATAAGAAAAATCTAGAAATGAACACTTCAATGTAAATCTTCAAACTAACTAACCAAATGATATCCAAATGTTTCAATTAACATATAAATAGAAATATAACAACCATAGGATTCTAAAGAGACCAAAGTTTTCAAATTTCACCTTGTATTTTGAAAGAAATTGCCCCTGCAAGTCAACGCCCAATTTTGGATTGAAAATGAATAGTAGATGGTCAAACGTCAAATTTAAGGGTCAATAATGATGAAATTTTACGATTTTCTATCCACGGAAAGCTGATCAAACAAGGAATCCAATGAAATCAAAATCAAACAATTTGGACTTAAGATCAGGGAGAAATCCTTGTTTCAAAACCAGCAAAAATCCACAACCAATTTGAGCAAAAATGAAGATTAATTCGATTTAAAAGATGAAATTAACTACCTAAATCTAATCTAAATAACAATTGTTGCAAGATGAATGATCCATTCACACTATTAACTTGATTTACACGAAGATTAGGCTCCAAATCGCGTTGATTGAAGTGAATTTGATCGCTTTCTCTTCGGCGTACGTTTGGTGTTCAAGGGGAGAGTTCAATCAAATCTCGCAACGATTCGTGATCAATCCTCACTCAATCTGATCGGAATTGAGTCTAGGATGCAGGGGGATCACGAAGAACTCAAGATTTTGCTCCAAAAATTGCTTAATCTCTTCACGATTCAATTAAGAGTTCTTTTACAAGGATGAAGAACAACGTCTTATAGAAAATTTCTCGCGAAAATCTTGGACCGTTCGATTTGATGAAGAGCAGTTGGACGGTCATGATCATGCGCTTAAAGTGAGCCACGTACTCCCTCTTTTTCGCTTGCCCGATCCTTATCGGAGCGTCTTGATGCGTCCACGTGTCTCCCCACGATGAGCCAACTTCGCGATTAATCGCAACCGTTCGATTTCATTAATGAAATCAACGGTTAGTATTTATCACGTGCGTTGATCCTTGATTAGATGGACTATGGTCCACGCGATTGACACATCTCCATCATCATGATCACATCCACTGCGCCACACAATGCCACATCACCTGTAATTAAAAATAAAAGGGAACATAGTCCCACACGGGTAAAATATCTAAACTTGGCGAGTATAAAACGTGGGGCTCTCTAACGCAAATGCGTTACAATCCCAATAGTATAACCTAGGCCCACTATACCCGTGGGCCCATCACTTGCCAACTTGTCACTCTCATGCCATGTAGGCGTAAATCAAGCATCAGTGTGGGCTCGCGTGGCCCCACCACGTGTCCGCGCCACATCAGTGCTGCATAAGCACCTCAAAGGCATTCGCATGGGCTCGCGTGGCTCCGCCACGTGTCCCACACCACGCCACATCAGCTCCATGTGTCCTATGCGAGAAATACACCCCTTTTTGCTATTTTTAATGAAATAAATTCCAAAAAATTCTCAAAAAAATCGAAATAAATTCCAGAAAAAAAATCAGAAATTAATATCTTAAAAAATACAACTCCTTTTTTACTCAAATTGTCTCCATTGGCTCACAAATCTATTCATTTTTAATATCATGCCATCTAAAATTAAAAGAAGAATGTAAGATTAATTCAAAAATAAACTTAAATAATCATTTAAGAAATGTATTTTATATCATCCAAACATTCTCTTCTTGAAATGAAATCTGCTAATCATCTACTAAAGTCAAAGTAAATCAAGCAAAGTAATTAATTCTATTTATTTAACCTTATAAAATATTAAACATCCATAAAGCACATAATTAACCCTAAATAATGCATAAATATGGACTTTAGTAAAATGGCATACCAATGGAGAAAATTCATAAAAACTATGATAACATGCATCATAATTACATAAAATAAGCATGAATATTAGTTAAATAAGATCAGAATTTAAGTTAAATATGCATGTTATCACTGACGTGGCACAAGACGGACACGCAACGGAGCCATGGGAGCCACGTGGATGCCTACGTGTACGTGTGAACAGTTGGCCTGCAGATGATGAGCCCACGGGTTAGTGGGCCCAGGTTAGAGTATTGGGGCATAATAGGCCCACATGGCCGACGCAGAAGCTTAAAGAGCTTTCTGCTTTTATAGGCGCCAATCTGTCCAATTTTCTATGTGTGGGACAAAGTTCCATTTAAAATCTCGAATTGCATGCGACGTGGTAGCTCAAGAGGCGTCCAATTAAAGCATGTGGATTGACGCACATCGATCTGGTGGACTTTGATCCACCTGATCCTCATCAAAAGCACGTGCGCAAATGTGAGCCGTTGATTGCGTAAGTGACATTGGACGGTCGAGATTAAATCTTGCACTCGGCGACTCATGGAGCGACACGTGGCTTCATAAGGATGTTCCGACAAAGATCGGACAGTGGAAATCAAGCGGAGTGAAATCCCCGTCGTGGGCCACCATCCCACTGATTTCGCGCGATCAAACGGCCAGAATTTGATCAACGAATCAGACAGACCATGTTTTTCGCGTGAATTTCTCTATAAATAGATGTTCTCTTCCTTCATAAACTTAACTCTTGACTGAATCGTGAAGAAATTAAGCAATTTTGAAGGAAGATCTTGAGTTCTTCATGATCTGATTTGATTAAGTTGAGACCTCTCGATCAAAGATCTGATTAAGTTGCATGATTGTGAAAAAATTAAACCCCTTTTTAGGGACTTTTGATAACATACAATTCAAGCATGCAATTATATGATTATTAATGCAAATTAAGGCATAAAACATTATATTCTAATGCATGTTATCATATTTTGAGTGCATATCTATCATTTCATGCAATTTTAAGTTATAATATCAAATGCACTATTTTAGGGATGATTATGCATTTTAAGAATATATTTAAAGAGTAGATTATTCTCATCTGTATTTGAGATTAGAATTGGGTTTTAATGTTAAATAATAAAAGAAAATAAATTTTATATACTTAATTATTTTTCTAAGTTTTAGCTTCTAAGATAAATCAGTGTATTTTTTAAATGAAAAGTTATTCTCTTTTTATTTAAATAATGTGAATTTTTAAAATGATAGATAATTTAATTTATGAGCCAAAAAAATAAATTTGGATTAATTTGCAGTCATATTTTGAAATTTATGAATTATCTACCTTTTAGGAATTTTTCTGAATTTTTTTATTAATTTAATTCAATTTATTTTAAATTAAAAAAAAGTTATCGCGCGTTGACGTGACAACTGACGTGGCGTGGACAAAATGGCGGTGCAACAAGGCGACATATAAGACTGCCATGTGTCACCCAACGTGTATATGAACGCACGTGTGAGTGTGTGTGTGTGTGTGAGTGCCCGTGTGTGCGCGTGTGCGCGTGTGCGCACGTGTGTGCGCGTGTGCGCACGTGTGGGCGCGTGTGCGCACGTGTGCGCGCGTGTGTGATTGAGGAGAAAGTACACTGTTAAGGATTTTTTTCTATCTTCTCATTTGCTTATTAGTTATATACGCATGCATTCACTTGAATTTTCTTCATGTGGGACTTTGTTGTTGTTTTAGCAAGCGCAAGTGACGTGGCATCATGTGGATCGCCCGATTCACACGTTAAATTAAAACCGTCAATCATCACTTAAGTCGTGGTGTACATGGCGCAATCAGATTCGTCAATGAGTTGTTTTAAAATTGATTTACTCTCAAACTTTGATCTGAAGAGTTATAACGGCTAAGATTAAAACCGACGAAAACGCATCCGGAGCATTAGATCAGGATCTGACAGATGACATTTCAGGCATTACTTCTTCACGTGCGATGTGGCGAGATCTCAGCACTCCATTCTCGATCGGGCGGATGCAACTGAACCGTAATGATTCGAAGCCGTTGATCGAAGAATTTAAGAACAATACAACGATTACGCCCCAATTTGCAATACATTCTTGGATGTTTTCAAGTAATCGAACTGTCTATACACCACTATCCTTGAATCTCTTGCTTTATTCTTCTGCTAGACACATTTCTGCGTTGATAAAGTGGTTGAAAGTGAGATTTTGTCAAAAGAATAAGGAGAATTTGCCTTTGGAACATTGACGGAACAAGACCGAGTGGTCGTTGAATACACACACTCAAGGGTCAAATAAAGTCCAAACTTACCAATTTCAAGAATAATTCACGATTTAAGAGGTATATTGGTAAATCTAGGTTGAATCCACAAGGAATTAGAAAAATTTCAGATGATCTCTTCGAATTTAATCAAATCGGACGATGAAATGGTGATAAAAATTGGGCAAATTGATATTTTACGAACGACGACTCGAAGATGAATCCACGAAATCAAAAATCAAGGAATTTGACTTTGATTTCGTGGAGAAATCAAAGATTGAACAGAGGAGATTTTTTCAAAAATAAAAAATCACAAAATCTGAAATTAAGAGAGAAATTAAACTAAATTACAATTCTAAAATTAAACGCTAAACAAAGAAAGATTAGGATGAAACATGATCCCTAACCCACAATTGCGATCGAATTAATCATTGCAATCAAGTTTATTCATCAAAATTTAGAAATCGCGATCGTGGAGTTCAAGGGTCGATCGCCGAAATCTTAATCTCAAGCACTCCGTGGACGTGGAAATGAGTCTAGAAGCGATTGGGACCAAGAGATTCAAGAGATTTGTTGTCTAAACAATTTGATTTACTCAAATTTCTCTCGAATGCTTTACAATATCGAAGAACATCTCAATTTAGAGGGCAAATTGGGTGTAACCGTCTGATTGGCCTTTAATTCGCGATCAACGGTTCTGATGAAATGCATCGGATGTGAATCGTTACCAATAAGTTGAGGTCGTTGAATCTTCGATTGACGCCCGAGATGAAGCCACATCGTGAGCATTATTAAAACGCATCAAACGGTCGCCATCAGATCGCGATCGGACGTTTTTGACGCATTTCCGTCGATTTAATCTCAACTGTTATAACTACTTTGATCTACGGCTCTGATTAAATTGTTTAGAAAACGATTCGCCGACGAATCGTGATGCGCCATGTACCCCCTCTCGTTAAGTGAAGATCAACCATCACGATACGATCGCGCGATCGGATGTCCCACGTTGCGCCACGTCGCATTGCGCCCTTCATCATTGATCGCGATCGATCGCTCGCTCCAGATAGCGCCACGTCACCTACGCTCTATTAAATAATCTGAAAATTCAATTTTAAATTAGAAAATTAGATTTTTAATTCCGTAAAATCCTTAACAATTCAGAAAATTTCAGAAAAAATCTATAAAAATCTCTAAAAATTAGAAAATTCATAACTTTCAAAATATAACTCCAAATTAATCCAAATTTCTTTTATTTGATTAGAAATTTAATTATCTATCATTATAAAAAGTGAAATTTAATAAATCACAAGAGATTTAATTTCTATTTCAAAACTACATTCATTTCTATAAGATTTAAAACTTTAGAAAATTAAATGAGTGTTTATAAAATGATTTCTCTTATTATTTAACTTTAAAAAGTAATTATAATCTCAAGTAAAGATGGGTTATGCAATTATTTATCTCTAATTCATCATAATTAACCCTATATTAAAGTATTTTGAGATTATAATGACTTTTTCATAGAATGACAGATAAATAATCATAAATATGATAGCATGCATAGGAATGAAATCTTTTATGCCTTAATATGCATTAATAATCATGCATTATCATGTCTAATTAGCAAGTTATCCAACGCCGACAATCATCTTCAAAATCGTAGAATGAAAAGCTTTTGATCCAGCAAACAATTGAATCATTTCGATCGCTATCTTGGGTTAGATTATGTGTTTTCCTCCTAATATTTCATCTTGTATCATTAGATTGTAATTTAGAATCATAGATTTAGTTTTTTTTTTAATTTTGGATTTCTCTCTCTTTGCGTTCAGAAATTACTCGTGATTTCACTCGCTGATTTCTATGCGAATCTTACTCCAAATTCAGTGATTTTTGATTATGTGAGTTCTCTATACAATTATATCAAAACCCCTAATTTCTGACTTCATTTCATCATCGGATTTGATCAAATTTCAAAGAACACCTCAAAAATACCTTAATTCTCTGTGGATTCAACCCTTATTCACCGTGTTTTTAATGACTACGCGAATTGGCTTCATCAACTTTCAATAGCGAGAAATTCTCCAAATTGAAATCATGATATTTCATGATCTCAATCGATTTAGGGGCTGAAATTTTGTGGGCAGGATCGTCATATAAGTTCTTATATTTCACAATGGCTGATTTAAAGTTTTGATGTCATTTCATTATGTGCTTCTAGCATTGACTAGCTGAAGGAAAGCGGGCATAATCAATCATTCTTCGTGTATGAAACATTATTTCTTGTGAGTTTATTCTTGTTTCCATTCATTCCTTCTGTTAGATTTAAAATTCCAAGTCTAGGCAAAGTTTATGTGCTCTCTAAGGTGTGTTTGATAAGAGAGCATTGGTGTAGTGCATTTTCCATATGAATCTTTAGATTAAGATCATTCTCCATTGGTCTTTTCCATTTTCTCAATTCTTTCCTCCATAGATTTTATATTTCTCAAACTATAAATCACATTTCTAAGGTCGGAAGGAGTTTAGAAGCGTTTGATCCATTCATTATATATTTTTTGTACATCTCCATCTCTTCATTGATCATTTCTACTTTCTTAACCCAAAACATACCAAAAATATTTCTTTATTTTAATATTTTAACCATCCTTCTTGTGGATTTGACCTTGACTTGCCATTATTCTTAATTTTAAGATCAAATTCGAAGACTTGAGTATAACTTTTTGACAGGTGAACGTCTGATTTCTACTAGCGTGATTTGTACGCTTATCAGCATCCATGTTTATTTTATTGATTTGTGTGAAATTATTTGAATTGATGTCATTAAATATCCTTCTCAAATTTGTTTCTAGTCATTAATAACTTTTTCTAATCTTTTTGGAGAGGTCAGATTGCATTGTTTTTTGTTTTATGAAAAAGCTGCATCATTTATCTTGGCTTCCTTGGACTCTAGTTTGGTGCTCCTTTTGGTTCAGAGTGGTAGCAAGTCGTATTATTGAAAACCTCATATTTATATAATGATGGTGTGTCAATTACATTTTTGAATTCTCGACAAGATGGCTATGTCATCAATAAGTGTTGATTAAATCTCAAGTGTCGGGATCAAGGTTGAAGATTCCTTTGAGATGATGGCATTGCAGCATCCTATGACATAAATTTTATGTTTACCCTACATTATCATGGCCATTGATTACCAAAGATTAGAAGACCTACATTCAAGTCAGGGAAATCTATTTTTTATCAATATTCAATGCTTGTTCATCAAATATAGGGGACTTTCTAAGCCTCATAATGGTTTTTGGCAATATATATCCTTGTCAATTGGTGTCCCTATACGAAATATGGTTCAGTTCTTTATTTGACCCCTAGAGGTCCGTTAATCCCATTAAAATTATTTCATACTAATTTGGCCATAACATGCTCATTTCTCTAATGTAGGAGCCAAAAAAGCCAAAAAACTTAAATAAAATTAGGAGAACCCATTGGTGCATATTGCAACGCACAAAATAACCATACACGTATGGTTTCACCAAAATTCTCAAATCCTTAGAGGATTTCACATGTTCAAAGTGCATGAAGAGATGGGGCTTCGTTGCAATGGTGGCCACTACTATTCCACGTGTGAGCACTATGCAAAGTATAAACACTCATCACAAAAATCCAAAAGATCAATTGAGTTTACTAGTTCAAGTGTTGCCAAGTTTACTTTACTATCTTTTTTATCACTTTGAGTGAATTGAGACAAATATGACGTAGTCTACTAATGATGGTTTGACTTTGACTCTAAGTAAAAAAATTTTTCACGCTTGTTCTACTTCTTGGACTATTGACTTGGGGTCGTCCCTCCACATTTTAGGTACACGCACAGTTTTTTCTTGATTATCACATATTTTGAATCCCTCTTCTATGGTCATTGCAAATGGATGTATCTTTTGTGTCACTCTTGTATGGTCATCAGTCATTTAAGTTAGTATTGATGCAAGTAGGAAATGATCGGGAACTCCTTCTCCGATATTTCTAGTACCTTGGCCAAGGACTTCATCGCTTCTCATTCCTTGACTTAATCTTCTCAAATCCAATGGGTGGATGATTCCATCTTGATCACACAATCATCTTCATGGGCTTCATGTCATATCTAATATATGACGTTTTAGATATCCCATGGCTAGGGATTCGTAAGCCATAATCAAAACAAGATCATCCATCCACAAGATGTCTTTGGTGTCTCAAGTCAAAGGACCACATACACAATCATGACATGAATCAACTTAATAGACAGTTAGGTATAATCATCATTAAGAGATTCATATGGATTGACTAAGTGAACTCTTTCTCGAAAGAGCACTCACTATCTATCCTTAGTGTCTCTACACCGATAGCTACAACATTAGTCATGCTCATCATATGAGTCAGATTAGATAGTGCTATTCTTTTCGGATAATTCGATGTCCTTCTCAAATAACCTAAGAATATGAATATTTAGAACAATAGTTTAAAGACCAGTGATCGTTGTATTATGATCTCATCATAATTCACTTAGTCATTTCATATGCACATAAACTTCATGGCAAACATCACACATGAATGACAATGAATAAATACCATTTTAATGAACATAAACAATATACATCGAAGTATAATTCGCTCATAGGCCACACAATATCCATCATCTTACACGAGCAAAGCAAGGTTCAGAGATGACTCCAGTATCAACATAGAAGGAAGAGGTAAGATTTTATTTAACTCTTGTGAAAATTCATCCATCACTCTAGATAATGTGCTCTACACGCCCAAGCTGAAAGCAAAAATCCTCTATCTCCAGTGCTTGGATGAGCAAGGTTGCAAGATTCTATTGGAAATGGGCGATCGGACGGAGTTCAAAGAAGCTCAAGGAGGTTATATCTCCTCTAGCTTGATATAATTGAAAATTGTCTTCAAACTCATTAAGACATGATGTGGAAGTGACATGAAACGTATGGACACCTTAATTTTGGTTCTCTAAAGTTACTATCCTCTAAAGATATGGTCAAAGGACTGCTTGCTATGGACAAATCGATAAAGTTTGTAGAGATTTCATACACTCAAAACAAACTAGAACACCTTCTCCCTCTTCATCAAATTATAGAGCTCAAGTTTCTCTAGAACTGGTTCATGGGGGTTTGTGTGGACCTATTGAACCAAAAACTCTCAGAGGAAGTAAATGTTTTCTTCTTCTTGTTGATGATTATAGAAGAATGATGCGGGTTTCCATGTTGAAGAAGACATCAAATGCATTTGAAGCTTTTAAGAAGTTCAATATTAGATGTTTGAGAATGCATGTTGAGCGAGAGAAGACTTTGAAGATTAGATGTTTGAGAATAGAGCGAAGAGGTGAACTTAACTCCAAAGTTTTTTTTTGTAATTTTGTCTTCCAGAAGGAATCAAGAGAACTTTCTACACCCTCCTCACCCCAACAGAATGGGATTGTAGAAAGAAGAATAGACCCATTCTCAATGTGGTTAGAACTATGACGGATCAAGGATCAAGGATCGTGAGTGTTCATTAACAGAGTTATGACTGACGAGATGGAGCCACGTCATCAAGGTTTCTAAAAACCGTTAGCACTGTTGCTTCCGACGCCAGCTGTTGACCTATGCCTATAAAGAGAACGCGATTTGCAGACGGATTATAATTTCTCTCATTCATAAAGTTGTCATTCTTCTTCTTCTTCTTGATGTTCTTGAGTGTTAGAAATTTTCAGTTTCGTCGGAGGTCGTGTTCTTGACTTTTAGATCCGTGGGAGTCTCGTCAAATGTGGAGGAAGCTGAGCTGAGCAAATGTGGAGCTAGAAAGTCTCAATTGGCGTGTCTCAGTCAAGGAAGATGTGTAAGCTTAAGACAAGAAATGGAGGTACTCTCGTATTTTACGTATATTCTGAAAAAAGTATTTACCCCGCACAATTTATTCCGACGGTCCTGATGATGATCGGAGGATGTCGGAGCCAGAAACCTAATGAACAAATTTCAAAGAGGAATACCGAGTTCTCAAGATCCTAAATTCTTCCAATGGTTCAGCTCAGCGAGCATTTAGCTTTCTTGGATACTATATGCTTTGAGAAAAAAAGAATGTTCGGCTTTCATTGATTGACATTTACAGGCCGTCAGGAATTGGACGAGAAGAGTCGTCCGAAATAACAAAAGAGACGGGAGGGAGAGGGGGGATTTATCCTCATCGCGGGCTTTAAAATAATCGCCGTCGCGCCAGAGGTCGTTCGTCCATCGCCTCACCCGACGATACATCATTCTCTGCGAGGTTCTTTACCCCGCCAACTCCGAACTGCGAAGAGAGGAGGAGCGGGTCAGTTGCTCATTTATCAGGTGGAAAACTAACGACGACGACGAAAATCGACGGAGATAGAGAGGGGCACGAATGAACTTCAGAGAAAAATTAGAGCCAAAGCGCACCTTGATAACGACGACGGTGACGTCGTCGTGCTTGCCGCCGACGTGACGGAATCCAGCTTCCTTGCTGGCCACCGCGAAGGGCGTCACTTGCGCCGAGCTGAATGCAGCCACGGCGGCGTCCGCCAGAGCGTCCGCCATCTCCGTGGCCGTGCTGCTGGGGAGGTGCGTGCCCTGTAAGCTGGTCACCAGAGCGGCGATCTCGAAATCAAAGAGGTTGTCGAATAAGCCGTCCGTGGCAGCCACGATGACATCGCCGGGGACGAGATCGACGCGGGAGAGCTGAGCCTTCTCGAGCGAATCTCCCGGGTTCACGCGGCCGATCTGCAAAGGGCGGTTGAACCCCTTCTGCTGGGGTTCGGTCCGGAAGGGGAGGGCGCCGTCCCTCACGACCACGACTCGGCTGTCGCCGATGTTGCAAACCACGAGCGAGTTGTCGCTCACTCGCCCGACGCATGCGGTGCAAGTGCCCGCGAACGTGCTGTATTGCAGCGCGATCTCCAGCATGCAGCGCAGGTCGCCATCCTCGGGGGGGCCCTTGTCGAAGGCAGCGGATGCTTCTACCATCAAGTCGCAGGACGACATGATCTCTCTCGCGAGCCGGCCCGAGTCCACGTTCCTGCGGGACCAGCCGCCGACCCCGTCCGCTACGCCGAAACCCCGTCCTTGGAGGTTGATGAAATGAGCGTCCTCGCCCAGGGGATTTTTTCCATTCTTTTTCGGCCGGTAACAGGCGCCGGCGTCGATGGGAGTCTTCTTGTCCGAACCTACGTGCCCCATCGCTGCGTTTTCTGCCGCTGCTGAGGAGACAAGCGAGATGGGGGAGGCGCCGGCCAAGAAACAGGAGGGATGGCTTGGCTATCGCGAGAGCGGGAATTTTAGGGAGAGCATTTGGAGTCCGGAGAAACAAGAAACAAGAAACCACTCACAAATTAGAAGGTTACTTCAGTAATTTTTCGATTTATCGGGCGTGCCACAACCAATTCCATAGACTAAGACGAATGTCTGGGCCGAAAAGTACGGAGGAGAGAAGAGGAATCGCGGCAAGATCATCCGTCGTCTTCTCAATAAGGTAAGTTTCTACTTGGACTTAAACTGTAACCGTTCAGGTATATTATCTGACAAAAGAGAGATAAAGCAAGAACCATCTTCTTATGTTTCTCGAGCTGTTGGAGTCAACTCCACATACCACTTGGATGATCAACATTCGGAGGATCTTGGGGGAAAAAGAAGAGCTCGAGAAGTCAACTCGCGATGAAAGAGTCACACGGTACGTGCGCCAAATCGTTAAATCCCCAGCTGTTGTTCTAGTTTTCCCTCTGTCGCCGAGATTTCTCAATCGCTTCAAGAATACATCGATCTAGTTTTGAAATTCTCGATACTGAGAGTGAGATTGGGGTGAACGAGATCTTGTTCTTGACTTCAAGCATCGTGGAAGACAACTGAATGGAGCGAATGTGAAGCTCCGAATCCCTCTTGAGGTATACGACATTCTTGATATTCTCGCATTGCACGCGTGCTTTGAA
Organism: Lemna minuta; assembly: GCA_024174645.1. Lineage (NCBI taxonomy): Eukaryota > Viridiplantae > Streptophyta > Magnoliopsida > Alismatales > Araceae > Lemna > Lemna minuta. The sequence continues at coordinate 7,846,516 of CM044106.1, forward strand.
GAGAGTTATTTGGCGGACTGAATTTATTCCAATGATCTAGACGTACATTGAAGAATTTGAATGCCAATAAATCTTATTTTGTTACAGCCAAGAGGGAATCACATCCTCTGTGCCGCAGGAATTGTTAGGATCGAACACGAAGATTACTGTAGACTCCAGCGTTTGCAACCGTACCAAATAGTAGAACGAGAGAAATCCCCCGGGCGAGGACGCCCACTTGATCAACCTTCAGGTGGCGTGGATTTCGGCATGGCGGAGGGCGTCGGCTGTCCTTCCAGGCAGAAGGTGGATGAGGGCGAACTCTCCTAGCGGATCCGATCACAGGGGGACCAGAGATTGAGGCATCTCTTCTCAGATCTCTGGAGAACGCTTATCGGGCTGCACATGTTGTATTCCTGGGGGAGCACCGAGTGTGAAGGAGCGAATGCTTGAGCTCTTCTTAGCAATGGCAGAAGGAGCGAATGCTTGAGTTTCTTGAAATGACATCTTAGCAATGTCATTTCAAGATATTTCTAGATATCTCTCTCTCACACAAACTCTCTAGCTTATTCTAGAGAGTTCTACTTGTGTCTATATAAGGAGGGTGAGACCCTCATTGTAACCATGAACTTTAAGCAAAAAGTTTAGAGAGTCTTTTGTTTAGAAACTCTCCCTTGTGAGTGTGCCTCTATTGGAAAAGGTTAAGTTCTTAACCTTGCAAGTGTCTTAGTGCCTACATTTGGTATCAGAGCGAGTCTGATCCAAAGGGAGCATCATGCCGAGAAGAGGAGAGACGGCATCAGAGTTTGGTAGGGCTTCTTTTGAGAAGGAGTTTGGAGCTACCAATGCCGGTTTTAGTAGGGGGATGGGTGATCCAATCTCCCCAAGTCCTCTTCAGGTATTATCGAAGACTAATTACCCCATTTGGGCAATACGGATGCAAGTGCATCTAGAGGCATATGGTTTGTGGGAGGCAATCGAGTCCGACGCGGTGCCGAGAAAAAAAGATCGCCAAGCCTTGTCAGTAATATTTGGGGCACTATCAGAAGATATTGTGGCACAACTAGATATTTCCAAGACTGCCAAGGAGATTTGGGAATTCTTGAAGACAAGACATATGGGAGCTGCTCGTGTCATCAAGGCTAGAGTTCAAGCCCTTCGACGTGAGTTTGAGACTATGTTCATGGGTGAAGAAGAATCGGTGGCCGACTTTGCTGGAAAGCTTTCTAAGGTTGCAACTCAACTAAGAAGCCTCGGGGAGAAGATCGATGATGGAGTTTTCGTTGCCAAACTCCTTAGAGCAGCCCCTGCAAAGTTTGATGCTATCACTTCATCTATTGAAAAATTTGGTGACATGGACTCAATGTCACTTGAGGAGGCAATTGGGTCATTAAAGATCCATGAAGAAAAGCTCCGAGATCGGGAAGCTCGGAGAGAGGAGCAACTTCTTCTCTCTAAAGCCGCGGGGAAACAAAAGAAATATGAAGAAAGTAGCACTCGTGGAAGAGGTCGTGGCCGCGGATGGAGAGGAGGACGAGGAAGAGGTAGAGGTGATGGAAAACAAAACAAGCATGGAGATGAAGAGAGGCCTCGAGACAAGTCAAAGGTAAAATGTTATAATTGCGAGAAACTTGGACACTTTGCATATGAATGTCGAAAGAGTAAGAAAGAGGAGAAAGTCCAAGTTGATGAAGTTGAGGAAAAGCCACAACCCACCCTTCTGATGGCGATTATAGATACTTCGGAAGTTAGTTTACTCCAAGGAGTCAATGAGCAAGCAATGAACGAAGGTATGTGGTATCTTGATAATGGAGCAAGTAACCATATGACCGGTGATCGTCGCTTGTTTCAAGAGTTGAAGGAAGTCTCACAAGGAACAGTGAGATTTGGGGATGGATCTACGACAAAAATTGGAGGACGTGGCTGGATCATGCTTCAGTGTCAAGATGGAGGACAAATGAGGTTAGATAATGTTCTCTATGTCCCCGAATTAAAAGCTAATATTTTAAGTTTAGGTCAATTTGATGAGCATGGGTGCCGAATATTAATGGAGGGCGGCTTTCTTACCATCTATGATCAACATGGAAGACTCCTAGTGAAGGTGAAGAAAACCTTAAGCAGACTTTATCTTTTGAAGCTAAATCCAGTATTGAGCTGCATGGTTGCAGAGGATAGTTCATAGTTAACTTGGACGTGGCATAAAAGGTACGGACATTTAAACTTTCAATCATTAAGGAGATTATCTTCTAAAGAGATTGTTAGGGGGCTTCCTAAATTAGAGATCCCAGAAAATATATGTCGTGATTGCATTGCAAGCAAGCAGCATAGAAGTCCATTTCCTTCTATAGCCTCATATAGAGCAAGCAGGCCTTTAGAGCTTGTCCATGGAGATATTTGTGGACCTATCTCACCTGCCACACTAGGAGGGAGTAAGTATTTCTTATTATTAGTTGATGATTACTCTAGACTCATATGGGTAGCAATGATAAAGAACAAGAGTGAAGCATTTCAAGCTTTTGTAAAGTTCAAAAACTTAGCCGAAGTCGAGAAGAGAATGAAAATTGGGTGTTTGAGAACCGATCAAGGAGGCGAATTTACTTCATCAATTTTTTCTAAGTTTTGCTCCGAACATGGAATCAAACGAAAATTTTCAGCCCCATATTCTCCTCAACAAAATGGAGTTGTTGAGAGGAGGAATAGGACAGTGATGAATATGATAAGGAGCATGCTAAAAGACAAGAATCTTCCACATGAGCTATGGGGAGAAGCCGTCAATACTAGTGTATATATATTGAATCGAGCCCCATCAAGAAGCTTGGATGGAGCCACACCATATGAAGTTTGGACAGGAGTAAAGCCAAACATAGAGCATTTTAGAGTTTGTGGGTCCCTCTGTCACATGAAGGTACTCGGAGAAAAATTAAAGAAGTTGCAAGACAGAAGCAAACCCATGGTGTTTATTGGGTATGAAGTTGGGACCAAAGGATATAAGTGTTATGATCCAGAGACTGGCAGAGTATATATCAGTCGAGATGTTATATTTGAAGAGAAAAGCCAATGGAATTGGAGAAATTCAAGCATGGAAAAGAAGGAAGTTACTTTTTATTCTCCAAATTTCTTTGACATAGATGAGGAACATATTGTTCAGGAGGCTCCACTAGATGATTATCATGAAGACGTGAGAAGCCTCAATGACATTCCTGATAATGGGCAAGACGGTCATCTAATTAGAGAAGAAAGGTCGCCGAGAAAGTTTGCAGACCTTGATCGAATATACGAAGCGACAAATCAGGTTAGTATAGACCCTGAATCATGTTATTTGACTCAAGAAGAGCCAAGTTCATATAATGAAGCATCCAGAGAGAGTGTTTGGAGACAAGCCATGGAAGAAGAGTTAGACTCAATTCAGAAGAATGAAACATGGGAGATGGTGACTCCTCCACCAGGATGCAAGCCTATTGGTCTTAAGTGGGTCTATAAGATAAAGAGAAACTCTCATGGTGATATAGTGAGGTACAAAGCTAGACTCGTGGCTAAAGGATATGTTCAAAAGTTTGGCATTGACTACGAAGAAGTTTTTGCTCCAGTGGCGAGAATGGAGACTATTCGAGTACTTTTAGCTCTTGCAGCACAAGAAGGATGGCAAGTCCATCACATGGATGTTAAATCTGCCTTCCTGAATGGCGAGTTAGAAGAAGAAGTTTATGTGAAACAACCAGATGGGTATATCAAGAAAGGGAGAGAGCATCTCGTGATGAGACTAAAGAAGGCACTCTATGGATTAAAACAAGCACCTAGGGCATGATACACTAAATTAGACAAGTGTTTAAGATCTCTTGATTTCACGAGAAGTTCTCAAGAGCATGCGGTCTACTTCAAAAGATCAGTTACCTCACGCTTGATTATTGGTGTTTATGTTGATGACTTAATTATTACGGGGACAGAGAATCATCGAGATCGAAGACTTCAAGGCTCAAATGAAGAACCGAGTTTGAGATGAGTGACCTTGGTCTACTCACCTCATATCTCGAAGTGAGGTGAAACAAGAAAGAGGAAAAATCCTACTAAGTCAAAAGAGTTATGTGTTAAGGATCTTGGAACAAAGTGGCATGTCAGAATGTAATCCGGCACATACTCCGCTAGAGAGCCGATGCAAGTTTGGAAAAGAGTCACATCCAAGTGTAAACCCTACAACATATCGAAGCTTAATGGGAAGCCTCAGGTACTTAACCCATACAAGACCAGTTCTTATGTTTTCTGTGGGGTATCTTAGTAGATATATGGAAAATCCGACAACCGAACATATGTCTGCCGTAAAGAGGATTTTGAGGTATGTAAAAGGTACATTAGACCTCGGTTTGGTTTATGAGAAAAATAAAGCAGGCATAAAGCTAGTCGGCTATAGTGATAGTGATTATGCGGGAGATCCAGATGATAGGAAGAGCACCACGGGAATGGCTTTCTTCTTAGGAAACAATTTGATATGTTGGACCTCTCAAAAACAAAAGATCGTGGCCTTATCATCATGTGAAGCTGAGTATGTCGCAGCCACCACTACAACTTGTCAAGGAATATGGTTAGCAAGATTAATTGGAGAATTGATGAACAAGGAGATGATATCTATGATGTTAATGGTTGATAATAAATCAGCCATTGCACTGTCAAAGAATCCTGTGTTTCATAATAGGTCCAAGCACATCGAGACCAAATTTCATTTCATAAGGACTTTTTTGGAAGAAAAGAAGGTGGAGCTGGACTTCATAAGCTCAGAGAATCAACTGGCAGACTTGTTTACAAAGTCATTGGGAAGACTGAAGTTTGAAGAGCTCTGCCAAAGATTGGGCATACGTATAGTCTAGAAAAGGCATCATGCTTGGGAGGGAGACTGAAGGCATCAAGCATTTAATGCCTTTTTCAGAATTTTCTAGAAGGTGCGTGAGTTTCTTGAAATGACATCTTAGCAATGTCATTTCAAGATATTTCTAGATATCTCTCTCTCACACAAACTCTCTAGCTTATTCTAGAGAGTTCTACTTGTGTCTATGTAAGGAGGGTGAGACCCTCATTGTAACCATGAACTTCAAGCAAGAAGTTTAGAGAGTCTTTTGTTTAGAAACTCTCCCTTGTGAGTGTGCCTCTATTGGAAAAGGTTTTGTTAACCTTGCAAGTGTCTTAGTGCCTACAATCTCGTTGTCTTATATGTACAGCTCGAGCTCATCATAGTGTCACCGAAAAGGTTTAAATGTTACGGGGCCCACTGCCACCCAGCTAGATCTCACCCCTGATAACACTTCTAATGAGCAATTGCAATTGCAGCTCGAACTCAAGTAGCAAAGAGGAGAGAAAGACGAACATTCAAGTTTAAGAAGAAGAAAAAATCTTTGAGGAATGAATGTTGCATTCGATCGAACGCCACCGTTCTTCTGTGAGCTCTCTCACGGCTCGCAAAGATCAACTAGGGAGGTTGAGAGGGGAGAAGAACACTTAGATCAAGAAACAAACAGAAGTATTTTATTTGAGAAGTTTTGCGCACACCACGCTGCCACTCACACCGAAAGGCATTTCGTGGAGCACCTTAATGGAGAATAATCAAGAGAAGAAGAAAGAACATGACCCTTTAAACTATTGTGAAAACACAAGGCCGTGGACGCATCTTAGCCTTTCGTAACAGATGGAAAGGCCAGATCAAAGCCTCTCAAACTCCTCCTTGTTCCGAGCCATTCTCAAAATTACAGTGCCCATCTTCTCACACATTTCAGCAATTTCACCTTTCTAGTGATTTTGTGGACAGATCTGCCGCATGAGCTTGTGCATTTACATTCTCCGTCTTCACTTTCCTTTTTTCAACACATTCACGAATGAATTGCCAACAAGTCTCCAACCAATCAAGCTATCCACCCCCTTATCAGGCTACCAGTGTAATTACAATGTATTATTCTTCACACAAGGATTGAGCTACTACCATTTGCTTTATTTAGCTCCAAGTGATTGTCAACTCACCAAGAAAGAACACCTGACCTAAACATACTCTTTCTGTCATCAACATCGCAGACAAAATCGATGTAAATTTATCTAGCAATAAGAAAGCTTTCTCTCCTTTCTCATGGAAAATACCAAATTCAATGGTTCATTTAAAGTATCTTAGAATCTTCTGACCTGCTGAAAGATGTTAGAGGTTGGTCTTTTAATCAGTCAACTCAAGAATCTTACATTGAAGGTTATATTGAGTTTGGTATGAATTAGGTAGCTAAAACTCTCAATCAAAATTTGAAATTTTAAAAATAAATAAATAAAATACATTCATAACAAATTCATAAAAATTATAAAAATCAAAAAATTTTCAGAAGGATCCCTAAAAATTGTAAAATTCGCATCTTTCAAAATACATCTCTTTTTTTATCCTTTTTCTTTGTTTTATTAGAAATTAAATATTCTATCATTCATGCAGTCTAATTTAAGAATTAAAAAAATATTCAATGTTTAACTCTAAAATACACTAAATTCACTTAAAAATTAAAAGTAAATCATTTTAGAATATATATGAAAATATTTTTCTCTTATTATGCTGCCTTTAAGTCTCAAAATATCTCATATAAAAATAACGCTAATATAGTTTAAAAGTCAAACTCATGATTTATGGATGAGTAGCCTTTAAAATTATTCATTTTAAGATTTTTGAGATCAATTGTATAGGAAGATGAAAATTGTACTCTTAAGAATGATAATATCCATAAAAATATGTAAATTGTGTCTTAAAACGTACTAATAATCATGTAATAACATTTAAGTATTACATATTATCACACCTCCCCCCCCCAAACTTATATTATTGTTAGTCCCTTTAGAATATGTTATACAATCTCCTTAGATAGTGGTTAAAGATATTATCATGCTTCCTCGTAGTCTGAACCATGATAATCTAGATTCTATCATCTAGGTTGACCTCTTTAGAGTATATTAGGGTAGTGCTCATTGGCTAATGCTTGAGACTTATCCTCAATTCCGATCGAGGTGAGTTTATGCTTGAGTTTGATGCCATCGGGGATGAAAAGATGTTCATTAGAAGCTATATAGTGCGTTAAAACTCTCCTCAACTCGTCCCCGCCTCCTTTAAAGAGGTGGAGTTATTCAAAGTATGATTATCATGAGTAAAATTGAAAATGGGTAGTAAACTTAAAGATAGAGAGAGTATGCCACCAAGGGAAATAGCAAGAGATTGGTTTTTCCGAATATAGAAAGAGTGTCCGAGTTTACAGTTTTTTTATTTTTACAGTTTTTTTATTGTTAGAAAGAAAGTACAAAAAAAAAAAATAAAAAATGAAAATTAGGGAAAATGTAGTTAAAAGAAATTTAAAATGCTAACCTAATTTTCTCTTGAGACGATTCTTATTTAAAATCTAGAATTAGAAATTTATTTATAAATCTCATATGCAACGATTAATAGAAAAACTAATATATGAAGGAAAATGTAGAAGGTTAGAAATGCGTATCGTAGGTTTTTTCAGGTTTAGCCTCTGTTATAATGGGCCCCACATCCATAAGGACTAAATCCCTAGTGGGCTAAGAAAACAAGAAAATGACAAGAAGGGACTACGTATCTGCAGGTAAAATAGGTTGATATTCCAGCTAACTGGCCCTCCTGAAGTTCGGTTCTCGCGCACTGGATCTTTTATGCATGTCCAACGCTATGCAACGGCATACTAGAATCCTCACCAGATCAATAATTTTTTTAGGTTTTTATGTGCCCGTAAGCTAGGGTTGGGCGATCATGATCGATTGATCGGCTAACATCAAATCGTGGACTTGTTCAGGGAAAAAGGCTCCGGAGCACCGTCGATCATCTTTCGAGCGAAGAGAGGGAGAGTTACCGCTGCAGGCGGAAGGCAGTGGGAACTCTATATCCGCCACACACACAGAGATAGAGAGAGAGAGAGAGAGAGAAATGGGGCTTACCAGCTTGCCGCTGTTAGCAGAAGGCAGCGGGAACTCCTCTGCCAAAGAGATAGAGAGCTGGAGTTACGGCTTCTGGTGAGAGAGATATTGGGGAAGAGAGAGGGGTTGACGATCTGATCATTGATTGACTAAAAATGGCTTTCATTAAAGTCGACGATCGATCGGGCAATGAGCAAAAATCAAATCAGCGACTCAGATCAAGACCACCCAATCCTACGAAAAAGCTATAATGACAACCGAATACCACATCTGAAGAGAAAGCCTTTGATGAAGTAAAAGGCGAAAGAAATAAGGAGGATGGGGAAGAAGGTGAAGGGCAAAGAAACTCAAATAAGCTAAATTTCTCTAGTGGAGATCGCCTGGTGCCCCCAATCATTTTACTAATTCAAAATCCATTTTCTTCACATTTATATCACAGAAATAAAATTAATATTTCCCTTTGATATGAATAAAATAAAAACAATTGTTGCACATTTACTTTAGTGAAAGTAGTAAAGACGACTAAATGGCGTGAGCAAGGAAAAAAATAGCGGAAAATATGACCTTTACTTCCTGATTTGTGTATTATGCCATTCAAGAGTGAAACAAGGTGAATAACAATGGACAGTAATGAGAACAAGAAGGAAATCCCCCTTTGATAAAATTAAGAGTAAACCGGTTTGTACAATCCAGGACCATGATCTTAACCTGTTCTAGAATGGCGGTGGCCTTTTTATTGAGTGGTTGATGTTTCGGACTGTACGGGCCTCCACAATCTCCGCGTGCGGTGCAGCCCATCGTCCGGAAAGCGCCATGCCCATCATCTCGTAGATCTTCCCCCCCAGCTCTGCAGGATTGTCCGGCTGCCAATAACAAAGATCAATCAAAAAAATGCGGTTCATCAATGACCTTTAGCTAGAGGAGAGCGATGAGCAAAAATGCGAGCAGAGAGAGAGAGACTCAAGAACTTCAGAGATTGGGAGAGAAATCAAGGAATGAAATAGACACGAGAGAAGAAAATATGAGATGGACACGAGAGAGAATTAGAGAGAGATTAAATGAAGAGACAATGCATGAGTGAGAAAATAGATAGAGATTTGTAATGAGATGGCTGTGTGAGAAATTGGAGAGGTGAAGAGATAAAGAGGGACCGGGAAATATGAGAGAGAGAGAGAGAGAGAGAGAGATAAAAAGATGGGATGGGCATGAGCAGGGAGAATTAAGAAGTGCTTGGAGATGCAATAGTAGAGTATCAGAAAACAGAGATGCAGGGATCATGGGCATGGATCAGATAGAAAATGGGGAGAGATTATGAGATCACTCGCTCATGAATAAGATAATGAGAGAAGTTGGAAATTAGGTGCACTGAGAATGATACTCACACTGAAGCCACTGGATATCAGAGCCGTGTCGTACAGAAGATCAATTGCCCTCAGCGCCTCTGCATCTTCAGTCAAAGATCGACATGCAACCTGTAGAAAAGCCGCACAAGATTTATCATTGATTTAGATCTTCTCAAGATTAACCTCACATTATCTCAACTCACATTTAAGTCCTTGATTATGGGGTGCTCCGGATTAATCTCAAGAACTCTCCTGCTCCTCATAAAATCCAGACTACTCGTGTCTCCAATCGTCTGAGCTCTCATTAGCCTAAATCAAACCACTATGACATGTCAGCAATGAACACACATAAGTCAACCCAAGAGCACAAATGTTGCCCAACCTCTCCATATTTGCTGACCACCCAAATTTCCCTGAAACGAGAACACAAGGAGAGGTGCTGAGTCGATTAGAAATCTGGACGCTAGCTACCTTCTCCCCCAGCCTCTTTTTCATCCAATCACACATCTGCCCGTACTCCTGCTTGATCTCCTTCTCTCTCTCTTCATTTCTATCCCCTGCCACAAATTTCTCCAAAAATAAATTTTCAAAACTTGCAACGTGCATATAAAAAATGAACACGTTAAAAGAAAAGACTGACCAAGATCCAAGTCCTCCTTGCTGATATCTACAAAATTCTTCTCCTTGTAGGTCTTGAGATTCTGAATGGCCACCTCGTCAATAGGGTCCACCAGGAAGAGAACCTGCAAAATGGGCAAACGTTAGCTGTGACTTGGAAAATAGACCTTGAGAACCAATAAAAAAACTCAGCACCTCATAATCTTTTTCAAGAAGGCGTTCAAGGAAAGGAGTGTTTTTTGCACTGGTCAAGCTGTCAGCAGCAATGTAGTAAATATCCTTCTGCTCGGGCTTCATGTTCTCCACATACTCGTCTAAGCTGATGAGTTCTTGATCGCCATGGGAAGAGAAGAACCGAAGAAGAGGACCAATTCGCTTGTGGTTAGAATGGTCTTCTATGCAGCCCAGCTTCAAGTGCTTCCCAAAGTGCTCCCAGAATTTATCATAGTCCTGTGGCCATGATTGAAAATTAAAAAATTAGTTTATGAATTCTTCCGAAATAAAAAATATATATGATGATGTTCCTTACATCTTTGTTCTCGCTGAGAGAGATGCCCAAAATCATATCGAAGGCCTTGCGGACAAGTCGTTTCCTCATTATACGTATCTTAATGTATAGAAAGATGAGAGAAATTAGAGCCACCAATATCAATTAAAAAGATGAAAGCACAAGGGCATTACAATGCGGCTTTCTTGGAGGATCTCACGGGATACATTGAGAGGAAGGTCGTTTGAATCCACAATGCCTTTCACAAAAGCTGAGATACCTGGGGAACTGGTAAAAGACGAAGAAAAAAGTTGATTAAACTAAGGTCGATAGAGAATGTGAAGACCAGTGATGACTCAGAACATACAAGTTCGCCATCAAAATCATCAGAGATGAAAACACGCTTCACATAGAGCCTAATGTTTTTTGTCTTCCGGTTTATAATGTCATCGCCCCTTCCGGATGGACTTAAAGCCGGAACAAATAAGATAGACCTAAACTCCACTTCACCCTGTTACACAAAGATAATGGCTTGTAAGAAAAAAAACTAATTTGAAGGGGAAACATCTACAGGCCCCAACAAGTGAACACATTAATACTAAAAACTGATGATTGTTTAGGAATGCCACATGTAATGAAACATTGTCAGGGATTACCTCAGTTGTGAAGTGCGATGATGCCAGGGGATCCAGATATTCCTTAAAAGTGTTCTTGTAGAACTCATTGTACTCTTCTGTAGACACATCTCTCGGGATTCCGAAGCTAAAGAGGAAGAATAAATAAACATTCTACAAGGTATTCCCAGACATGATGTAGGAGTTCAGAAATAGCGTTCAGTATACTAACCCATATCGGCTGGGTCTCATTGGTGAGTTCCCAGTCCCAATATCTTTCAACAACTGTTTTTGTCTTTTTCTTCTTCTGAAAAGAATATGACAAGAAATTTTCATGAGGATAACAATATCATGTATCAAAGGTATGGTTAGTGTTTGGGGTTAACAATCTTCAGTTTAGAGGGTTTATGGTCTCAGGATAAAATATATTCAATAGTTGTGTGAGTAGAATCTGAGAAGTTTGGGATTTACCATTTTAGAGACCTAGGTTTCAAGGTTATTAGAAATTAGGGTTAAGGGCTTCGGATTTGTAACGTGCATGGTTTATGGTATAGGACTTGTCAGCATTGGTTTTTAGTGTTTCAGACGGTGCAGGAATTTAAGGGTACAAGGGTTGCAAATTTATTGGGAATGGGGTTTCTTTTAGGAAAAGGTCTTGGGAGAGGGGTTTGAAACGGGAAAAAGATCAGACCCACCTCAGTTTGGACATCTTCGCCATCTTCCTTCTTAGTTTCACTCGGTTCTTCATCAACTTCAACCTATATGGCATATCAGAACAAAAACAATTTTTTTGATTTCCCACAATAAACATGAAATAAAACTAACAGTTTAAAGTAGGAATCCAAAATATGTGCCATTTCTCGTCAGAAGGTAAAGTACCTCCTTAGTATATCCTTTTTCTTGCCAGGTGTATATAGGGAAAGAAACAAACTGCGAGTAATTCTTCACGAGGTTCTGGATCCTTTCAGGATGGGCAAAATCCTTATCATCATGCTACCAGCAAAGAAAAACGAAAAAATAATTAAGATTCGTACTAAAAACAGAAATTAATGAAAAGATAAATATTTCTGGAAGCTAACTTTAAGATACAACGTTATCTGGGTCCCTCTTGGAATCAGTTTTTCTGCAGATCTGTTTCCTCTCGAATAGTGTAAGAGCCATCGTCAGCCTTGCCTTCCCAAACATATTGCTTGTCAGACTTAGGGCTCCTTGTAGAGACTGTAACCTGATAACAAATGAAAACATGAGAAAAAAATTTAAGAAATAGAAAACATTAAAATTGCCCACGCCAAACTGGTTAGATAACAAACCCGACTGGAGACAAGAAAAGCAGAATAGAATCCCACGCCAAACTGCCCTATCAAGTTGTTGTCTGCGCCAGCTTCATTATTTTCCTGAGAAAGAGAAGAAGAAGAAATTAATGGATAGAATTAGACTTCATGTAAATACAATCTCATGAAAAACCTTCACTGCTTTCAAGAATTTAGCTGTTCCACTCTGGGCAATTGTTCCTAGGCAATCTACGAGTTCTTGCCTGGTCATGCCAATGCCTGTGTCTCTGCCACAGAAAAACATCAAAATCATGAGTTCCCATTAAACTGAGGGAGAAACAAATTAAATACTAACGTGAGAGTGATGATCCCCTCATCTTTGTCAGCTCGAATACGGATATCAAGATCAACAGCATCTTTCATGAGCTGCGGTTCCGTAACACTCAAGAATCTCAGCTTGTCAAGAGCATCACTCGCGTTACTGCAATCAATAAATTTAGAGATTGCTCACAGGTGACTGAATTAGTTGATTGTAAAGAGTAGTATAACAAAAACATACCTGATCAGCTCCCTAAGAAATACTTCCTTGTTACTGTATAAACTGTGAACTATTAAGTCCATGAGGCGACTAACCTGCCACCCATACAAAATAAAAATTACCAACCCAACGCTAATTACCTAAAAACATTAAGAAATCCAAGACAGAGAGATGGCTACCTCCGCTTGATATTCAAATCTCTCAACTGCAGGATCCGCTGAGTGAGCTGCCGTTGCAGAGGATTCAAGCCTAGAGCTGAGAAAGTTATATGCCAATTTTGTGCCGGGAGGAAAAAGAGTAGCATTCTTTCCCGAAGAACAGAAGGCAGAGAACAATCTAGACGGCACATATATCGGTTTCGCATCCCCTTCTGTGGCCTGAACAACAATAGAGAAATCACATTAAGCTGAGAGAAGTAAACCATGGGTGTCTGATTGACAATGAGTAGAACAAATATCATCCACGGAAAAAAGTCAAGTTTATGGCCTAGCCATCCTTTCGAAGAAAACAAAATATTCATCCCATCAGCCTCCACGATAATGTTTCGTGACACAATTCCGTGATTGACGTGGAAAACGAACTGCTACAGGATCAGAGAAAAAAACTAAAAAACAGGTCGGAACAGAACGATAGCTCACCAAAACGTCGTTTACAATAGCACAGACAATAACCGAGAGGAAAGTAAGACTTGAGCTACTGAAGCATCAAAAATCACTGTGGTGACTAGTATCATTTACAAAAGAAGCCAAACCGCCAACAGAAAAACAGACTGATTAATAATGATATCAATGAGCACCGGAAAAATTATATAAACGAGTGATACGAACCAAAAAATAGACGAAAAAAGATGAAACTGACGCCAAAAGATACAAGAAATACCGAATCAAAGAAACTGCCAGGCACCGCTGCTGCGACTGGGGGAGCTAGGAACCGGTGCCGTGCGAAAACGGAAGCCGATCTCCTCGACGCGCCAAGCATCTTCCCGTTGCTTCCCTCGCTGTCAGCTCGGTTTGCTTCCCTGTGGAGTGAGCTTGAATCAAAAACCCCTGACGATGTTTAAGGTGGGAGCTTAGGGTTTTAGAAGTGGCGCGACGAGCAACGGAAGCTTCCAGATACAGCAGGAACGTGGTGCAGTTTCTTCTGACGATTGTACCCCTGAAAAAATTAATTAATTAACGCCAATTTCCAAAGTTTTCGGTGGCGGTTTTTCCGCATTTCTTCGGGATTAAAGTGACTAAAAATCACGCCCTAATAAATTAATAGGGACTCGCCGCAGGACTACGCTCTCGATGACGTCATGCACTGCTTTTAGTTATTGAAATAAAGAGGGGGTATTTCTTGATAATAAGAGAAGGATGGTCAAAGTAAATTATGTAAACACCAAAGAACTTTGGATTTAATTACAAAAGACCAAAATTGAGATTAAAGAACTTGTGGCCTTTGGTCCATCCAAAATGAAGATGGAAGAAATTCTCATAATTTTTACTTCTTTATTGGGTCTGGTAAACTCATTGAAACAAAAGCGTAGATGTCAAACTTAAATCTCTATATACATCGAGGAAATATATGTAAGTGCATTTTGATAAGCAAGTCAAGTCTTCGTGGAGTTACTTTTCAATGACAGCAATCAATGATATCGTGTTGAACTTCAAAAATTCATAGGACAATTGGGAATCACGTATTTAGGTGCTCAAAAGGTCGACAAAGAGATGAACGCAACAAATCAAGTTGTATGCAAATCAATGAGAAACAAACTAATATCATAGAGAAAAGTTGTAGAAAGAACAAGTCGAATAGAAGGATAGAGAAAAGTGACAAAGAACAGCCCTAAATTACCTTGCACCAGCCTGAAGACATCAATATCTCTAACATATGACATAGCTCCCACTTAGGCCTCAAGAAGTACTACCTAAGTATGCCAGTGCATCAACATGTGCACGTGCAAGTTGGATTTTTTTCTATAAAAGAGTTACATGTGAGGCATCAAGTGTGCCCATATGACACAACACTTAGTGCAAGATTGTTGGGACATTATGGGAAATTGGTGATTTGGTGGAGAGGGTGCCAAACTTGGGGGGCATGTCATTAGCTAATGGAGGATGGAGAGGGGGCTGTTGGGAACTGAATACTGGTAGCGAGGAGCTAGTGAAAAGAGGCCTTGCAACTTGTAGCAATCTAGGGCGCATGCAGGTGGTCTTGTGCTATGTCATGTTAGAGTCGCATGTAAGGCGTCATCCTAATCAATAGAGCAGCTTGAACTTGTTAGTACTCAATTCAAGGGGGGGACTAAAAAGGGGGAGAAATTGATGAATATTATGGCATATATGTCGAATCAGATTTCATGTCTCATTGATATTCATTGAAATGAATTTTTTTCATTCTTATTCATGTGTAATGTTTGGAGTAAAGGCCATAAAGATTATGATCTATAATGACCAAGTGAATTGTGATGAGATTACCATACAATAATCACAACTTCTTAAATGTATCTTCTAAATATTTCAATATAAGAGATATTCGATAATGATATTAAAGCATCCTAAATAACACTACCTAATTTGATTCATATTATGAGTATAGTTGATCTTTTGGCCATCGATGTGCAGATACTAAAGATAAATAATGGGTGATTTTTGGAGAAAGAGTTTATTGAATCAATTGATATGAATCTTTAAATGGTACTTCACCTAATTGTCAATCATGTGGATTTATGTCAAGTTTGTGTTTGTGGTTCTTAAAACCTAAGACACCAAAGTTGTCGTGTGGTTAAATGATAGCAAGCAATTTACAATTTAAATACGATTAAATGATAGCATGATTATTAGTACTTTTTAAGACATAATTTATACCATTCTTATGCATGTTATCATACTTTGAGTGCATATTCATCATTCTATTCTCTTTACATAAAAAATCTCAAATTATATTATTTTAAGGATTAATCATGTATAAATCAAAGTTGAATTTTAAATAGATTATCCCTTTATATTTGAGATTTTATTTGAGTTTTAATTGCAAATAAAAAGATAAAAATATTTTCATATACAATCATCTATTATTTAGTTTTATTTTTCAAGAAATTTGAGTATTTTTTATTTTTAAAAATTATTCTCTTGTTATTTCTTAAACTAAAATGTATAGAATGATAGATTATTTTATCATCTGATAAATAATTGGATTAAAAAAGAATTGTATTTTGAAAAATATGGATTTTTTAAGTTTTTAGGGCTTTTTTAGAATTTATTTTGAATTATTTTGAATTTATTTTAATTAAAATCATTAAAAATTAATATTTATAAGTGTGGGTTGACATGGCATGCATGCTTGCATGTCGCCAGGTGGCAGCTTATAGGGATACCATGTCGCACGTTCGTGGCATAGACATGGCACAAATTAAGAGTGATAATCGAGTTAAGTGCCCATAATGGGTTATATTTAATGAAATAGATTGACCCTATACTAATTGTTGGGTTCTAAGGTTGATAAGTTTTCTAAAATTTTGATCAAAACATCGAATGCGGTAGAATTCATTAAATCAAATATTCAAAACATTGAGGCATCAAGAACAGACGATCCTATCATCTAGTATGTATGAGAAAATATACTTACATGTTCCCTTAAAGGAGTTCTTGAAGCTATTCAAGTGTCTAGTCTCTAGCAGTATCCATACGATCTATAGATAGTTAGATCTCCTCTTCAAAGCTCTTCACCAAGAGAGAAAGAGAAGAAAGGAGAGAATTCTCACAAGGCTCGCATGGGCACCTATAGTTGTGGTCATTCTCCCACTATTTATAAACACTTAGTATATAAATTTTTCACAAAAACCCTCATAATTTTGTCTACATTCACCAACATCCATAGATTTTATTTGTGTGACCCTCTAGGTCTATATATCTCACTAGTTAACAACTCTATAGACCAAATAACACCTTATTAATAAATATTAATTAGTTATTTGTATCAACATATAGATTAATTAATCGATGATCCATTTAACCCAATTAACAAGTTGAGTTACCAACCTGTTGGGTGACAAGCTACTGAAGGATATTATGTGGCCTATAAGCCAATCACAATTCTATGTATTTCATTTATGTTCATTGAAATAAAATTTAGTCATTGTCATTCGTGTATGATGTTTGCAATGAAGTCCATGAGCATATGCAATGACTAAGAGAATTATGATGAGATCACAATATAGTGATCACTAGTCTTTAAACATATGTTCTAAACATTCCTATTCATGAGATATTTAAGAGAGACATCGAATTATCTGGAAAGAATAACACTATCTTCATATTTCATTTTTGAATCGTGGATTAGGTTAATTCTAGATTTAATTTTGGTTTTCTCTCGCTTCGCGTGTAGAAATTCTACATAATTTTTGTTCTTTGATTTCATCGCGAATCTCGATCCAAATATAGTGATTTTTTATTCTGTGGATTCGTCTTTGAGTTATCTTCCTAAATTTATCAAAATCTCTAATTTCTCACCTCAATTCATTGTATGATTTGATCGAATTTGAAAAAATACCTTAATTCTATGTGGATTTGACTCTTATTTACCACTATACTATCCCATTCGTAATTATAACTTTAATTTTGTGAGTTTGGAATATGTTTTGACACTTATCCACGTGCTTTCAATGATCACGCGGATTTGTATCATCACTTGTATTATGATGATATAACTTTAACCTAAAATGAGTGGATGAAGAGTAATGTGGACAAGGCATTGGCTAGATGGATCTATTGCTTGCCACAATGCTTCATTGGTTACTCAGTGTCGAGTGAAAATATTTTGGCAAATAATCTAATTGATTACCCAAAATTGGATATGTATATGAATATATTTTAATAAAATCTAGGTGTCATCTCTTGTGATTGGCATTATTTCTATTCAATTCAATCTAAATGATTTTTTTATTTAAATATGCATGTCATCTATTTGGATTCATAGTATATGTTTACTTTAATAACTTCTTCAATATTCATATATTTATCTACCTCATTTACCATCATGTTAATTGTTCTGTACAATTTTTACATTATTTTATTTGATATCTAATGGAAATTTTTTATAGCCCAAAAAGCAAAAGGGAGGTTGGGTATAAAAGCAAAAGGACAGGATGGTCGTAATGAACTCAATTTTGGGGTATTTTTTGTCATTGTTTGGAACCAATTTCGTGCTATAATATTTATATTTTTCTCACTTAATAGAGGGTCGAGAAAGGGTGCCTACGTAATGAGATCAATGCTTTCAAGGATAATAGATATGTTTATAGGAAAATATTGATGAAATGGATCTTGGAGAAATATAGAAGGATGAAATAATGGAAAATGATATAAAAAAAATTAAAATAGACATTTTATATAGTTATATGTTTTGAGAAATTGTGAGAAAAATGTTAGGGAAGAAAGAGTGGAATGGAAGGATGAGATAACAAGTCTAAAATCTTATCAAGTAATGACTAGATATTATTTGAAGAAAAGAGAAAAAATTTAATGAAAAGAGAAATAAGTTCTAAACTATTAAGATAAAGAATTTCAAACAAGAAACATATTTTAATCCTCACACAAACCCTTTTTTTTATGTCAGCCCTAGGTCAAATAATGTTTTCTAAGTGTAAAATGATAATCATTGAAAGGGCAAGTTCATGTACCAAAAATTATACTCAACTATTCCAATCTAATATTTTTTGGTATTTTTAGAATTATAAAATTGAAATGATTGATTAGGAAGATGATGTATACCGAAGATGTAATGAAACTGTCAAACGCTTACAAAATTCCTTTTGAAGATCAAAAACCATAGATCTAGTATGAAAATATGATTTATGATTTGAAAATATGAAAATTTAAATGAAAATATTGAGAGAATAGAAAATATTGATAGAGAATGATCCTAATCTAAAGATGCACCCTAGAAATGTACTCTAGAAATGTTCTCTAATCAAACACCCCTTTGAGAGACCGTAAATCTTGTCCGGACTTGACATCTTTTCATCCAACATGAGGTACACATAGAAAAGAGAAGAAAATTACTAAAAATGATGTTTTGTACACAAATAACGATTGATTGGTGCCTTGTTTGCTTCAGCTATCCAGAGCTAAAAGCACATAATGAAAATTTAAAAACCTAGTTTTTCTACTTCAAAAAATTTATCAGCCACTTGAGGATGTAGAGCTTGAAGTCACAATTATGCCCATAAAATTTCAGCCCCTAACTCAATCAAGATTATGAGAGCTCATGATTCAATTTGGAGAATATGTGGTCATTGATTTTTCTTTAGAAACACACAATAAAATTGCTTGATTTTTAGTCGCATCTGTTGGCTTTGATCTTGATCAAAGTCAAGAGCCCCTAGATTGAGCTATGTGTTACATTTTGTG
Organism: Lemna minuta; assembly: GCA_024174645.1. Taxonomy (NCBI): domain Eukaryota; kingdom Viridiplantae; phylum Streptophyta; class Magnoliopsida; order Alismatales; family Araceae; genus Lemna; species Lemna minuta. The sequence continues at coordinate 7,865,690 of CM044106.1, forward strand.
TTGACAAGAGGAGAGAGAAAAAGAGGGTGAAATCTGGGTCATTTGCTTGCCTTTCATAAGTGTGAAATGCACAAGATTGTGCCATGTGTTGCCATCGGATTCATTGCAAGGAGAGAGAGATATTCAGATATATTTGCGATGATCTAAGCTGTTGGATCTAGTGGTTAAGAGATCCATCGCATCTGGTAGCCCTTGTGCAGCCATGCATCGCATCAAAAAAGATCGAGTGAACCCTATTCATCATATCCAATGATTGACTACGCACCATGTGTCCGTGGAATATAAAAAAATCAGTCTCACATTGGATAGATTAAAAATATTTTTGGGCTTTTATATGCGGCCTATTAAAGTTTATTATAAATCAATAAAAATGTTTTAAGAGATAATACTCCCTTAATAATTGGGTGCCTGACAAAACGTTTTCGTGCGTTGTTAAATCACAAAAACGCCAGCCAAACAAAATTTATAAAACCGAACTCACAAAAATAAGATATAAAATCAAGTAATGTGTAAGTATCGGGTCGATCCACAGAGAGCAGGGTTGACTTTAATTGCAGAGTTGACTTGGTCAAACTTAGGTTTAAAAGGGGTCTTAAATAAGTGAAAATAAGAAATAATGAGTGGAAATGATATAAATAAACTAAATAAGAAGTTTTCAGAATTTAATTCTCGGTTTTGACAGAGAAAAGTCAAAAGTCAAAGTCAAAGCGTTGACTTTGCCCAATAATAGGTGTACTGTAAAATCAGAGAATCAAAAGGTGCCAGAAGATTACAAAAATTATATATTTAGAAACTAGAGAGAAAAATGGAATTTATAGATATAAAATTCGTGATTTTTGGATAAGAAATGGATTTACTATGAATTATTGAAAATCAAATATCAGAAAATCCCCGAAATGAACACCTCAGAGGAAATCTTCAAATTGACAAGTCAAATGAGGTCTAAATCTTGCAATTTACATATCAATGGAAAGCTAAGAACCAGAGGAATCTAAAGAGACCAAAATAATCGAATTCTGATTTGTAAATTGAAAGTAATTGACCTCGAAAGTCAACATTTGACTTCTGATGAAAGATGAATAGTCCTTGGTCAAACGTCAAATTGGAGGGTCAAATGAACTCGGAATTCGATGAATTTGCTATCCACGAAAAGCTGATGAAAAATAAGAATCCAAAGAAATGAAAATCAAGTGATTTGGAATTATAATCAGAGAGATATCCTATTTTCAAATATCAGCAATTTTTCAGACTAAAAATTGGAGAGAAATGAAGAACACTATGAACTAATTTGCAAAATTAAACTTCTAAATCTAATAAAAACTCAAATTACCTCTTGATAATTGATCAAATCTCACTACTAACCCGATTGCCGCAAGAATGGAGCCTCAATTCTCGTGGATTGAAGCGAATTTGCTCGGATTCTTCCTCGTGGACGTTCGGAATTCAAGGGGAAAATTCGATGAAATCGTGATTATCATGCTTCAATGGATGCGTCTCTACACTCTTGGAAGCAGAGGATCACTGAGAACTTAAGACCTTCCTCGAAAATTCGCTTAATTTCTTCACAAATCGATCAAAAGTTGAAAGAACGAGAGAGAAATACATCAGTTTTTAAAGAGGATTTTGGCCCAAAAATCGTGGGCAATTGACGCGGTCGTGGGAGCGATTCCTTTGGGCAGGATCGTGGCTTGAATCCCGCGATGAATCTGCCCCGATTTGGCGGTGATTAAGCCTCAATTTCGCTTCAAAAGAACCACGATCACGCCACGATCGCGCCACGATCGCGCGTCGATCATGATGTTGATGCTCAAACGATCGCCGTTTGATTCAGTGGGAAGGATCGTTCTTCTTCATTCCGCACTGAAGGAGCACGATCGTTGTAAGTGACATAATCGCAGGGCCTACCTTGCGCCACGTGGACAACTCTGGAGCGCTGGATCTTCATCAAACGGAGGACGTTGCGATCATGATCATCACCGCGATCAACTCGATCCGACGGCGGACACTCATCGAAATCGGTGACCACGCGATCGCGCGATCGCAGCCACTCGTTCACCTGAGGCGTAATCGGACGGCGCTGGACGATCGAGGAAGAACTCCACGATCGCGTCGCGATCGAGCCGCGATCGAGGCGAAGATGGCGCGGGACTGGAGCGAAATCGTCTCCCGTCGATCGGCAAGCGATCGACGAAGCTCGAGCAGCATGATCGAGCCCCGATCGCAGCCCAATCATGGCGCGATCGTGGCAAAAATCGTGGCCCGATCGTGGCTAAAATAATGGCGATTCCTCCGCGAAATTGAAGCCGATTCACCTTGGAAGTGAAGCCACGACATTGCCCCAAAGAATCGCTCCCACGAAGTCGTGAATCAACCTCCACGACCGCTCCAATTGGCCATGATTCCGGGCCAATTTCTCCTTTAAAAACTCATGTACTCCTTCTCTTGTTCTTCAACTTTTGATCGACTCGTGAAGAAATTAAGCGAGTTTCGAGGAAGGTCTTAAGTTCTCGTGATCCTCTGCTTCCAAAAGTGTAGAGACGCAGCCATCGAAGCATGATAATCACCATTTCATCTCTTAATTTCATCGAATTTTCCCCTTGAATTCCGAACGTCCACGAGGAAGAATCCGAGCAAATTCGCTTCAATCCACCAGAATTGAGGCCCCATTCTTGCGGCAATCGGGTTAGTAGTGAGGTTCGATCGATTATCAAGAGGTAATTTGTATTTTTATTAGGTGTAGATCTTTAATTTTGCAAATTAGTTCATAGTGTTTTTCATTTTCCCCAAATTTCAGTCCGAAAAGTTGCTGATTTTGAAAATAGGATATCTCTCTGATTATAATTCCAAATCACTTGATTTTGGTTTCATTGGATTCCTCTTTTCATCAGCTTTCCGTGGATAGCAATTTCATCAAATTTCGAGTTCATTTGACCCTTCAATTTAACGTATGACCACGGACTGTTCATCTTTCATCAGAAGTCAAACGTTGACTTACGGGGTCAATTACTTTTTATTGACAAATCAGAATTTGATAATTTCGGTCTTGTTGGATTCCTCTGGTTTTTAGGTTTCTATTGACATATAAATTTCAATATTTGGATTTCATTTGGGCATTCAATTTGAAGATTTCCTCTGAGGTGTTCATTTCGGGGATTTTCTGATCATTGATTTTCAATAATTCATAATAAATCCATTTCTTATCCAAAAATTACAAAACTTATATCAATAAATTCCATTTTCTCTCTAGTTTCCAAATATATAATTTTCGTAATCTTCTGACTCTGTTTGATTCTCTGATTTTGCAGAACACCTACTGCTGGTCAAAGTCAACGCTTTGACTTTGACTTTTGACTTTTCTCTGTCAAATCCGAGATTTCAATTCTTAAAACTTCTTATTTACCTTATTTATATCATTTCCATATCTTAAATCGAGACGTCGATTTTGATATATCTGAGATTCATTCTCTGTTATTGCAAATTAGTTCATAGTGTTCTTCATTTTCCCCAAATTTCAGTCCGAAAAGTTGCTGATTTTGAAAATAGGATATCTCTCTGATTATAATTCCAAATCACTTGATTTTGGTTTCATTGGATTCCTCTTTTCATCAGCTTTCCGTGGATAGCAATTTCATCAAATTCCGAGTTCATTTGACCCTTCAATTTAACGTATGACCACGGACTGTTCATCTTTCATCAGAAGTCAAATGTTGACTTACGGGGTCAATTACTTTTTATTGACAAATCAGAATTTGATAATTTCGGTCTTGTTGGATTCCTCTGGTTCTTAGCTTTCTATTGATAAATTTCAAGATTTGGATTTCATTTGGGCATTCAATTTGAAGATTTCCTCTGAGGTGTTCATTTCGGGGATTTTCTGATCATTGATTTTCAATAATTCATAATAAATCCATTTCTTATCCAAAAATTACAAAACTTATATCAATAAATTCCATTTTCTCTCTAGTTTCCAAATATATAATTTTCGTAATCTTCTGACTCTGTTTGATTCTCTGATTTTGCAGAACACCTACTGCTGGTCAAAGTCAACGCTTTGACTTTGACTTTTGACTTTTCTCTGTCAAATCCGAGATTTCAATTCTTAAAACTTCTTATTTACCTTATTTATATCATTTACATATCTTAAATCTTATTTTCTCTTATTTAAAACTTGTTTTAAACCTAAGTTTGACCAAGTCAACTCTGCGATTAAAGTCAACCCTGCTCTCTGTGGATCGACCCGATACTTACCCAGTACTTGATTATTCTATCTTGTCTTTGTGAGTTCAGTTTTATAAATTTTGTTTGACCATCGTATTTGTGTTTTAACGACGCACGAAAATGAGCCGTCACATAGTCCCACACAGAAGAAAATATAGCAATGTGTGAGGTTAAATAGTGGGGTGCGGTAACGCATTTGCGTTACCGCCCCCAATTCCTAACCAGGGCCCTCCAATCGCAAGCCTATCTAACCACGTGGTGCCCTCACGGGCATCCGCGTGGACCACGTGGCCTCCTATCACGTGTCCGCGCCCTATGCGCCTCCTACGCCTCGCGTGGGCCATCCGCAGCCCTGCCACGTGGCCTCAGCGCCACGTCGCATCCGTGCGGTGGTCCCGCATGCCACGTCAGCACGCTTGCACCACGTCAGCCTCCGCGGGGTCTATGGAATAAAATATAAAAAACCCCCTCTTTTTCGCGATTTTAATAGGAAAATTAATCTAAAAATCAATTTAAAAATCAGAAAAGGGCAGAAATTTCAGAAATTCATAGCTTTAAATATACAACTCTTTTTTAATCCAAATTTTCTCCATTGGATCACAAATTCCTTCCTTTTTAACATCATGTCATTTAAAATATATTTTCAAAGAAGAAATCAAGATGAATTATAATTTACTTAACTCATTTCTCACTAAATATTCTAAATCATAAATTCATCTTGAAATTATCCTTCAAAACATGCACTAAAGTCAAAATCATTCAAGAAAAGAGATTACTTCTATTAATTTAAACTTTACAAAAGATTAATCCTCTATCAAGCATGAAATTATCCCTAATTTATGCATAAATATCGACTTTAGTGAAATGACATACCAATGGAAAAAATTCCTAAAAAGTATGATAACATGCATCATATTCTCATAAAATAAGCATGAATATGAGTTAATTAGGATAATAATTTAAGTTATAAATGCATGTTATCACTGTCACACCTTTGCACCACACGTACGAGTTGCCAAGTCAGCATACTAAAATAAAATTCATTTCTTTATTTAAGTATTCCTAAAAATTTCTTAAAAATTATAGATAAAAAAAATTATTTGAAAATTCAAGAAAATTTCTATTTTTTAAAAAAATTCAGAAAAATAGGGAAAATTATAAAAAAAACTCTCAAACTTAAAATATTTATATATTTTCATAGAAAAAAATGTAGATGACTCTTTTGCCATTGTGATCCTTGTTTTGTCTTATTTTGTTCAATATCATCTAAAATAAAATATTAAAATAATAAAGAAGGTAAATTTGTATCAAGAATTGCTTGTCCTCAACTTTTGTCTTCATCGTCATCGTTCTTTGTTCATGTCTATGATCACGAAACTCATGCACACACAATTAAATCATCCTTGTTTGACGTTGAAAAAGGTTAAATGTCAAATATGCATGAAATGAACTGCAAGTTAATATGAATTAAGCTTATGAACAATATGATATTAATAAATACAAAAAATTTATCAAAACACGATAACATGCATAATGATGTTGCAAATTTTGTCTTAAAATCATCAAATAATAAAAAGTCAAATGAGTAAAAAATGCATGTTATCAAGGCGAGACTTAGTTCAACCTCGTTTCTCACCTAGATCTTGCGTCCACAATAAGCTTCAACATTGAACAATTAAATCTTGGGCCTAAGCCTTTCCTTTTTAGACTTCCCTTAAGGGGTTAAGGCTACTCCTTACGTGTGGGTGTGAAAGCCCAACTTGCTTAGGAAGTGGGGGCTCTTCCCTTAAAATGGGGTGGCTACCACCTTAAAAAGTGACATCCTTCTCTTTTGTATTCAAATGGGGTATTAGGGCCCACATTTAACCACTTATTTCACTATCTCATAAAATAACTCCACTACATGTTGATTACATGCAATATATGTATGAAATTATATCATTATTAATATATTTGAAGGCGCAATTCACACATTTTTTATGCATGTTATCAAATTTTGAAAGTATTTTCATAAATTTTATCCCATTAATATTAAATTCTGAATATTATTTTTTAAGGCTAATTTTTCCAATTCATGAGTTTGACTTTTCAAACATTAAAATTATTTCAATCTTTTTTTTGGGTGGTTTAAAACGATGGACATATCACTACTCTTGGTCACCTCGCTTGAGGGAAGTGGAATAGATGAGATGTGTCTTATTAGAAGTTTGTGAAGTGGACCACTCCAAAGACATTCAAGTCTAAATTATCAGCCCATATTGGGGAAAGAATGGAGTGGTACGTACCTTGTCATTTGCAATGGCCATCCTTGCTAAGGATGGTCGTCGCGTAAAAGACACCTCATTTGCAAAGCAACAACACTAGACCTATAATATGGGGTGGTGCCAATATTACCATCTTGACCTAAGATGGTGGAAACTGTTATGTAGCTTAGTGCCTCGAAGGGTTTCCATTAAAGGATGCAGCATACTTCTATGCTAATGGGGAACCCCATGCTATGCGCCTCTATGGTCGTGCAATAGGGATAAGTGTGTGTCACAAGCACATGGAAGGCATGACAATTTTTCAAGGGGATAGCATCCTTGAGCCTACGTTGGCATGTCTTGCCACAATGAGAGGACGAACCTTTGACCAGAGTGTACTGTATTAGTAGCTAATGGGTTTGTTGTCTATATCCCTTATCTTAGCCAATGAGTGATGATCACTACACATATGACTTGGATCCCCTAAATCCTTAGGGCCTCACAAATGGAACTTCAGGGTTTCACTACATCAAGTACTAAGGTATGAGTATTACAAGGCCATTGTGTGACATGCCTCTTGATCTCTTGGTTAGGCATCAAAGGGTTTGAAAATCTAACATAGTTTTTCCCCTAGAATATAGGCGATGGAGATATGTATGAGGGTCTGCCTCGAGAGATTGTCGACGAGTCGAATACTCTTTTAAAGATCTCTAGGGTGGGGAGGAGGTGTATAGTGAAGGGCCAATAGCCAATTTACTAGGAGTTTGCACCAGCATTATGTAGCGGCGTCACTATAGAATAACAAGTGCTTCATAGTTTCTCTCCTCCAAGTGTGGCAAAAATGACATTGAGAACATACATCATTCCTAGTGGACATGCAATCATCTATGGGAAGTCCTCGTCATATCAATTTCCATATGAAAAAGAAACTTGAGGAATGATAGCTGGGTGCCATATGAGTTCACCGCAAATATTTCTTCATAGGAGCGATTTATGAAGTAGTCCCAGGAGGAACTCTATGAGAAGCTACCATCTAATATGACGGTCCAAATGGGTTTCTCCATATTCGAGCTCAGCTCAATCAGCTGATAGTGCCTTGTCCCACTTGCTAGTGGGTCAATCGCACTATCTGAAACCAATACGCTGCCAATTGGCCCACCTCTTTACTCTTTTGATTTTAACCTAATAGAGAGCCTGATAACATGCAATCTTAACATGATAAAACATGATTATTCATGCGATTTAAGGCATAAAACATTACATTTATGTGCATGTTATCATACTTTGAGTGCATTTTTATCATTCTATGCATATTTATGTCATAATCTCAAAATACACTAAATTAGGGTTAATTATGATAAATTAAGGATAAATAATTTTATAACCCATCTTTACTTGAGATTATGAATGGTTTTTTTAAAGTTAAATAATAAGAGAAATCATTTTTTTATGAACATTCATTTAATTTTCTAGAGTTAAAAATCTTTTAAAAAAATGAATGTATTTTTTTGAAATATAAATTAAATCTCTTGTTATTTAAATATTTTGAATTTTTTTAGAATGATAGATAATTAAATTTCAGATCAAATGAAAGAAATTTGGATTAATTTGGAGTTGTATTTTTAAAAAGATATGATTTTTTTACAATTTTTTTAGGGATTTTTTTCTGTATTTTTTTCCGAATTTTTATGATTTTTATTTTTCGATTTTTTTAATAGTAAAATATAAATAAAAAAAGAAAAAAATTGGGCGCGGGGCCCGCGTGGATGCGACGTGGCACGCAAGGCCACGTGGCAGCGCCACGTGGACCCGCGCAGCGCGCTGACGTGGCGCATATATATATCTTATATAGTATTATACTTATAATTATAAAAGGTTCTTTGTCCTCCCCTTATAAGGGAGGGTCATACCTACTTAGGCGGTCGGGTATTATATACCCGACAGAATCTTTAATTTAGTCCGTGTGGGACTAATTTTATAATCTACTTACCTTGCAGGTGACGTGGCGCTACGAGAGGCGTTGGATCGCGCGGCCGATCGATCGAGGGACGTCGATCGCGTGGAGCACGGACTACCGAATCCGATCAAAGACACGTGCTAAAATAAAATCATTATAACGGTCGGATGAGGCGACACGTGGCAGCATCTCGCGCGCCGATCGCGTGGACGCGCGGCGCACTGGAAATCAATCAAACACGTGCCTATTTTAAAGAGTTATAACGGTCCAGATTTGATCGCGCAGGGAGAATCATGACCGTCCGATCGCGATCTAAGGGGCGTTATTTGAAGCGTTTTTTCTAAAGCGTTTCATCAGATCAATTCTCGACCATTGGATCGCGATCCAACGGGCGCCGTTTCAAGGCGTTTTATAACGCAAATCGCGAGGAGAAATCTGAAGCGTCCATCTGAGATCTGACGATCGCGATCCATTCGTAACGTTTCGAATTGATGCGTCGACTCCGGCCGTTGATGCGGATTAAACGCATCAATCGGACGGTTACGCTTTTTTTCGCTCCCTATAAATCGACGAGTTCTTCGTCGATACATGTATTCGAGGAGGATTTTCACTTAATCGACCTATCTACACCCTTCTTTTCTCGAATCTCTCATGTGTAATCACTTCTAGACTCGATTCCGCGTCCATGGAGTGTTTATATGTGAGATTTCGTCGATCGTGCGAGGAGAATTTGTCTCTTGAACTCCGATTATCACGTTTGAATTCGCGGAACAAATAGCCGTCGATCCGGCGATTAATTGGATCGATTCAAGCGTTATTTCGGGTTAGAAATCATCTTTTTCCCTCTTATCTATCGTCATGTAGCATCAATTTGTAATTTAGGATCTTAATTTAGCTTAATTTAGATTTTAATTTCAAGTGTGTTCTTCGCGAGTTCCGAAAATTTCTCTCCACTTCCATCTTTGATTTCTCCGTGATTACTAATCCAAATCGAGTGATTTTTGATTCCACGGATAGATCTTTGAGTCTTCTTTCCAAAAACACCATTTTCCCTAATTTCTCACCTCAATTCATCGTCCAATTTGACCAAATTCTAAAAGATATCTCGAAAATATCTAAATTCCCTGTGGATTCGACCCGTATTTACCATTATACCCCTCAATTCTCTCTTAATTCCCCAAATTGGTAAGTTCGGTATTATTTTTGACGCGAGACCGTGTGAAATCGACGACCTCGCGGTCTCGTCCCGTCAGAGCCCACTTGCAATATTTGGCCAAAAAAGGGGCCCAATAGTGAGCTTGTGGTTGTCATTCTCCATACTAGTTTCTTCTAGAGCATATCTAAGAGTCTTTCAATTTTAGCCTCATTTTCATGAGATTATGAATTTATAATTTTTACACAAATATAAGTATAAATAACTAACATGAGAGTAAGATAAATTTTTTAAATCACATTTGAAATTTATCTAGTTTGACTAGTCTAAGTGAAATTAGAGAACTTGGGGAATGAATATTTTATTCTCTTGTTGTTTTGAAATTAAATGGCAAGATTATCTTTTTTTTTATTTAATAAAAAATAGGATAAAAAGGAGTTCTATTTTAAAAGATATGAATTTTTTGAGTTTAGGGATTTTTTATGAAATTTTAAGAATTTTTAAAAACCTAAAAACATTTTTTAAGGTTTACAAGGACATGTTAACAATGCCACTCAAGGGCGCATTATTGGCCATCATGATGTCACATAGTGCACATGATATGCTTGCATCAGATGCATAATCTTATTTTCTATGAGTTAAAACTTGCCTTTGATTCAATTATTTTCAAATGACATAGGAAGATGGGGAGCATTGAATCGTACGAAATGCCATAATTTAACTTGAGCCATTCATCATTACTTCAGGGAGAATGTATGAGGCACAATGTGGCAAAGCGAAAATTTTATTGACATGGGTGACATGGCTTCATCTAGAGAATCCATCTAGCATCCAAGGGTCATGAGTCTATGCAAAAATTCAATGCCCTAGATGGACGTGTGCGTAATTGTGGCTATCAGGATCAAGAGGCACCTTTTGACGATTATGCACAATTCTTCTCTATTTTAGGCACTCTCTCTCCTATTGAAAATTATATTCTTGGAAATTCTCAATCATTTGAGTCCTTGGACAATTATTTCCTTGAATCTCTTGGTTTATAAGTGCTCCAGAGTCATTTTCAATTATTTTTTAGCAGTTAAATTAAGATTATACTAAAAGATTCCTGAAAATTTGTTGTTTGAATAGTGAATTTCTACCGAGAACAGATTGCTACAAAAAGCCTTGGTCCAGCTATTAATTACTACATTTTCTTGCAGATTTTGGGTTTGTTGAGTTGTTTTTTCATCAATCTTTTATCATTTAGCATTAATTTTGAATTTAAAATGGTAGATTATGAGAATTTTATGTTATTAGTCACTTTCTCTCTCTTGGTAAATGTTTTTATCCTGCTAAAGTTCTCTCTTTGATTTCTCCTTTAATTTCACTTAGATTTGTATTATTTTTTATTCTGTGGGAAGATCTATTTCTATACTTTCTGAAATTTATAATTTTCTATAAATTCCCACCTTATTTCATTTGTCCAATATATCAAAATCTAAAATATTTTAAAAGTCAACTCTAATTCTATGTGCATTCCATACATTTTCACTAATTATATTCAATTAATATTATTTGGAAGTGAGTTTGTCTTTCTTTTTGATATCATGTAAAATATATGCGTTTAATTATAATGTAAATGATTTGGTGTGACACGTTCGCAATGACGTCATGATCTTGTTTATAGAAAAAAACTTCTGAAAACAAAGATCAATTACTGAGAATAGAGAGTGTGTTCGGTAAGTAGCAACCCTGAAACCGGATTCCGTTGCGGCGGCGCCACCGTGCCGGAGACGGTGGAGCTCCCATGAGCGCTTCCAGGAGAGCAACCCATGAGGAGGACTCTCCGGATATTCCTCCGCGCGGTATGCATCTGCCCAGATCCGAATCGCAGGCTCTTTTCATGTTTTCCTTCATCTTCCATCGCTCAGAAATCTCTCAAAGAAGAAGAATCCTCCACTCTGATGTCCAAAGTTTTAATCTCTATTTCGAAATCCGGTTGGCGGAGAAACCCAGATCTACACTTTCTTTCTTCGAGATTATGTGCAGATCAAATTGCCCAGATTCTGGGTGCTCAGTCGGATTCTAACCAGGCGCTCCAGTTCTTTTACTATGTCTATCGGCTGCATTATGATAAACTGAGTTTGGAAATCTTCATGGTTATGCTTAATCGTCTTGTGGGTAGCAGTATGATTGCTCCTGCAGATAGAATTAGAATACTCATGATTAAATTTTGCAAGAATGGGGTGGAAATTTCCCTAACTTTCGATTTTTTATGTGGGATTCGCATCAAAGGTTTTGATTTCAACGTCTTCGTATATAATACCCTGCTCATACAGATGTCCAAATTTGATATGCTCGAGCTTTCAATGAGAGTTTACAATCAAATGATTCGCAGCAGCGTGGTGCCCTCGGTTTTAACTTACAACTCGATTATCAACCTTTTATGCAAGAATGGGCAGATCAGACAGGCAATGTTAGTTCTTAGCAGGATGTTACAGTCAGATTTGAAGCCCGACACTTTCACATACACTTCACTGATACTTGGGTATTGCAGAAACCGTGATCTCGATTCTGCATTTGGTATTTTTCAGCGGATGATTCCAGAGGAATGTAAGCCAAATTCAGTAACTTACTCTATTCTGATCAATGGGCTTTGCGAAGATGGAAGAATCGACGAATCATTGTATCTGATGAAGGAAATGGAAGCAGAAGGAGTGGAGGCCACAGTCTACACATACACCACTGCAATTGCATCTCTCTGTAGCATTGGTCGAATTTCTGAGGCACATAATTTGATTTCAATTATGAGGGAAAAAGGGTGTAAGCCGAACGTTCATACTTACACTGCAGTTATCAGTGGATTGTGCAATTCAGATCAACTCAAAGTGGCTATTGGATTCTTCCACCTCATGGTTCGTGAAGGCATTACTCCCAATATCGCTACTTTTAATGCATTGATCAATGGGTTATGCACAAATAGAGGTGTTGATTCTGCTCTAGAAATTTTCAACTCGATGGAGAGGTATTACTGCCCTCCAAATTCTCGAACTTATAATGAGATTATTAAGGGTTTCTGTTTAATTGGCAGAATTCAGAAAGCAATGGTTTTTTTCCACAGAATGCTCAGATATGGGCCGTCAGTCAATCGTGTGACCTACAATACCCTCATTAATGGTTATTGTAAAACAGCAAATCCTGAAAACGCCATGCGACTTCTCGATATGATGAAGCAAAGTGCCTTCAAACCTGATGAATGGACTTTTACAGAAATCATCAGTGGGTTTTGCAATTTGGGTCAGTTTGAAGTGGCTCTGAAGACATTTTCCCAAATGGAAGACTATGATCTGGTGCCAAATGAAGTAACTTACACTTGTCTAGTTGATGGGCTCTGCAAGGGTGGAAAGCTGGATCTTGCCATCAATTTTTTCGAACAGATGGAACAAAAGGGTTTCCCTCGAGTTATTGAAACCTACAATGCTCTTATTAATGGGTTTTGCAAGAACAATAGGTTTTGGGAGGCTCGAGAACTACTTAATGAGATGATAGATCGAGGATTTGAACCTAATGTCATCACATATACCACATTGATTGACGGATATTGTAAAAACAATGCCTTAGATGAAGCCTATAGAGTGATCGATGAAATGGCCAACCGAGGTTGCAAACCCAACCTCCTCACATATAGTGCTCTTATTCATGGCCTTTGCCAAGAAGGAAAAGTTAAGGATGCGGAGATTTTAATCTTGGAAATGAAGGGAAAAGGAATGAATCCAGATCACGTCATGTACACCTCCCTTATTGATGGTTATGTTGCATTGAATGAAACGGAAAACAGTTTTACAGTGTTGAGTCGTATGGTTCAGGCTGGCTGCATTCCCAATTACAGGACTTACAAAGCACTTGTGAAAGCACTTGTTAAGGAGAAAGAACTTAGTGGAAACTTCGATATAGTTTCTAGACTTCTTCATAGAATATCGGAGGGAGGTCGCGAACTCGATAAATACACGTATAATACACTGATAAATGGTTTATGTGGTGAAGGTCGATGGAATGAAGCTAATCTCTTGGTTGAAAGAATGAGGCGCCAAAATCTCTGGCCAGATGAAAAGGCGTATAATTCGTTGCTAGTTGAAGTTTCAAAGAACTTGAAACTTGATCTCGCTTTGGAGATCATTGATGAGATGGTTGTCAAAGGCATTGAGCTGTATCTTTCCAGTTATAAAACCCTGATCTGCGCTCTTTGCAAGGAGAAGATGATTGAAAAGGCTAGTAACATATTCGATAGAATGCTTCATCATCCATGGAACCCTGATGAGATTGTATGGACAATCCTCATTGATGGGCTGATGAAGGATGGGATGGCTGATGCTTGCACGATGTTTCTTAGCCTCATGGAGTCTAAGGGGTGTGTTCCTCATTCACGGACCTACGACATCTTATTTAAATAAATTTATGAGAAGATTTTGAAATACAAATACTGCTACTGGATCCCAACTCCAAGCTGCCTCGAGTGAGAATTTACCTTTGCATTCAACTATTATAATCGGTAAGCCAGATCTAATCCAGTTTTGCTTCATTTTCTGATCAAAGGGTTGATATAACTGATTTTACTTTTTGGCCGTTTGGGATTCATCCAGGGATTCAAAATGTATAGAAAATGCTGATCTCGAGGGAGGCCTGGAGTTCGTGTAAATGCATTTTCTATTACAAATTGGGAAGCTATTCAGTAATTTCTTTCCCTAATTTTTTGGGCTGACTTACACGACATAAATTTTGTCATTATTTGTGTACTTGGGGTTAGAGAACTCCCAATCTAAGTTCAACCTTGGACGTGGAATATCAGGTAATTTGTGCGGGGTTTCGGATGAATCGATGTGGATTACTCGAAGCTGTCTGATTATCTGACCCTTGTATGATAAACTGAATTGGTTATTCTTAATTCATTTTTTTACATTTTTTGTGCTAGCTCTCTTTGTTTCTTGATCACGGTTTCTGGGCTTGGGCTTGGGCTTGGGCTTGACCTAGAGTTCAAATAAGTAAATGACCCGGTCCAGCCCTTTATACCCCGAAAAGAGGTTGTATCCTGCAACAGACTTTCCAATTATGTTACTTTTCTCCAAAAAGTTTTCCGCGCTTTAAAGCAGAGAGAGAAAAAGGGAGAGAGAGATGGAGAATGTTAGGCAATGTTAGATCATGAAGACATCCATGACGGTGAGAGACATAAGCTGTTAGATAAATTGATGGAGAGCCATACATACGTGATTCGTAAAAGAAAGAGGAGCGTTGTCAACGACTGATATATAGTCTAGAAATCATATACTTAGTGGACACGCATATGCATGATGCGATGATGGAGAGAGAGAAGTTGGTAGATAACATGATAGATAAAGGAGAAAGAATCGATGGAGAGAGACACGTCAAAACAGCACAACAGCTGAAGGACAAGAAGTGGGGGAGGATAAAGGAAGCCTGGCACTTCCCGACGCCCGAGGAGGAGACGAGAAGAGGGCAAACCATCTACCCAACAGTTAAAACTTCATTCCATTCCCTCTATCTCGGTAGTCTTGAGAGATAAAAAGGATACAGAGGGAGGGAGAGAGGGAGGACGGTCCAAAGGAGAAAGGGACAAGGTCGGGGGATTGGGTCGTCGGGGAATAAACAGGAGAATTATTGATATTATTCCCTCGGGAAACCCCACCCTACTTGGTCCAATACTATCGCCAGATTCTCCTTTCCAAGCCCCTCCGCCCACTACCGTCCATCTCTGTCCATCTTTAAAATCCCCCCTCCTCTCCTTCGCTATCATTTATCCTTTCTCTCTCTAACTCTGTTTCATTCTCTCATTCCCTCCCTATGTTGAGCTTGATGGAGAAGGAGGATTCCTCTATCTCGTCGATAGCGCTGCTGCAAGAGAGATTCCGTAGGCTGCAGAGAATAAGAGAAATGAGAGAAGAGAGAGAGTTCATGAGAGCTTGCGCCGCCGTAACAGCTACCTCCGGCGACGAGCAACAGCTTCTCCGGCGGCTACTCTTCCCTCCGCCGCCCCCTCCGCTTCTCAGCCCGGGCGCCGTCGACGTGGACACCTCTCTTCACCTCTAAGAAATAGAAAAATAATATCTACTGTGGATTACTATGGTCAACGTGTTTCTCTTGTTCAATGACGTGGGAGTCGGCGTTGACTTTTTCGTGTGTGTCGTTAATGTCAACGGGGTCTTCTTCTAAGTCGCTGTCCCGTTTCTTTCTCTTGACGACTTTTGTAGTAGACGGAATGCGGTTGACTCCCTTGGCCTCTGCTCCAGTAGTCTCGCTTCCCAATGGTCTGAACATCACCATCCCCACCTTTCTCGCATTCGCCTCTATAATCTGCAGACCATCCAGCTCATCTTAGAGAGATAGAGAGAGAAATTATGCCCCGGTTTCGTTCTCTTCTTGAAAGAAGATATCATGAATGCATTTCTTCTACGGGAGGGAGAAGAATCGACAGATGAGAGAGATTCATTAAGTGTTATTTTAGAGAGATAAATGATGAATGCAGTTCTACGGAGCGATAGGGAGCAATACGATGCATGCATTCATCTGGGGCAAAACAGTAATGGGTGTGTCAGAGAGAGACCTGGAATGTGCAGAGACAGTTCGTTTTAGTGAGAGAAAATGATCATGCCCGTGTTTCTCACTCTTCCAGATTCCGTATAAAGGAAAAGATGCATGCATATTCTGGAAGAAAAACAGAGAAAAAGACGAGAGAGAAACCTCGAGTTCGAAGGTCTGAGTCTTTTCTCTCTCATCGGGCTGGTCGGCGTCGCCATCGCTCTTTGCATAGTCTTCCTCCACTTCTCTCTCTACCCGTTCGAGGACGACCTGGATTTTGTCGCCAGTGTTGGGTATGCAGCCGTACGTCTCGCAGATGAATCCAGATACAGTTTCATACTGATGCCCCTGGAATTGAAAAAACATTTTTTACTTTCTTATTCACAAGTAGGAAGTTGTATTACAAAAAAGAAAACAAAATTAACCTCCGCGATTTTGACGTTTAATTCATCGGAGAGTTGATCGATCGAGGTGTTCGCGTCGACACGGAACGATCCGTCCTCGAGCATCACAATATCCCCGGTTTTCTTCTGAATCTCCTCCTGTTCTTATAATTACGAATATAAGATAACCATGCATATAAATAAAGAAACGCGTGATAATACCTTGGAGTCATTTTCGTCGAAGATTTCGCCGACAATCTCCTCAACAACGTCTTCTAACGTGACAATCTGTTCCGGTTAAGGGAATAATTCAGAAAAAATTCGCGCAACTTTATATCAAATAATTAGCAGAGAAATTTACTCCGACGGTTCCCCCATATTCGTTCAGAACAACTGCCATATGAACCTTCCTTATCCGAAATTCTCGAAGAAGATTCCACACCGACATTGAATCTACGGGTAAATAATGAAGAATATCAAATTCTGAACATTAGAAAGAAAATAAACAATAAAAAGATGAATTAAAATATTAGGATTTCGTCGACATTACCTGGCACAAAATAGGTGGGCTTGTGTGCAATATCCCCAACAGTAGATTCTTGGAGTTGATCAACCTTCATAAATAAAAGAAAAGACAATTCATCGTTACATTCCAAAAATTAGAACGAATAATGGAAGTTGCGATTACCTTTTCAACATATTCCAGAATGTCCATTGCATAGGCAATACCTACAATATTATCAATACGCTGCTCAAATACAGGTACCCTGGTAGAAAGCGACGTCATCTTCAACACAAAGCCTAATAATAACAGTAAGAATTGAAAATGCAGAAGCATAAAAATACGATGCTTGCCCTTTGTACAAACCTAGAGTACTGATGAGTCACCCATAGTTTCTGGAATTCAATGAGTTTTGCGCCTGAATCTATTGCAACTACATCAATCAAAGGCGTCATCACCTCCCTGACATGGGTATCCTTAATCTCCAGCACGTTTTCTATCATATCCTGATGAAGAAATGTATCTATGATCAGAAATAGTACCAGTTTTTAACCCTAATTTGAAGATGCCACTCTTATTGTACATCACACAACTTCCTATTATCCACCTTTAAGAGAAATTTGAAACTTTCAAAACTTCCCATCAAGTTGGGAAACACTTGCGATTCATAAAATCAAAAACATGTTCATGTCCTAGTGCTTTGAAGAACGAGGACTAAATTGAACACTTAAATTTAAGCTAGCAGAGGAGATATAAAAAGAAGCATATTCGCATTTGAAAACTTTGGTCACCTGCTCTTCTTCTTCTATAGCCCCACTCAGTTCTGCCCCCCTCAGCATCAACTTTAATTCATCTTCTGTTACATATGGCTGGCTATTTTTGAAGTAGAGAAATCATAAGTCATATTCTTTCTCACAAGAAACAGAAAATTAAGAAAGAGACTGGAATTTTTTTTTGAAAGTGAGACTGGAATTTTGTATTGCATGAAAGACTGACTAAGAGAGTATAACTAGTTTGAAATGGAAAAATGCATGGAAACTTCAGGAATTTTTATTGTTTATATGGTGGCAACGATAAAATTCCTTAAACCGCTTCAACAAGAATTAGAAAGCACCAATCAAGGAGTAAAACAGAAGACTCCAGCAGAGAAAGAATGGACAAATAGAAATAATCCCGCCTACATAAGGGCATTCTGGTCCATGACATTGAGAGACATTATAAATAAAGGACCTTAGCTGTGTAGTTAGTTGGGAAGTTTGTTCCACACAAAATCAGGTGTTCTAGATGCTTTGCCCGGTCTCCACAGATTTTTTTTCTCAAAATTTTTCAGACTTTTATGCACTACTCTAATTCCTGTTACAATTATGACAGGTAATGAAGAGGATCTTTGAAGCAGATAAAAACCCATGTTGCCAAAACGTTCAACACAGGTCATCAAGATTTCCAGATATCCAATTTGTATTATATGTGGAAATTAGGTCCTTATGTAAGGAATATTTTTTAAGAGTTTCACGTCAGGCTCCTAAACGCAATCAGAAGATTTTATTCTTTTCTGTTCCAGTTTATATCACTTTATTTTTGTTGAAAATGACCACAGGAGGGTAATTTGTTACGTACCTTCTACCTTTCAAGCCCAGAATCTTCAGCATACCCATTGATAGAAATGTTACAACCCGTCCAACAGGATACAAAACCAAAGAAAGCCAAGCAACGGGTCTGAAAAGTTAAATACCATTGGAATATTTATGGAATAACAGTTTTAGTGAATTTTGCATTCAAGTCACTTTTTTCCACGTTAAAGGAAAGAAGTGGCGTAAAATTCACCTGACAACAAATCTTGCAACTTCCGTGGCATTATGAACAGCAACACTCTTCGGAGTGATCTCTGTGAGAAGCAAAATAGCTACCTGAAATGGTAACGAAGAGGAAGGAGGTAAACTAGATGAAAATTTCATATACATCATACTGGTAAGACCCCTATAATCACTTACCATAGGAGGAATAAGCGTACCAATGGGAGAGTCAACAGTCAACAGTACTCCTCAGACGTTAATGTGGTGACAGAGGATATCGAGGTGGCTAATACCATTATGGTGGACCCCACTGGTGGTATTAAGAATCCCCCTCAGGACAGCTGTGTTAACCCGATTCTTGTCCTTACTAAAATTACCTCTTCGACATCTATAAGTACAACAGGGACGGTTGGAGCGGGGCAGCCAAGAAGGCAGTTAGAGATTCAGTCTCGAGGTAGGGAGGTACTGAGCAAGGAGACCTCGAATCTCCCTGCTCCCTGAATCGATCTAATCGATTCTTGAAGTAACGGTTGCTACTCCACAGGAAACGTGACGGCAAGACCTCAGGAGGGAGCGGCGAGCTGTTGTGATCCAGAACCGGAGGGTAGCGAACGGATCAACTGAGGTGCTGACAGAGATCGCACTGCTACGGACCAGCAGGATCTCCACGGAAGAATTAACCTGAGACTTCTGGAGCCGGCTGACTTCCACGTTCTGGCACCAAATCCTTATCTTCTTTTGACAATTACTGATTACTTCCATTTGGCTAATAGAATAAAGGAGTGATTCTATCACGATTCTATTCAAGAATCCTACTACATACTAACACAACTCATAACTCATAACATGTTCAACGGTTCTAGATTCCCAGAAGAAAACACTTTTATCAAGGATGAAGAGAGTGAACGTGTAAAAGGGAACAAAACGGCCATTTGTCGAGTTATTTTATCAAGGCAGGAAAGAAGATGGAGTAAGAAAATTTCGAAGAAATAACACATACAAATTATGGAAGAAGAGCAGATTGAGTACCGTCATAACACCAGTTGCAGCGCTTATTCCAGCTTCGCCGAATATTGTAGTTGCTGCCTCCGTGACCAGTGCTGTGGCAGCAATATTGACCACACTGCCAAATCAAAGAGCACAGGAAAAAGATATTCGTTCTTTCAATAGGCAGACATCTCTTTACACAAGACCTCAAATTTTCAAAAGATTTAGACGGGAATGAGATAGGGGAGTAACGAGCCCGTACGTTGTTCCGATAAGAATGGTAGTTAGAAAGCGTGTCACATCGCTGCGAAGCATTCTAAAAACCCCGTTCTCGGGTTCTTTCTCAGCAAGTTCACGTACCTGATAAAGAAAAGAAGACAATAAATATACTCAAGATCCATTTTTAACGAATCTGAACAAGGATAGGAGACCAGAGGACAACCGTCTGACAACTTTCAATGGCGAGAACACCAGAGTAAAGAGATGATTGAATTCCATAGTTGACTCAGAGGGCTAATAATACCCAACTAATAAGACATGATTGAATTCCTCATTGACTAAAGATAAAACACGGAAATCCATAACTTGATGGCCCTTAATGTCTTTTCGAAACAAAATTTAAACAAATATATACCTTCCACGGCCAAAGAGTAGTTATAGACGTCTCTGCCATTGAGAAAAACGCAGAGAGCCCCAATAAAGCCGTTAAAATAAGTCCCTGCTCCTTGAAAACGCGAAGAACCTGCAATATCTTCGGCCAGGAGTCCCTTATCGTCAACCCACCTCTCCCTAATTGACTTAAAGTCAACTGCGAGACGCTTTCCTGGGCCAGTGCCCACTTACAACTCGTCAAGAAAACCCCCAAAATCGCTGCACCGACCACAATGCCCAATCCCTTACCCCGTAAAAAGCCCAGGATACGGAATTTCCCCACCTCATAAGAGATTTCCTCATCCAGACCTTCCTCTCCAGACCTAACTAAAAAATCAGAGTATTTCCGGTTTCTCCTATTTTGAAATTCATCGAAAACACAAACTCTCCTGAATCCACGGCCTGGAGCAACGCGGCAGAATTCTGTAGAGAAGAAATGGGAAGCTTTAGCGAACGTGAGATTGGGTTTTCGGGGACAGTGGCTGACGAGAAAACAGGTGCGCGGCGGCGGAGTGGTGGCGAGAGGAGGAGAGAGAAACATAGTTATGCCCTAGGGCGGGAGTAGAGAGCGCGAGGTTGAGCGGGCGCGTGGAGGATGACACATCGGCTCCGGCACCACCTTTGGCTCTGTCCGAGCGGCCTCGCGAGCGCCGCGTGGGCGGTTAACGGCTTTATCCCACAAATCACGGATCAGAATGAAATAGCCTAAAATACCCCTCCACAGATTAAGCGATCATTTTGGGGTTTTATTGGTAATGACTCCGTCTTTCATCCTCCCTCTCCGCCCTTTTGATGGCAATTTAGTCTTTTACAGAAATTTTTTACTAACATGAACATCTTGTTTCCTGTAGTCTTGAGAATCAATACCTAGAAATGCATACTTTCAAGAGCATTGACGATCAAAATAAGAAGACAAGCACAACCTTCGTTATTCCTTTTTGTATCCAACAAGAAGGAATAGGCGTCAATTGAAGCTCTCTCTTCATGATTGTTACATACTTTGAATCAAATTCCCAAAATTAGGTATAAATAACATGCCATGATGACAAGGGAACAAGGAGAAACAATTCTTCAAGGAATTCCAAAGAATGGAAATGATATTCCTTTGATTAAAAAAAGTTGATTACAAGAAAAAACGTATTCTTGCTCCAATATGATCTCGCGGACCATCACTCAAGAACACAATGGGTTAGGCCTATTAGGGTCATGTTTGATTCTCTCTGTCTCCTCCAATTTGCACCTTCACCGCACTGCTGCCCATTTGCCCCTCTTTCCACTGGACATCAAATTCACAGCCTCATCCAATGCTACCTCTATCATCGAGCTGATGATAATTCAATCTTACAATGCCTCTGATGAGCGAGATCATGTGGTCATTGAAAACATACATTCATGTGTCAAAATATATTCCAAACTTACTTATATAAAGAATTAATCACCAATTGATTAGCATAATGGTGAATAAGGATCAAATTCAGAGGGAATTAGGGATATTTCTTGATATATCTTCAAATTTTGATCAAAGTGGATGATGAATTGAGATGAGACATTAGGAAAATTAGTAATATTAGAAAGAGAATTCAAAGACAAATCTATAAAATTAAAAATCATGTGATTTAGACTTGTATCCGTGGAGAAATTAAAGAGCGAAGTGAGGAGAGAAAATGATGAAATTTTGAAAAATTAGACCAATCTACGCATCGAAGTAAAAATCTAATGTTAAAGGACAAAAGATTTGGAAGAAAACACATAATCTATCCCCAAAATTGTGCTTGAAATGATCCAATTAGTTGCCGGATCAAGGATTTTTATTCTGCATTTTGAAAAATAAAAATTCGGAGTTCAAGCTGAAAATTCTTCCTTCTCCATCTATGAAATATTGATTTCTAACACTCCTTGGACACTAAATTGAGACTAGAAGAGGATCGAAACAAGAGATTCAAGGATTATGTAGTCTAAAAGTTTTGATCAATACAAATCTAATAATGCATATACCATTAGAAGAGAGGGAGTATAAACAAAGGGAAATTTGGGCTTAGCCATCGGATCATATGTTATGATTAAACGTAAGAAATCGAACTGTCATTGTTAAGTCTTAGCCATTGGATATGTACTCAAATTTCATCTCGTCATTGTTTGAAGTTTAAACTTTGTGTAACGCCAGCCGTTTCATTTGTATAGAACACTTGAGATGTCGCCACACGTCTTGTAGGAGTCCATCAACCGCAACAGATCAATTTAGTGAACTCTTTCTCCAAAGAGCACTAACGAAGCATTTTATGCAGTCATTAAAACACATAAATGTAGGTCAAACAAAATTTATAATTTTGAACGCACAATGACAAAGATATAAAATCAAGTAAAGTGTAAGTATCGGATCGATCCACAGAGAACACGATTGACTTTTATTGCAGAGTTGACTAGATCAAACTTAGGTTTAATTTGGGTTTTAAAGAAGTGATAATGATATATAATCAATATAAATGATCTAAATATATGAGATAAGATATTTTAAGACTTTAGAAAACTAATTTTTAGAAGAAATGTCAAAAGTTAATGTCCAAGCGTTGACTTTGACCAACACCTGACTTTCTGAAAATCAGAGAATAAAAGACCTTAAAATATTACAAAAATTATATATTTAGAAACTACAGAGAAAATGGAATTTATTGATAGAAAATTCATGATTTTTCGATAAGAATTGGATTTATTATGAATTATTGAAAATCAAAGATCAGAAAAATCCTGAAATGAACACTTCCGTGAAAATCTTCAAATTGACAATTCAAATGATATCCAAATCTTGAAATTGACATATAAATAGAAAGATAACAACCAGAGAATTCCAAAGAGATCAAAATTGTCAAATTCCAATTTATATTTTAAGAGTAATTGATCCCGCAAGCCAACGCCCAAATTCGGATTGAAAATGAACAATAGTTGGTCAAATGTTAAATTGAGGGGCCAAATTATCATAGAATTTCATGATTTTTCTATCCACGGAAAGATGATGAAACATCTAATGAAACTAAAATCAAGTGATTTGGAGTTAAGATCTGGGAGATATCCTTATTTCAAAATCAGCAAAAATTCGAAACGAAATTGGGCAAAAATGAAGAACAAAACGACTTCAAAAGTAAAATTAACTTCCTAAATCTAATCAAAACACAAATTACCGCAAGATGAGCGATCTATTCTCACTACTAACCCGATTTCCGTGAAGATTTGGCTTCAATTTACGCGGATTGAAGAGTATTGGCTTGGTTTCTTCCTTGGCGGGCGTTCGGCATTCAAGGGGAGAATTCGATCGAATCCAACAATTAATCACGACGAATCCTGCTTCAATCGATCGCAATTGAGTCCAGATACAGGGGAATCATGATGAACTCAAGATCTTGCTCAAATTGCTTAATTGCTTCACGATTCAATCAAGAGTTAAGGATACATAAGAAGAACATGATATTAATTGCTTCACGTTTGATCCGGTGAAGGCCGATTGATGGCCACGATCGCACGATGATCGTGTGCCATGATCGCGCAGTGATGGTGAGCCACGATCTCGCCGATTTCGCCGTCCGATTTCCATCGTCGCGTCGAGGTGAGTCCATGTGTCGCCCCACGATCACACAATTAAATGACGAGTGTCCGATGTCATTTAAGTCGTGATTTAAGCACGTGTTGAATTGATGATCAAATGGACCAAGGTCCATCAGATTAATGTGTACCCTCTGATAAGCTTCCGATCTAATGCGCCTCTTTCCACCACGTGTCCTGCAAAGAAGAAGTTCCGCAGGAACATAGTCCCACATGGAGGAAAAAGATAGAACGAGCGCGTATAAAATGTGGGGCGGAAGAACACCCTTGCGTTGCCGCCCCAATATACTAACCAGGGCCCACTAACCCGTGGGCCCTTCACCTGCCAGCCCTCACACTACAACGTGGCGCCACTTGAACGTCCGTGTGGACTCGCGTGGCCCCTGCCACGCGTCCGCGCCTCCTCTGCACCACCTAGGCGCCGCGTGGGCTCGTGCGGCTCTGCCACATGGCCTTGCGGTATTACGTAGCCTTGCGTGCCACGTCGCATCCGCGCAGGTCCCGCTAATAACATGCATCTATAACTTGAATTCTTATCATAATTAACTCATATTCATGCTTATTTTATGTGAATATGATGCATGTTATCATACTTTTTAGGAATTTTCTCCATTGTCATGTCATTTCACTAAAGTTGATATTTATGCATAAATTAGGGATAATTTCATGCTTAATAGATGATCAATCTTTTCTTTAAATTAATAGAAGTTAATCTCTGTTATTGAATGATTTTTGACTTTAGTAAATGTTTGGAAAGATAATTTCAGGATGAATTTATGATTTAGAATGTTTAATGAGAAGTGATTTAAGTAAATTTTAATTCATCTTGATTTCTTCTTTCAAAATATATTTTAAATGACATGATATTAAAAAGAAAAGAATTTGTGATCCAATGGAGAAAATTTGGATTAAAAAGGGGTTGTATATTTTAAATTATGAATTTCTAAAGTTTTATGCCTTTTTCTGATTTTTTTATTTGATTTATATTTATATTTTCCTTACTAAAATCGGTAAAAAGGGGTTTAATATCTGCAGGATGACGTGGCGACCGGCGGCTGACGTGGCGCGCGGGACCACCTCGAGGTGCGACGCGGCACTGAGGCCACGTGGCAGAGCCCGGGTGGCCCGCGCGAGGCGCAGGTGGCGCTGACGCATGGCAGGAGGCCACACGGACGGGTCCACGTGGGGGCCCGTGAGGGGCGCCACATGGCAGGTAAGGATGGCAGGTGGAGGGCCCACGGGTTAGTGGGCTCTGGTTAGTTATTTGGGGCGGTAACGCAAATGCGTTACCGCGCCCCCCTATTTAACCGCGTTTTCTCCCAAATTTCCTTCCGTGTGGGACTATGTTCCCACACGGTTCTTACCTTGCAGGACGCGTGGCGTAGGGTTCACCTACCATTATCCGGACCGTCATCCGGTACCGGTATCTGCCGATACCGGTACCCTATGACCGGTATCCAGTACCCGAAACCATCATCCAGTTCTGGATGACGGTATCGGATTAAAGGGGGGACCGGGTACGGTACTGGATGGATCCAGTACTGATCCGGTACCGGATGACGGTGTCGGTACCGGTATCGGGAGATACCGGTATCGGATGACGGTATTCTCCCGATACCGTCATGCTATCCCGTGGAGGAGCAGGGTCTCGTCGTCCCGGCCGAACTTGATCTACCTGACGTCCTCCTCAGAGATGCGGAAGGAGTTGGCGAGGACCCCGATGGGCATGCCTCTGAGTACGGAGGTCTTTCCGGCGAGGGGGCTGACCATGGCGTAGTCGTTGGTCTTGAAGGAGACCCACTCGAAGTCTTCCTCGGCGGCCCGCTTGACCGTGGCGTGGCCCTCGCGAGACCACCGGGATCTGCCCGCGGCGCACGGAGCCGTCGAAGAGCGGCCTCTCCCCGGGCCGCAGATCAGCACGCGCCCGCGCCTCGGATCACGTAGATGACGCTATGCGCGTTGATGTTCCACAACGGCGTGATGATCCCGTTCTAAAACACCGAAAAGATAGAAAAATAGAATGATAATGGATTGACACGAGAGAGAGAGGCGAATAGGTTAATCGGGTTAGTTAGTAGGTAGGTTAAACCGGGTATCGGTATCGGTTCCGATATCGATACCCGGTATCGATACCCAACGCCAACGGTAGCCGTTAGCGGTTGACGGTCTCGGATGACGGTATCGGAAACCGAGACCGTCATCAAGTTACCGATACCGACATTTGGATGTCGGTATCGGGTACTGGTTGGTATCGGTACCGTTTAGAACCTTAACGGTACTCGATACCGTTATCGTTATAGATACCGGTATTCGATACCGGTATCCGAATGGGCGAACCCTAGCGTGGCGGCACGACAGGCGTTGGATCCGGTCGGCCCTGATCGCAAGGCGTCGATCGCGTGGACCGGAGTCCACACGATTGTCAAATCAAGCACGTGCGGGAAATCAAGATTAAGTGGATGTGATCGAAGGCTTACCTGTTTCCACGTGGAGCTTTTCGGAGCGTGGATCCTCCTCGAACAGATGACGATCGTAGCGAGGGTTGATCGTGCGATCGAGACCGTCCAACCTACCTGAACTTCACCGATCCGACGGCCACGTGAAGCGCGATCATCCGCTCTTCGTGAAGATCCCTGGAGCATCGGATTCCAATCCGACGGCCACTGTAAAGTGCGATCCGCCCCTCTTCGTGAAGATCTCTGGAGCATCGGATTCCAATCCGACGGCGTAGGCAGCTCGTGGAAAAACTCCGCGATCGCGGCGCGATCGAGCCGCGATCGAGGAGATTTCAACATGGAATCGTCTCTAGTTGATCGGACGGCGATCGACGAATCACCAGTACCACGATCGTGGCAAAAATCGTGGCCATTCGGAAGCAAAATTGAAGCAAAATTGTGGCTTAGTCAAGGCCAATCCGGAAGCTACATCATCGCCAAGTAAAACCGCCCCCACGACGCTTCAAATCCGCCCCCACGACCGCTTCAATTGCCCACGAAATCGGCCTAATTTTCCCTTTAAAAGCATGTATTTCCCCCCTCTGTTCTTCAACTTTTGATCGACTCGTGAAGAAATTAAGCGAGCTTCGAGGAAGGTCTTAAGTTCTCGTGATCCTCTGCTTCCAAGTGTGTAGAGACGCATCCATTGAAGCATGATAATCACGATTTCATCTCTTGATTTCATCGAATTTTCCCCTTGAATTCTGAACGTCCACGAGGAAGAATTCGAGGAAGAATTCTGAACGCCCCATTCTTGCGGGAATTGGGTTAGTAGTGAGGTTTGATCGATTATCAAGAGATAATTTGTATTTTTATTAGGTTTAGATCTTTAATTTTGCAAAGTAGTTCATAGTGTTCTTCATTTTTCATAATTTTTAGTCTCAAAAATTGCTGATTTTGAAAATAGGATATCTCTCTGATTATAATTCCAAATCACTTGATTTTGGTTTATTTGGATTACTATTTTCATCAGCTTTCCGTGGATAGCAAATTCATCGAATTCCTAGTTCATTTGACCCTTCAATTTGACGTTTGACCGAGGACTGCTCATCTGTCATCAGAAGTTAAACGTTGACTTTCGGGGTCAATTACTTTCAATTTAAAAATCAGAATTCCATCATTTTGGTCTCTTTAGATTCCTCTTGTTCTTATCTTTCCAATGACATATAAATTGGAAGATTTGGATTTCATTTGTTTGGTCAATTTGACGATTTCCTCCGAGGTGTTTATTTCGGGGATTTTCTGATATTTGATTTTCAATAATTCATAGTAAATCCATTTCTTATCCAAAAATCACGAATTATATATGAATAAATTCCATTTTCTCTCTACTTTATAAATATATAATTTTCGTAATCCTCTGACTCTGTTTGATTCTCTGATTTGACAGTACACTTACTGTTGGTCAAAGTCAACACTTTGACTTTGATTTTTGACTTTTCTCTGTCAAACCCGAGAATTAAATTCTTAAAACTTCTTACTTAGCTTATTTATATCATTTCCACTCATTACTTCTTATTTTTACTTCTTTAAAACCCCTTTTAAACCTAAGTTTGACCAAGTCAATTCTACGATTAAAGTCAACCCTGCTCTCTGTGGATCGACCCGATACTTACACAATACTTGATTATTATATCTTATCTTTGTGAGTTCAGTTTTATAAATTTTGTTTGATCATCGTCTTTATGATTTAACGACGCACAAAAACGATCCGTCACTCGCGCGCCACGTTGGCTCCGCGTGCCACATCAGCTCCGCGGGTCCTGCGGAAATTAACCCCCCTTTTTTGCAAATTAAAAATAAGGAAATAAAACATATCAAAATCAAATTAAAATCAAGAAAAATCTAAAAAAATCCAGAAATCAATAACTTTGAAAATGTAACTCCTTTTAAACTCAAATTTTCTACATTGGCTCACAAATTTATTTCTTTTTAATATCATGCCATCTAAAATACAAATTCAAACAAGAAAATGGGATGGATTTAAAAATAATACTAATTAATTCATTAAGAATTATATCTTTTAATCATCCAATCCTTCTTTTCTTGAAATTACTCCTTTTAATCATCTACTAAAATCAAAGTAAATTAAGGGAAGTAATTAATTTATATTTATTTATCCTTGTAAAATATTAAACATCCATAAAGCACATAATTAACCCTAAATAATGCATAAATATGGACTTTAGTAGAATGGCATACCAAATGGAGAAAATTCATAAAAACTATGATAACATGCATCATAATCACATAACATAAGCATGAATATGAGTTAAATAAGATAAGAATTTAAGTTAAATATGCATGTTATCAAGCACCCACTATCTATCCTTAGCATCTCCATACAGATGGCTAAAGGATGAGCCATACTCATTATATGAGTCGGATTAGATAGTGTTATTCTTTTCGGATAATGCGATGTCCTTCTCGAATATCTCATAAATAGAAATGTTTAGAACATATGTTTAAGGAATAGAGATCATTGTATTATGATCTCATCATAATTCACTTAGTCATTGCATATGCTCATGGACTTTTTTGCAAACATCACACGCGAATGACAATGAATAAATTTCATTTCAATAAACTTAAACAACATACATGGAAGTGTGATTGGCTTATAGGCCACATAATATCCATCAGCTACGACCTTTGATGTTGCCCTCACCAAAAGCAATGTCTCCTACTTATCCTACATAGTTGTAGCTTGGCTCGGTGATATTGACTTGGTTGCATCACTACATTTCTCCTAATATTTCTTAACCTATTGGTTAGATCAATAGTGCACAAGTATAATGCAAATGATCAAGACAATGTATGCCAAGCAAACAAACATTAGTCGCAATATGGAACTATATGAATCTTTTTTGCATGACGGCAAGGTGACCAAACTCTACTAGAGCATTTTGTCAAATATTAGGACATTATCGAAGATTTTTTTTCTTTATATAAGCCTTCTACCACTGATAATATGCCTTTTTGTAAGTGAAAATACATGATTGTTTAGCATTTTAAGGCATAATTTGCATCATTGTTATGCATGTTATCAAGTTTTAATGAAATTTATGCACTCATCATGTCAATTCGCTCATAGACTCATTTTGCACTAATTTATAGTTAATTTGATTGATAAGTGGTGTTTAATATTTTGCAAGATCAAACCAATGTGAGTTAAACCAAGTTTTGTGAGTTTTCATCTTATTTAAACTCATAAAAACCTGGTTAGATGCATGAACCCGACGATGATAAAAAAAGGAGATCAAAAATTTCATGTCAAATGAGATCTAGATAATAACATAAAAGCATTTGAATTTTTTTTATTTTCTCTTTTTTTGACTATATTCAAAAGCATTTTAAAATAGAAAATAAGGGGTTTTGTTTTTTAAGCTAACATGGCATGCACATGTGGGTCAAGCACACACATGCGATGCAATTGTGCCACACAGCGTATACCCAATAATTTTATGGCACGATTCATGGGGGTTTAGAAATTAATAAAATAATTATTCACGAGGCACCTGTCTAAGAACTTTAATCTCTTTTGTTTCAAACCAATTTTTAAACGCATTTTTGCAACATGGGACTGTATTTTTTTAGGGACACGTGGCTTCATCAAGATGCTTTGATCGGTGGCTCCAACTGGAGCCTCTGATCCCATGGATTGGTCTATAGGATTGGTTGGTAAAGGCTGTTCTATCCTTTTTCGCACAACAAAACACTACGCCATATGGCACATTCTAGAACATCAAATCTCGTTCCATGCGGTCGACATCTAAAATCTCTATGAATTTGATCTTTATCAAAACCAATCACTACACCACATGTGATGCAATCTAGGCCCTTTCAACTTTGATAAAGGTTGATCCAAGGGCTCGGATTGATTCTAGTATTCTTTAGAAATCATGATGAATCATTTAGTGTCATGTGGGGCAATATGGGCACTTCTGATCTTGATCACATCAAATTAGATGGCCAGGGGTCAATTTTCATCAATTAAAACACATCAGACCACCAGAAATTCGTCAAATGGAAATCATGATATATCATGATATCAATGATTTTAGAGCTAAAATTTTGATGGTAGTTCATCCTTTCACACCCTATTTACTTATGATGACTGATATAAATAAAATTTTTGAAAAACTAGTATTCTTGATATTTCCTTGGACTCTTCTAGCATTGGCTAGTTGGAGGAAAGATAGCATCACTTGATTGTCTGCCATATATTTAACATCAAATTTAGTGAGTTTATTCCCTTTTCTATTCATTCCTTGAGTCGAATACAAGCCACCAAGCTTAAGCGAGATGTATGTGTTCTTGAACGAATGATCAAAGTGTGAGCATCACTAGAGTGACTTCTTTACTACAATCTTTTAGATTAGAAATTTTTTTTGGATCTAGGACCATTATTCTCTAATTTCAATCCCAAAATCATAATTTTCCGTTCTTAATCAACATTTTTACCTTTGATCAAGAATTCTAAATCTTCAAAAGGAGGTATGGAAATCTTTGATCAAAATATCACATCGCTCACATTCTTATTGCTTCTTCCTTTGATCTCTTCCATTTTCTCAATTGAAACATAAAATTAAGCCTTGATTTTGGTCTTTTAAGCTTCCTCCATATGGATTTGACCTCATCATGAGATTTTCTATCCTTAAAAATCAAATTCAAAGAGTGAGTATAATTTTTGATACGTGAATTGGAATTTTCAATCACCATGATTTTATGTTTACCAACCATTGTTCTAAGCACTCTTGAGTGCTATCGTCAAGAGCCCTTTACTAGTGCTTATCTAGGTGAACTTGGTCCATCTATTGCTTCTCAAATCTGTGTGTTGGGATTTGAGGTCAATAAGCCTTCCAAAATTTTGATTAAAACATTGAATGTAGAAGAATACATTGAATTGGACATTCAAAAACACCAAGTCACTGCAAATAGATGATCCTATCATCTAGTATGTATGAGAAAACATACGTACAAAGTTCCCATGAGAGAGTTCTTAATGTTATTCAAGTTTCTACCCTCTAGCGGCATCCACACAGTCTCCAGATGGTTAGATCTCCTCTTCAAAGCTCTTCACCAAGAGATAAAGAGAAAAAAGAAGAGAATTCTAACAAGGCTTGCATGAGTGCCTTAAGTTGTGGTTGTTCTCTTCCTTTTTATAGACCTTTGGTATGTAGATTTTTCACAAAAATCCTCATAATTATGTCTATATCCACCAACATCCATAGACCTTATGTGTGTAACCCTCTAGGTCCATATATCTCACTAGTTAATGACTCTATAGGCCCAATAACACCTTATTGGTCAACCTTAATTATTTATCCACATCAACATATAGATTAATTAATCAAAGATTGATTTAATCCATTCGATAGGTTGAGTTGTTAGCCCGTCGGGTGCCAACGTACACGACATTCTCTAAGAGATATGGAATATATAAGAATTATCGTATGGAACCTTACGATCATTGGTTACCATATATGTTTAATATTTCATATGCATGCGACTCATGAATGACTTAGGGTATGATCAACTCAAGTTAGCACTGATACATGTATGAAATCATCGGGAAATCTTTCTCCAACATTTATACTACCTTGGCTAAGGATTACATCACATCTTATTCCTTGAGTCAATCTCCTCAAATATTGAGGTCGAATGATCCCATCTTGACAACAGAATCATCTTGGAGGACTTCATATCATATCCAATATATGATGTTTTAGAGATCTCGTGGCTAGAGATTCATAAGTGATAATCAAAACATAGTCATCCACCCACAAGATGTCTTTGGTGTCTCAAGTCAAAAGACCATAAATACAATCATGATATGAATCAACTTGAAGGACAATTAGGTATAATACCATTCAAGGATTCATAAGGATCAATTAAGTGAACTTTTTCTTTAAAAAGCACCCTCTATATATCCTTAGTGTCTCCAACTGATGGCTAGAGGATCAATCATGCTCATCATATGAGTCGAATCAAATAGTGCTATTATTTTTGGATAATTGATGTCCTTCTCGAATATCGTTAACATGTAATTATATACTAGTAACTATATGCGTATTGTTGGGATCTGAGGCTCGACAAGCTCTCCAAGTTTTTGACCAAATATTGTAGTGGAAGGTGTTGAATCAAAACATTTCAACATAGTTGAAGCACCTAGAATAGATGATCTCATCATCCATTCTAGGTGATCCTATCATCTAGTATAGAATAAAATTCATACTTACATGGATCATTTGAAAGAGTTCTTCAACCGTTCAGCGTCCGACCTCTAGAGGTATCTACACAGTCTCTAGACGATTAGATCTTCTCTTGAACACTCGTCACTACAGAGTGTGAATGGTAAAGCCCAATTGTATTGAGTTATATCTAAGAACTTCTAATAAGCTATATCTAACACTTACACTCAAGCTGGACTGTATAAATCAAACATGCCCAGCTTGGATACTAAGAAATCATACGACACACCAATAACACTCTTTGTGAAGATGTCAGCGAGCTGGTCCGATGATGACACATGTGGTGTAGAAATAACTCCCATCAACACCTCGTCACGAATAAAGTGACAATCGATCTCAATATGCTTGGTCCTCTCGTGAAAGGCAAGGTTTCCACCAATAAAGATAGTTGCATGGTTATCACAATGCATAGGCATAGGCATTGGGGTCATGATGCCTAAGTCTTGTACAAAAGACTGCAACCATACCATTCCACGAGTGGTAGCAGCCATAGCTCAATACTCAGCTTCCGCACTCAAACAAGAAATGACCTTTTGCTTTTGAGAACGCCAAGTGACAAGATTACCTCCTACATATGTGCAATAGCCTATAATAGATTTTCAATCTCCTTTGTCCCCAGCATATCCAGCATCAGAATAGGCCTCAATACGAAGATGATCATGACGTTGATCTATAGGTCATTTGCTAGGGGCACGCTTGATATATGCAAGAACTCGTAATGCACCCTCCCAATGCACCATGCAAGTTTCATACATGAGCTGACTAAGAACACTAATAGCATAAGTAATATTGGGACAAGTAACTATTAGATAGATTAGCGTCCCCAATAGACACCGATAGTGGTTGGCATCTGCCATCATAGGTGAGTCAGTGTCCCAAAACTTGGGTCATGCTTCCAAGGGTGATGTAGCTGGTTTACACTCAAGTAGTCACGTCTCTTGGAGAAGATCCAAGGTATACTTTCTTTGAGATAACGTTGGCTTACCTGATTGATAAGCCAACTCAATCCCAAGGAAATATCGTGGTGTCTTCAAGTCACGTATCGCAAAGTGCGTTTGAAGATAAGCTTTGGTAGCAGAGATAGCAACCTCATCGTTACCAATAAATAAAATGTCATCCACATATATTGCAAGTACCACATAGTCTACAGATATTGTCTTGCGCAATATTGTCGGATCAAACTTGCAAGGGTTAAAAGTATAAGATGTGAGCAGACCACTGAACTTAACAAACTAGGTGCAAGGACTTTGTTTCAGCCCATAGATAGCACGACGAAAAAGGCAAACTTGGGAAGTCTCCCCTTGAGCAACATACCCCGAGGTTGCTCCATAAAGACTTGCTCTGTTAGATCACCATATAAGAAGGCATTGGAGACATCCAACTGATGAAGAGACCAATTTCAATTAATGACAAGAGATAAAAGAACGCGTATAGAGTTCATGCGAACAACCGAGAGAGAAGGTCTCAATGTAATCAATACCATGAGCTTGAGTGAATCCTCTAGCAACTAATCGGGCCTTGCGACGAGCCACAATGCCATCTGGATGGTATTGTAGGGTGAAAACCCATTTGCATGTCACAATATTAGCATCAGTGGGGCGTGGTACTAAATCCCATGTACCGCGATGCACCAAGGTGTGATACTCTAGATTCATGGCTGCTTTCCACTGTGGTACTTGGAGAGCTTCCTGATATGTATGGGGTAGTGACTCAGAAGACACAACAAGAAAAACATGTGAGGTAAGTTGGAGAAAGATGCTCATAAGAAACAAAGTGAGCTATGGGATGTTGGGTACAAGCACGAGTACCCTTTCGCAAGGCAATGGATAGATAAAGGTCATCAAGAGGTGGATCATGGGGCGTGGTGGTGGGGGCAGGTGAGGATAGAGTGGAGTCGAGTGTCATAAAAGAGGTAACCAAACGAGTAGACCGATCAGTGAAGGGTAGACAAGAGGAAGATGAAAGAGTATGTAATGCAAGTGATGGTGGAGTTAGACAATCATCAGAGGTAAGCAAGGTAAGAGGCAGAGTAGGTGGTGTAGTAGAGATCCCCGGAGAAGGTGATTAGGAGGAGGGAGGTGAAGAGACAAGACCGCGAGGTCATCTATTTCACACGGTCTCATGTAAAAAATAAAGCATAACTTACCAATTTTGGGAATTAATCATGAATTGAGTGGTATAATGGTAAATAAGGGTCGAATCCACAAGGAATTAAGGTATTTTTCGAGATATCTTTTGGAAATTGATCAAATTGGATGATGAATTGAGGTGAGAAATTAGGGAAAAAGGTAGATTTAGAAAGATAATCAAAGATCTATCCGTGGAAATCAAAAATCACTCCATTTGGATTACTAATCGCGGAGAAATCAAAGAGTGAAGTGGGAGGAAATTTTCGGAATCGCGAAGAACATCAACTGAAATTAAAAGCTAAATTAAACGAAATTAAGATCCTAAACTAAAAATTGGTGATTCATGACGATAGATTAGAGGAAAAACTTGTTTTCTAACCCGAGATAACGATCGAATCAATCCAATTGATCGCCGGATCAACAGCTATTCATTCCGCGAATTCAAACGTGAACATCGGTGTTCAAGAGACAAATTCTCCACGATCGATCGATGAAATCTCACTTATAAACACTCCATGGATGCAAAATCAATTCTAGAAAGCGACTACAAGTGAGAGATTCAAGAGAGGAGAGGTTTAGATGGGTCGATTGAGCAAATTCCTTCTCGAATGTCTTACAAAAGTCGAAGAATGCCTCAATTTATAGGCAAATTGGGCATAACCGTCCCATTGATGCGTTTAATCCGCATTAATGGTCTGGATTAAACGCATCTCATCGAACCGTTATGGTTAAATCGCGATCGTTAGATCGCAGATGGAGCGCCAGGATGATCCGCTTGTTATGCGTTTAAAAAACGCGTCGTTTCGTAGCCGTTGGATCGTGATCCGTCTGGTTCTAATGAAGCCTTTAAAAGATGCGTTATAAAACGCTTTTAATCTCCGCCGTTGTATCTTGATCCGACGCGTCAGATGCTCCCCTCGCAATTGCATCACGACCGTTATAACTTCCGATTAAAGGCACGTGCATTGATGATCTCCGGTGGTCCGCGTGTCCACGCGATCGAAGCGTGTGATGCCACCACGTCTCATTAAATCTGACCGTTATAATTCTTCTTAAAAGACACGTGTGTGATTGATGTTGTGGTGGACTTCTCGTTCACCATATCGACGTGCGATGCGTCACGCACTTCAATCCAACGGTCAATCTTACCTGAAATAAGGGGTTTTAGTCCCACACGGAGTAATTTAGAAAAACTGACGTGTTTATAAGGTGCGGCGGTTATGAGGGTTTGAAAACCCTTCCGATATACGGAAGGCTGAAAACCCATACTATATAGAATATCTAATATATATATATATATAGATACGCCGCGTAGGTGCCGCGTGGGCCCGCGTGGCGCTGCCACGTGGCCCTGAGTGCCACGTCGCATCCACGTGGGACCCGCGCGTAAAATAATCCCCTTTTTATCATTTTTTTAATTATTTTTAACGTTTTTAAATCGAAAATAAAATCTGAAAAAATCCGAAAAATCCCTAAAAATTGTAAAAATCATAACTTTTAATATATAACTCCAAATTAATCCAAATTTCTTTCATTTGATCTGAAATTTAATTATCTATTATTCTAAAAAGTCAAATTTAATAAATAATAAGAGTGAAAATTATTATTTCAAAAATACATTCATTTATTAAGATTTTAAACTTTAGAAAATGAAATGAATGTTTATAAAAATGATTTCTCTTGTTATTTTAATTTAAAAACACTTATAATCTCAAGAAAAAGATGGGTTTATCAAATTATTAAATTCTAATTTATCAAAATAAACCCTAAATTAACATATTTTGAGATTATAATGACTTTTTTATAGAATAATAGAAAAATACATATAAGTATGGTAACATGCATGGAAAATAAATCATTTATGCCTTAATATGCATCAGAAAATCATGTTTTATTATGTTAATATAGCATGTTATCACACCCCCCAACTTAAATTATTGCTAGTCTCTTAGCAATTCACTATATGATCTCCCTAGAAAGTCTTTTCATCCTTTGATCCTACTACTAAAAAGGTGAAGTGTATAAAGGTATGATCACGCTTTCCTCATAGTGTAGGCCCTAATGATCTAGATTCCATCTCTAGGTTGACTTCTTTAGTGCATGTTAGGGTAGTGCTCATCGGCTAATGCTCAAGTCTAACTCTTGATTGTAATCAAGGTGAGCCTATCTAAGGTATGATGCTATGGTGCTGAAAATATACTCACTCTCTCATGAGTGGATGTAATTCCTTACCCTCTCCATAAACACATCACTCCTTCCCTCAAATTGGAGGCTACCTAGTACTTAGAATTCCCCTCAACTCGCTTTCCTCCTTAAAAGAGTGCAATTCAAAAGGATTCCTATCTTTGGATGCATCGTGTGGGGAGGCTGAAGGAAATAAAAGATACTATTTCTAAGGGTATGACTTGGCTAAAAGCAAACATGCTGATAAAACAAAGTGGATTATAAAATCAAAGAAGGTACCACTTATGATGATTATACTCCCAAGTGAGGTGGATGATGATGGATAGGGTAGATGGTGGAGATGATAGTGGAGGTAGAGATAAAGGTAGAAGATGTTCCCACTTATTTCCCTTCTTGTAACTTCTTATTTCTCTTTTTCTTTTGACTTTTTCTCCTCTTTCTTTTCTTCTTCATTTTTTTTAATTTTTTTTTTTTTTTTTTTAGCATTTTAGAAGACTAGAATGATGATGTGGAGGAGTTTTAGGATTTCTGAAGAGAGTGTGTAGCAAATGAAGTGTAGTGAAGGTATAAGCACATGTGGGAAAATGGAAGGTGAGATGGATATGTGAGTTCACTTGGGAGTGTTCATCATCAAAAGCGAAGTTTTAAAACAAATTGGTGTTACTACTCGACTGCTTTGGAAGAGGAAACTACATGCCTATAAGGAAAGATAGGTGCTACAAAGATTATAGATCATTGCACTCTTTAAAGGGGAAAGTCTAGCATCGAGAAATTCCTTATACTAAGCAGTTTGGGCTAATAGTAGGTAAAAGGTGGAATTCTTTTCTCTCAAATACTCTCCTTTCCAATCCCATACCATTTCAACCTCTTGATTACTCTTTTTCCTTGGTGCATGTTAGATACCCAACCCCAAAGACGTCAACCACTACTCTAATCCATTGGTCTCTCTGGATCATTTGGCTTTATTACTCAAAATATAATCATATGGACTATAAGGTCCTCACTTCTACATCTCTAGTAGGTCAGATCTCTAGATGAAAAGACTTCTAAGGTGGGGTAGATTAGATCAAAGATTTTGAAAATAGGAGTTTTTAGAAGGTAGAATTTTAAAATTTTTGAAAAAATGGTAGAGCTTTTTCTAAATCCTCACCCCCCCAACTAGAATCTTTCATTGCGCTCAATGAAAACTACATGCTCATGTGGAAAACTCATCGAATCATGGCATGAAAACAATAAAAAGTGCGGTGAGATGGGTTTAGAAAAGCTCATTAGTCCGTGATGCTCGTGGGATTTCCGGTGCAGGTGCGCCCTTTCCTAATGTAGTTCTCCGACGTCTAAAAAGAAACTGAAATCAAAACATAAAACTAAAAGGTAAGATAATCTTTGGGTGCCTCCCAAGAGCGCTAAGTTTAACGTCTTCAACCAGACTAAACAAAATGAAACCTAGACTACTGATGGGTCGAGGGTGATACCGTCACATCCTCGAGTGCTCGGGAAGATGCAGATTTACCTTATCTGCTGGTGCGGGTGGCTCTGAGGTCAGGTACGGCTTGAGACGATGGCCGTTTACCTTGAATTGTCGACCGGTCTTAGGATCAGAGATGAGTACTACTCCGCCGTCGAACAATTCCAGAACCACATAGGGACCATCACATCTGGAGCGCAGCTTTCCAGGGAAGAGCTTGAGGCGCGAGTTGTAGAGCCAGACCTTGTCATTGACCTGGAATGATTGCCGTCGAATATGTCGGTCGTGGAAGGCCTTGGTCTTCTCCTTGTAGATCGCCGCGTTCTCGTACGCGGCGTGCCTCAACTCTTGTAACTCCTGGAGCTGGAGAAGTCGTTCTTTGCCTGCTTCGTCTAGTGCGAGGTTGAGTTTCTTGATGGCCCAGTAAGCTCGATGCTCTAGCTCAACGTGAAGGTGGCAGGCTTTCCCGTAAATGAGCCGGAAGGGAAACATCCCGATGGGTGTCTTGTATGCCGTCAGGTATGCTGGCGTGTCGTTTTCGTGCGTCGTTAAAACACAAAGACGATGGTCAAACAAAATTTATAAAACCAAACTCACAAAGACAAGATATAATAATCAAGTATTGGGTAAGTATCGGGTCGATCCACAGAGAGCAGGGTTGACTTTAATTGCAGAGTTGACTTGGTCAAACTTAGGTTTAAAAGGAGTTTTAAATAAGAGAAAATAAGATTTAAGATATGGAAATGATATAAATAAGGTAAATCAGAAGTTTGAAGAATTGAAATCTCGGATTTGACAGAGAAAAGTCAACAGTCAAAGTCAAAGCATTGACTTTGACCAACAGTAGGTGTTCTGCAAAATGAGAGAATCAAACAGAGTCAGAAGATTACGAAAATT
Organism: Lemna minuta; assembly: GCA_024174645.1. Lineage (NCBI taxonomy): Eukaryota > Viridiplantae > Streptophyta > Magnoliopsida > Alismatales > Araceae > Lemna > Lemna minuta. Next base: position 7,905,162 of record CM044106.1, read on the forward strand.
ATATATTTGGAAACTAGAGAGAAAATGGAATTTATTGATATATAATTCGTAATTTTTGGAGAAGAAATGGATTTATTATGAATTATTGAAAATCAATGATCAGAAAATCCCCGAAATTAACACCTCAGAGGAAATCTTCCAATTGAATGCCCAAATGAAATCCAAATCTTGCAATTTATACGTCAATGGAAAGCTAAGAACCAGAGGAATCCAACAAGACCGAAATTATCAAATTATGATTTGTCAATAAAAAGTAATTGACCCCGAAAGTCAACATTTGACTTCTGATGAGAGATGAACAGTCCTTGGTCAAACGTCAAATTGGAGGGTCAAATGAAGTCAGAATTTGATGAATTTGCTATCCACGGAAAGCTGATGAAAAGAGGAATCCAATGAAACCAAAATCAAGTGATTTGGAATTATAATCAAAGAGATATCCTATTTTCAAAATCAGCGACTTTTCGGACCTAAAATTGGGGAAAATAAAGAATACTATGAACTAATTTGCAAAATTAAAGATCTAAACCTAATAAAAATATAAATTACCTCTTGATAATCGATCGAACCTCACTACTAACTCGATTGCCGCAAGAATGCGGCCTCAATTCTCGTGGATTGAAGCGAATTTGCTCGGATTCTTCCTCGTGGACGTTCGGAATTCAAGGGGAAAATTCGATGAAATCAAGAGGTGAAATCGTGATTATCATGCTTCAATGGCTACGTCTCTACACTCTTGGAAGCAGAGGATCACGAGAACTTAGGACCTTCCTCGAAACTCGCTTAATTTCTTCACGAGTCGATCAAAAGTTCAAGAACAAAGAAGGAATACATGGCTTTTTAAAGAGGGAAATTGGCCTGAAATTGTGGGCGATAGAGGCGGTCATGGGCGCGGAATCAAGGTGTCGTGGGAGCGGTTTGCACTGAACGGTGTTGTGGCTTCAAATCCGGGCCGAATTGGCTTGAATTTTGCTTCAAAAGGAGCCTCAAAATAGGCCACGATCTTCGCGCGATCGGCCACGATTGACCACGATCGAGCGTCGATCGTGTTCCAGATACTTCGGAACCGTCGATCGATGGTCGTGGAATGGATTCCACGCGGAAGGAGCTCCGATCGCGGCTCGATCGCGCCGCGATCGCGGTTCGATCGGACCGCGATCGTGGTGTTCTTCCACGCGTCGCCTATGCCGTCGGATTCGAATCTGACGCTCCAGATCTACTCCGAAAAGAGAAGAAAAATCGGCCGTTGCGTGGCCGTTAGATCGCGATCGTGCGGTCTGATTCTTGATGAAGATGGGCTCTCCTCATGTCGCCACGTGGCGACCGGTGCGCCCTCCGATCGTCATCTTTTAAATCGTCCTATTGCGCACGTGCTGCATTTGATGATCGCGTGGACTCGGGTCCACGCGATCACCGCCGTTCAGCCAGAATCCAACGATCCTCGCACCGCCACGCGTCCTGCAAAACATAAACCGTGTGGGAACATAGTCCCACACGGAAGAAATAAAGGGGCAGGACGCGGTTAAATAGGGGAGAAGATTCCCCTATTAACTGTCCTTTGTCTCCTCTCTACTCCGCGACACGTGTCACTTGCGTCACGCGTGGGCCACATGCGTCCTGCCACGTGGCCTCAGTGCCACGTCGTAACGGCGCGGTGGTCCCCTGCGCCACGTCAGCCCGTTGCCACGTCAGCCCGTCTGGGCCCACGCCTGGGCCCGCTCGCCACGTCAGCTCCGCACGTACGTTTTCTCTTTTTCACGATTTTACTAAGGAAATTTATTTTAAAAATCATTTAAAAAAAATCAAATAAAATAAAAAAATATAAAAATATATAAAAACTTCAGAAATTCATATTTCTCAAAATACAACTCCTTTTAATCTCAAATTTTCTCCATTGGATCACAAATTCTTTCCTTTTTAATATTATGCTATTTAAAATATATTTAGAGAGAAGAAATCAAGATGAATTAAAATTTACTTAAATCATTTTTCATTAAACACTTTAAATCATAAATTCATCTTGAAATTATGTTTCTAAACATTTACTAAAGTCAAAAATCATTTAATAATATAGATTAACTTCTATTAATTTAAACAAAAGATTAATAATCTATTTAACATGAAATTATCCCTAATTTATGCATAAATATCAACTTTAGTGAAATGACATGCCAATGGAGAAAATTCCTAAAAAGTATGATAACATGCATCATATTCACATAAAATAAGCATGAATATGAGTTAATTAAAACAAGAATTCATGTTATAAATGCATGTTATCATATGCCCATAGTGCGTCGGGGAGTTTGTGTGCCCAATCCTTCCCATCTGGACGAATTATCTTTTTAAGTATAGATTTGACTTCTCTATTACTTACCTCTACTTGCCCATTCGCTTGGGGGTGGTATGGCGTGGTGATGCGGTGGTGTACTCCGTATTTCTTCAACAGCGCCCGGAAGTGCGAGTTGTTGAAGTGTGAGCCGTCATCACTGATGATAGCCCTCGGAAAACCGTATCGGGCAAAGATGCATCGTGTGATGAATCGCAGAACCTCCCGATGATCGTTTGTCCTGGTGGGGATTGCTTCGGCACACTTGGACACATAGTCCACCGCCACCAAGATGTACTCTTTCCCGTCAGAAGGTGGGAAAGGTCCCATGAAGTCTATCCCCCAAAGGTCGAAGATTTCCACCTCAAGGATTGGCCGCATCGGCATCTCGTCTCGCTTAGAGATGTTGATCGCCGCTTGACATTGTAAGCACTCCGTGTAGAAATGGTGGGCGTCCTTGAAGATGGAGGGCCGGTAGAAGCTGATAACATGCATTTATAACTTGAATTCTTATCCTAATTAACTCATATTCATGCTTATTTTATGTGAATATGATGCATGTTATCATACTTTTTAGGAATTTTCTCCATTGGCATGTCATTTCACTAAAGTTGATATTTATGCATAAATTAGGGATAATTTTATGCTTAATAGATGATTAATCTTTTGTTTAAATTAATAGAAGTTAATCTCTGTTATTGAATAATTTTTGACTTTAGTAAATGTTTGGAAAGATAATTCAGGATGAATTTATGATTTAGAATGTTTAATGAGAAATGATGTAAGTAAATTCTAATTCATCTTGATTTCTTCTTTCAAAATATATTTTAAATGACATGATATTAAAAAGAAAAGAATTTGTGATTCAATGGAGAAAATTTGGATTAAAAAGAGTTGTATATTTAAAGTTATGAATTTCTGAAGTTTTATGCCTTTTTCTGATTTTTTATTTGATTTTTATTTATATTTTCCTTATTAAAATCGGGAAAAAAGGGGATTTTACGTGCAAGATGACATGGCGAGCGGCGGCTGATGTGGCGCGCGGGACCACCTCGAGGTGCGACGCAGCATTGAGGCCACGTGGCAGAGCCCAGGTGGCCCGCGCGAGGCGCAGGTGGCGCTGACACATGGCAAGAGGCCACGCGGACGTCCGTGAGGGGCGCCACGTGGCAGGTAAGGATGGCACGTGGAGGGCCCACGGGTACAGTGGGCCCTGGTAACAGTGGGGGGGCAGTAACGCAATTGGTAATAGAGGGGAGCTCCCCTATTTAACCGCATTTTATCCCGTCATTTTCTCCGTGTGGGACTATGTCCCACACTTCTTACCCTTTTGCAGGCGACGTGGACGCATCGTATGCGTTAGATTTTCTCGAGAAGCGTCGATCGCGTGGACCCGAGTCCACGCAATCATCCATTCAAGCACGTGCTTAAAAAAGGGCATAAGTGAAAATGATCAAGAAGCTTACCTGATGACACGTGGAGGCACCATGTACGTCGGATCGCCATCGCGATTTGATCACGGCTTCATCGAACGTTGGCTCATCGGACGGTCGTGATCTTCATCGCGAGCTTCTCACCGATCAGACGGCTGTCGGTGGACTCTCCTCACGATCGTGGTGCATTGGATCGGGGGATCGCGACCATCCATCAAGTTGAAGCTCCGTCGAACGGCGGGGAATGATCGCGGAAGAACTCCACGATTGCGGTCTGATCGAACCGCGACCGCGGCGCGATCGAGCTGCGATCGTGGATCCTTCATCGTGGAATCGAAGCCATGATCGTCAGATGGTTTATGTTGAGAATTGTGAGCACGATCGACGCCTGATCGTGGCCCAATCGTGGCGCGATCGTGGCCCAATCGTGGCGAAAAATCGTGGCTATTCGGAAGCAAAATTAAAGCCAAATTCACCACCAAATTGGACCGGAACTGAAAGCCACGACATCGCCCCAAGGAACCGTTCCCACGACGCCATGAATCAGCCCCCACGACCGCTTCAATTGCACACGATTTTTGGGCTAATTTTCCCTTTAAAAACCCATGTACTTCTTCTTTGTTCTTCAACTTTTGATCGATTCATGAAGAAATTAAGCGAATTTCGAGGAAGGTCTTAAGTTCTAGTGATCCTATGCTTCCAAGTGTGTAGAGACGCATCCATTGAAGCATGATAATCACGATTTCATCTCTTGATTTCATCGAATTTTCCCCTTGAATTCCGAACGTCCACGAGGAAGAATCCGAGCAAATTCGCTTCAATCCACGAGAATTGAGGCCCCATTCTTGCGGGAATCGGGTTAGTAGTGAGGTTCGATCAATTATCAAGAGGTAATTTGTATTTTTATTAGGTTTAGATCTTTAATTTTGCAAAGTAGTTCATAGTGTTCTTCATTTTTCATAATTTTTAGTCTCAAAAATTGCTGATTTTGAAAATAGGATATCTCTCTGATTATAATTCCAAATCACTTGATTTTGGTTTATTTGGATTACTATTTTCATCAGCTTTCCGTGGATAGCAAATTCATCGAATTCCTAGTTCATTTGACCCTTTAATTTGACGTTTGACCGAGGACTGCTCATCTGTCATCAGAAGTCAAACGTTGACTTTCGGGGTCAATTACTTTTAATTTAAAAATCAGAATTCCATCATTTTGGTCTCTTTAGATTCCTCTTGTTCTTAGATTTCCAATGACATATAAATTGGAAGATTTGGATTTCATTTGTTTGGTCAATTTGACGATTTCCTCCGAGGTGTTCATTTCAGGGATTTTCTGATATTTGATTTTCAATAATTCATAATAAATCCATTTCTTATCCAAAAGTCACGAATTATATATCAATAAATTTCCATTTTCTCTCTACTTTCTAAATATCTAATTTTTGTAATCTTCTGACTCTATTTGATTCTCTGATTTTACAGAATACCGACTATTGGTCAAAGTCAATGCTTTGACTTTGACTTTTGACTTTTCTCTGTCAAACTCGAGAATTAAATTCTTAGAACTTCTTATTTAGCTTATTTTATATCATTTCCATTCCTTACATCTTATTTTCTCTTATTTAAAACTCCTTTTAAACCTAAGTTTGACCAAAGTCAACTCTACGATTGAAGTCAACCCTTGCTCTCTGTGGATCGACCCGATACTTACACAATACTTGATTATTATATCTTATCTTTGTGAGTTCGGTTTTATAAATTTTTTTGATCATCGTCTTTGTGTTTTAACGATTCACGAAAACGATACGTCAGAAGCCGCTCTATAGGATCTTGTCCGCGATCTTTCGTGCCGCGAAGTGTCCTCCGCACGTCGATGAGTGACACATCGCAAGTATGTCTCCTTGCTCCTCCTCCGGTACACATCGTCGGATGATCTGGTCGTATCCTAGATGGAACAGAAGCGGTTCTTCCCAGAAATAATATTTGAGCTCGTGGAAGAACTTATCTTTTTGATGCCGGTTCGAGTGCTCCGGGATTGATCCAGTGACGATGTGCGCGTACCAGGGGGCGTGACTCGAGATGGCGAGGAGATGCTCGTATGGAAATGTATCTCCGATGTTCTCTCCTCCCGAGATGTGGAGACGCGATAAGTGATCCGCCACCGAGTTTTCGCTTCCCTTCTTGTCTTTAATCTCCAAGTCGAATTCTTGAAAGAGCAGCACCCATCGTATAAGTCTTGGTTTGGCCTCTTTCTTGGAGAGCAAGTATTTGAGGGCCGCATGATCAGTGTAGACGATGATCTTGCTCCCCAAGATGTAAGGCCGAAACTTCTCAAGAGCGTAGACCACCGCAAGAAGCTCTTTCTCCGTAGTTGTGTAATTAATTTGAGCTTCAATTAGGGTCTTACTTGTGTAGCAGATGACCATCGGCTTCTTGTCCAGTCGCTATCCCAAGACTGCTCCCACCGCGTAGTCCGAAGCGTCGCACATGATCTCAAAGGGTAAGTCTCAATTAGGAATTTGTAGAATCGGTGCCTCGATCAGTGCTTGCTTCAATGTCTTGAATGCGCACTTCCCTTCTTCGTCGATGATGAAGTCCTTGTCTTTGCAAAGAAGGGTGGTGAGGGGCTTGGATACTTTCGCGAAGTCTTGGATGAATCGTCGATAGAAGCCGACGTGCCCGAGAAAGCTCCTCAAATCTTTCATAGTACTTGGTAGAGGAAGGTTCTGGATGACCTCTATCTTGGCCTTATCCACTTCTAAGCCTTTGCCCGAGACGATGTTCCCGAGCACTACTCCCTCTCGTACCATGAAGTGGGATTTCTCCCGGCTGAGTACCAGTCATTTCCTGACGCATACCTCCAGTATCTTTCTCAGGTGAGCAAGACAAGTCTCGAAGTCGTTTCCAAAGATGGAGAAATCGTCCATGAAGACTTCTAAACTGTCGCCAAGAAAATCAGAAAATATTGCCGTCATGCATCGTTGGAAGGTTGCGGGGGCGTTGCACAGTCCGAATGGCATGCGTCTGAAGGCGAAGGTGCCAAAAGGACAAGTGAACGTGGTATTCTCTTGATCGTCAGGGTGGATAGCAATCTGATTATAGCGTGAGTATCCGTACAGGAAGCAGAAGTAATTTGATCATGCCAGTCGGTCCAGGATCTGGTCGATGAACGGTAGCGGGAAGTGGTCCTTCTTGGTCGCGGAGTTCAGTTTCCGATAGTCGATGCAGACCCTCCACTTCGTTGGTAGGCGCGTCTGGATTTCCTCGCCTTTCTCGTTCGTCGTGACCGTTACTCCGGCTTTCTTTGGAACGACGTATACCAGACTCACCCATTGGCTATCGGATATGGGGTAGATAATTTCTGCGTTGAGCCATTTAAGCATCTCTTCTTTTACGGCCTCCCATACCCTCAGGTTGAGTCATCTCTGGGCTTCCCTAACGGGTCTCGACTCATCCTCTAGGAAGATGCAATGAGTGCATAGTGATGGGTCCAACCCTTTTAAGTCCGTCAGGGTCCATCCGATTGCTTCTTTATTTTTCCTTAGCACCTCCAGTAATTTCTCTTCTTGCTTTGTGTCCAACTTGGACGAAATAATTACCGGCTTTTCTTTCTCTTCGTCAAGGAAGGCGTACTTGAGTGTGGACGGGAGAGTTTTGAGCTCCAAAGTTGGCTCGTCTATCGGAAGTTCTTCATATCTTGTTTCCTCGTCGATCATCATTACTTCTTCTACGCATTCATCTATGTCTTCAGAAGCTCGTGAAGGGTATTTCATGAGTTTGTTGATGTCGACCTTCACGGTGTGCTCTCCCACCTTGAGAATTACTTCTCCTTTCTCCCAGTCGGTTACGGCTTTGGCGGTAGCTAGGAAGGGTCGTCCTAGGATAATTGGGGCTTGGCTTAGCTCCTTAGTCATTTTCATGTCGACCACTAGGAAGTCTATTGGGAAATAACAATCCTCTATTCTGACGAGGACATCCTCTACTAATCCATGGGGTTTCCTAACTGATCCATCAGCTAAGCATAGTTCTACTAGGAATGGTTGTAACTCCCCTACATGATGACGGTCGAATACAGCTTTAGGGAGGATGTTTATACTAGCTCCTGTATCTAGGAGGGATCTAGTGAAGGACATTCCTCCTATTTCACTCGTGATCATGGGTGCTCTCGGATCTCTCTTTTTTACGGGTAAGGAATTCATCATGATGGAGCTTACCGTCTCACTAAGTTGGATCCGTTTAGGGTTTCTATGGGGAGTACATATACCTTTTAGGAATTTTGCGTAGGAAGGGATATGCTTGATGGCTTATGTTAAAGGAATGATTATGGTTACCTTTTTAAAGGCTTCTAGTAGGTTGTCGTCGGTTTCGCTATTCTTGGCTTTTGGTCGGTTTAGGGCTTGAGGATAAGGCATAGGGGGCTTGTATTTTTCAGGGTTAGGTTTAGCCGTAACCTATTCTTCCTCGTCCTCTGAATCAGTGTCTTGCTCGACTATAATTGGTGTCTCTTTTTCTTCATTTGAGCCTTGGTGGAAAGGATGATCCTTGTATGGAACCGGCAGAGCTTTCCCACTCCGAAGGCTTGATATGGCCAGGGCTGATTCTACGGCTTCTTCGTTGATGTGTACATGGTTGATATTGTGAGTCTGGGTCGACGAAGCTCCTTGATTCCTGGGATTTGTCGTGGCCTGCGAGGGTAACTAGTCAATAAAAGTTACTTGCTTACCCTTTTTGTCTGTCGTCGGTTGGACGTTTGTCTTGACGAAGTCTTGAATTTCATCCACGCGTGAGTTCATCCTTGTCACTTGCTCCATTAATTGCGAGATCGCGCCGAGGATCGGGTCGGATGCCGGCGTGGTTTGGCGTGGAGCTTGCATGTATGCTTGTGGTTCAGTCGGCAAGACGAACGACGACGGTCTTTGATTAGGGTAATTTGGCTGACCGTTGTATTGTGGAGGATAGGGTTGATCGTTGTTCCTCCTATAGCCATTATTCTGCAAAGAATTGTTAAAAACAGGGGTATTATATTGGTTAGGATAATTACCTGGATAATTTGGTCATCCCTGTTGAATCGGTCCTCCTGATGGACCTTGTCTATAAATCCCTTGCCCTTGGATTGCCATTACGGGGCAATCTAATTCGACGTGGTCGAATATTGAGCAAGTTGCGCATGGTGACGCCTCTTGGAGTGAGACGGGGGCGAGTCCTTCGGAACCGTTGCGGATGTTGAGTCGGTCTAGTAGAAGGTTCTGAACTTCCGCCATTTTATCGATCCTTTCAAGGAGCATCCCCGTCTCCGCTGACTTGGCGTCGAGAGCTTTTGGCATTGCACCTCTTCCAAATAGTTTTGCCGCATTATGGTGACTGTTTTCCGCCACCGTTTCGATGAAGTCCATTGCGTCGTCTTCGCATTTGCTCATAAAGGTGCCGCCGCTAGCTGCATCCAAAAGGTATCTATCTTGCGGGCCTAACCTGTCATAAAAGATTTGAGTTAATTCGTGGTTAGATACGCCATGGTGTGGGCACTCCCTCGTAAGATCTCTTAATCATTCCCAGGCCTCATGGAAGGTTTCACTCGAGCCTTGGGTGAATTCTCGGATGGCTTTTCGGACGGAGGTGGTCTTTCCTACTGAATAGTATTTTCTCAAAAATTCTTCCTCCATTTCGGTCCAACTTATGAATTCTTTCCCTAATTTTAAAAACCAATCCTTGGCTCTATCTCTAAGGGTAGTGGGAAAGAGTTTCATCTTCATCGTGTCGGCGGGGACATTTTGAAGGTGATTAATTTCACAAACCTGGGAAAGCTCATCTACATGTCTATAGGGATCTTCGGAAGGCTTACCATGAAAGATAGGTAGCATGCTCATGACATGGTAGTCTATTCTAAAATTGGCCCCTCTTCCTAGGGGTGCATGAATTCTAGTGACGGGTTGCTGGAGGACGGGCCAAGCATAGTCACTAAGGCGTTTCCTGGCATTTCCTTCATCATTCCGGGCCATTTCTACTCGTTCGGTTGGATCAAAAGTTGAGTCGGTCTCGGTAGTGTCGGTCTCGGTAGCTTTGGGAGTTTGTGAGGATCGTTCAAAGAGGTCTATTTCTAGGGGATTATTTTGTACTCTCTAAGCTGTTCGTCTTCTCATGAAGAGTGGATCGAATATTTAGATGGATAATATCTTATAAATACTTAAAATATATTAAAAAGTGAAGTCAATCGTACCTGAATGTCGTTATCCGTGAGAGTTACGCGTTCTTAACGCGATTTTGAAGAAGCGATTGCCCGTAATCCTTAGAAAAGCGGCGAAAATCACTTAATCTTATTGAATTAAGGATCTCAAAGATGGATTTCTACTTCGGATCACTCAAAATACGATTGAATTGCTTGAATTTCAAGAAATTAAGAGAAAATTCCGTGTTGACCAAGTCAAAATTGACTTAATTTGATAAAAAATTGCCTTAATTCCCCGGCAACGGCGCCATTTAACGAGACGAGACCGCGAGGTCATCGATTTCACACGGTCTCGTGTAAAAAATAAAGCCTAACTTACCAATTTTGGGAATTAATCATGAATTGAGTGGTATAATGATAAATAAGGGTCGAATCCACAGGGAATTAAGGTATTTTCAAGATATCTTTTGGAAATTGATCAAATTGGACGATGAATTGAGATGAGAAATTAGGGAAAATGATAGATTTAGAAAGATAACTCAAAGATCTATCCGTGGAATCAAAAATCACTCCATTTGGATTAGTAATCGCAGAGAAATCAAAGAGTGAAGTGGGAGGAAATTTTCAGAATCGCGAAGAACATCACACGAGACCACGCGTCGGACGCCAGGTAGGAGCGATATCACGACAGTTTGGATCGCGATAATTATGTATTCTGAGAGGGAAGGGAGGTTGGAGGCTATGGCAGGTCTCATGCAAGCGGGGCAGTTGGTGGGGAGTCTGAGAGAAGACGAGCGACAGGGAAATAGTTTCACCGAGTGTGATGGAGCGTTGCTAGCTCGTCCTCACGCGGCGGAAATCGCAGGTGTCCGCAGCACTCGCACAGCGCTGACGCCAGTCTCGCATTTTCTCCTTCGGCTCGTTCAATGACTCCCCTTTGCAAACGGACGTCGATGGGGAGGCCCGATCCGCTAGTTGTTGCACTGCCTTCTCCTTCCTCTCCTTCCCACTCTTCTAACAAGGGAACTAAAGAAACTACGAGTAACGACGATCTTCAAACGACGCAAAACAACAACTAGGGTTGAGGGGAGGTCCTACCCTCTCTTATATAGGGCCCACAAGTGGGCTAAGGGAGGGTGGACCTACTTGAGGCCCTCTCCTTTTGGGATCTACGTGGGCCTCCCGAATAGGGACCTACATAGACCCAAAAGGGAAAACAAACACAAACCATAAGCGGGTCCGCTAAAACACAAGTGCGAGACCCCCAAAATCCAAGGAGAAGAAGAAGAATAGAAGAAGAAGAGTAGATCGGTGTCATCCCGCGGCTAGGCCGCGTGCCAAAAGCCGGGCTCCTTCGTCTTCGCGCGTCGACCGGGCCGGACTCGGGCTGCCGGTGTCTATAGAGCTACTGGCGGTGGGTCTCGCTCGCCATCAGTTTGGTCTTATTTTCTTTGGTATACAATTATATTGATGTAGACTAATTAAGAAATTGTACAATCAGAGAATTTCATCAATTTTCATCACTTCCTCTCTCATAATCCATCAATATCCCTCTAGCCTAATTTGATTGAATTCTAAGAAGTTTCAAAGTCAACATAATTCTATTTAAAGTCAACCCTTGAATTGATCAATGGTCAATCACATAGAAATGTGGACCAATAAAGATGTCTATTTACTAACATGGTTATGTCAGATTTCATCTCCTTAAGACCATGCACACATTTTCATGATATATAATAAACTTCCTGAATTCCTACAAAGTGGTTGACCTATGTTAATCGAGGGCATTAGACATCTTATATGCTTAGAGATTTGTCAATTGCAAATAAATGAAAAGCATAGTGAGAATTTGACAAGAGTAGGAGGGGAGGTTCACCCCTTGCTGATAAATATGGGCTGATTCCATGAGTCACATACCATTGCAACTCTCCTGAAAATCTTGATTCCGCAGTGGAAGCACAAAATCCTCCCCTCCTGCTTCCATAGATCTACTGAACATCTGTGGCGTCACATTCTGGTGTCTTCTTTATCTGTGCTTTCGTTCTTCGTCTTAGGGGTACTGACAAAAGCTCTATTCCAATCCTACCAGTTAGCTCTCTTAAACACATCCCTCGAGAAATCAACCTTTTTCACACATCTCTCTCCTATCGCTCAGTTTTCCCCTCGATCTCTTAATCCGGTAGCGTCACCCTGGTTTCATCACCCTTGATTTACCTCTGCTCGCTAGTGCGGCCTCATAATGCCTTCCCCTCCGCGGCCAGGTTCCAGTGAGCTTGCCACCAACATGATATAAAGGGAGAAAAACTCATACGCGGAGAGCGCTTTATCAACGAAATGATGGGGGGAGAGAGAGAGAGAGCGAGAGCGTATGCCTTAGTCTACAGGTTCCAACTTTAGAGAGACAACACGAGAGTGTCTATTGCGCTTAGCGGCCCTCATGAGGATGGCTGAGAGGCAAGGCGGGGCCCACCATGGTCGACGAAACTCCTGCTCTCCTCTCAGGCACGCCACTGCTCTTGCAAGAAATCCACTTCAGGTGAGAGCTTTCAACAGAATTTCAAGAGTTGAAGAAGCGAGAAATATTAGATTTCTTGCATGAACACGGTAATTAAAGCAAATACAATGATCATTTGTTAAAACCAGACGAAGCGGGGAATACATATGTCTGTTCTATGAATTCCAGGGAGGAGAACACTTAATTCTGCAGGAACACCCAATGAAGGCTAAGGTTCTATGAAAAAAAACAGAGGCATGTATATCGTGGCGAGATAAAGATCAGAATTGGCCTGAACCAGGGCAAACAAACTAGCGTGTTCATAAAAGACCAAAGGAGAGAGCTACCATAAATACATGGAAGAAGAGTTTGGCTCTGCAGGGTATTATGGAGAGAGAAGCGCTCATTCTCTTAAGAACAATCCGATGAACCGAAAAACAGCCATAACGCATCAAGAGACCAAAATGGTGGAGTTTAAGGTAAAAGAAATTCACGTAATGTTTTCTTCTTGAAGGAATTCTAGAGAGAGAAAAAAAAGTATTACCCTTGATGCGCCGGAGCTCCTTGCAGAGAGTGATGAAGTCCCCCCATTTCATGTGACTTTGTCTGATGAACCGGAGAATCTGCTCTGTGGTGAACATGGATAGCCCTTCCAGATATTCCCCGTTGATGCTGTTCTCCTGAAATATACGCCTATAGCTCCCAAGGTTTATCACCTCCAACCATAGCCCAACATCCTTTAATCATCAAATGGTAGATCATAGAGAAACATGAGATATAAAAGCAAATCGGTAAACCATAAATTAATCTGCAATTCTTCTGGATCTTGTGCCAGTAAAACATAAAAATAAATGAACTTTTATTTTTAGAAATACTGTCCGTGTGCATGCCAATGAAACGGATTGGTGAACTCATGGACGACAAACAGTTGGAAAACATCCAAGAGACTTACAGAATGGAAACGGAGTGGAAAAAGAGAATTTTGATGTCAAATGTACCTCGACAGTCCAGATGAAGAAATCCAATGGCTCCGGAGTCTTCTCTCGCCGCATTTCTTCGTCCCCCTTCTAAAAAGCCCTGAAACAAGAAAGAAAATTCACACAATGAGTCAGTCCACTAATCAAAACAAGGAATTCTAACCCCCAGAAAAATTAGATCGCTTAGGAACCCAGAAAAAAAACAGAAGAAACTGCTTTGTAAAAATTTCAGGTTTGTTTCAAACAAACCTGAAAGAGAACGATGGACGCTCGAGCATCTCAGAAGCACGAATTCTGAGCGCACGATTTCCGAACGATTGAGGTACCAGGCCGGAGAAGAAAAGAGGGGAAAAGAGAAAACAGAACTCTCCCGAGTGCGACTGTTCCCCCCTTCCCCGCTGTAATCAAAACGCAAAAATACAGCTGTCCGGCTGCTCAAATTAAATTGAAGGTCGCATCACAATTTATAATAGGTACATTGGTTAATCGCAAATTTAACTCCGTGAGAACATCCATCCATCTATCTATCGATCGGTCTATCCATCCATCCATCCATCCATCTATCTATCTATCTATATAGATACATTTTCATGTCTCATCTGATTTGTATTAAAATTTCTGTGATTCCACAATGATTATCGAGTTCATAACCTTCTCAATGAAAAGAATAAAGATCTCATGATCCTCTCTTCCAAAGTGGGCTGGCCGCAGGTTGGGTTGGTTAAGTTGCCTTCTCGGGTCAGCCCAATCCTAACAGGTCGGCCTATTTCGGCCTATTCATAAATCTCCCCGCTGACATTTCGCACCAGGAGAGCAAGGAAGCCATTGGAGGCGATTGCGAGCTACAGATCTAGAGGACGTTAAAGATGCGAGTTCCAAATCTTGAGGCGCGCTTTTCCTCAGATTTCTGCCGGATTCCCCCGTGTGCTCTGTCCGATGAGGACAATGGAGACGAGGTTGAATCTGGAGGAGGATTCTGCTTCCTCGGAAGAGTTGGTTCCATTGGGACCTTCCTACCTGAAAGAGAGCGTGTAAGGGCCAACTTGGTCGATTTCGGCTCAGTTCAATCTTTTCGTAGCTTCCAATCTCACTCTATCTCTCTATCCATCTCGCCCTCTACAACATTATTGCCTCCCGGTAAAGAAAGCCTGTCATCATTATCTTGTTTTTCATATGATTCCAATTGTAGTACAAATTTTTGCTATTTTTCTGGAAAGCTCGTTTATTAAGTTTTTAAGTTTTTTCCTCATGAAACAGAATTTGATCTGATTTCTTGGATCGATTCAATCGATGCTTCTCGTCAGCTGGGGCTTTTTGTTGCACTGCGTATATTTTCAGCTCATAAATATGTAGACTATGGTCTGCAAACGACCAATTCTTATCACTATGATAAGTCAGTCATCATTTTTATGAAGAAGCCTATATTGGGGAGAGAGAGAGGGGGAGATAGAGAGATCAGGATGAGAGAGAGAGAGAGAGAGAGATTAAAAGCATTGTTCCCATTAGGTCTGACGCTGTCAATGGAAATCTGCAGTATTTAATTCTAAAAATTATTGCTTCGCTCCTTAAGATTAGAGAAAGTTTTCTTCAGGGAACCTGGAGAGTAAGTTTGTGCGTGAAGGAATTCTTGGATTAAACATAAAAAAAACTAATGGGATTTAATTTTCATTATCGATAGTACAAAGATTACATATTTCATGACCAACTTTATTTGGATAGGCCCATAGATTAGGGTTAGGTGAGAATGCCGATCCCTCTTCGTTAGCTTATTGACTGCGCAGCTCCGCTGACAGACTCATTAGGTCTAGAATAGTTCAACGGCTATGTCTGTGAGCTATCTAGTCTAGCAGGCAAGTCTCATAGATTAATAGATTCTTCAAACGGTCAAGTAATCTAACATACCGGTTTGACAAATGTCTGTGATTACAGCTATTGAATAGAAAAACTTATACCCTTGTTCTGTGCATCGTAGGATTTTACCTCCACGCGCTGGAGACAACGAGGGCCCGATTCTTCCACCCGAGAAACAGAGCTCCGTCTCTCTCCTCTAGCCTGTAGTGCTCGCAGTAGTTCTCCAGCAGAGACTTGATAGTTGAATTGACCACTGGGCTCAGAGGGCAAGGAGAAAAGCCAGCCATGGATAATCTCACTTTCCACTTTCCATGCAACTCATGCCGCTCGACCCGCTCAACACCCTCGCAGGCTATGATATTGACTATATCCCTTGCCAGGCAGTGCTGTTCCACATTGATACGCTCCTTGCTCTCTCTCGGGAGCCGAACATCGATGGACTCGAAGATAGCTGAATAGAAGTTGAGTGCCTCAGAAAACCGTTGCAGGAAAGTGGAGGTATTGGTGTTTGACTCTTGTTCCACCAAAGTCACGACCTTTGGTGACAAGCCTTTGACCATCCTCAAGACTCGGTCTCGGTTGTTTCTGGTGCTCACACTCTCGTCGGGTACATGGTGAAGCTGGTATGCAAAGTTGACTGCCAGGGCTTCCCCTTGCCGGATGTCCAAATGTTCCACTTCCACATCAGACGCATCGACTGTCACTGCGTGGAACTCAAAGGGCACTTTGTAGGATTGGGCCAACTTGGCAAGCCTTTTGCCCACAATCTGGAGTCCACCGCCCCGGGCATACTCTGAAACCTTATCATCCATGCCAGTTATACGCACATGAGGAGGGCCACCAGGCCGGGCAGCCAGGGCCTGGATTAGTGTAATCCACTGGGTTCCCATAGCAATCTGGAAGTCAACGACATGGACCATGTTCTCACCTTTCAATGCCTCAGCAATAGCTCCGTTGGCAGACATATACCCGAACTTAAAGTAGGGGCAGACTTCATAGAGAATGTGCATGTAGGACAGGAGATCTGAGCTTGCAGGCTCTTTGCACTTTAAAGCTTTGTAAATGCAGCTCCCAGAAGAAGCCAGCCTGGCGACGAGGCCTTCCAGTAAGTAAGCTCCCAACCTCTGCATCGGATCACCTGACACTGACACCATCTGCCTCA
Organism: Lemna minuta; assembly: GCA_024174645.1. NCBI lineage: Eukaryota > Viridiplantae > Streptophyta > Magnoliopsida > Alismatales > Araceae > Lemna > Lemna minuta. The sequence continues at coordinate 7,921,568 of CM044106.1, forward strand.
ACTCTGTTGTGAGAAATTCAATCATCGGGGAATTGCCATCTGCAACAGCCCTTGCAAAAGCCATGAGCATCTGTTTTAAATCTCCAAAGGGAATTTGCATCATCTGCCTCAACATCTCAGGATCCATGGGAGGCTGACTGCCCAGTGGATTGTTGAGGGTGCTGTCAACAACATTGTCTAACTCAGACCCGAGAACTGCGTTCTCAAGTTCTTGCATCTTGTGCTTGAGATAATCTGGATCCTCGGTAATGCAGGAGCCGTTTACGGGGGATCCGTAGGTGTTATCAGAATAAGATTCCTGGTGAAGCGTGGTTGGGCTGCCTGTTGAGTGACTGTCTGGCGTGCAGTAGTGCTCTGGTGGGGTGTTACTTAGTTGAGAACTGGTATCATAATAATGGAAATCTCTGCGGACACCAAGATTCTGGGGGCCCATTCCTTGGTAATAGCAGTAGTCCTGTGACGCATCAGAAGCTTCGTATTTCTGGGAAGCTTGCATGGGGAGAGAAGTGAAACCCACTGACTTTAGTGAGAAACTGAAATGTTGGATCTACGGGGTGGAAGTTCTAATTTTAACAAATTTGAAAGGTGATCTTCAGAGTAGACATATTGTGGGATTGATAGTCGGCAACACTGGTGGAAGGCAAGACATCATTCAACATATATCTGCAATTACATCATTGTCATTACACAAACATTACAAGAAATAGAATTTGAAAAGTCAAAAGCAATTTACAACTACATGCAAGTAAGAGAAGTATAGCTGTTAAACTCCAGAAGCATTGATTTAACATGTGCACTTATTTGTGACCCATATCAAGTTTGATTTTATAAGCCAGAACGAACTTGCTTCCCTATGGCCACGTCGGATATGTACCTTTAGGGTTTTTTTTTAAAATTAACTGGCAATCAACAAGTGCAAGTACCCCCTTCTTCCCACCCAAGAGGTCACCCATACCTGCACTGCCCAAGCCTGAGCACGCTTAAATCTAGAGCTCCTCTCCACCCCAGTGTCCCTCTGGTGTATAAGAGGAACTTCAGGTAAGGTATTGAGACGTAATCCCAAGAGGTAGACGAGGATTGATAAAGGGTGGGTAACAGGGTCTCGTACTTATTCCTAAATCAGGGACTATTTTTCTATTTCGTCTTGGGAGACAATTGACGGACTTCAATTTCCAAGTCGTTCGGATAAATCAATATCAATAATTGTGTGTTCCCCTCCCTCTTTTCAAAAAAAAAAATCAATAGTTGTCCCTCAAGGACAACAGACGCCTGTAAGAATCCAAAATATGTCGAATGGCATACCAGAGGAAATTTGTTTTATTCAATTGGCATGCCTTTAAAATCCCGCGAAGTCACTTAATTACCAAAGAGCTATTCCCAATCGTACGGTTATAACCAAAATCGCGAGGCCAACACAAAATCCGAAAAGTCAACCACTATTTAACCAGAGACTTCCGAGGCCTTATCCGGTGAAACAGTCGTCCGAAAGGCCATGATCCGCCGAATTTATCAAAGAAGGTTCAATAATTCGCCCTGCAAGCGGGAGATTCTCGCGATAGGACCATCAAAGAAGCTTTTCCATCATAACAATCGTTACTCGAAGCAGTAACTCTGGAGTTGCAAGCACATAAAAGAAATAAATCGAATTTAAGAGGAAAGAGACCTCGTCCCAATTCAACACCGAGGCAAAATCGAAACACACAGCGAAGAGAAATTAGAAGAGAGAAGAGGGAATCCCGACTAATTCTGAAGAGGGACAGAAACGATTCTGAAATACCGTCGAGAGTTCTCGGTAGAAGCTTCGGGTCCAAGAAAAACGCCAGAGATGAGAGGATCGGCCAAAAGGACGCACGGAAGAGGGAACCAAGAAGACCACCAACCATCGCGAAGCTATCAAATATCAACAAAACTTTATCAGAAACACGCTCGACTTTTCCGTTTATTACGCTTATGCCATTGCTTTCCGGATCTCAAATTAGTAAATTAACTGCTTATCAATCTTCCGTGATCATTTATTATTTATTCCAAGTGGTACGAAGGTTCCGTTAATGCGCCCGCCTTTTGACCATTCGCAGACGACGTCTGTCGGGCGTAGGAACACTGTCTACAAATGGGATTTAGGATGCAGGTAAATCGGTGATTTCCGGTGAAGGCAAGGGCATTCTGTGGATCCGACGTACAGATGACCCGTTTTGTCCCCACGCGTTTCGTTGACTAGCTTTGCTCTAGAAGAATTTGGGTGGACAGCTGTCACGGGGAGATTGGATGGAGAGTCGGAAATACCCGTCATCGCCGAGAGGGAAGAACCGCCTTAGTCTCTGTATTTCATACCCACCTACACCGCTTATAAAAATGTTTCTAAAATCACAAATCGCTATATTTCCCTTATTGAAAAAAGGAGAAAGGACGCCGTAATTTCAGCTAATTAGATTTAGATGTAGACGGGTATGCTTGTATACATGAATTGCGACCGAACTTTAACCTGTGAAGAACCTCTTCCAAGACTGCCACGGCAGAAAACCGCCTGAAATTGAAGGCAAACGAGAAACTCAGAGGATAGATCAATGTCCACCGGGATGAAGATGAGTAATCAGATGGAGGAGGGAAGCCGTAAACGATAAGAGATTCTAGAATTCATCAACATACCACAGCCGGGGCACCGACCGTATAGATCTTCAACTTTGACCAGCCCAGACCCGCCGCAGACTTCACATTTTTTCTGTGCCGCCTGTAGGATTAAATTTCAGGATCGTCGTATGCCGACTTGATCGGAATTAAAATCGCAATAATAAAAAATAATGATGACGGGAATGATCGGCAACGATTGCGTGCTCCAAAGGAAACTTAGAGATCTTGAATAGTGAGGTCAACTCATCCCAATTATTTAAATCCGAATTTATTAGAAATAAATTCAATTTCAGTCCAAAAATACATTTCTGTTTTCACCCGCTCAGACTCCATGGTTCTTGAGTTAAAACTTAAAATTTTGTCTTATCATCGTATTGAAGGGCAGAAATATAATATGTGCTCGAAAATGAAAAAAATGTCTAGTGCTGAAAAGTGGCCACATACTTCTTTGATGTGATGTATTAGAAGTCAGGTTTTCCCCCGACATTGATAATTAATTACGGGGGCGGCAGATTAGGCCATAAATCATACTAATAAGCCCCCTACATAAACTCAAAATATTCGGACAAAAAATTAGCCAAGAAAAACTTCTCAGATGATCTGAATGAAAGTTATAATTAATTTAAAAGACGCGATGCTTGAAACGAGTAAGGATCAACTCACAATTCTTTTTCCAAACTCGATTCCCGCAACGACGAAAGGCGTGACTCCGGCTGAAGCAAAAATTTCAGCCAAATGGAGGAGAAAGCCAACAGGTCGACAATCTCAAATCAAATTAAATAAAAATTGATACCTATTGCGCCGACAGCGATCTGCCAGGAAATCTCCACAGGAGGAAGCTCGGTCTGTCCCTCGAGGGCTCGGATTTCTCGGGAAGATCTGCCAGAGAGATTTGTGCTCCCTTGCCGAATCCATCTCCCACGTGGACGAATCGTGGAAGGCCGCCACAGTAGGCAGCTCGTAACCGACGAAACCGTCATGACAGTCGAGAGAGTGGCGAGTCGATCTGCACTGGCGGGAAGACGAATTCCTCAGTCCACGAATTTCTCAGCCGGAGGACTCCAGAAAAATCCTCTTTTTTGCTACATCTCTTTAAACTGACCAAGAGAATGTATAATATGACATATGCCCTTAATCGGCAGATCACGTACACTAGACGCTAATGTGCCGGTTCGATGGTCCTTCGAACCGGCTCATCTTATCCGAGGAAACAGCAGCAGCCAACCACGTGTCGATTTATGCGAAGCAGAAACACCGCGGTACAGCGTACCGCTGGACGACCAATAAGATAAATTACCTCCCTCCCAGGCTTTTAAACCTGGCAAATAATTATAGGGAGTTTCAGCCGATGAGCTTATGAGGACCGTAGACGGTGGAGATCTGACGGTCAGAGGCAATCCGACGTGTCGAATTGGTGGATTCGGAAACTTCAGAGCTCTGTGATACTGCGGGACAGTACATCACTAATTTATGTGAATAATGACGCAATAATTCCGAAGGAAGGCTTCTTTTTGCCTCTTCGCTAACCAGTAATTATCTGAAACGACGCAGTATACTGTTTGAACATAAAAAAACAGTGGGGAGAGAGAGAGAGAGAGAGATGAGAGCATAAAGCTGCCGCATTTTTTTGGATTTGAAAGATTTGAGCGCTTGCCTTTAAGATTCCGTTGTCCTTTTATAGAATCTGCGGTGTCTCGCACACTAGAGAAGAGAGAGGGGAGTGGATGAGATTTGATGCTCTCTGACCTCTGACTGCCCATCTTCTCCACGATAACCGTGGAACTTCTACAGTCCTACTATGTGGTATCTTTCCTCTCATGGAGTTCTTCTTCTTTCATTTCTAGATCTTCTACTTCTGCTTTTTGGACTTCGGTGTCTTTAATCTTGCGCAGGAAATTATTTTCGCTGTTCCAGTCAGTCTCTCCGTTGAAATCTCACCGACGACAGTGGGTTTTTGATTTTATTTTCTCTTCTTGAAATAAAATCGCCGTGAAAGGCTTTTCGTCATCTGGGCAATGCTAGGGTTTCCTTTTTCCTGGTATTTAGCATCTATCGCTTACTGGGTTTACACTGAAGAGGGAATATAAAGATCCGTAATTTTTTCCTTGCCCATTTTAGCTCTTCAGAAGATTTCTGCATGTTTCTGAAAAAAGTTTCTCTGTGCTTCCATCATTGCCAAAGATTATTATGAAATGGAGTTCTCGGAGGCCACGAAGATCGTTTTCAGCCGAATCCAGACCGTTGAACCGGATCTCGTGTCCAAGATCGTCGGCTATCTTCTGCTCAAGGACTATGGAGATCAGGAGATGATCAGGCTCGCTTTTGGGCCTGACAGCGCAATTCATTCTTTAGTCAACGAAGTCAAAGCGGCTCTGTCAGCCCTCGCATTGACTTCTAGAATGCCCCCGTTGACTCCCTCTGGGTTTCGTCCTTTCTCTCCTAGGACGCTGCCGTCTCAGTGCTGGGACGTCGACTTTGGCCTGCCAGCTCAATTTCCTGAAGGAGACATCGATGCTGGAGTATCTGCCGGAATGTCGCCGAGTCTGCCCCAGCTGCCAGTCAAGATCTGCCATTACTACTTCAAAGGTTATTGCAAGCATGGATCGAACTGCAGATACTATCATGGCCAGAACGGGTTGACGTCGGCAGATTTTATTGATGACGAGAGCTCTTTATCGCCCGGATCATTGATCAAGCTCGAGTACGAGCTCAAGGAGTTACTTCAATCGAGAGGCGGGCAGCCCATCTCCATTGCCATGCTCCCGATGCTCTACTTCGAGAGGTACGGGAAGATTCTTCAGGCAGATGGGTATCTCACGGAGAGCCAGCGCAACGGAAAGGCTGGATTCAGTTTGACTAAGCTTCTTGCTCGTCTCAGGAACAGCATTCGAATCCTCGATAGGTATTTTCAGTACGGTGATAAACGCTTGCCGATTGAAATTGTTCATTAGACATAAAAATAATGTCTTTTCTACTAATTTGGTGAGCGTGGTTAAGAGTTGAAGTTGTGCCGTTGTTTCTTGCTATAATGTTTCGGATAATGGTAATTGCGTTGTCTTTGCCCCTGATTCTGTTTTTTCTTCTTCGGTTTTTGATCAATAGCAGGCCACACGGACAGCACTCCGTCATTTTGGCGGAGGACGCGGGAAGGCATTTAGAGTATGTTGCCGGGTCTCAGCAGATCTACCTTACGTTCCCTGCGGAGAGCGAGTTCTCGGAGGATGACGTCTCCAACTACTTCAAGTAATTCCTGGAGAAATAAAGTCTCCAACTTGTAGCTCATTCGATGATCCTCGATTTCCGCACTTCATGTTCCTGAATTTTCCAGGCGGTTTGGGCCAGTCCGTGACGTAAGGATTCCATGCCAACAGAAGCGGATGTTTGGATTCGTCACCTTTGAGAGTCAGGAAACGGTCCAGTTCATTCTCGCCCAGGGGAATCCCCACTTTGTGTGCGGCGCTCGCGTCCTCGTTAAGCCGTACAAGGAGAAATCTCGAGTCAACGACAGGTGATCTTTTTCTCTCTCCTCCTCCTTTCTCTCCCTTCCTGACGAGGATTTCGACGTTGAGCAGGAAGTTTATGGACAAGGTGGGGCTTCCGATGCATCTTTCTCCGCAGTTCTTAGAGATAGATTCGGACTTCTACTCGAGTAAGTTATTTTTCATGAAACAGAAAAAGAAAGGGGGCGTTGATCTGGAATTGTATTGTCAGCTCCCAGGTTCTCCAAAAATGCAGGATTGCCAGATAAGAAGCTTCTTAACGAGCACCAGCAAGTTCTCCAACTGCAGACTCTTCAGCGTCTCTCAGAACTGCAGCTGGCTGCTTCCAGGCCGCTTGGGCCGCTGCCATTCGGCAGCTACGACCGGAAAGATCAGATGATCCCGGGAGATTTTGCTTCAGTGAATGGCTTGAGTTCCCACGTCAATGAGGACAGGTGAGAGAAAGAACCATTTTCATTTCCGTGCATCTATCTCTCTCTAGCGTCTATCCGAATCCATATGTGAGGTGTGGTTTCTAATGCTTGCAGCCTTGGGTTGTCTCTGCCAGACAGCCCGTTTGCATCCGCGCCATTGGTGAGCGGCATGCCGACAACAGCAGAGAGGTTTGGTCCGTGGGAAGAGACAATGCTGTAGTGGTAGGAGTGAAAAGGAAATAGTTAGACAGGAAACGAAAGAATGCGTCTTTCCCCGAAAACTAGGAGAAACAGATGAATAGATATAGAGATAGAACGAGAAGCAAGATGTAATTATAGTCCTATTTTGAGAGATTCCCGGGTGATTAGAAATGCGAAATAATAACCACACAGCAGTAGAGAGAAATAGAAGAACTAAGACTAGGTAGAGAGAGAAGTTTCTCTAGTTTGTTGTATGATTCAGGCGGTATTGTTAATTGAAAATGAACATGATGCACCTTGCAATTCTGTTTTTCTGGAATTAACAGGGATTTGTTCATGCAGGTATCAACTATCAATTAAGAATCTCTCTCCCTCTCTCTCTCTCTGTAAGTTGTCTTTGACAGAATAGGTTAACACACTTCTCTTCACATCCCCTTCCTTCAAGCCGTAAGGCTTACCTGCAAGCTCGAAGAAAGATATCTTCTAGCTGCTCCAAAGCGAAATTATGTACAGTTTCAGTCTGATTCGAAGCTTTACCGAGATATTGAACCCTTAATTCATAAACGCCCAGTGGTTCGATCGATGACGCAAAATTCTTGTTCTTGTTGAGCTCAAAACCTTCTATGAGTCCCTTTCCCTCGACCCAGAAGCCTTGATCAAAGCATAAGAGTCTCATGTTGAGCACATTTGAGCCTAGAAGTGGGGAAGAAAACAGAGCATTGTCGATTGTTCCAAATCCCAAAGAATATTCGCTCTACATCAGAGAGATATTCCAGAATGCCCCAAAATGTTGTCGTTTGTAGGTGAATCGTAGATTTTCAAGTACAATTTGACCATCGTGCCTGTTAGTTTTGGGATTGAATATGCGTGAGGACAATCAATGCCGTACCTTTCATGGGGCTTGTCCCAATCGATGCCGTGCCTTTCATGGGGCCTGTCCCAATCGATGCCGTGACAACGTGGCGGAGTATTTCCATGATCGTCCGCTCGAATTCTTTTCACTGAATTTAAATAATGCAGTAAGATTTGATATGGCGAAAAGAACGACTCTATCACTTCGCATTTCCCTTTTTCATTTTTATTCCCGTTCGATCTTACTCTCGCTGCAAGGGTACCGTGATTCTCGCCGGTAGTCGCTTGTGATCGACGATTTTTGTTTCGAATCATCAATCGCGGTATAGGAAAAACTTCTCAGTTTGAGGCGCCGATTAAATCAACAACTTGCGATAAATGGGGCGAGTTGTATTTTATTTTTTGCATTTCCCCCTTCTTTGGCGAACTTTTCTCAGAATAGTCATTTCCTCCATTTCCAGGAAACTAACCAGGGCAGCAGGCTTGCGAAGCTTGTCTTGTTGACCCGTAGGTTACCTATATGATCCCCTTGGCATTGATTTTCAAGATGGAAGAATACGTAAGCAACGTAGACTATAAGCATGACGAAGAAGGAATGAATAATGGACAGCTTTTCTCTGGGATTTGTCTCTCTCTTCGTGCATGGACCCGGCATAAAGAACAAGTTTCCAGGAAAGAGCATCACCGATTTATTTCTTCAGCGGCATCGCTGCGCGGACAATTTTCCTCGCCAGTGAAATCACTGCACGAGCTGCAATTCTTCTTGAATGAGACCACTCTTTCACTCTCTCCATGAACTGCAAACATGTTTCTCGAAAATACTGCTTATGTTGTTTGTTCTTCTTCGTGTTGAAAATACCTGACTCTAACATATTTGAAAAAACCTTTGGAGAAGTTCAATATTAAAAAATATTCTGATGTACATATTTGTAAATATCATGTCATACATACGTCAAATATTTATGATATATCGTCTAATTTTAAATTATTAGTAAAGCATGAATAGACATCAAAGATTTATATAAATGTCAAATACTTTAAATTGATATTCTGAAAGATACTTATAATAATTAATAATGAAGATAATTTTAAGAATTTATATAAATTATGTACGTGTCGAATGTATTAAATATGTTTTTAAATACATTCATATTTATTAAAATGAATATGAATTATTTAATTTATCAGATTCAATATTGTAAGAGTAATATGAATTAGTTAAGAGTGATGCCTCGGTGGCGAGACAAATGAGATGGATGATGGATGCCCTCGATGTCGATTGAACTTTCAGCGCTAGAAGCGATCTACATTCCCACAAAATCAAAGGGACAACTCATTAGACGGTTAATATTCACTAGTGAAGAGGCAGTGTATAATTTAGTGTTTGCCTTGAAAGAAAGTTACAACCACATGCAATGTTTGCATATTCGAGATCACCGACAAAATGGATAAATGAGTGCAAGGTCATCCTAGAGATTTGATTCTTCAAAAATATTAATATCACTTCGTCGTCATCTAGAAACCATCCATGTTGTCTTCCACATCAAGTGGATGAATTCTACAATGAAATCATCTCCCATGGCTCCTAATATGGAGTATTCATTTTAGATGGTTTGTTGTCAAGCCAAAACATCACATAAGGAGTTTTTTTTTTGTAAGAGGTGCATGACCATGAGATTACAATGGATCTTAATCACGCATGATGTTTTGCGCGTGGATTTATGGTTGAGCATCAACTGATTGCATAGTTCATCTTTCACTTTTCTCATTGGGAACTATAAAAACCCTTTTGATCGGTCAACTCATAATGGGTTTTTCATCTCTTTCATGAAAAGAAATGCTTGGGGGCATCTCTCCTCCTCTCCTCTCTCTCTCTCTCTCTCTCTCTCTCTCTCTCTCTCTATCTCCCACTCGGGGAGTTTCATTTTTGTTTTATTATAAGACAGGGTATTTGAAACAGCCCTCTCTGCTTGGACCTCTTCATCTCCTCTCTTGTATGACCTTTTATATTCACAAATTCATTGTAACAACTCTAGCCCATGAGTTGAATCTGTTATGTACTCCCTTCCATTGGAAAGACCAAGAGTTGAATCGATTATCTTCCTAGATCGATTTTAATATTCCCTCTCTTCCATTGAAACTTTAGTATTTTTCTTTGGAGCATTTTGTTCTTGATCCTTTTCTTAAAGCTCGAGATATTCACATTCAAGGAAGAATTGTTTTGCGGTCATTTAGTATTTTGTTCAAATATAAAGTTGATATTAAATCGATTTTGTGGGGCTTGAAAAAAATATTTTAATATTTTTTGAATAAATTAATTTTAATTTTTATGAGTTTTTCAAGATATATGTGAATGAAACTGGTTTCTCCGTTAATTAAAATTTTCCTAATTTTTTTTGTCGATTTTACTTATTTTTGTCGTGATCAAATGGGGCGTGCTTGATCTGCTCATGGCCGACCGTGGCATAGGTCATGCCAGCACCAGCACGGACCATGCCACAACCCAGTCAGGCCGTGGGCTGTGTCGGTGAAAACTGGCCCGAGGTCCCCGGTCGAGACCTAAGAGCCTTGATATGACCGCGAGAGAGAGAAGGCTTGCAACCGACTGAACGGGCCACGGCCCACCACGGCGAACGTGGCCGTATCTTCACACGAGTGTCGGTATGGATTTTTTAAAACCAATTTCTCTGAGTTTAGAAAATCCGGTCCGAGGCCGCCACGTCAGGATTCTCTTTTCGGATAATACGACTTACCAATAGACTTTTATGCGGGGGCCCCGGTTCCGGGTGACCTTCTTTTTCATTTCAAGACCTTTATAACGTCACTACTCGCACTGCACTTCGAAAGCAAATATTTCTTCAAAAAAAATCCCTAGCCTCTCTACCCATGCGCCTTAAAGATGAACGCTGCCGATTTTACCGTCGAAATATCCCAACCCGAATCCTCGACCGATCGTCGAATCGACTGGGACAGATTACTCTGCCTCTTCAACAACGCGACGTCTTCGGGCAGCGAAAGTCAACGATTAATCGCAACAAACTCGCTACGACGTCTATGCCACGTCGCCCCGGATCACGTAATTAAGCAAACGATTCCTATTCTTGTCGGTTTAGATTGAAAGCTCCTGTTTTTCTGTTCAAAAATCTGTCTCTCGTTGCTTAAATGTTTTTGCTCGGTTAAATGGTGGGTCATTTTGCGCCTCCGTTGGTGAATCCGGAGGTATCGCCGCTCTATTAGGGATGCTTCAGCGAAACTCTGAAGAGAGTCAGAAAATTTGGGCCAAGTGTTTGAGGAATTTGGTTGAGTTTGAGCATCAGAACCGAGTGATATTTGCGAGGATCGGTGGTCTGGAAGCAATTCTGGGTCTGATTCCTTTTTCTTCAGAAGAAATTAAGGTATTTCTGTTGGAGATTCTCAGTGCGGCAGTTTTGTTGAGGGAAATGAGGAGAGAATTGGTGGGTTCTAGTGGCCTTTCCTTTTTAATCCAAGCTTTATCTCTCGGATCCATGGGTTCTAGAGCGAGAGCCGCTCACGCAATTGGATTGATGTCGTCTGCGAGAGGAATTCGGCGTTTGCTCGTCAACTTAGGCGTTTCCTCGCCGCTTTTGAAATTGATGAGGGATGGTACTGAAGAAGCCAAGCTCACCGCTGCCAATTCTCTCGGTATTATTTTATCCCACGTAGATTACCTGCGCTTGGTTGCACAAGAGGAAGCCATTCCTCTTTACGCTGATCTTCTAGAAGGAGACAATTATCTGGGGAAAGAAATTGCAGAGGATGTTTTCTGCATATTATCTGTTGTGGAGGAGAATTGTTTCGGTGATCTGCGAGCATTTGGTTAGAATTCTTCGAGGCAATAACGAGGCAGCAAAAGTTGCAGTGGCGGATGTTCTTTGGGGCATCACTGGCCATAAGCATTCTATCTCTGTTCTTGGAGAATCAGGCGCTGTTCCTCTGCTTATAGGTCTCCTGCAAGAGGGCGAAGAAGATGCTAGAGAGAAGGCTTTGGGAGTTCTTGTTCAAATGAGCTATGAGGAAGCTGATAGGAGAGCTCTGGCCGATCATGGTGCCATTCCTGTGCTGATTGATTTGCTGAGGAGCGAATCGGAAGAACTCCAGGAGTATGCCATTGAAGCGCTAGTAAATTTTGCTGAAGACCCCTTGTTGTGCGGTAGAGTTTCTCATGTCCTCGATGATAACCTCTTCCAAACTGTTCGTAATAGGCTTATGTGGTTGCGCGATTCTGACGAACATCTGATCAGATCTTTGTAGCAGCACTCTGTTGAACACTTCACTTCTCATCCAGAGCTAGAGTAGAAGAAAATTGATTGCAGGCTTGATCTGAGATGGCTGTAAATTAATATATTCTTTCGTCCATTTTGTAGATTGGATCATGTCAATAACCAGTTATGATTTTTCAAATGTTAAATCATTGGATTGATTGAGATCGAGATCCCATTTTGGAATAGTTCCGGTGAGATCTAGGATCTTTTTTAGATTCCTGCATCAATCTACTGTAAGCCAACAATGATAATGAATTATAACAAATGATCATCAATTTTCTTGCGAACGTTCAAAGAGAATGGAAGTGCAAAGTGTCATAATTCTAGCCTCATTTTGAATCCAATTTTCATTGAAATCAGAATCCACATTCTCCTCTTGAGGCTAAAATTTTAAGGTCATAAGTCACATTGATCAACCTTCAAACATAAAATTTATCATAGACAAGTTCAAAATCGTTCAGTGGTTACGTGAAACATTATTGATACTTGATAATTTAAATTGTTGATTCATTGATGATTATGAAAAATTATATCAATTAACTTTAGCAGATGAGTCATATTTTTAGCCAAAAATGACGTGAGAAAGGTATGTCTTGTAGCTATAGGAATTGAAGGCTTGAGCGGCTGACCCATAATGTCTAAGAATAAGCTTTCTATTTTTGTGTTTTCTATTTGCTCATTCAGATCTTTAGTCCTATTAAAACATGTGAATATTCATCCCATTTCTGGAATCAACATGAATATCATGCATTTGTATTAAGATTTGTGAAATCCATTATCATCTTTATCATATATATATATATATATACCCAAGTTTCCACATAATTGATTTAGATAATAACTAATGAGCTATTAGCAACGATGAAAGAGGTGATGGTATTGTCTCTCTCTCTCTCTACACAAGCTGCGATTCAAGCTTCCCAAGCTCTCTCTCTCTCTATCGGAAATCCTTGTCCTTGTGGCTGCTGTGGTGTAAATTTCCACATAAATTGGGCACTTAGTCCTTCCTTTCAAGCATAATCTGGTTTAGAGCTTGTTCCTTTTTCTCTAGACTACTTTTCATCTATTTTGGGGTTTCGAGAGTCTTAATCATGTTCTCTTCAGCATCTTGTTCTAGGGTTTGATTAGGTTCCAGTTTGAGTCTCTGAGTTTTTAATAGACTGTAGACGGATTTCAGGTTGGAGAATATTCTGTTTCTGACTCGATTTTAAAGATCTTTGAGGTATGACATTTCTCTAAGCTTTTGAATATGTTGCAGACGGATTTTAGAGACATTCAAGATCTGGCATTTCTCTAAATTTTGAATAGACTGTAGACAGATTTAAAGTTCAAATAAATTTAGGTCTCATTTTGATTAGTTTGATATCTCTGTTTGATTTCTGATTTTGATTTCCATCTCTATTAAATAAGATTTCCATTGGTTTTAAAATCAGGTTATATAGTGTTTTAATTAATATCAGATTTCATGAAGGTCTGATTCTATATCATTATTGATGAATTTCTGATTAGTTTCAGACTTGATTTATATCCTCTCTTGGTAGATGAAAGATTTCATGAAGGAATTATTTTATGTTCTCACTGATTGTTTTAGATCTAATTGAAAATTTTGAGTAGGCATTTTCATGGAAATTATCTTGGTTTCACTCTAGGACTTTAAGAAGAAATTTTCAATTTAGTTTGAGACTATTTCTCTCTCAAAGTTTGTTTGAAGACAAAGTTTCATGCATTCAAAGGACTTTAAACATTCTGTTTTCAAGTGAGGTTAAGACACTCTTCATTCACCATCTAGCTTCAGAGAAAATCATCATTTAGACACCCTGGGCAGAATATTAGGTGAAACATATCATAGTTCATTTATCATATCATACACATTTAGATAATCATTTTATTTCCTTCTAAATTCATTCAATTGTGATTATGACATTCAAGGGTAGAGATGCTATGAATCAAAATCATCAATTGAAAGTCAATGACAACTTACCTTATTTGTTTCTCGTCAAAATTTTCTTTATTTCTACTACATTTACTCTCATTCATTATGAGTTAGTTGAGTTTAGGAATTGATCCATATCACTATCTATAATTCATTTGAGTTTCTATGAACTAGGAATATACACTATGTTGACTCTCGACGAGTTGTACTTACTTGTGAGGTAAGGGGTGAATTCTTGATGAGGTTAGTAGTAGACTGAGGACAAGTCTAGTCTATTGATTGAAAAGTCATCTTAAGTTTTAGTTATTCTCTACCTTGCACAATCACGCAAAGTTGACATTGAGCAACCTACTTGGAGCATGACTTGATCAATGATGAGACTTGAGGATTTTTTTTAGTCTAGCTAGCTCAAAGGAGAGTAGAGAACGATGTCTCGAGCTATGGGAATTAGCCAATAGACAATGGGACGAGCAGAGATGTATCAAATGATGCTGGAGGAGTGAGGTCACCAACTAAAAGCATGAGCTGGTTAGATTGTAAGTTTGTACAAATTTTGATCTAACTAACTCAAACATTTTAGAATTGCTATTGCTATTGGGATATTAACAAGGTGAGGAGTGATAGCAGGACTATCGCAAGGCTTTGGATACATTGTTTGGTACAAAAGAATTGGTGTAGGCATGTTGATGGTGAGAGCAAGAAACCCTAAAAGGTCTTTTCCAATACCATATGGACAAGAGAAACTCTAGAATTACATTCTCAAGAAAGGAGGGGTGACGAGACGAGACCGAGTGGTCGTTGAAAACACACGGTAAAAGGGTCAAAATAAAGTCCAAACTTACCAATTTCAAGAATAATTCACGAATTGAGGGGTATAATGGTAAATAAGGGTCGAATCCATAGGGAATTAGCGAAATTTCTGATGATCTCTTCGAATTTGATCAAATCGGACAATGAATCGATGATAGAAATTGGAAAAATTAATATTTTATGAAAGAGGACTCAAAGAAAAATCCATGGAATTAAAAATCAATGAATTTGACTTTGATTTCGCGGAGAAATCGAAGATTGAATAGAGAAGATTTTTCTGAAAATAGAAATTACGAAATAACCAAAAATAAGAACAAAATCAACTCAAATTACGAATCTAAATTGAAATTAAATGCTAAACAAAGATAGATTAGGATGAAACACGTTCCCTAACCCACAATTGCGATCGAATTGATCCAATTAATTGCTGGAATCAAGGCTATTCATCAAAATTCAGAAAATTGCGACCGTCGAGTTCAAGCATTGATTTTTTCCTCGTTGATCATTGAAATCTTGATCTTAAGCACTATGTGGACGTGGAAACGAGTCTAGAAGCGATTGTGATCAAGAGATTCAAGAGATTTGGTATCTTAACAGTTCGATTAAGTCGAATTGCTCTCAAATGCTTTACAATCTCGAAGAACATCTCAATTTATAGGCAATTTGGGCGTTACCGTTCAATGAAACGCTTGATCTTCTATCAACGGCTCTGATGAAACGCATCAATGCGAATCGTTACCGTTAAGTTGCAGCCGTTAGATTGCTGATTGACCGCCGAGATGAAGCCACATAGCGTGTGTTATAAAAACGCATGTAACGTCCGCCATTTGATCGCGATCAGACGCTTAGATGCGTTTCTCGTCGATTTAATATCAGTCGTTATAACTCTCTTGATGAACGGCTGAAATTATATTATTTTTAAAACGATTCGCTGACGAGTAACAGTGCACCACGTACCCCTTTGCTTTAAGTGAAGATCAACGGCTTTGATTCTTCGCGCGATCGGACGCTCCACAGGCTGCCACGTCGCCTCCCCGCGTTGATAGTTGATCGCGACATGACCGGACTATCTAGATCACGCCACATCACCTGCGCACTTTAAAATATCTGAAAAATTGATTTTTGATTAGAAAAATTGATTTTTAATTCTGAAAAATCCTTGGAAATTCATTTAAAATTCAGAAAAAATCTAGAAAAATCCCTAAAAATTAGAAGATTCATAACTTTCAAAATATAACTCTAAATTCTTTCATTTCATCAGAAATTTAATTATCTATCATTCTAAAAAGTCAATTTTAATAAATAACAAGAGATTTAATTTCTATTTCAAAAATATATTCATTTCTTTAAGATTTAAAACTTAGAAAAAAAAATGAGTGTGTATAAAATGATTTCTCTTATTATTTAACTTTAAAAGCTATTTATAATCTCAAGTAAAGATGGGTTATGGAACTATTGATCTTCAATTTATCATAATTAACCCTAGATTAATGTATTTTGATATTATCATGACTTTTTTCATAGAATGATAGATAAATACTCATAAAGATGATACACATGCATAGGAGTGAAATATTTTATGCCTTAATATGCATTAATAATCATGTATTATCATGTCTAATTAGCATGTTATCAAGGGATACATGGGAGGAAGAAAGGGAGGGATGGGGGGGGGGAGAGAGAGAGAGAGAGAGAATGGGCCCTGCTGGGCCAGGAGATTGTTAATGCCTTAAGACAAGTGATATGACAAATTGAGCGACTAATAGAAAAATTTATAAAAAGGGATTAAATAACATAACTATACCAAAAAAATAACCAGGGGTTAATTATTTTTTAGTTTACTATGTGGTAAAAATCTATTATCACTCTCTTTATTAGTTTCCCCTCCCAGTTATTTAACCATCTGATTCGGGTATTCCTAAAAATTTTGAGAAACAAGGAAGATGATAACAAAATGGTTAAAATATATTGTTAATGACATTACCTAATAGATTCCTTGGGGATAATTATTTTGTGACATTTTCCTTTATTATATGGTTTTGCCACTAGCACTTCAGCTAGTGAGAGAACTAGCAGAACTTCAATTATTGAGGAGTTTGATAGTTCATAGAGGTGCATAAATGAAGCCAAAGGTAGCTGGACAAACAGATCCCACTAGAAAGCACATTAAGGGAATAAAAGAAAGAATCAAGGCCCACTATGTATACTTTCTCCTCAAAATGGATAAAATATATTCAATGTAACAGAAGTGTCACAAATCTATTAAAACAACCTTTTTGTGTAGGTAAATATATAGACTTTGATTAGGAGTGATTTTGGATCTAATCAAATAGAATTCTTGAATTAAGGCTAATTTTTTAATACAATTTTTCTCGTGGTTTTAGAGCATAATTCTAGGTCTAGTTTCAATGAAAGCATAGGTCTGATTCCTTTAGACATTAGGGTTGCTTTGTTTATAGTCCTCATTAAGGATACCTTGAGATAGAATATTAGATTGTTTAAGAATTCATTCCTTAAGTTCAATAACTTAATTATTTTGAGTATGTAATGGGTTTAAGATTTAGAAATTTTTTTAGTTTGATTACTTTTTGGCGACAAGTTGAGTGCTTTTCTAAGTGTCAAAGTTTCAAGATTTATGTGGAGTAGAATATTGGATATATATCTATATCTATTGAAAAGTTGCTTGGATCTTTGTATTGATTTTCACTTTAATTGAATTAATTGTTTCATGTTATCTATTTTAAAATAATTTTAATTTAATTAATTTTATTGATTTTAATATCATACAGAAATTGAAAATTCTTTTTGTTTAAAATTATTTGAAATTGCTTTAAATTTTTTGATTGTCTAATTAGAATTATTTCTTTCAAAATTTTATTATCAATATTCCACTATTTTCAAGTCAGATTCTGTCATTTAAATTTCATTCATTATTAATTTGAGAAAGGTTGGCTAAATGTAGAGGAGGGATTAGTGTTCAATGGAGCCAAATGAGGGTCTAGAAGAGGCTCATATTCAGAACAAGGAATTGAGGCCGAAGGATATTTGTTGTGAATCCCCTCCCTCCCTCTCCCATGGTGAAGCAGGGGTTCAGCCATTGTGTAATACTTCATGCTTATTGGGTGAAGGGTAGTACGAAATGCCTTTGTTTTTTTCATGAAAGAATCTGACTAACCCTTGGAATTTGATAAAGAGACAAGCAGACAAGAGCACAAATATCTTCTAGAGACATTTTAAGACAGCCCATCTAGAGAAACACGATGAGCTCAAGGGCCTCATCGATATGCAAACTTGCATCACTAACACCTTTGACACTAGAGATGAGGGATCCTCCAAGGAGCATCATGAACTATGACTCATTCAAGGATTTGTGGTGATATGCCACATGGGTTGATCTTGACCCTACTAATATAAAGGTCATCAAGCACTAGACAATGCAGATGTATCTTTGGATGAGGCATGACCACATGGGCAGAGCATATTTTGTTTGCCACGTGGATGGCCAACACACAATATTGGGATCCTAGTATCATTGTCCATTGGGTTGATATGAAGTGGCTATATTGTGAGTGACTTCTTGACATCGAGGAGCTTCATAGAAAGCATGATGGCTACACCATGACTGGTATTATTGTGTAGCTTCTCTAGGACTTTGCCCTTAACGCAAAGGTGTATTTCATGGACTGCTTAAATTTTTCGCTACAATGTTGAAGTTAAGATACTTGTCCTTTTTATTTATTTCTTGTATGTATATGTTATCATGATTGATAATACCTCTAGAAAAAAGAGGATATTATTAGTGATTGAGAGGAGGATACATGCCGTAAACCATAGCTTACCCCGAGGTAACTAGTGCCATGTGTCACTCATACATTAAACTTGGTGATCCTTTTTATTTATTTGTTTTTCCAACGATGGCATCTCGGAAGGTGGAGGAAGGCAATGCGTCCATGACTCCAAAAAATTATGACAACGACAAAGATGTAGACATGGCCACAAGCATCGAAGAGATTACAATGGAGTAGACTGATGATGCCTCCCAATGGCCCTTAATGAGCCTTTGAGATGTATTGTCCAAAGTTGAGCCACTAGCTCATGCCATCTAGAGCTTTAATAAATGAAGGCACGAGTATGTTAGGCTTTATGAACCACACCTTGACTTGAGTGACAATGAGGTGCTGATATTTGATTTGCTTGAATCACTAGAAAAACACTCACGAGATACTTTGGCTCACCAAAAAGAAGTAAGATGTGATTGACAAGCTCTCTAGCACTTGCACGACTTGGGGTTGACAAACAAAGATCTCCAAGGATTAGTGGGCCTTGTTGAACACGTTTTCCCATGTCCTTAGTATTGGGTTTTGAGGTCGTGAAGTCTTCCAAAATTTTGATCAAAACATCGAATGCAATGGAATATATAGAATTGGATATTCAAAACATTGAGGCACCAAAAACATATGATTCTATCATCTTGTATATAAAAGAAAACATACTTATAGGGTTTGCTTGAAGGAGTTCTTAAAGCTATTCAAGTGTCTAGCCTCTAGCAGTATCCATATAATCTTCGGATGGTTGTATCCTCTTAAATGTCGAGGGCAGATGATCCCATCTTTACTGCACAATTATCTTCAAAGACTTCATGTTGTATCTAATAAATAATATTTTAGAGATCTTGTGGCTAGGGATTCGTAAGTTATAATGAAAACATGGTCATCTATTTTTAAGATATCTTTGGTGTCTCAAGTCAAAGGATCACATACACAATCGTGACATGAATAAACCTGATTGATAATTAGGTATAATACCATTCAGGGATTCATACATATCAATTCAGTGAACTCTGTCTTCAAAGAGCATCCATTATCTATCTTTATTGTCTCCACACTGATTGTTATAAGATTAGTCATACTCATCATATGAGTCGGATCAGGCAATGTTATTCTTTTGGGATAATTCGATGTCCTTCTCAAATATCTCACGAATAGGAATGTTTAGAACATATGTTTAAAGACAAGTGATCACTGTATTACGATCTCATCATAATTCACTAAGTCGTTGCATATGTTCATGAATTTTCATTACAAACATCACACAAGAATGACTAATGAAATAAATTTTATTTCAATGAAACATAAACGAGATACATGGAAGTGTTATTGGCTTATAGGCCACATAATGTCTATCACTTAGACATTTTTGCTTCTCCTTACAACACATCAACCAAGTGAACAATCTGACCATATGCAAGGATCATAGTTGCTAGGGTGATGGAAGGGCTAGGAAGGTGATGCAAATTTTAGGGTAAGGCTTGGCTGGGATGACATAAATGACGTCATTTCACAGGCCAAAGATCATTGTCTCTTCAGAGGCATGAAGTGCTTACAAGTGGAAGACAAGTTGTCGATGGAAGAGACATGCCTCACAATGAAGCCTCACAATCAACAAGGCCACCATTACAGTGGCACTTTCATAAGGACAACATGAGGAGGAATTCATGTTGGACAACACGAGGAGGAAGACTGCCATAGAGTTTGTTTAGAAACTCTTGCCAATCAATGCTACACCGAAAATTTCAAGGAGAGATTTGAGAAATCTGGTGATGAGCTACTTTCATAGTTGACAAAGGTGATATGGAGGGTCACATGCACCTTGAGCAAGTTGACCTCGACACAAGTGTTCGCTGAATATGTCACCAAGGTTTTCATTAGCAAAGGGAGAGACACTAATGCTACTTTGTGGTCCCCTACATGCATGGAATGGTGTCCAAAGGTTGCACCAGTGCTCCTTTAGAACACATATTCATCATTGGGAATTCCATTGACACCATGAGGAAGAGCCTTAATGCCTATGACTATGGAAGCACTTGTCACCATGAGGAGCTTATGTGTGTATTTCAAACACAGATCTGCAGGAGAAGGCCTTTAAAGAGAGCTAGAAATATAAAGAAGGAAAATACATCCTTGAAAAAGCCAAGCTGTGGGAATAGCATTGACCTATCCCTTGGTGACTGGTGGGGGAAAGTTTATCTCTCTCCCTCCCTCCCCCCCTTCTCTCAATAATGTGGCATTGGTGTTTGTTTTTGGATATACATTTCTTGGAAATTATGCACTAGGCTTCATTAAAAGCAAGTTGTCCTCATGAACATAACTAATGATCTTTGGGAAATTTAATGTTGAATGGTTTGCAAATATATTATTATTATATTAGTGTTCTTCGAGAACTTTCAAAATGAGCCTCATGTTATAGGATAAGTTTGACAAGATTTATGGGTTTGATTAGACAACAAGAGATGGCATACGATGTTGTCCTCAAGATCTAGATGATCTTGATAGACTCCTTGTGTGCATCATCTATTATAAGACCACATCATTGAGCTTGCTAAATCTTATGGTGAAAGTCATGAAACGAATGTGATCACATTGCTTCATGACTTTCACCATGCAAGAGATGTCGTCAAAGGGCTTCTAATGCTTGATGATCTTCCAAGTAAGGAATAGCTCGACCATTTGAGTGTCCAGACATAACTAATGGGGAATGAGTGATGGGCCATTACAAAAAAGTTGAATTTTTTTAAAATTTATGGTTAATTTAGTTCAGAATTCTTTTATATTTATGAAAATCACAAGTTTTTTTTACCAATTTTTAAAATGAACTTGTCTATTTTTTTAATATAAAATTAACCACTTACCTAACTTGCACAAATTAGGTCTTCAAATTGACTGCTTTTTAACATTTTAGTATAATTTGGATTAATTAAAGTACAAAATTTAAAGATAATTTTCATGCAATTACCTTATCACATGGTTAATTTAGGGTTAATTTTTAGTTAATGTGCAAATTGTAGGATTTACTATACTTTTTGACCTAACATCGATAAATTGACAATTCGAGGATGAAATTTAAGATATAATTGAATTAATTAGCTGATTAAATGGTTACTCAGATGCTATTTAAAAATAAATTTGTAGGATTGATTGCGGATGAAATTTTTGAAATTTTTGAAAGAATAAGCCAATCAAATGGCTAATTAAAGCTTAATTAAACATTATTATCCAGATCATACGGTTTTAGAAGCTTTTCAATCTTAGTACGATTTAATAATGATGAAATTTTAGACAAATTTTCAAACAATTTTAACATTAAATGGTTAATCAGAGGTTAATTAAATATTATTCCCCAAGTTATAGTGTTTTTGTATATTTTAGTAAGATTTAATAAGGAATAAAATTTTGAAATTTTCAAACAATTAGTTGATTAAATGGCCAATTAGAGGTTAATTCCAAAATCATAGGAATTTTTTTACCTTTTTAATCTGAATAGGATTGATTGGGAACGAAAATTTAGAAAATCATTGAAACAATTAGCTGATTAAATGGTTACTCAGAGGCTAATTAAAGGTTTTTACACAGATTATATGGTTTTACATACTTTTTAGTCCTAGTAGGATTAATGGGGGTAATAGTTAAATTTTATTATACAATATCTGTCCAACGTCAATGGACGCCGTTTGTCGGAATCGCTCGACGCTGTATATGATGTCCGGATATTGGACAGTCATACCCGTAGAGGAGATGCCGTGTTTGGTGGGCAGAGGGACCGGAGAGTTCGCTTGGGCCTGATACACTTCTTGGATTTTATACAGAGTCCATGGACCTGGGGTCGGCCGGCTCAGAGTGCTGAAGACAATGAAAAATGGAGTGAAGGCAGTTGGCTCTTTGGGTTCGTGACATGGAGAAGCTACTCTACCAAACAGAGGAGCAGGTCCGACACAGAGGTGAAGGCCCCTTTGGTCGTTAGGGCTTCCACCTTGTCTAAGATGTCCTCCATATGAGGTTGAAGACAGTAGGCTGGTCATGCACCAAGGAAGATCATGGGAGATCAATGGCATTAATATCGATGATAAGATCCCTCACAGGAAACATATTGAATGTTGCTCAGATCTCAATTTGGAGATGCGTTCTCTAAAAATCAGTTATGTCCTTAAAAATGTCATCCAGTGAGGTAGGTGGGTTATACCCAG
Organism: Lemna minuta; assembly: GCA_024174645.1. Taxonomy (NCBI): domain Eukaryota; kingdom Viridiplantae; phylum Streptophyta; class Magnoliopsida; order Alismatales; family Araceae; genus Lemna; species Lemna minuta. The sequence goes on from CM044106.1 coordinate 7,944,208, forward strand.
AGTCGGTAAGAACAGTGACTTAATAGGGAAAAAACTCTGGCATAATGGCACATTGGCAGATAAACGGAGGCGCACAGATGGCATGAATAAAACAAATCCAAAGAAAATTTGCGAATTTGATTCTGTGAGGAACTTAAGGTTAGGCCAGTAAAGAGGACTAACGAAGAATTTCTCATTTTATTTCAGAATAATACGTCTTAAACATAACGTGGACGCAAACCTAAGGAATCGACAAAGACACTATGATCTGATAATTACAAGCTTCCCCCTTATTCTAACAGGACATAGTCATTGTGCGTTAGAAAAAGTAATTCTCAAAGGAAAATTGAAGCAAAGAATGGGGGAGAGTTAAAATGACGCAAGGAAAAGGAAAATGAAGTGGGACTGGAGGTTGTACTGATTGATCGGTCAAAGATCTTAGGACCTGGACGGCTGGACATAGAAAGATCATCATGAAATGAACAAATGGAATTTATGGCAAATGCAAATCAATAAATCCCCTCAAACTTATCGCATAACATGAGGCCACTTTTGAAAGTTCTCGGAGAACGTAAATATAATAATAAGGGCCAAAAAGAGTTTGGTGAATATATTTGCAAACCTTTCAACATTACATTTCCCAAGGATCATTAGTTTTGCTCATGAGAACAGCTCGCTTTTGAAGCCCCGTACTAAATTCCAAGAAATGTATCTCCTATTACAGACACCAATGCCACATTATTGATTGAGAGAGAGAAAGAGAGAGTTTCCCTCACCAATCACCAAGGGAGAGGTCAACCCTACTTCAATAGCCTGGTTTTTTCAAGGATGTATTTTCCTTCTTTATATTTCTGGCTCTCTTCGAAGGCCTTCTCCTGCACATTTGTGTTTAAAATACACACATAAGTGATAAAAAATGAACACAAATATGACCTTAAAGGTTTAATCAATGGCGAATCAGAATCATATTCCTGTCGTTCATCAGGCTGAACCATCACAAATATCCAGTTTGACAAGAATTTGAACAAAATTCTACCAATGTAAATTTCCACAATGCCCCATCTTATATTGCCAAGTGAATCATTACCCCTTCCGTCAGCCATCTGAGAATTTAAGAAACGACAAATTTAAGTGAAAATCAATTGACTCACATATCTCCAACCAAGAATTTGCTGGCAGCTGCTGCAGTAGATGTCATTGACCAAGTGTAGACCACTCATTAGTGTGCGTTCTTCATTAGGACCCAAGCAGACATTCACCCTGAAATTTTGCCCATTTTTATATAAAACTCTGTTGGATACATGTACATTTCAAAGATACATGATGAGGAGTCACATGAAGCCGACAGCCAACTAATATGGTGGGCTCGTAGGATAACTTAGATGTTCAAACAGGGGAGCAAGGGGACACGAGAAAGGCAGTTGGAAATTCGGTTAGCAGTAAGGCGATGAACTCACATAATGTACTTCCTAATTCTTGAAATTCTTGATCCTTCGGGAGGTAGAAGTGTACATTCTTTTCTCTTGATCTTGTTCTAAGAGGTAAGATCGGGGATCTTAACCTTAAATTTTCATTTACCAGCCAAATCTGGGTAGTTACATCAACAAACAACATTATTCCTTCGTAAATTACGGGAAGTGTGATGTTTTTGTGCAATCATCTAGACAAGGGATTTATTTTGTGAGAGTAACCATTCCTCTCTCATCACAGGGGTGAAACTAGTACCATAGGAACCTCCAAACGGGATATTTGAGTTTGAAGGTGGTATGGAGAAGGAAAGATAGAGAAGTAAAGTTTAAGCGAGAGATAGAGAGAGAGGAGTAATGTTCAAGCGAGAGAGAGTAGTACAGAGAGGAAGAAGAAAATCAGATCGACAGAGGAAGAGGGAAATTCAGATCAATGGAGTTAGGAGAGAAAAAAGAGACAAGAAAGAGAAAGATAAATGTGGGACCCCTCCTCATGCGGCCTGAGGGAGAAAGATGAATGTGAGAAAGACAAAACCAATGAGGAATGAGGGAGAGAGTGTTTCTCAAATCGTTTTCCAAAATTGTCAATAATCTGGGAACCAACAAGAACAGAGTTGTAAGAAAATTTGCCGAACCATTAAGTCGTCAAAAGAAAGATAGTTTAAACAAAACACTTAGTTCTGCAACGCAAACCCATATGAGACAATTGCTCACACTTTCTTGAAGAGATATGCTCTCCCGTGACGGCCGTTGAAGTCCTTGGAGACGATGGAATCGCAAGCGGCCAAGTGGGCGTGGCAGAATCTGCACTTGAAGACTTGGGGACCCGGAAGGAATTGCAGGAATATCAGACCCATCTCTAGGAATTCAACTCGACCGCCAATTCATCCCCATCCGCCGAAACCCTATTTTTGAGGAGGAAAACACGCCTTCAAACGGATACGGGAATCCTCAGAACACAAGAATGATATTCCCTTTCTGGCATCAAATGAATACTGTGGAATATTTACGCAGCGTATTTAAGCTGGGTCGCCCGGATGGAATGATCTACGTGGCAACCAGATTGCCTTCTGCGTTGTCGTTGAGTAATCCTGCTGTCCTCTGCTCGACTGATCTCAGCGTCTTGCTTCTCCGTCTTTCTCACCAACTAAGAATCCCGTGACTCGCCGTTGCAGTTACCTCTCTATTATAAAGTGATTGTCTGTGCCGCCATTGTCAAAGACCTCGCCGTGGATAATCACCATAAAAAATCAACCGACCTCGCTGTGTTCAGGGGCAGTTTGGGAATAATAGAAATCGCCTACAAAATTCTCTCTTTCCTCGGTCCCCAGCAGAATCTAGAAATCGTCACTCTCTCTCCTCCAAGATAAAAGAAAAACATTAAAACAAACGTTCTCTCTCTCTCTCTGTTTCTCTCAAGAATCAAGATAATTGAGGTTGCAGATTCTCTCAAAAGAAACCGAAATTCAGAAAAGCTCTCTACTCGATTTAGCGTCGCTCATTCTCTCTCATTGACGGCTAAAGAAAAACAGGAATCGACGCTCAAGCAAAACCGAAATTGCTCAAAGAAAAACTCTCTCAAGAAATAAAAATCGGCGCTCCAAGAATCTACCCTCTCCCTCTCTCTCTCAAGAAACAGATCGGTTCGAAAAAAAGAAATAAATCTCTCTCATTATTTTGTTTGAATTAGTTTTCCAAAGTGTGTTTAGATTTCCCTCTCCTTTTCCTCTTATTTTTCAACCTCTGTTTCAAACTTCAATTTTGCCTCGCTATCAATTTTTTTTCTTAGATTTCTAAAATCTAATTTAATTTTCGGATATAACATTTCTAAATCCAAAATCGTCTTTTTAAAAACGAATGTTTCAAAATCGTTTTCTGAAAATCTATTATTTTCCGAATCATTTTTGACCTCTCGCTCTCTTGAAGTTTTATAAAATTCATCCGCACATTCAATTTGATCTCTCTATTTCCAATCTACTTTTTCAGATTTACGATTTCAAAATTCATTTATGAAAAACTACAAATTCCAGAATCGGTGATGGAATATCTATTCTAAAATCTCTTTTGATCTTAATTTCATAAATTAATTTGGATTCTCTAATTTTTCAGAATTTTATTTTATTTTTATTTCCAGAAGTCATTTTCAGATTTTTTTTCTTCTCGAATCTCCTTTCAAATTAGTTCCTGTAATCGATTTTAGATCTTCAAAATTTCAGAAATCTGCCTTTCAAACTCTATTTTCGGAAGTCAAAATTTATTTTTATCTCCCCTAAATCGTTTATGAGAACACTAAAGTTTTACATCTATCTTCAAAACTTACTTCTAAATCAGGTTTGAGAAAACTCATTTTTAAATCTACTTTCCAGTTTTCTTTCAATTGTTTGAGAAAACATTTATAAAAAATTCAATTTTAGATTATTTTAAATCTTGTTTTGAAATTCCTTTCTAAGTCTGATTATAAATCTTGTGATGGAGAATTATTTTAAAAACATGAACACAAGGGTTCTAAGTGAACCTATCCTCCTCCTCCTCCTTATCCTCCGACTTGAGAAATTATCCATTTATTAAATGGATGAAGAAGACCTCTCTAAATAATTAAAGGGAGTGTAGATCTTAAGGGAAATTATCTTCCCTCCTTTCCCTATTTTATAATGATCTAAAGATTGACTTGGTCAAAGCATTTAATCCTTATCCTTAGATACTTAGAATTCTTTGAATAGACCAAGTCAACCATCTTTTATCTTTGATATAGGTCCCCACTTCCCAAACCACCTCCACTACATGTTAGGTACCTTATGTCATTTTAAATAATGATCTCAAAGAAAAATCAGTAGGAAACCTATTTGAATTACATCCCCTTTTCTTTGAAAACCACCATTAGTTAGAATTATAGGAGAGATCTACTTGATATTACCCTTGAATTCTATCTCAAGAGAAAGACCTTATGAAGCATATAAGAAGCCTCATGAATGACATATATCAATTACATGATTCCCTCAAGCTGAAGGAAGATCATTATATCAAAGCCTCATGAGAATCACCATCAAAGAAGCATCTTCTCAAGGACTAGGAAACGTCAAAGACTACTCCACGTGTCCTCTTCCTACAGATGAGCACAAATACAAGACTAGAAGAATACCAAGCTTCTCCCTTAATCTAAGCTCTACAAGATTCCAGAGATTGAACACAGAGAAATATCATGAATCTTCTCGTTTCTTCTATCTCCAAGCTCTGCCTCTCCTCACTTCGTTCAAGAAAAGTCTCGACAAGATACAAAGGCTTTCCTGATGACTATCGCATCATCAGTCACGACCGAATCCAAAGACGCGCCTGAAGATATCCAAAGATCATCAGTCACGACCGAAACCAAAGACACTCACAATTCACGTATGAAGGTATCAATTTCCGCAATGCTTCCGCATTCGAGTCTTCGCCACTGCATCACGTGAAGACCGCAAGAAAGAAGGTATTTCGGCGGTCACCTCTGACTCCTCGTCACACCGCCCAAGAGTACCATTCGAAACAGGTTGCTTGATGAGAAGGACGCGAGAACTCCCGAACCTAATTTGACAGAATTCCCGCCATCGGAACTTTTGTCGGAGACTCCATCCAAAGTGGCGAGCGGAACAAACCTGCAGCCGTTCACGTCGAGCAAGAAGTCAAAGGACGTATCGCAAGTCTATCCCGATTACATCAACTCGCGCGAGGAGAGTAACAACGCACGATCAGACGCCTTCCACTTCACGGACAACCGGGCAACCTCCTTCCACGGCTTGGCTTGAGATTTCACTCTCTTCATCTAGTCACTGGTTCGTAGAGGGTCAATCTGGTGAAGTATCGGGACGAACGGTAGACTCCTATCGACGGGAAGTTACAAACCTCGGTCAGAGGATCGTAACTTGATAGTCCAGCTCGGAAGTCACTCCAACGTGTCTGGACCAATAATCTGACAAACACCAGGCGGTTCTTCTCCTTCCCGTCCCCTTCTGGTGGAAGTCGCCATCATTATATCCCGTCAAGACGTGTCCTCTTGCAGGTATATTAAACGAAGTCTTCCACCGAAAAAGACTAACCACGATCGGAAATAAACACCTCTTCCCACCGTCGAACAATTCCATCGAACGTCCACTTTCGTGCGCACATCAACAATAGCAAATGCCGCTGGTGAGGGATCACACTGCCAACGTGGATAATAACTGTCAAGAAACGACGTTTCGCTGTAACTACCCTCTTCTATCTCCATAAAATGCAAAGTGTAAACGAAAGACAGAGATGTTGAATTTGATAAACTTTGGTTACCCTTTTGGTTACGTTTTTACCCTTCGTGTTCATCGTCTTCCCTGTGCCTCTCCCGTATCTCCATCACCTCTTCCGCCTCCTCTTCATCTTCCGAGTTCTATCTCCCACCCTCTTTTCTCCCTCCATTCTTTCGCTTTCACTCATTTACCTGTCAGAGAATATCCGAGGATTATCTATGTCATTGGAGCGATTCCGAAGCATCGTCTTCCTCTTCCGATCAGGTAATCATTCTCTCCATTCCATGATTAATAGTTCAATATTAAATCTAAAAGTCCTACATTAGAACTTCCACTCTCCTTTAATCCTTCTCACCACTCTATCCTTTTCCGACGCTCCGTCACCCACTCTTATCCTCTACAGTATAGAATATGTTATCGTTTCTCTCTCTATTTATTATATTTTAATATTTCTCAACATCTTCTCCCCGCTATCACCTTCATGTCTTCTTTTCATCTATTTCGCTTTCTACTCTCCTCACCAACGATCTCCCTCATTCCACCTATATTCTCCTTCTATAACTAATATCATCTACTCTCTCATAACCAAAGCCTATTTCATTCCCTCCTCACCCGTTAGACTCTTATTATCTCTCTCTTCTCCTCACACTTCAGACTCTTATCACTATCATCTTCTTCTCTATTCTCTCTTATAGAAAATATTAATCCTACAATAATAACCCAATTATACCTTCACTGATCTATAGCTATAATTCCTACTGATATCATTTCATAGATCCTCCTTCACTTGTAGGGTTATTTCTTTAACCATATCATTATCTTCATACATATTATCATTTCTGAAATTATCCTACATCATCTTGCCTCTAAATCTTTTGAAAACTCCTGTTTCAAAATCATTTTTAGATCTCATTTTTTCTCTAAAACTTATTTTGAGAGTATTTTCTTTTTCTGATTTCTAATGTCTTTTCCAGTTCATCTTGAGAAAACACTTTTTATAATCTAAAAATGATTGCTTTTACATAAATGTGTACGAAATTTGAAGCAATTTTGTGCAAATTTGAATGACAATTTCATGCTAAATCGAAGTCTAACTTCTGGTGGAAATTGTAGTTGAGTTTCCGAACTGATTTGTGATCGAGTTTTAATTTAAATCTGAGTTGAAATTCAGTGATATCAAAGCGATGAGGTCAGAAAAATAATTCGGAGCAGGCAAGGATTGACGACGAGGCTAGTGAACTTTGGAGAGGGAAGACGGCATGAAAGGTGTAAGGAGTGAAGAGTAGAGCCATAGGAATTGGCCTCTAGGTGACAAGAGATGTGGTTTAAGTACCAAAGGACTTGCGGAGAAGTGAAGTCACTAACTCAGTGCATGTATGTGGGTCAAGTGAAAGTTGGGTTCAACTTTGATCTTGCTATATCTCAAAGAGGTAGTAGGTTCTACTGGGGGAGATAACACATTGAGAGACTCTTGGAGGATTGTCTCTTCATGGGATTGACACCGTTGGTTTGGATACCCTATCAAGTATAAAAAAATTTCTGTAAGAATGACATGAGGCTTTGAGTAAATAAATTATGAATCAATCAAAAGGAATTAGATAACATGAAATAAGATTATTTAAAATAACTCACCCCCTTTTGGTTATTTTACCACCATATTAGCGTTTTACATCTAGACCAACATTTGTGGTGCATCATCATTGAAATCTGTGGTACATAGATTGCAAAATCTATTGCACTAGAAAACTCAATGTCATTATTGTTGCACAATCATCTCCTAAGAACCATTGCAAGCATGTGTTACATGGCATATCTCATTAGAGTAGGTCTCTCCCCTACTGCCCACCAGAGTAATTGTCTTGTTGACAAAGCACTTATAGTGCCACCCTATGGTATTAGCTACATAGTTTTTGGATTTCAATGTTCCAAGTAGAGAATATATGTATCCGTGCTCCATATTTATGGAGAGTAAGAGTGGTGACGAGTGCCCAAAATCTTCTCTGTCTTGTGTAGGCTTTAGTGTAAGGCCTCGTATAACTCTCAACGTAGTTAAATCAATTTTCCTATTCTTGCACCCCTACATTTCCACAAACCCAAAGTTGTCTAACATTATAGGTATATAAGTACCATATGGGGCTTCTTGCATAAACATGAGGAGAATGGATGAATTGGCTTAAGATAGTCACTATATACATGAAATTCAACCTTGTATGTGATTAATAAACTAATATAAAAATTAGCATAGAGTATATGATGAATATTATGTGGCCTATAAGCCAATCACACTTCCATGTATCTTTTTTATGTTCATTGAAATGAAATTTATTCATTGTCATTCTTGTGTGATGTTTGCAATGAAGTCCATGAGCATATGCAATGACTACATAAATTATGATGAGATCATAATATAGTGATGACTACTCTTTAGACATATGTTCTAAATATTCTTATTCATGGGATATATGAGATGGACATTGAATTATCCACAAAGAATAACACTATCTCATCCAACTCATATGATGAGTATGGCTGATCTTGTAGCCATCTGTGTGGAGACACTAAGGATAGATAATGAGTGCTCTTTGGAGACAGAGTTCACTGAATTGATCCGTATGAATCCTTGAATGATAATTATACCTAACTGTCAATCATGTTGATTCATGTCACAGTTGTGTATGTGGTCCTTAGACTTGAGACACCAGAGACATCTTGTGGATGGATGATCTTGCTTTGACTATGACTTACAAAACCCTAGCCGCGAGATATCTAAAACATCATATATTGAATACGACATGAAGATGATTGTGTGATCAAGATGGAATCATCTGCTCTTGGTATTTGAAGAGATTGACTCAAGGAATGAGATGTGATGAAATCCTTGGCCAAGGTGATTGAAATATCAAATAATGAGTTCCTGATGATTTCCTACATACATCAGGACTAACTTAAGTGACTGATTAGGGTTTGACAGTTAACCATACCCTAACTCATTCACGAGTCTCATGCAGATGAAGGATTATACATACATGGTGATCAATGTCGGAAAGGTTCCATAAGAGAGTTCTTACATACTCCATATCTTCTAGAGTACATGGTGTAGCTTGGCAACCAACGGGCTGGTAGCTCAACCTATTGATTGGGTTAAATCAATTCTTGATTAATCAATCTATATGTTGATGTGGATAATCAATTAAGGTTGACCAATAAGGTGTTATTGGTTCTATAGGATTATTAACTAGTGAGATATATGGACCTAGACGGTCACACACATAAGGTCTATAGATGTTGGTAGATATAGACATAATTATGAGGGTTTTTATGAAATATCTACATACCAAATATCTATAGATAAGGGGAGACGACCACAACTCAAGATGCCCATGCAAGCTTTGTGAGAATTCTCTCATTTCTTCTCTTTCTCTCTTGGTGAAGAGCTTTGAAGAGGAGATCTAACCATCTAGAGACTATGGATACTACTAGAGGCTAGACACTTGAATATCTTCAAGAACTCTTTCAAGGGAACTCTATAATTATGTTTTCTCATACATACTAGATGATAGGATCATTTGTTCTTGGTGTCTTAATGTTTTGAACATCTGATTAGATGTATTCCATTGCATTTGATATTTTGATCGAAAATTCAGAAGGCTTATTGACTTCAGAACCCAACATTATATTCCCAAATCAACACTGTCTAAGTTTTTATCTTTGATCAATGTGAAGAGAGAGCAAAAGGGAAGAAACTCTTTAATCTATGATTCAAAGGATTGAATTAAAAAATTGCGAAGATAGGTGAAGATTTGATATGTACTAAATTGCGGTCTAATCAATGAAATGAGATAGGAATCTATACTTAATTTTAAAAAATAAGCTTTTAAGTACCATGTTTAAAGAGATCAAGGACTAGAGAGAGTGAAATTAGAAGAACAAGGCAAGGTAAAATGGATCCTTGCCTTTGATGTCATTTTGATGCCTTGATCTCTAACTAAATGAGTTATATATGATGACTTGTATCTGATAAGGCCCTTAGAGATTAACTAAGAACCATTAAACAAGAATTCAATGAAGAAAAAATATAGAGAGGGGATAAATTGTGAGACTTAGTGGACACTTAGTGGGGAGAGATTTATAAGAATTACTTTTGTTTTAAGATCATATTAAAAAAAGTATTTGATATCTAAATGATTTATGAGACTATTTATAAATTAATCCTTAAAGATGAGTTGATGTATCCTTTTGAGCCTTACGAGAGAATGCCACTGCTCTTATAAGGATTCCAGACAATGAGCGAGAGTCCACACTACCTTGATTGATCTTTGTAATTTGTCACATAATTAAGAAGATAACTATAAAAAATGCAAGAGAGAGTGAATTTTGAAAAATTAGAGGGAGAATTTGGAGAAGAGAACTCTCTCAAATGATTGTGAATTTCCTTGTGTCTCACATGCAAGAAAAGTCAACACCTAATTGATAAGGAATTGAGACTTACTTTGTGTTTGTGGCGATTCTTGGTGTCATAGCTATGATAGGAAATTATTTTCCAAATGGAAGAAGCAAGATGAAGAGTTAAAATTTTTATAGAAGAGGTGAAGAAAGAGATAGGATGCTAGAGAGTGGAACTAGAGAGCGATAGGAAGAGTTAGGGAGAGAGCATTGAGGAATCAAATTATAATTTTATTCAAGAGGGTTAATAGAAGGTAAGGAGGGGAATGATAAAGGGATATATTATGTGCCCTTTGAGGGCCTTCAAATAGGACTCCCACTATTCATGTTCTATATCTACCTTTTGGAATTAGGTAAAATCATTATTTTATTATTCATTTTAAATTAGAATTGTGATGTAAATGATTGTTTAATATGAATTTATTTTCATAATTAACATTCAAAATAGCTAGTTTTTCATGGGCAGATGAGTAAAGAGGCAGAGACACATAGGGGAAGAAGAAAACCTTGAGATGAGGAGATATGGGTGATTAAAAACATAAGTGGTGAGGAGAGTTAGAGAGATGAACTCATTGGATGGGCTGAATGAATAGGCCAATTGGGTTGGTCCAAGATAGGCCTTGTGAATAGGCCCAACATTCTCCCTCAAGGTGGTGCATACAAATCAAACATTCCATCTTGGCACACATGGTGCCATATGAGATTCCTTGAGGTTCTTAGTGAAAATGTCAAAAAATTGATCCAAGGCTACATGTGAAGTAGATGGCACTTTGGAAAACTCTATCATGAACATAATGACAAACAGTCCTTGATGTGCCTTTTGTATCTGTGAAAGCTAGGCTTTCTAAAAAATATTGTCTCATGGTTGTTGTTGATCATGGGCATCAGTATCTAAGAAAAGCCAAGGTTTTCAAGAAAGGAACAAAAGAAAAATACCATTTCATATCTTGTCTCAACCATAGCTTGGTACTCAACTTTTTTTTTTATTATAAAAAATCCACATTTTGCTTTTCTGAGTTCTAAGTGACCAAGTTACCTCAACATGGAGACTCTTAATCTCATGTTTGCCCATGTACCAAGAGTCATATTAGTGCTCAATGCGGAGATGATTCCTTCACTTTTAGATGAGCCCCCTGCTAAAGCTTGCTTGGTATATGCCAATCCTTGCAAGGCACTTGAAAATATTTTTGTGTGAAGTGGATGATGTACCTCATAAGTTAGATTATGTCAGGATGAGAAACACTGAGATACATCAGGTTGCCAAAAAATCTCCAGTATTGTTGATGTCATCCAACAGATGAGGAAAAAGATGAATCCTCATCAGAAGAAAACTATTGCTAATCAAGAAGATGATTTCAGTAATCAAATGCATGAATAATTGCATGTAGATTGAGAAATGTCAATAGGAGGGCCAAATGGTAATTATTGGAAAGGATTGAAAACAAGGAATGATGTGCATAGAGGTGAAGATGGAGGTATACAATAAGGTGCAAGAGACATGTATGGTAGCGATGCCTTGAAGAGACTTAAGGAGGAAACATAGTTGAAGGAAACAAAGGAGGGCCCCTATGCCTATAGAGTTGGGAAGAGAAAATACATTGGATATAGAGGAAAAAAGAGAGGAATGCCACTAGTCCTCACAACACCAAGGCACAAAGATTATTTGGAGTGAGAAAGCACATAAATAATTCATATAATATTCAATTGGATAAAGTTTTATTTAAAAAACTCTCATCCTACTACTTCTCCTTTTAGTTGGTCCTATTTTATTGATATTTATGAACTAAAAAAAGGAGAACTAAACACTCTTTGGGGAATATTCTTTATTTTTATCAGATGGGATTACGTATGAAATAGTTATAGATGGTAGTTTATTCAATAATTGAGTGGCCTTTCTCTAAAAATTCTTAATTTTTTTTTATGAAATTGGCCTTGAACTAATTATGCCCCTCATTTTTCCCATAACATGTTCAATCCTTATCTCTTTTGTTCCATTTTTATGAAGAGTGTGTTTGGAGATCTGAGACTTGATAGACCATTAAAATTTTGATCAAAACATCAAACACAATGGAAGAAGTTGAATTAAACATTTAAAGAAATGAAGCATCAAGAATTGATGACTCGATCATCTAGAACAAAATTTATAGTTACAAAGTTCATTGAAAGAGTTCCTTAACTTGTTCAAGTGTCTTGCCTCTTGCCATATCTATGCTATCTTTGAATGATTTTATTGAACTCAATAAATAAAGAGAATAAATTAGAGAAGAACTCTAAGGTGTGGTCATTCTCCCTCAATTTATAGACCTTCATATTATAAACTTTTCATTAAAGTCTTAGAATTATGTTTATATTCATCAATCTTATCCAACCTTTTGTGTGTGACCCTCTCTGTCTGTATATCTCGCTAGTTAATAACTCTATGGACCCAATATAAGTCATTGGTTAGCCTTATTAATCAACTATATCACTTATTGGGTCCAATAATACTTATTGGACCTATGATAACGTGTCATTGATGCATTCATTTTCATCATTATAAATAGGTTTTAACACATAATTCTTAGTCATATAATGCACGTTATCATCTTTTTATGATATTTTTGCATTCATCATTGCATTCCACTCATGTACTCAACTTGTATCTATTTAGTGCTTATTTAGTAAAAATATATATATGTCCTATCA
>CM044106.1:7957536-7985183 GCA_024174645.1 Lemna minuta
CCCTCAAACTTATCATAGAACATGAGGCCACTTTTGAAAGTTCTCGGAGAACGTAAATATAATAATAAGGGCCAAAAAGAGTTTGGTGAATATATTGGCAAGCCTTTTAACATTACATTTCCCAAGGATCATTAGTTTTGCTCATGAGAACAGCTCACTTTTGAAGCCCAGTACTAAATTCCAAGAAATGTATCTCCAATTACAGACACTAATGCCACATTATTGACTGAGAGAGAGAAAGAGAGAGTTTCCCTCACCAATCACCAAGGGAGAGGTCAACCCTACTTCAATAGCCTGGTTTTTTCAAGGATGTATTTTCCTTCTTTATATTTCTGGCTCTCTTCGAAGGCCTTCTCCTGCAGATTTGTGTTTGAAATACACACGTAAGTGATAAAAAATGAACACAAATATGACCTTACAGGTTTAGTCAATGGCGAATCAGAATACTAATCATATTCCTGTCGTTCATCAGGCTGAACCATCACAAATATCCAGTTTGACAAGAATTTGAAAAAAATTCTACCAATGTAAATTTCCACAATGCCCCATCTTACATTGCCAAGTGAATCATTACCCCTTCTGTCAGCCATCTGGGAATTTAAGAAACGACAAATTTAAGTGAAAATCAATTGACTCACATATCTCCAACCAAGAATTTGCTGGCAGCTGCTGCAGTAGATGTCATTGACCAAGTGTAGACCAGTCATTAGTGCGCGTTCTTCATTAGGACCCAAGCAGACATTCACCCTGAAATTTTGCCCATTTTTAAATAAAACTCTGTTGGATACATGTACATTTCAAAGATACATGATGAGGAGTCACATGAAGCCGACAGCCAACTAATATGGTGGGCTCGTAGGATAACTTAGATGTTCAAACAGGGGAGCAAGGGGACACGAGAAAGGCAGTTGGAAATTCGGTTAGCAGTAAGACAATGAACTCACATAATGTACTTCCTAATTCTTGAACTTCTTGATCCTTCGGGAGGTAGACGTGTACATTCTTTTCTCTTGATCTTGTTCTACGATGTAGTACAGAGAGGAAGAAGAAAATCAGATCGACAGAGGAAGAGGGAAATTCAGATCAATGGAGTTAGAGAGAAAAAAGAGACAAGAAAGAGAATGATAAAGGTGGGACTCCTCCTCATGCGGCCTGAGGGAGAAAGATAAATGTGAGAAAGACAAAACCAATGAGGCATGAGGGAGAGAGTGTTTCTCAAATCGTTTTCCAAAATTGTCAATAATCTGGGAACCAACAAGAACAGAGTCCAAAGAAAATTTGCCGAACCATTAAGTCGTCAAAAGAAAGGTAGTTTAAACAAAACACTTAGTTCTGCAACGCGAACCCATATGAGACAATTGCTCACACTTTCTTGAAGAGATATGCTCTTCCGTGACGGCCGTTGAAGTCCTTGGAGACGATGGAATCGCAAGCGGCCAAGTGGGCGTGGCAGAATCTGCACTTGAAGACTTGGGGACCCGGAAGGAATTGCAGGAATATCAGACCCATCTCTAGGAATTCAACTCGACCGCCAATTCATCCCCATCCGCCGAAACCCTATTTTCGAGGAGGAAAACACGCCTTCAAACGGATACGGGAATCCTCAGAACACAAGAACGATATTCCCTTTCTGGCATCAAATGAATACTGTGGAATATTTACGCAGCGTATTTAAGCTGGTCGCCCGGATGGAATGATCTACGTGGCAACCAGATTGCCTTCTGCGTTGTCGTTGAGTAATCCTGCTGTCCTCAGCTCGACTGATCTCAGCTTCTTGCTTCTCCGTCTTTGTCATCAACTAAGAATACCGTGATTCGCCGGTGTAGTTACCTCTCTATTCTAAAGTGATTGTCTGTGCCGCCATTGTCAAAGACCTCGCCGTAGATAATCATCATAAAAAATCACCTACTGTCTGTTTTTTATCCAAATCTAGCGCAGCCGCGATTGTTGACTCCTTCCAGATCCATTTGGCAACCAGGTGAAGCCACGTCAGCGCCGTAGCTTCGGCGAGATCCATGTGGCAGCCACGTCATAGAAAGATAAATCGAGAGACAGAGAGGGAGGGCGATAGAGAGAGAGAGGAGAGGGAGGGCGGGAGAGGGAGAGAGAGCGGGAGAGAGAGAGGGAGGGAGGGAGAGCGGGAGAGAGAGGGAGAGAGCGAGGGAGGCCGGGAGAGGGAGAGGAGAGGGAGGGCGGGAGAGAGAGAGAGGGAGTTAGGGAGGGAGAGAGACGAGATGGAGGGAGGGTGAGAGAGGGAGGAAGAGAGTGAGAGATGGAGCGCGGGAGAGAGGGAAGGGAGGGAGGGTGGGAGAGAGAGAGAGGGAGGGAGGGCGGGAGAGGGAGAGAGGGAGGGAGAGAGAGAGAGGGAGGGAGGGAGAGAGATGAGAGGGAGGGAGGGAGGGAGAGAGACGAGAGGGAGGGAGGGTGAGGGAGGGAGAGAGGGAGGGAGAGGTGTCGGTACCGGTTTTCACAAAAATCCGGTACCGACACCCACACTCCCTCGCTTTCTCTCTCCCGCCCGCCCTCCCTCCCTCCAGAACTAAGCCAATTGGGTATATACAGATATTTAACGAAGCTTGGTCTCGCGACAGGGATATTAAGGGAGCAAATTTACTCGTCGACTCGTCGGGCGTGGTGAAGCTCGCCGACTTTGGGATGGCGAAACACGTAAGTTAGTACGTAGAGAGTAATCAAGTTCTAGTGAATGAAAGGAATGATTGTTCTGGTGTTTGTGCTTTCTCCATCAGCTGAGCGGAGAGAAGGCTGTGCTTTCTCTGAAGGGGAAGCCCTATTGGATGGCTCTCGAGGTATCCATTCACCCTTTATTACTTGATCTTCAACCTCTTTCTCTCTCCCTCTCACGCGCTGTTCACTTATCTATACCTGTGTTCTCTCAGGTGGTGCAGGCGATGCTGATGAAGGATAAAGGATATGATTTTGCAGTGGACATATGGAGTTTGGGGTGCACCATCATCGAGATGTTCACGGGGAAGCATCCATGGGATGGTTACGAAGGGGTAAGCCAATCTTTGAAATATTAGTCGGAGAATGGAAGGGAAACTTCGTACCTGTTCGTTGTTGGTATTTTAGGCGGCGGCAATGTTCAAGGTTCTGAGAGATTCGCCCCGCATACCGGAGGCATTATCACCGGAAGGGAAGGACATTCTCCGGTGCTGCTTCCAGAGAAATCCAGCTCACCGTCCCTCCCTCCCTCCCTCTCTCTCCCGCCCTCCCACGCCCTCCCTCTCCTCTCCCTCTCCCGTCCTCCCTCGCTCTCTCTCTCTCTCTCTCTCCCGCTCTCCCTCCCTCCCTCTCTCTCTCCCGCTCTCCCTCCCTCTCCCGCCCTCCCTCGCCCTCCCTCTCCTCTCTTTCTCTCCCGCCCTCCCTCTCTCTCTTTCTCTCGATTTATCTTTCTATGACGTGGCTGACACATGGATCTGGCGCTGATGTGGCTTCACCTGGCTGCCAAATGGATCTGGAAGGAGTCAACAATCGCCGCTGTGCTAGATTTGGATAAAAAACTGACAGTTGGTGCTAGATTTGGAGAAAATAAGAGTTCGTGCTAGATTTGGATAAAATATAAGAGTTGGTGCTAGATTTGGATAATAACCCAAAATCACCAGACCTTGCTGTGTTCAAGGGCAGTTTCATAAATTCATTTATGAAAGACTAGAAATTCCAGATCGGTAATGGAATATCTATTCTAAAATCTCTTTTGATCTTAATTTCATAAATTAATTTGGATTCTCTAATTTTTTAGAATTTTTTTAATTTTTATTTCCAGAAGTCATTTTCAGATTTTTTTCTTCTCGAATCTCTTTTCAAATTAGTTCATGTAATCGATTTTAGATCTTCAAAATTTCAGAAATCTGCCTTTCAAACTCTATTTTCGGAAATCAAAATTTATTTTTATCTCCCCTAAATCTTTTATGAGAACACTAAAGTTTTACATCTATCTTCAAAAGTTACTTCTAAATCAGGTTTGAGAAAACTCATTTTTAAATCTACTTTCCAGTTTTCTTTCAATTGTTTGAGAAAACATTTATATAAAATTCAATGGACTCTGCTATCGGGGCAACCTGGTTGCCTCGAAGGAATCTGGGGCAACCAAGGAATCTTGGGAAAAATTCCTTTCCCGCCTGGGCATCTAATTAAACGGGGGAACCCGGTCCCTCTCTCTCTCCATCAATTGAGGCTCTCTCTCTCTCTTCCATCGCCCAGCCCGGCTGACGCCTCCGTATCGCGCCACCTGTTCCCTCCGAGGCCAACGCCCCAGCCGCCTCCCGCTGCCACAACCAGCTCATCTTGCTGTCTCTCTCTTCCATTCCAGCCGGCTCGACAAAATCCTTTGTGGACTCTGTGAAGGGCGCAAAATCCGGCTCAGCAAAATCCTCTCGCGAAAATGCAGGAAAGGAGAGGAGAGGTGAATATCTTGTGAATATTTCTTGATGCACGAAATGCAGGAATCGTTAAATTTAGTTTTTTTAATGCACACATTTGTTCTGCATATCTTGATCGCTTGATTATTTTCGAATCCTCTCTTTCCTTTGTCTTCGTCAACTCTTGTTTTTCTATTGACCACTGCTGGCATCTTGGACGCGGACCTTGAATTATTATGGAGTACGGCTCATAAATTCCGCAGGGGAGCTTGATCAGGAAGTTCAAATGGCATGCCTGAATAATTTTTCCTTATTCAGAATACGGAAAGGACTCGCCTAGCCCGCAGGGGATTACCCTCAAGTTGCTTCAAAATCAGGCATGCCCTTTCACTTATATTAGGTTCCTCTAGGAAAATCCCTTTCCTTCAGAGAGTCTTACGGTTCACAAGGCATTTGTGATCTTTAGACAAATTCCTTTCCATATGATAGTAATATGGAATACCATATGCACTGCACATAAATTTGGTAGATTCAACCTATAAGCTACTAGTCCAATTTTTTCTAGTATCATGTCAAGAAGTTTAGCAAGGCTAAGACATTAACCAAAAGCCTATTGAGAGATAGACTCCCAAGAGAATGCATTGTTGTTGAGAATCTGCTACCACTCTAGAATCGATGACTGTAATTCTAGGTCTTTGAAAATGCAAGTTACATACCAAAGAAGGACATAAGGACAGCGGGGGAGGAGGGGAGGCAGAAGGACGGGGGAGGCGGCGGGGGCGGCAGGGGTGGAGAAGGCGACCGAGACGACAAAGGTGGCGGAGACGGCAGAGGCGATTTAATGAGATCAATTTTCTACGGCTACGTCGTCAGCCCTCATCATCGTCGTCGAGACGGGGTGACCCCTAGACGGAGGGAGGGTCAAAAAACGATGGAATGTGGAGGGAGGGCTGATGATGATGTCTTTTACCTCAAAGCGTTAAAATGTTTTGTTAAATTGTTTTTGAAATCTCCAAGTGCTTATGTTTATATATAGGAACCAATGTTGGTTCCCAATAGCTCCTTGAATGAAGATGTTGGCTGCGCTAGCAAGGGAGTAGAAGCTAGTCCTGATTTCGAATCGACAATTGCTGATGATTGTCCATCCTTATCTATTGTAGAAATTCAGAGAGTAGCTATTGGATCTTTTTTTGAAACACTCCAGGAAGGACGTGAGAAGTGTACCCAGTACGCCAAGTGCCCCCTTGGTCAGAAGAGTTCCAAGAACTTGAAATTCACTAGGTTTCTTTGTTTTCGCGGTGGTCAGGCATCGGTGAAGCAGTCCTCAGTACCCACCGAGTTCCAAAGAGAGAAGAGGACAACGAAATGCCAATGTCCATTCGTAATTAAGCTGCGATTAAATCATGCCTCGAGCTTCTATGAAGTCTACCAAATGAATGATCACCACAATCACGATCTTTTTTCTGAAGTTGAATTGGCCCTAATGCCACAAAATCGCTTTATTCCGGAGAAAGTCAAAATAAAGATGTCAGAGTTAAATGAACTTGGCGTGCTCAACTCGTCCCAAATAAAGACATTGGTAGAGCAAGAGTATTTCAGAGATGTGCCCGTTACATGGACAGTACGAGACGTCTAGAATTTGTTACAAAAAGCTTCCAATAGAGCGCACGAGACTAATGAGTTTGTCAAACTATTGAAAGAGAAGTCTAATGACGGTTGGTCATTCAATTTCCAATTGAATGATGACACCCTTCGCTTGGAGAGAGTTTTCTGGATTTCAGCTAACCGCAAAGACAAGTATCGACATTTCAATGATGTTTTACAAATCGATGCTACATACAAGACGAACCATTTTGCCATGCCTCTAGTCCTGTTCACAGTGATCGACAACCATGGTTTAACGGTAATGATTGCTGGTTCTTTGCTGTCCAACGAACAATTTGAATCCTATTGTTGGGCTCTTCAAGAATTTCGAAGTTATACGAATGTTAATCCCATCGTCGTGTTTACAGATGGTGATATAGAATTGGCCCGAGCCATTAAGGACACTTGGCCCACTACAGTCCATCTATTGTGTCGATTCCACATTTCTCAGAATATCACTCGTGCTCTAGCTAGCTCTTTGAGGGCCAGTCTTTGCGAATTCACAAACGACTTCTGGCGGGTCGGCTCCATTGAAGATGTTGCTGAATTTGAGATGGAATTTTTAACATTAAAGTCAAAATGGCAAGCAGCAGAATCCTATCTTCGAGTTCTCGAGGAAAAAAAGACACAGTGGGCATTTGCTTACACACACAACTACTTCGTGGCAGGTGTATCCTCTACGCAACGGCAGGAGATGGTCAATTGTTAGATCAAATCTGCTTTAATGTCGAATTCATCTTTCTCACGCATTATTGATGGTTTTGATGTAGTCGAAGGACGATCACGAGAGAAGTTATCCCAAGCTAGTCTTTTCACCAAGTTTGCCGTAACAACAATGGATCCCCTAATAACTGATGCTCTTCAAATACTCACACATTATGCCCATGGACTTCTCAGAGCTGAATCAGGATTGTCGCTTTCATATACCTGTGTCGCAGATCATTCCAACAACCAAGGATATTTTCGAATTAGTCACAAAGACAACCCACACAAATTCCGTGTTGTGAGGATATCCCTTGGCTCGGTTGAGCAAAGTACATGCTCCTGTAGGAAGCATATCTGGCATGGTATTATATGCAGACACATGTTGTGTTGTTTTCGTCACAATAACATACTTTCATGCCCTGTATCAATGTTTAATGAGCGCTGGAGAAAGGACTTTGAAACTTTGGGTATCCAGTCTGTTGTCATTGATACTGCGTTGGCTACGCGACCCAAATCCTATATCGGGGGTACCCAAAGATTGAGTGAAGATCAGCATCTATCTGAACTAACTTCTCTGACAAGGCCTATATTACACCGTTCAATTGGATCTGAGAGCACATTTCAGCTATACAAGGCTTCTATGATCGTTTTGGGAGAAACTATCGAAAGGAACCTACAGACATCGCAACATTTTGCGTCTGATTTAGAGGAAGATATTGTTAGAAATCCATCGAAAGCTTGTTACAAAGGACGGCCCAAAACAGGGCAAAAGCGCTACGCAAGCATGATAGAGACATTGCAAAGTAAAGCAAAGAAGCCGAGGGTGTCAGTTGCTCCACCTGCGGGCAGCAAGGGCATAACGTTAGAACTTGTAAAACTACCTCCCCATCGGGCATCGAGGTATGCACAATACATTCCTATCATGGGACCCATTTTGTTTTTTCTCAATTAATTCTCCCATTAAATGAATTTTTGGTTTGTTTCAGATTGCAAGGTGATGCCCTCGTGGTTGGAGATCCATGAGATTTCCATTGGTGTAGTAAGCAGTGCGTTGAATTTATCCATGTGAAATCTTTAATTATTTCTTGAATTGCGGATTTTATTTCAATCTATCATCTTTCATATGGGTGCCCATTGATAAGGTGGCATTGCTTGATCAGGAAGTTCTGAATTATTTTGGGAGGAAATTACTCGAGCTGGCCCGTATTCTGCAGCTTCCTTATCGAATGGGCCGCGTCGGGATGAAAAGGCTGCCAATGACTTCTGAAGCAGATTTCAAGCGCCGACGGGAAGATTTCAAGCGCCGACGGGAAGATTTCAAGCGCCAATGGAAAGATTTTAAGCGCCGACGGGAAGATTTCAAGCGCCGATGGAAAGATTTCAAGCGTCGATGGGAAGATTTCAATCACCGACAGGAAGATTTCAAGCGGTGACGAGAAGATTTCAAGCGCCGACTTATTATTATTCTGTATAGAGGGAAAATTGAAAGAGGCACGTGTAATTTTTGAGGATATTGTGCTAAGAGATTGCGCGTGTGTAATCTTCACACTCTTCCTTTTTCTGTTGTTTTGAACTGATTTGTACTCTTTCAAGAAAAATGATAAGCTAGCGCTGAGCTGAGTTCAGAAATTACTCGTCGTGTTCTTCTTTTAGCCCTGTTCTAAATATCCTGCAGAATTTTCAAGAGAAAGTAGAGGAACCCTGCATCGAGAAGGAACACGAGGAGGAAAAGAAAAGTTTAATCTCGGATCAACAAGAATCAGAGGAGCCTCTTATTCATGAGAAAGGAGAGGAGCAAGAAGTGGACAAAGGTAAGGAAGTTGAAAGTGATAGCTTTACTGATGGCGATGCGTCAAAGAGCGAGTTTGTTGAAAATCTTGAGAAGGAAGAAGAGAAAAATTTGGAAGGAGAAGCGGAAGAAGTTGAAATTCCTGGACATGAAGACTCAGCTTGCTTGCTTCAAAATTCCTGGAGCTTGCTTCAAAAGCCATTTGTGTAGCAATGCCTTCGAATTTTGCATTGCTTATTCCAAATAAGTTTATTTATTTAATTTTCCAGAGATGGATGTTCGACAATGGCAAATGAATCAAAGTTCTTGGATGTAATTTTGTGAAAATTGGATGGAGAAAATCAACCATAATGTGCGGAGAAATTCAAAGGGCACGATAAAAGAGTGGATGCAGAATTTTCCAGGTTTGACCGATAACTGCTTTTTGAGTTACTGAGCTTAACGCATTTTGAAAGTAGTTGGGGAGCTATTTAGAGAGAGAATTGACAATTTTCCCGCATGTTGGGACCAGTTGAGCTTACATCGAATTTGGAACCATACCGAACATCCAATTCTAATTGAAGATTGCTGATCACAATATCTGAGCTCGTGGCATCAGGTTTGGCATTAAATGCAATCAAACTCGAGGATCTTTTTTTTTTTTTTTTTTTTGAAAAGAGGGAGCAAACTCGAGGATCTTACAACGTTATTCTTTATTGGAACGTTCAAGAATGTGATACAGTTTGTGCATCGAGATTCCCAAGAGAGGAAGGGAACTGCTGCCTTCAATTGCAAGTAGTCCTCTAACGAGGAATAGAGAAGAAGCCTGGGAAAAAATTAAATAGGGATCTCTGCCAGTGCTTGCACTTCTGAGGAACCTCGGCCAGTCTTGTTCGAGAGTTACTGAGCTCTACCAACTCCTTAATGGCTCTCTTGATGCCTCTTGCTTTCATATCATCTTGCATTTATAGGAGGGCAACCGAAATTACTGCCGCAAAGGGCGACGCCGGAAAGGTTACCGCTTCCGCCACTCACTTTGTCATGGCCCCGAAGACCCACCTATACAACATGATGCAAGAGAAACTCCTCTGTTCTTCTTCAGTTTAATAATCTCACTTCTTCTACTTCTCCGGAGGTGGGGGCGGATGCGGGAGCCGAGGGGGAGGCCAAGGCCGCGATTTTTTTAATATATTTTTTTTAGCGTTTGGAAGGAATCTGGGTTATATACCGGTTGCCCCAGATTCCTTCGGGGCAACCGGTTGCCCCCGTAATAGAGTCCAAATTCAATTTTAGATTATTTTAAATCTTGTTTTGAAATTCCTTTCTAAGTCTGATTATAAATCTTGCTTCTAAATCTTTTGAAAACTCCTGTTTCAAAATCATTTTTAGATCTCATTTTTTCTCTAAAACTTATTTTGAGAGTATTTTCTTTTTCTAATTTCTAATGTCTTTTCTAGTTCATCTTGAGAAAACACTTTTTATAATCTAAAAATGATTGCTTTTACATAAATGTGTACAAAATTTGAAGCAATTTTGTGCAAATTTGAATGACAATTTCATGCTAAATCGAAGTCTAACTTCTGGTGGAAATTGTAGTCGAGTTTTCGAACTGATTTGTGATCGAGTTTTAAGTTAAATCTGAGTTGAAATTCAGTGATATCAAAGATATGAGGTCAGAAAAATAATTCGAAGCAGGCAAGGATTGACGACGAGGCTAGTGAACTTTGGAGAGGGAAGATGGCATGAAAGGTGTAAGGAGTGAAGAGCAGAGCCATAGGAATTGGCCTCTAGGTGACAAGAGATGCGGTTTAAGGACTTGCGGAGAAGTGAAGTCACTAACTCAGAGCATGTATGTGGGTCAAGTGAAAGTTGGGTTCAACTTTGATCTTGCTATATCTCAAAGAGGTAGTAGGTTCTGCTCGGGGAGATAACACGTTGAGAGACTCTTGGAGGATTGTCTCTTCATGGGATTGGCATCGTTGGTTTGGATACCCTGTCAAGTATAAAAAATTTTCTGTAAGAATGACATGAGGCTTTGAGTAAATAAATTATGAATCAATCAAAAGGAATTAGATAACATTAAATAAGATTATTTAAAATAACTCAGCCCCTTTTGGTTATTTTACCACCACATTAGCGTTTTACATCTAGACCAACATTTGTGGTGCATCATCATTGAAATCTGTGGTACATAGATTGCAACATCTATTGCACTAGAAAACTCAATGTCATTATTGTTGCACAATCATCTCCTAAGAACCGTTGCAAGCATGTGTTACATGGCATATCTCATTAGAGTAGGTCTCTCCCCTACTGCCCACCAGAGTAATTGTCTTGTCGACAAAGCACTTATAGTGCCACCCTATGGTATTAGCTACATAGTTTTGGATTTCAATTTTCCAAGTAGAGAATATATGTATCCGTGCTCCATATTCATGGAGAGTAAGAGTGGTGACGAGTGCCCAAAAAATTTTCATCTCTATCTTCTTTGTCTTGTGTAGGCTTTAGTGTAAGGCCTCGTATAACTCTCAACGTAGTTAAATCAATTTTCCTATTCTTGCACCCCCTACATTTCCACAAAACCAAACTTGTCTAACATTATAGGCATATAAGTACCATATGGGGCTTCTTGCATGTCATAAACATGAGGAGAATGGATGAATTGGCTTAAGATAGTCACTATATATATAAAATTCAGCCTTGTATGTGATTAATAAACTAATCTAAAAATTAGCATAGATTATATGATGAATATTATGTGGCCTATAAGCCAATGACACTTCCATGTATCTTGTTTACATTCATTCAAATGTAATTTATTCATTTTCATTCTTGTGTGATGTTTGCAATGAAGTCCATGAGCATATGCAATGACAACGTAAATTATGATGAGATCATAAAATAGTGATGACTAGTCTTTAAACATATGTTCTAAACATTCCTCTTCGTGAGACATACGAGAGGGACATTAAATTATCTAGAAAGAATAAAACTATCTCATCCGACTCATATTATGAGTATGACTGATCCTGTAGCCGTTGGTGTGGAGACACTAAGGATAGATAGTGGGTGCTCTTTGGAGAAAGAGTTTACTAAATTGATCCGTATGAATCCTTGAATGATAATTATACCTAGCTGTCAATCATGTTGATTCATGTCACAGTTGTGTATGTGGTCCTTAGACTTGAGACACCAGAGACATCTTGTGGATGGATGATCATGTTTTAACTATGACTTACGAATCCCTAGCCACGGATATCTAAAACGTCATATATTGGATACGACATGAAGTCTATGAAGATGATTGTGTGATCAAGATGGAATCTTCTACCCTTGGTATTTGAAGAGATTGACTCAAGGAATGTGATGTGATGAAATTCTTGGCCAAGGTAATAGAAACATCAAAGAATGAGTTCTCGATGATTTTCGACATACATCAGGACTAACTTGAGTGACCGATTAGGGTTTGATAGTTGACCAAACCCTAAGTCATTCACGAGTCTCGTGTCAAATGAAGGATTATACATACATGGTGATCGATGTCGGAAAGGTTCCATAAGAAAGTTCTTACATGCTCCATATCTTCTAGAGTACATGATGTAGCTTGGCAACCAACGGGCTGGTAGCTCAACCTATTGATTGGGTTAAATCAATTCTTGTTTATGTGGATAATTAATTAAGATTGACCAATAAGGTGTTATTTGGTCTATAGGGTTATTAACTAGTGAGATATATGGACCTAGATGGTCACACACATAAGATGTTGGTGGATATAGACATAATTATGAGGATTTTATGAAAAAACTCATAAAAAATGTTTAGAAATAGGGAGAGAACGACCACAACTCAAGGTGCCCATGCAAGCCTTGTGAGAATTCTCTCCTTTCTTCTCTTTCTCTCTTAGTGAAGAGCTTTGAAGAGGAGATCCAACCATCCGGAGATCGTGTGGATTCCGCTGGAGGCTAGACACTTGAATAGCTTCAAGAACTCCTTTAAGGAAACCTATAAGTATGTTTTCTCTTACATATTAGATGATAGGATCATCTGTTCTTGGTGCCTCAATGTTTTTAACATCCGATTCGATGTATTCCGATGCATTTGATGTTTTGATCAAAAATTCAGGAGGCTTATCGACTTCAGAACCCAACAGTATATTCCCAAATCAACACTAAGTTTTTATCTTTGATCAATGTGAAGAGAGAGCAAAAGGGAAGAAACTCTTTAATCTATGATTCAAAGGATTGAATTACATGAGTATTTAAAAGAGAAACAAGATAGGTGAAGATTTGATATGCACTAAATTGCGGTCTAATCAATGAAATGAGATAGGAATCTATACTTAATTTTAAAAAATAAGCTTCTAAGTACCTTGTTTAAAGAGATCAAGGACTAGAGAGAGTGAAATTAGAAGAACAAGGGAAGGTAAAAATGGATCCTTGCCTTTGATGTCATTTTGATGCCTTGATCTCTAACTAAATGAGTTATGTATGATGACTTGTATCTTATAAGGCCCTTAGAGATTAACTAAGAACCATTAAACAAGAATTCAATGAAGTAAAAAAGATAGAGAGGAGATAAATTGTGAGACTTAGTGGACACTCAGTGGGGAGAGATTTATAAGAATTACTTTTGTTTTAAGATGTTATTAAAAAATTATTTGATATCTTAATGATATATGAGACTATTTATAAATTAATCCTTAAAGATGAGTTGATTGATCCTTTTGAGCCTTACAAGAGAATGCCACTGCTCTTATAAGGATGCCAAACAAAGAGCGAAAGTCCACACTACCTTGATTGATCTTTGTCATTTGTCACATAATTAAGAAGATCACTATAAAAAATTAAAGAGAGAGTGAATTTTGAAAAATTAGAGGGAGAATTTGGAGAAGAGAACTCTCTCAAATGATTGGGAATTTCCTTGTGTCTCACACGCAAGAAAAGTCAACACCTAATTGAGAAGGAATTGAGACTTTGTGTTTGTGGCGATTCTTGGTGTCATAGCTATGATAGGAAATTATTTTCCAAATGGAAGAAGCAAGATGAAGAGTTAAATTTTTTTATAGAAGAGGTGAAGAAAGAGATAGGATGCTAGAAAGTGGAACTAGAGAGAGATAAGAAGAGTTAGGGAGAGAACATTGAGGAATGAAATTCTAATTTTATTCAAGAGGGTTAATAGAAGGTAAGGAGGGGAATGATAAAGGGATATATTATGTGCCCTTTGAGGGCCTTCAAATAGGCCTCCCACTATTATTGTTCTATATCTACCTTTTGGAATTAGGTAAAATCATTATTTTATGATTGATTTCAAATTAGAATTGTGATGTAAATGATTTTTTGATATGAATTTATTTTCATAATTAACATTCAAAATAGCTAGTTTTTAATGGGCAGATGAGCAAAGAGCAAAGACACATAGGGGAAGAAGGAAACCTTGAGATGAGGAGATATGGGTAATTAAAAACATAAGTGGTGAGGAGAGTTAGAGAGATGCACTCATTGGATGGGCTAACTGAATAGGTCAATTGGGTTGGCCCAAGATAGGCCTTGTGAATAGGCCCAACATTCTCCCTCAAGGTGGTGCATAAAAATCACACATTCCATCTTGGCACACATGTTGCCATATGAGATTCCTTGAGGCTCTTAGTGAAAATGTCAAAAAATTGATCCAAGGCTACATGTGAAGTAGATGGGACTTTGGAAAACTTTATCATGAACATAATGACAAACAATATATGTGACAAACAAAAACTTTATCAAGTCCTTGACGTGCCTTGTGTATATGTGAAAGCTAGGCTTTCTAAAAAAATATTTTCTCATGGTTTTTGTTGATCATGGGTATCAGTATCTAAGAAAAGCCAAGTTTTTCAAGCAAGGAACAAAATAAAAATACGATTTCATACCTTGTCTCAACCATAGCTCGGTACTCAAATTTTGTTTTATAAAAAATCCAGATTTTGATTTTGTGAGTTCTAAGTGACCAAGTTACCACAACATGGAGACTCTTAATCTCATGTTTGCCCATGTACCAAGAGTCATATTAGTGCTCAATGTGGAGATGATTCCTACACTTTTAGATGAGCCCCTTGCTAAAGCTTGCATGGTATATGCCGATACTCACAAGGCACTTGACAAGATTTTTTGTGTGAAGTGGATGATGTACCTCATAAGTTAGATTATGTGAGGATGAGAGACACTGAGATACATCAGGCTGCCAAAAAATCTCCAGTATTGTTGATGTCATCCAACATTTTATGAGGAAAAAGATGAATCCTTATCAAGAGAACACTATTGCTAATCTAGACGATGATTTCAGTAATCAAATGCTTGAATAATTGCATGTAGATTGAGAAATTTCAATAGGAGGGCCAAATGGTAATTATTAGAAAGGATTGAAAACAAGGAATGAGGTGCATAGAGGTGAAGATGGAGGTATAAAATGAGGTGCAAGAGACATGTATGGTAGCGATGCCTTGAAGAGACTTAATGAGGAAACATAGTTGAAGGAAACAAAGGAGGCCCCCTACCCCTATAGATTTGGGAAGAGGTCATACATTGGATATAGAGGAAAAAGAGAGGAATGCCACTAGTCCTCACAACACCCAGGCGCAAAGATTATTTGGTTTGAGAAAGCACATAAATAATTCATATAATCTACATTTGGATAAAGTTTTATTTAAAAACTCTCATCCTACTACTCCCTTAGGTTGGTCCTATTTTATTGATATTTATGAACTAAAAAAAAGGAGAACTAAACACTCTTTGGGGAATATTATTTATTTTTATCAAACAGGATTATGTATGAAAGAGTTCTAGATGGTAGTCTATTCAATAATTGAGTGGCTTTTCTCTAAAACTTCTTAAATTTTTTTATGAAATTGGCCTTGAACTAATTATGCCCTCATTTTTCCCATAACATGTTCAATCCTTACCCGACCAGGGATGGACGTAAACTCGTAAGCTATCTCTTTTGTTCCATTTTTATGAAGAATGTGTGTCGAGATCTGAGACTTGATAGACCATTAAAATTTTGATCAAAACATAAAACACAGTGGAAGAAGTTGAATAAAAATTTTAAAGAAATGAAGCATCAAGAATTGATGACTCGATCATCTAGAACAAAATTCATAGTTACAAAGTTCATTGAAATAGTTCCTTAACTTGTTCAAGTGTCTTGGCTCTTGCCATATCTATACTATCTCAGAATGATTTTATTGAACTCAATAAAAAAAGAGAAGAAATTAGAGAAGAACTCTAAGGTGTGGTCATTCTCCCTCAATTTATAGACCCTCATATTATAAAATTTTTATTAAAGTCTTAGAATTATGTTTATATTCATCAATCTTATCCAACCTTTTGTGTGTGACCCTCTCTGTCTATATATCTCGCTAGTTAATAACTCTATGGACCCAATAGCAGTCATTGGTCAACCTTATTAATCAACTATATTAATTATTGGGTCCAATAATACTTATTGGACCTAATATATAGATTAATTAATCACTGATCAATTAACAAGTGGAGTTTCTAACCCATTTTTAATCACTGATATATAGATTAATTAATCACTGATCACTCTATGGGTGCCAAGCTTTGCCATTGTTATAAGATATATAATGTATATGAACTCTCTTATGGAACCTTGCCATAATTAGTAAACATGTACTTATAATCCTTCATCCTCTAAAGTTTTTTGAATGACTTACACTATGCTCAGCTGTCAAACCCTAATTGGTCATTCTAGTCAGTACTAATACATGGAGTAAATCATCAAGAATTTTTTCTATGATATTTTAACAACCTTTGCCAAGAATTTAATCACATCTCATTACTTAAGTTAATATCCTTTTATACCAAGGTAGATGATTTCATGTTGACCACTAAATTACGCTCGAGGACTTCTTGCCATATCAAATCTATCACATTTTAGAGATCCCATGGCAAGGGATTTGTAACTCATAGTCAAAACATGATCATTTATTTATAAGATGTCTTTGGTGTCTCAACTTTAAGGACCATGTATGCAACCATGACTTAAATCAACTTGATTGAAAATTAGGTACAATACCTTTGAAGGATTTATATGAATTAGTTCAATGAACTCTTCTCCAAAAGAGCACCTACTATCTATTCTTGATGAATCCATACAAAATGGTCATATGATCAGCCAAACTCATCATATGAGTAAATATAAGATAGTTCTATTCTTTCTAGATATTTTGATGTCTTTCTCAATACCCCACAAATACAAATATTTAAAACATTTCTTTAAAGACTAGTGATCATAATATTTAGAACATATGCTCATGGATTTCATTATAATGAAGACACAAGGATGACATTGAATAAAAATTTAGTTAAATAAATATAAATGAGAGATGAAAGTGTGATTAACTCATAGGTCACATAATATCTAAGTGAATTTTTTTGTTGGGGGATTGAGAAGATTATTAAATTAGTTCTAGGTCAAAATTATCTTTGAATTTATGTGATAATTAAATATTTAATTGATCTTGTTCATTTTTGGTAAAGGAGAGTGCTATATCTAATTTTGGATTTTCTTTCATAACTAACTTGAGAAGTAATTTTCAGGTTCAAGTGATAGTTTTATTTTCAAAAACAGTGGAGAATCATTTTTATGTCATTCATGATAAAGATGTGTTAAGTCTATTATTTCATAGATACATAAAGAGCCATTCTAGATATAGTTAATTTTTTTGCACAATTGGATCATTTTATTTATAATCAAATATTAAAGGGCATATATGCTTGAAGTCAAAGCAATTAGAAAAAGGTAAAAAGTCATTAGTTGATAGTCAAAGTCAAAAGTGTAATGTCAAAATCAAAGTATAAAGTAACAGTCAACACGGCAAGGAGATTTTCTTTATCATATCTCGATTCTCAATTATTTTATTAAACTATTTTATTTAATTAGGTTTGGTAGCTTACTTACCTTTACAAATTGTGAGTCTCAATATTAGGGATAATTCAAGGTCCTGTAGACCTAGGTTGACTCTCAAGGAGTCATACTTACCCATTAGGGTGATGGAGAGATTCCTTTGGTGAACCGTTGTTAGATTGAGGACGAGTCTTGGGAGTTGGCTGTGAAGGCAATTCGCGGTGTATTTGTTTTTTACCTTGTAAGATCATGCAAGATCAGGGATGAGCCACATACTTATAGAATGTGTGAATCTGTGACGAGGCTTGAGGACTTTGAAGAGATAGTCTGAAGGGGAGTAGAAGTGGCACATAAAATTCAGAGTCGACCCTCGAGATCGGATGAGCAGTGATATTCCAAAGAACGATAGTAAAGTGAGGTTACTAATTGAGAGCTAGAGCTGGTCATATTATAAGTTTCTGTTTAAACTTTGATATAACTAACCTAGCCAATTACATGCGGACTTAAAAGGTAAAGATAGACTCTATCGGGGTGATTTCCTGTTGGTATTGGTATGGGGGATTGACATACCTAATAGAGTATAGAAAATCTGGTGCATGAGTGATGTGAGAAATTTGGTGATTAATAAAAGAATTCACCAAAAGGTGATTAATAGTAACACAAATACATAAAAAAACTAATCAATTCCCCTCTTAGTTAATTTATTATCCAATTAGGGAATTTCAATGAATAGTTGATGCATTATTTTGAGCTAAGCACTTGATTGTCCACACATGACCTCAAATTGATTTTTTTTCTTCATATTTGATGGTGTATGAAACGAATATCTAAAGTGTAAATTTTCAATTCTATATTTGTGTTTCAAATACCTAAAATTCAAGATCATATCTATTCCTTAAGGAAAAACTCTAGTCTCTCATACTCAGCCCCCAAAGCTTAGCTTTAATGTTTATAGAGTTTCATGAATCTCAAAGTAGAGCTTGGCCTAATCAATGTGCCCAACCAACTTTCCCAAGGATAAAGACAAAGCTCTCCAAGCTCATGCACCCTTGTGTAATGCCACCCTTGGAAGCAAGCCACTCACCTTGAGATGCAACTGTCCAATTATATTCTAATCCATTCCATTGTTAACACACTAGTGTAACTGATAACATGCAATCTTAACATGATAAAACATGATTATTAATGCAAAATAAGGCATAAAACATTCCATTTATACGCATGTTATCATACTTTGAATGATATTTAAAATTTAAAAGATTAAATATAAATGCAGTGCCATATGTGCTTGCATCAATCAATTGTTAAAAATATTATTGTGTGGTGATATTTCCACATCAATGCATTCATATAATCCCTTAAAAAAATATCTAATTTTAGTCCTTTTGAAATCCTAAAGAATTAAAAATGACAGAAAGATTCATCAAAAGTTAGAAAATTCATAAGCTTTAATTGAACTTATCAAGTCATTTTTAAAGCTAAAACATCAAAACAGAAATAAGGAGAAATTGAACTTCTTTGACTTAAGTTGATTTGAGAAATCATGTAAAGAATTATACTTTAGTTCTCTTTGTTCATTCTTAAAACGACCTATACCTTCCATCATTAAGATCGAAAGAATAATTAGATTTTGAAGTATTTGACTTTATGAAAAATAATACACAAACATAATTTAAGATTTATCAAAAATTTTTTATAAAAATGATGTGTTATCTAGAAATGTACGATGTCCTTAAAATACATGAAATTCATGATAGCATCCATCAAAATGATATGAATTAAACTTTAAGATAAGAAGATAGTCATGTAACTGGATATATGAAATTTAAAATGGTGTTTTTGTCTTGGATATGTCATGCTTGTATTTTATAAATGCAAGATTATAATAATTTCATAATACACAATTAAAATTAAGATAGTAAAAATATATTTATAATAATTTAGAATTTTCTCCTTCCCTTCCTCTCTATCTTTCTCATTATTTCTCTATCTTCAGGCAATTACTTTTCACATGAGTTACTCTCTCTTCTTGCATCTTACTATATGTGGATGGGGTTGGCTCTCCATTTTTCTCTCTTTGTATACCAATCTATGATAGGCTCTCTCCTTTA
The DNA here is from genome assembly GCA_024174645.1 of Lemna minuta. Lineage (NCBI taxonomy): Eukaryota > Viridiplantae > Streptophyta > Magnoliopsida > Alismatales > Araceae > Lemna > Lemna minuta. The sequence goes on from CM044106.1 coordinate 7,977,042, forward strand.
TCTAAGAGTGGAACATAAGGCTCGCAACTGACCATCTTGGGGTGCTTTTTTTTTCGACCCATGGTACAAGTCCATGGTGATGTAAAGGCATGGGCCTGTGGATGCAAAGGCATGGGCCACACCATGATTGCTTGGGTCACCCATGCTTCCTTGGGTCACTAAGGCAAGTAGGGGAGAAGTAGGGAAGGGGAGAAGTACGGTAGGGGCTAGGAGGAGGGTTAGAAGAAAGAGAGAAAAGGTTGGGATAGCAGTGAAAAAAGAGATTCCAAGAGAAAAAAATGATGGTAAGACAAGAGAAAATGAAGAGAGATGAGGCAATTGATGAAGATATAGAAAGGGGAATCAGCTCAATCTCCTCTACATCAGAATTGGAAGAAATGAAATCATCAAGATCACTCTAGAAGATCCACTAGGATAATTGAGCTACTGATTGGTGGCAAACTACCCATAGAGATCTTGTGCCAAAGGAATCCTTGAGGAACATGGTGGTGGCTTGTGGAGCTTGAAGAAATCCCTCAAAATCTCACTTGGATCTACATGTGCTAGAAAGAAATGAGCATTGATGTTCTACATAAATCATATGAATGGGTTCATGGATGAATTTTGAGGAATGGGGATTTTGATATGTGGTGGCATCTGAATTCTCGTCTTGGGTTTGCTCATTTGGCATTGGACAATTTTGATGTATGACATCTAGGTGTTAGATGACAATACTAGATGTCAAATATCAAGCAGATGACATATGATAAATGACAACATGATGTTGGATGACATAGTGGATGACCAATGATGAAATCATCAACACGTGGATCAATAACCTGGATGACAGATATTTGACAACTTATGATGTTGCTTATCGCCTGGATATCGTCGACATCACGATGCTAGATTATGGTAATAGATGTCAAATACTGAATGGATGATAGATGCCCCCTTAATGTTGGATGACACTGTGGGTGATAGATGACGAGGTCATCATGATGTGGATGATAGATGCCCCCTTAATGTTCGATGACACTGTGGGTGATAGATGAAGAGGTCATCATGATGTGGATGATAGATGCCCCCTTAATGTTGGATGACACTGTGGGTGATAGATGACGAGGTCATCATGATGTGGATGATAGATATCAAACAACAGATGACCATAGATATTGTCCAAAAATCACCTAGACATTGTTTAGATATCTTTCAAATTTTGATTTGGACATTGGATGTGGATATCAGATATCCACAATCCACCTCTAATACTTGTCATGTCGTCCGTTACCCTTGATGTAGCCAGATGATATAAATTGGAGTACTCTATCCAATATGCATCATCCGCGATAGATATCAAAAATCAGATAGATGCCTATACCATCATCTAGATGGTCAAACCCTACTTCTTGATTTATCCTATGGAAAGAGGGAATGGAGGGGAAAGAAATAGGGGTTCAAACAAAAACCCTAAGAAAATAGTAAAGTGATGTGGGAAAATTCCATGCGTCCAATTATGTTTATCCACCAACTTAAATGCATGACAACAACTGAAATCATCATCATGGAATGATGCATGCATCTCATGGTAGGCAAATTTTCTCATGTTGTGCTTTCAATTGTAAGCTTTTGTGATATGCTAGTAGTGATTTTAGCACTCTAAATCCATCTTCATATCATAATCTAAAAATTGTTAGCATGTAGGACATCTCTCTTGTCCCTCTCTTTCTCTCACTCCCTCTCTCTCCACATTATGGACTTGAACTCCATAGGTATTGACTCTCTTTTCTCTCTTAGTGCTCCACAATGTAGTGGACAATGGCATGGTCATGAAAAATCAGACATAACTCATTATGAGCCTTGATTGACAAACCTCACCATGGGCTCGATGAGAATCCAATAATATTAAATTGTGACAACGAAGCTATTAAACTTTAGAAAATTGTGCCATATTGTTACTAATATTTGCTCTCCAATGTGATACTTTCACTGTCTCAAGGTGGACGCTAAATTGTCCCAAAGTTTGAGTGAGGTGGTGAAGGTATGGTTATATGAATAAATACAATTTTAGAAACAAAAATAGAGGTAAGGTGTTAAGCGTAAGAAATGTTTCTCGAAGGGCAACAATAAAATATAAATTGTTGTTGGGATGGATGCAAATTATTTTGGGCAATAATAGGAGTGAGGTGGTGGATACAGAATTGGGCTTCATACTTACACGTGAGAAATTTCATGAAGGGTTGAAAAGGGAAGATTATCGGAGAAGATGAGGGCTAATGGGCATCTGAAGCTGGAAATTAAGAGAGAGTAGATTCAAAGGTGGTATCTCTTTTAATCATGTGATATCTCTTTTGAGTCAAAATATACCCTTAAAGACATGCTTTATAACACCAGGGAAAAGCTTACTATGGTAAATTAAAACCTTAGTAGATAATGCAAATAATATAAATTTCTGATGAACACATGGAGGAATCTTTGTATCTTCAAGGGTGGAGGGAAAATAATGAATGAAAATGAGATGGTAATAATAATAGAGTGCTAGCAGCCAAGAACATGAAAATGGTTCATTTTGAGGACACGCAATTTATGACCAAGTAAAACACTTGGAGATTCGCTGATAATACCCAACGATGCAATGAAATTTGTAACACGAAAATATTAATCTAATTGGTAAGATTCACAATGAAAAGGAGCAATGGATGCTCAAGGAGTTGCCTGACAAAGACTTGTTTCACTTAGCGAGAACAACGAGTCTCGTTTCCTCAGCAACATATTCGTGAAGAGAACAATATCATTAAACATAGTGGAAGCAATGCAAATGCATGCTGAGGTGATTTATGTGAGCTGAGACTCTGCAATTGCACAACGAAGTGCGGTCCATGAAAGTGGGAATTGCCAAAATGACACATTTTGCCTGTCAAAAGATAGACACGTTCGTTTTTTTGGTGAAGAAACGACTTGTCAAACATGTTCATCCAAGGATTAAAGAATCTCAAAACACTTTCTTCATCCAAGGATTGACGCGAGGCGAAGGCTAGTGAAAGAGTCAAGGCCCAGGCAAATGAGGATTTAAAAGGGGAGCAGAAGAACCTGGATCACACTTATCTAATATTTTCACTGCGAAGTCTTTTGATTGTCAGAGTTACACCACACGTGCTTGTATCAGTTGTCCCTGATTTCTTTTTCAAAAAAAAAAAAAAATCAGTTGTCCCTGATGAGTAAGGATGCCGGGTCTCACCATTTTGTGTTCATGATGGTATCAACTGATGTACGATTATTCTCAACTTGGATATCATCTCAGTGTCTCTATTTATCCACATTCTCTCTCCCTCTCTTCAACACCACACACTCTTCCACTCTTCCTTACACCACACTAGTCTCTAATCCTATCTTCCTCTTCCTCACGTTTTTCATTTGTTATTCCTCAATAGAAATCACTATGCACAAGAGAAGTCCACAGAGATGGCGCAGATAGATCTGAGCACGCAGAAATATCATAACTTGCCTTAAAACCAAACCACTTCGAAGAAAGAAAACCAGAGAGAGGATGCTGAAGTGAGAAGCCATTAGAGATGTTTACCAGCAGCAGTATTGGATGCTCTAATGCGATGAGACTTTAGGGCATACAACCCTATGTAGGGGTCCCAGGAAGATCTGGTGGCCTACAGGCTGGTGTCGAATTTTGAATTTCGAAGTGTTAAAGAAGCATGTATATTCATTTTTGAGTACTATTTTATAGAACGGAATTGATTCAAATATGAATCCCATTACCAATCTCTATTGTTGTCTGGTTCTAGCAAGCCACTGGTTCCTAAAGTCTAGAATAAACTTTTCCAAAATCAGTATACAAAACAGATGAGATAAAACAAATGTGCAAAGGTTGATTTTGAAGGTGGATTTCTGATTTCTGACCAATAGACTGTCACATTGGCATCAGATTTCATGCCACACATTAATCTGAATGACCAAGATTACAATTGAACAATACTAAACTTGCTAGTCTTTTTTTGATACGAATTTTAGACAAAAGCCTATAGAGACACTAAGAAACCACTAACCACATAAAGCAAAAGGGAAATCTCTAAAATCAGGCCAAGATTCAAACTTGCCACAGCATGCTCCAAAACATTGTGCTTCCTGTACACATGCAGTGTCTGCACTGACGTAGAACTTCAAATTGACATTAAAAAGTCAAAAAGACAAACTGTCAAACCATCATAGTAAGAGAGAAGGGGATTATGCACTACACAAACTACCGGTAAAGGGAAGAATTGTACTGGGCAGGCAATCCACCGGCCATAGGGTAGCTGGGGTAGCCACCTGGCCTGTCATATAAACTGGACCCAGGAACCGGATCTGGATACCGAACAGACCTTGGCGGAGTTCGAGAAACTCCACCGAGGCCCATTGGGTTCAACCCATAACCAGAGCTGGATCGCTCATAAAGATAGTTGCTTGAGCCAGGCCCATACGGCCCAGCAGAGGCCATGTAAGGAGACCGGTCAACCATAGACAAGATGGGTTGACTCTGAGGATAATGCGGGTAAGCTGCGGCCATATTCAATGGGCGAGGTCGTTTACTTGCTGGAGCCTGCCCTTTGAGTTTGGACAGCCCTGCCTGAGACACAGAACGCTTCTTCTCAGCCTTCCGTTGTTCCAGCTCTGAGATTCTCTCCTGAATACTCTTGGGAGAGTATTCAGACTCCAGCTTGAACTCTTCAATCGTTTTGATCACTGCTTTCAAGGCAGCAATTTCTTTGGCAGTAGCTTCATTCTGTATGAAACTCGTAAAAAAAGTGGTCAGTTTTAAGTTAACTAGTTAGTTTGGTAACTAGTAAGTGCAGGGGATTTTGTACCTGCGCCTGAGAGGAGTTGTTACCCTTCTTACGTACTTCCTCGGCCATTTTTAAAGAATCCTTAACATGTTCCTTTAAAAAGGGAACAGGAGGGAATCTGTCGACCAGCCCAAAGGCATAGGCAAATTTCACAGCACCTATGAATTTTCCCTTTTCGGAAAGTTTCTGAATAAAATCTGTTACAAGCACAAAATGCTTGCCAGGTCATGTTCATTTCATCTCAATCGATCACGATTTGCAGAGCAAATCAATCATGATAAGTATAAAGGATAATGAATGATACCCATAATTAATAAGTAGGACATGAAGAAGATGATTATGATAAATCCAATGTTGGATTTCCGTACCTGGTATCTTTTCCGAGAAACCAAGACTCTTGCAGAGATCAATGGCCTGCTTCCGCTTAACCACAGGGACAAGAAGATTCAAAAGCTCATCGGCATCAAACTCAGACGAGAGTTTATAAGATGCCAAGAGCTGTAGGAAGCCTAGAGCTTCCACATGGTTCTTCCCTCCGTCAACTGCCATCTTCATCTTCCACTCATGAGCGAGCGCCATGGCTTTCTCCCTAACAGGAGGCTTAATCTCTGCGGAGATCGAGATCAGACGCTCCATCAGGAGAATACAATTCCTCCTAGTCCCATAAATTTCCCCTTCAGACTGCCCGTCTCCTACAAAAAAACTCCTGACGGCGTCAAGAACCAATTTGGCAGGATCAGACGCAGCCCGAATCGCGGGATTCAGCTCCTTCCAAATGTTGGTAATATCTTTGCGGTTCCTGCATAAGAACCGGAGAAGTCCTTTGCCGTCCATCTTGACGCAAAAGGACTTCAACTCCGGGCGCGGATCGACTTCTGGCTCACGCTCCGGGTCGATCCTCGCCGTGATAGACGCTTCCTTTTCTTTTGCCTCGAGATCGCGGAATCGATCTTCGATCGATCGCTGGGTTGAAGCCACGTATTCTTCGAGATCTTTCCATTGCAGGGAAAAGGAAGCGAGGGAGGACGCGTGAGATTTGAGCGCCTCGAAGGCCTTCTTGAGGTTTTCTTTTTTCCCTGAAATGGATTCGATGTCGGCCAGGATATGTTTGACTGAAGCCATCGGCTGCACAATCAGATGTTAGATCGAACGAGATGAACAGAAAACAAAGGGAACGCCAATCGAAGGGAGATTCCCAAAGGGAGAGAGAGAGAGAGAAGCAAACCCTAATGCGCTAGACCGCTGAACTGAGAGGGAAGTCATGGAAGGCACAATCGCCTGAACAATATATACGGGAAGATATAACCGAGGAAACGGTAAGTGGGCCGTGAGCGGGCTACCAAACATTCATTATTATATTGATATAAACAGCATCCCAAGGCTAAGGAAAAAGAAATTTATGTGATTGGGAGAGGAGCTGAAAGCAATATAAAAACAAATAAACTAAGAATCCCTAAGCAAGAAAATATCCACAAAAATAATATTGTTTAAGCTCACCTGGCATGCAGATGAACAAGTTGGCTAGTCTCCATGGATTCACAAAAAAAAAAAAATACATTAAAAATACTAATGGATGTTTTGATATGATCAAAAATGGAATTATCCTAAGAAAACAGAATTATCATTGGGCGAAACTTCTGTTTTTTCAACATTTTGTGAATTTGTATTACCGGATGCATTGCTTTGGAAACTATGCTGAATGGGGAATAATGTTCTTTCTAAGGATAGAACTTGAAGTATCGTCATACGTGGTGTACTACATCTAAGTGGAGTTGGTGCGGCTTAGCCATGCTATGGTAGTCCCCTAACTTGGATTTCAAAAACAATGCTCATCTAAGACTCATTCTTTGGATAGGGATATGATCTTCTATATGAAGCCTATACGATGATTTGAAACAATATTCTTACTCATCTTTCCCTTAATGGACAATAACTCCAGTTTTTTACTTAAAAGGGAACAATTTTGAAGGTGGATGAAGAAAGAAAACAATTATTTTACTTCCTAAAAAGAAGATACTCTTTATCAAAATAAGTAAAAATAACTAATTTCTGTTCTAGCATAGGTGGTTTACTTGAGCATCCACTAAGGTTTTAATAGCATAATAGATCGTCACCTCCTTTAATATCAAATGGAAAATAATAGATGGCCTATCTAAGATCCAATGTAAAAACCAAATTCATCACTGATAACATGCAATTTACATATGAAATTATATGATTATTAATGCAAGTTAAGGCATAAAATATTTTATGCTTAAACATGTTATCATGTTTTGAGTGTATATCTATCATTCTATGAAAAGTTAAGTTATAATCTCAAAATGCACTATTTTAGGGATAAATCATGAATAATCAAATAGAGATATTTAAATGATTAGATTATTTCTCATTTTGTAATTAATATTATAATTGGGTTTTAATAATTAATAATAAAATTAAATATTTTTATATACACTCATTTATTTTTTTAGCTTTATTTTATAAAAGCAATAAGTATATTTTTGAAATAGAAATTTATTCTCTTGAGATTTATTAAATTTAAATTTTTATAATGATAGATTATTTAATTTCTGATCCAAAAAAATAAATTTGAATTAATTTGGAGTTGTATTTTAAATGGTATGAATTTTCTAATTTTTAGGGATTTTTCAAGAATTTTTTCAAATTTTTCTAAATTTTTTTTTGAAAAACAAAAAAAAAGAAGGTTTTTAATGCGCGCTGATGTGGCAACTGATGTGGCGGAAGTGATTACATGTCACCACGTGGCACACGTGTGTGCATGGGTGCACGTAAGTGTAATTAGTGGGTTAAGCATTCATTAAGGATTTTTCCTAACCCACTATTTACACTCTACTTATATACCTGTCGATTCATGTTTATTTTTGTCATGTAGGACTATTTTTCTTTCTTTTTATGTGTAGGTGACATGGCACGACGTGAAGTGTCTAATTCACATATTTAATCTAAGCTTTCGATATTTACTTAAGTCGGGGGTATGCGACGACATTTGATTGGGCGACGATTCATTTTTAAATGATTTAATCTCAGCCATTCATCTGAGGAGTTATAATGGCTGAGATTAAATGCGCTCGATGGACTCCCATGGAAAGGTGGCTATATCTTGAGGGCTCGATGAAAGATCAAACGGTAGGTCGTTACGCAATGCTTCTTCTTCACGCAGGATGTGGCAAAAATCTAAGCGCTCCATCTTTCGATCAAACAAACACGACTTAACGGTAACAATTTGCATCCAAGCGTTTCATCTGAGCCGTTGATTGAAGATGAAGAGCCAAATCCAAATGACCACACCCAAATTTGCCTATAAATA
>CM044106.1:7985683-8073017 GCA_024174645.1 Lemna minuta
ATTCTTAAAATTTCTCATTATAGCCCTAATTATTTTTAACTAACTCAAGTGCAATGAAAGTGTTTATTCCAGGCATAATATCATGATAACATGCAAAATAATTGTTGATTTAAGACATTCAATGACCAAAATATGAATAAAATGTATGATTTAGAGTATACTTTTTGCTTGTTATCAGAAATCATTTTATATACACTCATATAATTGTCTAAGTTTTAAAATCTTAAAGAAATGAGTGTATTTTTTAGAAAGAAATTAAATCTCTTGTTATTTATTAAATTTGACTTTTTATAATGATAGATAAATTTAATTTCTGATCCAATGAAAACAATTTGGATTAATTTGGAGTTATAATTTGAAAGTTATGAATTTTCTAATTTTTAGAGATTTTTCTAGATTTTTTTAATTAATTTTCTTTTATAATTCAAAATCGATTTTATAAGTGCGCAGGCGACGTGGCACAATCTAGAGCGTCTGATCAAATTGTGATTGTTGATCAAGGCGAGGGGTGACTTACGAAGCAATTTATGCGGTTGTTGAAAACATACAAACGTCGGTCAAACAAAATTTATAATTTCGAACTCACAAATAAAAAAAAATGAAACTAGGTATAGTGTAAAGATCGAGGCGATCCACAGAGAACACGGTTGACTTTGATCAAAGAGTTGACTTGGTCAAACTTAGGTTTAATTAAGGTTTTTAAGAAATGAAAGTGATATATAAGTAATATAAATGATATAAATATATGAGAAACAATATTTTTAGAATCAAGGAACTGAGTTGACAAAGAAATGTCAAAAGTCAAGGTCATAGCATTGACTTTGACCCACCGTTAAATTTCTAAAAAATCAGAGAGTAAAAAGAGAGTAAAATATTATGAAAGACATATAATTAGAAGCTAGAGAGAAAATGAAGAATTTTGATATAAAATTCATGATTTTTTGAGAAGAATTGGATTTATTATGATTTATTGAAAATCAAAGATTAAAAAAATCTTTAAATGAACACTTCGGTTTAAATCATTGAATTGACTAACCAAATGATATAAAAATATTGCAATTTACATATGAATAGAAAGCTAACAACCAGAGAATTCCAAAGAGACCAAAATTGTCAAATTTTACCTCGTATTTTGAGAGTAATTGCCCCCGCAAGTGAACGCTCAAATTCGGATTGAAAATAAACAATCGATGGTGAAACGTTAAATTGAAGGGTCAAATGATGATGAAATCTTACGATTTTGCTATCCACGGAAAGTGAACCAAAATGAAACGATTTAAACTTAAGATCAGGGAGAAATCCTTGTTTCAAAATCAGCAAAAATCCGCACCCAATTTGGGCAAAAATGAAGAACAAATCGATTTCTAAATTGAAATTGACTACCCAAATCTGATCTAAATTACAATTATTGCAAGAAGAATGATTGATTCAGACTACTAACCCGATTGACGCGAAGATTAGGCTCCAAATCACGTCGATTGAAGTGCATTTGATCGGTTTCTTCTTCGGAGTACGTTTGACGTTCAAGGGGAGAATTCGATCAAATCTTGCAACGATTCGTGATCAATCCCGCCTCAATTGGATTGCAATCAAGTCTAGAATGCGGGGGGGATCACGAAGAACTCAGGATTTTGCTCAAAAACTGCTTAATTCCTTCACGATTCAATCAAGAGTTGATTTACAAAGGAGGAAGAACACCGTTTTAGAGGAAAAGTCACACAAAAATCGCAGACCGTTCGATTCGGAGAAGACGAATGGATGGCCACGATTGCACGATTAACGTTGGCCACGATCCCTATCCCACGATCCCGCAAATATCGCTCGTCTTATCTTCCTCGGAAGATCTTGATGCGTCCACGTGTCGTCCCACGATCGCTGAAAGCGCGATTTAATCTGATCTCACTTACACAATCAACGGTCCTCCTTTGTGCACGTGCATTTGATGGCGATCGGGTGGACCCGAGTCCACGAGATTGATGCGTCTCAATTGATGCGATTGCATCCAATGCGCAACACGATGCCACGTGTCCTGCGTATAAAAGGAGGAAGGCCCTTAAGCCTTTGCGTTGCCCTATTGGGCCAAGTACGTCCCAATACTCTAACTTGGGCCCATCATCTGCCAGCCCGATTACTGTTCACACCATGTAGGCACCACGCATGCCTTCGTGTGGGCTCGCGTGGCCCCGCCATGTGTCTGCGTCGCGCCACGTCAACTTCGCGGGTTCAGCGTGATTGAATAAACCCTTTTTGCCCCTTTTTTAAAGAAATTAAATCCTAAAAATTGCTGAAAAATCAAAATAAAATCCAGAAAATTCCATAAAATTCAGAAATTCATAACTTAATTTATACAACTCCTTTTTGACTCAAATTTTCTCCATTGGATCACAAATTTATCCATTTTTAATATCATGCCATCTAAAATATAATTTAAAAGAATAATGTAAGATGAACAAACTTAAATACTCCCTTAAGAAGTCTATTTTATATCATCCCAACATTCTCCTCTTGAAATTAATTCTTCCAATCATCTTTTACAGTCAAAGAAAATCAAGGAAAGTAATTAATTTCTATCTATTTGACCTTGCAAAAGATTAAACATCCATAAAGCACATAATTAACCCTAAATAATGCATAAATATGGACTTTAGTAAAATAACATACCAATATAGAAAATTCATAAAAACTATGATAACATGCATCATAATCGCATAAAATAAGCATGCATATTAGTTAAATAAGAGAAGAATTTAAGTTAAATATGCATGTTATCAGTGACGTGGCAGCACGTGGAGTGTCCGATCACACGATTAAATCGCGATCGTTGATCGTCACTTAAGACGGGGGGAGGGGGGGGGGGTACGTGGCACATTCTTACTCGTCGGCGAATCATTTTTCAAATGATTTAATCTCAGCCGTTGATCAAAGGAGTTATAATGGTTGAGATTAAAACTGATGAAAACGCATCCGAAGCGTCAGATCAAGATCCAAGAGATGACGTTTGATGCTTTACTTATAACACACACGACGTAGCAAAATCTTGGCAGTCCATCGGAGATCCAACGACCATGACTTAATCGTAACGATTCGCATCGGAACGTTTCATACCTTCCCTGGAAAGAGTTTAAGATGAGAATTATAAAGCCATACCTTGTCATGAACATGAAAAGTTTTCCTATTAATATGCTTGTCATGAAAGGCTTTGTTTTTGGCCTTATAAATCTTTGCATTTTGATTCGACTCATTCCGTAATTCTTGGAGCTCTTGAAATTGTAGAAGTCTTTCTTTGCCGGCTTGATCAAGTGATAGATTGAGATTTTTAATAGCCCAATATGCCCTATGCTCTAACTTGATGGGGAGGTGGCAAGGTTTGCCATAAATGATCCTTAAATGAGACATCCCGATGGGTGTGTTGAATGCGGTGCGGTAGGCCCATAGAGCATCGGGTAGCTTTGCTTCCCAATCTCTTCCATCCGTGCGAATTATCTTCTTCAAGATGTTATTGACTTCTCTATTCCTGACTTCTACTGGGCCATTTGCTTGGGGGTGATACGGGGCCATGACGCGATAGTGAACTCCATATTTCCTAAGTAAACTTCTGAAATGAGAGTTAGTAAAATGAGATCCGCCATCACTAATAATCACTCTAGGACAAATTCAGGGCTCTGTTATATTTGATGATGGTGTAACTTGACCTCACTTCTATTTTCTTTGCCGATCTTCACGTCATCACTAGTATGCCTTCCTCCTCTTTCTCTTCTACTCCAGGCGATACGATCACTCCCTTTGTTGTGGCAGTCTTAGCTCCTCGAGATCATGATGATGTTTTCCCTCTCTGCTCTGATGGCGGTCGTCCTCCTCGTGGCTGCGGTCGCAAATTTTTTTTTGCCATGTCCTTATTGTGGCAAGAAAAATCATGTTCCCAAAAAATTTTGGAAGCAATTTGGCAAGCCGCTTATTGCCCAAGTAGTTGTGACCCCTACGACTACTTTTTCTCCTACTTTGCCCAATATTCTTACCCCACAATTTCATGTGACTTTGATGCCAGTTGAGCACGACACTTTTCTCTCCATTGGGAGTATTGACACCTCTTCTTTAGCTAGCCTCGCCTTGCTTCCAGCTCACTCCATGTTAGATACATCCGCTCTCCTTGCTTCCTCTTCACTACTGTGGATTATTGATTTGGTGGTTTCCTCTCATATGACTCAAAATTTCTCGCTCTTATCATCATATCACCCTACCCCCTCCCATCCCCCTATTGCCATTGCCGACGGCCGACCTTGTCGGGTCATATGCTGTAGTACTAACTAATAACATGCAGTTTATGCACGAATTTACATGATTATTTATGGAAATTATGGCATTAAATATTTCATTTGTATGCATGTTATCATATTTTGAGTGCATATCTATCATTTTATGTTATTTTAAGTTATGATATAAAAATGTATCATTTTAGGGATAATTATGCATAATTCCAATAATATAGTTTTGTTCCTATCTATATTTGAGATCATAATTGCATTTTCATGATTTAATGATAAGATAAACTATTTTTTTATTCTTTACCCTCATGTATTTTTCTAAATTTATTTTCTAAGAGGAATGATTATATTTTTAAGATTAAAATTTATTATCTTATTATTTAAATAATTTTACCTTTTAGAATGATATATAATTTAATTTCTGATCCAAAAAAATAAAATTGGATTAATTTGTAGTATTTTGAAAGTTATTAATTTTATAATTTTTAGGGATTTTTCTAGCATTTTCCTGAATTTATTTAAACTTAATTTTGATTTTTAAAATAGAAAACTAGTTTTTATATATCGTGAGCTGATTTGGCAGGGCATTGCCATGTGGTGACGTGTACACACCATGCGGTGCCATATGTATGCGTATGTGGCTTCACACGTGTGCGCGTGTGCGCGCTTGTGTGCGCATGTGTGCGCTTGTGTGTGCATGTTAGTAATTAGTGGGTTAAGCATCCATTATGGATTTGGCTAACCCATTAAACTCGCATATCTTATATACTCGTAAAAATCATTAATTTTTGTCATGTGGGACTATTTGTCTTTGTTTTTATTTGCAGTTGACATGGCACAACGAGAAGCGTCTGATCGTGCAATTTAATTGCAATGTAGATTTTCACTTACTCTATGGGGTAAGTGGCGGCATCTGACTAGTCGGCGATTTTTTTAAGATGATTTAATCTCAGCCACTCATCTTGAGATTTATAACAGTCGAGATTAAATGCACCCTGATGGACGTGTGAAGTTATCTCGATCGCTTGATGAAGATCAAACAGTGGATGTTAAACGACGCTTCTTCACTTGTGATGTGCCAAAATCTAGGAGCTTCATCGTCAATCGAACATACGTGACTTAATGATGACGTTTTGTGAACTTGCGTTCAATCTGAGCCATTGATCAAAGATGAAGAGACGCATCCAACAGTTGCCCCCAATTTCTCTATAAATTGAGATGTTCTTCGATGGAGAAACTCATTTTTGGATGTTTCAAGAAATCAAATTGTTTAGACAACTCAATCCTTGAATCTCTTAATTTCTTCCTCTTCTAGAGTCATTTCCTCGTCCGAGGAGTGTTTGAAATCAAGATTTGGTGGAGAGAATTGGAAAAAATACCTCTTAAACGCCGAAATTCGTTTGTGAAATCGCGGAATGAAAAACCTTGAATCCAGGGATTAATTGGATCATGCTGAGCACGACTTCGGGTTAGATTACATGTTTTCCTCCTACTGTTTCTGTGAGTAGCATTAGATTTAAATAGTAGATTAACATTGAATATTAGATTAGATTAATTTTAGATTTAATTTCTATTTTTCTCTCTCATCGCGATGGATTTTCTACCTAATTTTTGTTCCTTGATTTTTCCGCGAATCTTGATCCAAATCGAGTGATGTTTTATTATGTGGATTCGTTTCGGAGTTCTCTTTCCAAATCTACTAAAATATCTAATTTCTCACCTTAATTTATTTTCTGACTTGATCGAATTTCAAAGACACTTAAAAAATTCCCTTATTTCTTCGTGGATTGGACCCTTATTCACCACTATACTATTTAATTAGTGATCTAATCTTTAAGTTGGTGAGTTTGAACTTTTTTTGACACAAGTTTGTGTGTATTCAACGACCGCACAAAATCGTCTCGTGTTTGTGTGTATTCAAAAGTCATGTGAGTTTGGCATACTTCATCGATCTTCTTACTCTTCTTGCAATGGCATCTTGGTGGTGTACGACTCCCATTGCCACCAAGGCACGACACTACGGTGCTGGAGGAGCTGACACTCGCGTGCGTCCAGCTCCCATGAAGAGCAAAGCTGAAGGATGCCGACTTCCGCAACATTGTGTGAGGACTTCGTCTCGCCAAAGGTCAAGTGCACTCCAGCATCGCACGCGTGGCGGTATCTTTCTTTTCCGTAGTTTATGAACTCGTTGGACCGCACGTATTTTAGAAAGTCCACATTTATTTCCCCTTGGGGTTTCTTAGTGGACCCTATCTTTCGGGGCCCACTTAAGAAGCCTACTCTTTGTGTTTCCTTTTTATTTTTATGATTATGTTAGGCTTTCAGGTTGTGGGCCTCAAGTGGGCCCTTTCCCCTCTCGGCTCATCATGGGCTCCATAAGAGAGAAAGGGACCCCCCTCACAAACCCTAGCCCTCATTTGAGAAGAAAAGGAGTGTTCTCCCCCTGGAGTGACCGCTCACGGAGGATAGGGGAAGGAGACCAACTGCCGCCACCGCCACACGCTCTTGTGCCGCCGCCGCCCCTATTGCCGCCACTGCCTTTACCTATGCCACCGCCGTAGCCGCTAAGGAGCGCTGCTGCCATCCTGACCTGTCGCCCTCCTCCTCATCATCGCACCCAACTCACCGCCGCCGCGCCTAGGTCGTCACTGCTGCGCCCAATTTGCTACCGCCATGCCTTGAACACCCTCCGTCGGCGCGCTTGGCTCGCCATCGCCGCATCTTGATCCCCCGCCACTCGCGTCGTGCATCTGTACACTATGCCTCACTTCCAGCCGTCCTGCGTCTGCCCCGCATCCGCCCCACCTCCGGCTGCCTTGCACCCGCATGCTCCCCCGCCCCGGTGGCTTCCTTGGCCGATCGTCGCCCTGCAACTGCACGCACCATCACTCTCTGACCGCCCCGCATCTGTGCCGCGACCCCGCGCCTCTGTCTACGTCCCTGCGATCGCCTTTGGTTGTGCCTCTGTCCCGCCTCCTTACGGGCCTGCGCGCCCGCTCTAGGCCGCGCTTTGCGCCCACCTAGCCGCGTCCCTGATCGCACCTCTGCGCCCGCATCTGGGTGCGCCCCTGCGCCCGCCGCCGGTCGCGTCCCAGCTCTGATCTTTGGCTGCACCCCCTGCCTCCGGTCGCGACCCTGTGCTTGCCTCCATCCGTACTCGCGTGCCCGCCCTATGACGCATTCTTGCGCCTTCCCAGGCCGCGCCTCGGTCCAGCCTAGACGGTGTCCCTCCTGGACCGCACCGTGCCTTGCCGAGAGGGGATGCGGACCAATCCATCTCGTTGATCGTCGAGCCACCCCCGACAACGTGAAGACCCATGCTCGCGTGGACGAGGGCCCAGAGGTTTCTCGAACTGACCCTACTCGGCACATCCCTGGAGCTTCAGAGACGACGTGCGGGAAGGCAGTCTGCTTGTTTGTATGCATTGATAGATCATTTCATCATAGTAGATCACCCTAGGGTACCTGTTCCCTAGATTCACCCTTGGTTTTCGTTGCCCGTCTAACATCACATACCCTTTTCTTCATCTTTTGATCTTCTTTACTATGATGTTTTGGGTCCCTCTTGTACCCCCTATTTTTTGTCATCATTACTATATTGGGTTCGTTGATTACTACACTTGTGTCAACAGGGTATACCTTCTGTATGACTGTCCTAAGGTTGTCTCTATGGTCGTCCACTTCATCACGATGGTTGTCACTCGATAATGCTCTCAAGTTTTTCCAAACCTCTCTTTGTACCTTTTGTGCTGATCGTGATATTGTCCATCAGACTACTTGTCCTCACACCTCCTAGCAAAAATGGTGTCGTTGAGCGGAAACATCGTCAGCTCCTTGATATCACTTGCACGCTACCGATTAAGATACATATCTCATCTTACCTTTGGTATGATGCCCTCATGACTGCCACATATCTCTAGAATTGGCTCCCCTCCGCTCCCCTTGGTGGCGCAATTCCCTTTCACCATCTCCTACACACCTCGCCTCTCTTCTCCCTTCCTTCTTGGGATCGTTGGATGTATTGCCTTTGTCAAAGATCACTCTCCTTCCTTGTCCAAAACTCGCCCCTCGTGCTCTATAAGGCGTATTTTGTTGGCTACTCTATTACATAGAAGGGCTATCACGTTTACTTTCTTGAAACCTGTCGTTACGTGACTTCTACCGATATCACCTTCCATGAGGACTACTGATTCCTCTTAGAAAATAAACTAGAAAACTACATGAGTGTAAATAAAAATATTTTCTCTTATCATTTAATCATGAAAATTACAATTATGATCTCAAATATAGTTGATAATAAAACTATATTATTGAATTATGCATAATTATCCCTAAAATGATATAGTTTTAGATCATAACCTAAAATTACATGAAATGATAGATATGCACTCAAAATATGATAACATGCATACAAATGGAATATTTAATGTCTTAATTTGCATTAATAATCATGTAAATTCATGTATAAATTGCATGTTATTAGAGATCTACTTGGATGAGTGACTGAGGGCCAAGTACTTTAGAGATCTATTTGGTGCGTAGAGCTTTGAGAGTCAACTCATGGGAGAAGGGACGATCAGCGACATATCAAAGGATGGTGCCAAAGTGAGGTCACTAACCAAGACCATGAGCTGGTCAAATCAAAAGCTCGTGTTTGAACTTGATCTTACTAACCCGACCAATTAGTAATTGGTACTAGGGGATTAACATGGTGAGGAGTGATTGTGGGGGGATTGTCTCCTCCTAAGACTTGCATGAGGGGGGGGGGGTTTAGATACCCTATCTAGTAGAAAAAAATCTATTGCATGAGTGACAATAGGATTTGAGTAGATAATAAAAAATTCATTAAAAAATAAAAAAACATAAATATGTAAAAGAAACTAATTCACCCCCCTATTAGTTAATTCACCATCAAATTAGGGAATTTTAATTTGGGTCGTTGGATCATCTTTTGTAAGTGCAAGATGCGTAAGATTGCACCACATCTTGCCACTAGATTCATCACGAGGAGAGAGAGAAAAAATCAAGTATATTGGGCTTGATCTGACTCATCAAACTTGATGGTTCTTGTGCTGCCACGTGTCACACTGATTAAAGATGACATCTAGTGGACCAAGTCCACTAGATCCAATGATCCATGACATGCCATGTGTCACTAAGATTAAAAATATTAGTCTCACACTAATAAAATAAAAAACAAAGTTGAGATTTATATATGTGACCCATGAAGCTCTAAAGAAATAAATAAAAATAATTGAACACTAATACTCCCCTTAAAGATGCCACGTGTGCGCAGATTGGGCATCACACGTTTGCGATGCCATGTTAGCGTGCCGATAACATCCAACCTATACTAGTAATTACATGATTATTAATGCAAATTAAGGCATAAAACATTCTATTACTATGCATGTTATCATTTGAGTTTATATTTATCATTCTATATAATTTAAAGTTGTAATATCAAAATAGATTATTTTAAGTGATAATCATGCATAATTAAAGTTATAATTTGTAGAGTAGATTACTCCCATTTGATCTTTGAGATTATAATTAAGTTTTAATAAAAAATAATAAGAGAAAATATCTTTATATACACTTATTTATTTTTCTAGTGTAAAAAGTGTGTTTTTGAGTTAAAAAATATTCTCTCGTTATTTATTAAATTTGAATTTTTAGAATTATTAGATCATTTAATTTATGATAAAAAAAGGATTATATACCTGATGATGTGGCAACAAACACTCACTCTTTTCTTTTATAAAAGAGAGTGAATCTCGACCGTTCATCAAGGGATTAATAACAATCAAGATTCAATGCACCAGATGGACTCCTTTGAGCGACATGTGCAACATCGTGGATGTACATGGAAGATCAAATAGTTAGGGTTTCACGATGATTTGTATACATGCAATGACAAGAAAAAAATTGGATGCTCCATCATAAATCCAGCAGACATGACTTAATGGCCTTGATTCAACTCCAAGCCTTTCATTTGGGCTGTTGATTGAAGATCAATCGACATATCAAATGACCACGCCCAATTTTTGCCTATTGATACTCTCTTTCTTCAATGGTGTAAGTAATTCTTGAATGTTTGATCGATCGAACCTTTTGGACATCTCAATCCTTGAATCTCTTGCGTTATTTTTATTTTAGACTCATTTCCATATTTGAGGAGTGTTTGAAATCAACACTTCATTGAGGGAGAAGAAAGAATTCGCCGCTCGAAACTGCGAATTTTTATTTTTCAAAAGGCATAATGAAAAGCCTTGATCGAGCAATTAATTGGATCATTTTGAGCGCAAATTTTGGGTTAGATTATGTGTTTTTTCCTAATCTTTTGTTATGTAACATTAGATTTTAATTTAGATGCATAGATTAGTTTAATCTTATGAATTTTAGTCATTTTCTCTCTCTTTGTGATTGAATTTTCTTTCTTTATTTTCCTCCTTGATTTCTCAACGAATACTAATCCAAATCAAATGATTTTTGATTCCATGGATTCATCTTGGAGTCTTATTTCTAAAAATACTAATTTCCCTAATTTCTTACCTCAGTTCATTGTCTGATTTGATCAAAAAAATTTAAAAAATTTCCTAATTTTCCTTGGATTTGACCCTTATTCACTATTATACTTATCAATTCATGATTAAATCTTCAAATTGTTGAGTTTAGAAATTATTTTGACACAAGAAAGTGTGTTTTCAATGACTGCACAAAATCGTCACATGGGTCGTAAGCACGTGTCTGGAATTCCACGCCTTCATGCCATGTGTCTATGGTGCCACATCAACACACACAAATAGACCTATTTCCATTTTATAAGTTATTGGAAAATTCTAAAAAACATAAAAAATATAAAAATAAGAAAATTCAAGAAAAATCTAAAAAATCTAAAAAGAAAAAGTTATAGAAAAATCCCTTAAACTTATAATATTCTTCTATTTTCATAGAAAACTCATTTTTTTGGACAATACCATTTTTATCCTTATCTTGCATTATTTTTTATCATATCACTGAAATTAAATATGAGAAATTAGAAAAGGGTAATTTTGCATTATAATTTGTTTGTCCTTTTCATTCCTCATTCATACCTACAATCACAAAACTCATGCACATGCAATGAAATCTTGCTGTTTTGACCTTAAAAAATGTCAAACGTTAAATCTACAAAAATTAATGGCAATTTAATCTGATTTCAGTATATGAGCAATGTGATATGATATATGAAAAATGATCAAATAATGATAACATACATAATAATGACATGGAATATGCTTGAAAACCATAAAAGAATAGTGAATAAAATGCAAAGAAATGCATTTTGTCAACCTCCCTGACAAGTTCCATAAAATTATTGCTAGTTTATCATTAGGATAATTCTTGGCGAAATGTTTTTAGAATAATGAGGATACAGTAGAGATTTTTGAGACATAAAAGGTTTTGGTTGTGTAGTGAACTTGATGGAGAAGGTTCTGTACTATAATTTGCTTGACATCCTTATGTATGAGATGATATCCAATCATCAAGACATTTCACTTATTGGTGAGTGTTGCTAGCTTACATATGGTGAATCCAAGGAAGGTTCCTTGGCATGATGCAAAAGGGATTTTGAAATATCTACAAGGTAAAATTGATTTATAGTTTTTAATTTGGAAGATGCGTGGATATTCGTTATATTTATACTGATTCAATTTATGCTTTAAGCCTTGAACAAATAAATTTTTTGAATCTTTGTTTTTTCACCATTGGAGGGGGTTCTATGAGGTTTAAGGCTAGAACAAAACCTTGATTTGCATTGTGTACCACCAATGCAAGGTTCTAGGCTATCATTGATACAATAAAGAAGGTAATCCAACTGAGGACGTTAGTTGGAGGGTTACCCACATGTGAAGGGAGTGAAAATTGTATATTATTATGATAAAAGTTCTACATAGCTTATCAAAGACCCTACACATTGATTTTAGAGATGACTTCATTAGAGGTCTTTTGTCACAAGAAATCAAGGTGGTAAACATCAGCACCTAGGGCACTCTCGAGGACATGATAACCACTACTCTTCCTTCGTTAAAATTCAACATACTGCTCGGATATAATTGAACCACAAGCTGCTCATCATTTGGAAGCCATGTTGACAAGAGCTGGGGACTTGTGAAGGTTTAGTTAGTTAACTCTCTGTAGAGTCTTCTATAAGAGTATGGATTACTCCAAAATTTCTATACTCTTACGGAATATTATACTACTTCAAGAGTACTATGGAGTCTTCTAGACTCCCCTAGAAGCTTTGAAGGTTTTCAAACCTTCTCTAGAGAAGAGGCTCTCTTGAAAGCTCCAATGGAGCTATATAAAAACTGTTCTCAATTTCACCTGTAGGTAGCATTTTGGAAGTTGGGAGAATGGTTTCTAGGAGAGAGAAGAATCCCATTGAAGAAGCTCTAAAGAACTAGCTACTCATGAGGATATTCTCATCTAGCAGGGTTAGCTAGCCAATTTTCTTTATGAGTCTTTTGAAATCTGTTATAACTCTTATGGAGTCATTCAGAATTTAATAAGCCTCCCCCAACTCTCTGAAGTCATACCCCCATCACTGTATTTATTAGGGTTTGAGCATTTTGATATCGATATTTATGGCGGTAATGGTACTTGATGAACTCAATTTTGGGGTATTTTAATTGTTGTTTTGAATCAATTACATGGAAAAATAATTATAATTCATCACTTTGTGTAATGATAAATTAAGGGTTGAATCCTCAAGGAGCCTAGGTAATGAGATTAGTAATTTTAGGGAATAGAGATACTTTTATAGAGAAAAACAATAGTAGAAGGGATTTTTTTGGAGAAATATGAAAGTACTAAGGAATGGAATATGGTATGAACTAAATTATGAATACATATATATTTATATTCTATGAGAAATAATAAGAAAACTATTGAGAATGAAATGATGGAATTGAGAGATGAGAATGATGGAATTGAAGATGATGGAAGAGTGATAAAAAATGGGAAAATCAGGTCATCGAGAAATCGGGAAAAGATGAGGGATTTTATGAAGAAAATAGAAAGAATCGAAAATATAAAAGGGAATAAGAGTTTTACCAATGGAGAGGATTACAAGAGAAAATCATATCCAAATCCTCACACAAACCCCATATTTGATGCCATTCTTAGGCCGAGGTGATGCTAGACTCCTTACAATCTTAATCCTCCTCTTAATCTTACCTCAACAACAAACTTGAACACCAAACAAGGCCAAGCTTGGGCATAAGCCTCTTCTTTTTGTAATTGTAGCTTGATGGTAAGAGAAAGCCAAAAATTAACAAAAAAAGAAGAAGATTCTTTTATATATTATGTTTAGAGGCTCTTTTGGATTAATGTTGGAGATTTAGTCTATTTGAGTGTCGCTAAATGAATAGTTTGTCGAGTTCTGATGTTGATAAACTTTTGAAATTTTGATCAAAACATCGAATGCAGGGGAAAATATTGAATGGTATATTCAAAACACCAAGCCACCAAGAACCTATGATCCTATCATCTAGTATGAATGAGAAAACATACTTGTAGGGTTTCCTTGAAGGATTTCTTGAAGTTATTCAAGTGTCTAGCCTCTGGCGGTATCCACAGGGTCTCCGGATGGTTGGATCTCCTCTTCAAAGCTCTTCACAAAGAGAGAAAGAGAAGAAAAGAGAGAATTCCCACAAGGCTTATATGGGTACCTTGAGTTGTGGTCGTTCTCCCCCTATTTATGGATATTTGGTAAGAGGTATTTTCATAAAACCCTCATAATTATGTCTATATCCACCAACATCCATAGACCTTATGTGTGTGACCCTCTAGGTCCATATATCTCACTAGTTAATAACTCTATAGACCAAATAACACCTTATTGGTCAACCTTAATTAATTATCCACATCCACATATAGATTAATTAATCAATGATCGATTTAACCCAATCGATAGGTTGAGTTGCTAGCCCGTTGGGTGCCAAAGCTATACTACGTACTCTAGGAGATATGAAGTATGTAAGAACTCACTTATGGAACCTTCCCGTCATCGATTACTATGTATGTATAATCCTTCATCCATATTAGACTCATGAATGACTTAGGGTACGGTCAACTGGCAAACCCTAATCAGTTACTCAAGTTAGTACTGATGCGTGTAAAAATTATTGAGAAATCCTTCTCCGATATTTCCACTACCTTGGACGAGAATTTCATCTCATCTCATTCCTTGAGTCAATCTCCTCAAATACTCGAGGGTGGATGATCCCATTTTGATCACACAATCATCTTCGTGGACTTCATGTTGTATCCAATATATGACGTTTTAGATATCCCGTGTCTAGGGATTCGTAAGTCAGAATCAAAACACGATCATCCATCCACAAGATGTCTTTGGTGTCTCAAGTCAAAGGACCACATACACAACCATGACATGAATCAACCTAATTGACAGTTGGGTATAATACCATTCAGGGATTCATACGGATCAATTCAGTGAACTCTTTCTCCAAAGAGCACCCACTATCTATCCATAGTGTCTCCATACTAATAGCTACATGATCAACCATACTCATCATATGAATTGGATTAGATAGTGCTATTCTTTCCAGATAATTCGATGTCCTTCTCGAATATCCCATGAATAGGAATGTTTAGAACATATGTTTAAAGATTAGTAATTGCTATATTATAATCTCATCATAAATTAACTTAGTCATTGCATATGCTCATAGACTTCATTGCAAACATCACACAAGAATGACAATGAATAAATTTTATTTCAATGAACATAAACAAGATACATGAAAAGTGTGATTGGCTTATAGGCCACATAATATCCATCATAGTGTAGATTAAATCTGTAGGCCATGACCATAAACCACCTCTTAAGGAGTTGAGAGAGGGCCCATAACCACCTTCTATGGGAGTGGGTTGACCACTCTTTAAAGGAAGAGTAACCTTACCACTTTCCTAAGAAAGTGGGCTTACCTCTCTTTCCTCCTATAAATATGGGTTCTTTCTACAAAATAAGAATGGTCTAAATTTATTAATAATAAATAAAAGAGAAGAAATTCAAATTGTTTGACCTTTTAAGAATGGCTTTGACCACTTTTGACTGGACAAGAATCACTTTGACTATCATTGACTTCCAAGAGAAATGAAGTCTCGTAAAAAGGTGGAATGGTTTGACCCCCCACAGGAGGTGCTTGACTAACCTCCTACAAAGGTGACAAGGTTAGACCAAACTTTTAAAAAAGGTAGCTAGTACTTAACCTATCTTATAATAGCTTGACAGGTTTGACTAACTTCCTAAAAAGGTGAAAAGGTTCGACTATCCTCCTAAAAAGATAGAAAGGTTTGACCAACCTCCTAAAAAGTTAGAATGGTTTGAACAACCTCCTAAACAAATGGAAAGATTGATTAACCTCCTAAAAATGGTGTAAAAGGTTGACCAATCTCCTACAAAGGTGGAGTATTAATTTTCTTCTTCTCATTCTAGATAGTTTTCATCCAACCTCTCATTGAACTTCGCCCAAGTCTTTTTGTATCTACATAACTCATAAAAATACGAGAATTCAGTTATTTGATTTCCAAGAAGTCAAATGAGGTTAGTCTCATAATATAATCAAAATGTAAAATATGGATAATAGGACTTAGTCATATTTTCACCACATTCAACCATATAGAAATAGTTATTCTCATTGTTACAATCTTTATCAACAACTTTAATATGACAAATGATGTATGAATGTGGCTCATATTTTAGAGTTATTATGATGACGATGGCGGAAGAGACTCTCTAGTTTTTCTCTTCCTTTAGTGCTGATTTCTTGATTTTCGTTTCGGGGCTTTGCAAATAGTGTTGTTTCTCCTTTTCTGGATCATCCAATTGTTCAAGACTGATCTTCTGAAGATCTCAACCACTACCTTGTGCGCTAAAATTCCTACCGTCATTCGTCATCCAGTACCGACATCCATCATCCAGTATCGACAATCTAATATCCGATATCCATAGTGGGATGATGGTACCAGATGACATTACTCAAATACTATTTACGCTTCTATTGATTGTGATCCTCAAACTGTATTTAGATATAAGATTGTGAATACGTCCACAATAACAACTAGATTTCCACTCAGTTCAGGATTGCAGAAAAAGAGAGTGTAATAAAATGTGACTATATAAAACCACCGCGTTGTTTGCATCAAAGTCCATTTAAAATCGATCTCTCTAACATTTACTAGGAAACGCCGATGGTATTTCTGCATTCGAACCAACGCATTCAATTATAACACCACCGAGCCACAGATAACAGTCACACTTTATTGTTGCTGCCATGGAGGGGAGAGCTAGGAAGGGAAGATGACAGTGAGCACATGCCATACAGGCACTTATTTCAGTCGCTATAAAGCAACATAGCACTTATTTAAAATCGCATGATCACGCCTTGGGATCTGTTTGGAAGTCGCATGACTCATATTTGATGCAAGCCGTCATCATTAACGCCGAATCTACGCCTAATAAGAGTGAGTAATTGTAAGACTAGGAAGAGTAAGATTATGCGAATTTTAAATTTTCAGTCACCTGCGAGGTATGCGCCATGGACGTATCCATTATAATGCTGGCTTGTGTGCTCCCCCGTGAAGTAAACTCTCCCTACCGGTGCCTGTCTCCACGAAAGCATCTCCAGGAATAAGACGCAATTTAAATCTCGAAAAGATCAATGGACTGAAGGATCTCGGTCTTAGAGAATGGAAAAATTGGGTATCTAATTTTCTTTGCAGTGCAGCAGTTCTAGGGGGTTAAGATCTATCGTAAAAATTTTGGGAAGATATACTGTCTTGAAACGCATGTATTTATTTGAAATATTGCTTACGCACTCGGATCTGATCATATTCGTATCTGGCGACACCGATGGGCCAATTGGAGAAGGACCCTCGGTAGAAGCGATCAGACCACCACTTTGGGACGAATATCTCTGTTGCCTCCGGTATCTCCTTCCCGAACATGCTCTTTAGAACAGCCATGGCTTCATCTTTCGTCACTGAGTCCGATTGCTGCTCGACTCTTCGTGACTCATCGCCCGAGACGGAGACAACGAGGATATTGTACCCCGGGTAATGACGCTCCAGATGCTAGGCATAGAAAGAATTAAGCGGGGGAAAATTAATAAATTTAAATAATCATTTAAAGACGAGGAGAAGAAGAGAACCCACCTGCCAAACAGGATAGTATCCCCTACGGTCGCTTGCGTAGAGGAAGAACTCGGTGCCATTTCCGGAAGGCCAGAATCTGCGCGGAAACTTGAGATAGATTTTGGTGTAGATAGCCATGCTGAACTCGTAAATGGCTAGGATCTTCCAAACCTGCGAAAAGCGTCAACCCGAATTAGAGACCTGCTTCTAAGAAAATTTTAAGAAGATGACACTGATTTTTTCATTACAGGTAGATCAGGCTCAAATTTAATGAGATTGCTCTGGAGGACTCCTATGCTGGCGGAAACCATCACGTAGTCCGATTTGTAGACAGATCCATCCTCGGTTTCCACCACCACTCCTTTTCCTGAGTAATCTATTTTCCTCACCACCTGCGGCAAGAAAAGAAGGATTTCGCATTTTTAACATGGAAATTCCGTAAAAGTTGGAGTGCAGCCGAGAGGTAAATTAAATTCTGAAGAGAGTAGAGAATGCGAGAGGCCTTATTTAGCTTGAGTCGTGGATCGGTGATGGCGCCTTCGTCGTCCGCACTGAGGAACTGGCGCGCGAGATCATGAACGACGCTCTCGTAACCCCTCTGGTCCGATACTTGATACATATCGGGGCCAAAGTTGACAGAAGTCGGAAGCGGCTCCGTGTTCTGAAGGCTCGTGACGGCCGGCGGTTCAGCAAACTCGCCATCGTGATAGAAGTAATCTATCACCATATCCAATGGAGTGGACGGGACGCTGAACAGTCGAAAAAAGAGGAGAACAATCATCTGAGATGATCGTCATTCATCAATTATCCGGGGATCGATGGGCAGATAGATCCTCACTGTTTTTGAAGACGCTGGAAAGCTAAAGCTGATATGTCTTCGAGCCCGCTCGGTGGTAATCCTGCGGTGAACTTCGCGGCGGCCTCCGAGATTTTGTCCGCTTTATCGAGAGCCTTATGAGCGGCGGAAGCATCGTACAACCCCTTCCTGAACAAGACATTAAACACAGGATATTGAACCCAGAAACTGAACCTGAAATTGAATCATTTCGTTACGATTTTTGATAGACGTTAGCCGAGATGTTGGCGTAGTCGGAGAAGAAGGTTCTGAGCTTAATCTTGTTTGCCAGAGTCCATATGGGGTTTATCTCCCGACCGTTAACCCCCTCTACCCAGGTTGCGCCGATCTCCACGTTGACGCCCCCGAAGTGGAAATTGTGTATCCTTCCGCCGATCCGGTTGGTGGCCTCGAGAATCATCAGGTTTCTTATCCCCGCTTCCGATAAAGTCTTTGCCGCCGATATACCTGCTCAGGCAGGCAGTTGTTCGTCAACTATACGCAAAGGGGATTTACTTTTGAGTGGTAATATGTCTCACCCGACATGCCGGCGCCGACGACGATAACTGACGGCCCAGGCATTTCCCTCGCCGTTGCTCCATAACCACCATAGGAGACCAGGAGGATCAGCAGAAGCGGAATTACGAGCATCTCTCTCTATCTGTCAAACGCTATCGCTATCTTCTCGTTTTCTCACTCTTTTGATCCCTGGTTGAGGGGTGAAGTAATAATAGCCAACCAGCTACAAACGTTCAAATTTCGTAGGTCCCACTGTCCCCATTCTCACCCATAACCCCTCTGTCGGTTGTAAATTTATAATCATTCTGCTGCATTAACTCTCAAACGGCGCACGTTGTGACCCCAAGACGAGAGAGAGAGAGAGAGAGAGAGAGAGAACATGGCGCAGCGATGGTGAGCACATGCTAAGCACATGGTGAGCACATGGGCAGGCCTCCAGGCCGCGAAATTTGCGCATTCAATTTTTTTTTCAGATTTGAGTTTCAATTTTTTTATTTATATTTTTGAGCGGTTTAGTGCTATGTAAGCCTATATATATCCCCGATTATGATTGTTTGCATACTTTTGATGTACTTGAGAGTTTCTTAGTGCAATAAAGTGGCATTTGTCTTCTTTTCTCAAAATTACTCTCTTTGAGTGTTTTTTGAAGTGATTAGCAACCAAATATTATATTCTTATAGGGGAGGGTGGGGAGGGTGGTTAGAGGAGCATTGGCGAGGAATATGACACTTAGCCGTTGCTCCCGTGGTCTTAAATGAGTTGAACCAGGTCTAGATTGTTGACTTCACCAGTTTGCAGTCATTTTGTGAATGGGGCCTGTTCATCTTCCTCGGTACTCTTGACACCCCCCAACAAGCTTAAGGTCAGGATGACGTTGAGCTTGGATTGAAGCTACCTAATGTGATCCTTTGGTATTGGCTTGGTGAGGAGATTGATGCACTGATCTTTGGTAGGGACAAACCTATTTGGAGTTGCTTGGTAGAAACTTGCTCATGCATTAAATGGTTATCTATCTCAATGTGTTTTAGAGTATGCTTGTATCACTAGATTTTCTGCGGCATATGGTGCCCCAATGTTGTTGTAGAACAAAGTGGGCGTGTTTGATGCATGGAGACAAAACTTTTGGATGAGAGATTGAATTTAGAAAAGCTCAATAGTGGCAATGGCGAATGCCTTGTACTTGACCTCGATGCAAAACTTAGGGACACAAGCTTCTTGAAGCTCCATGAGACCAGACAAAGCAAGATGAGATTATACTCGCTGGTGGAATGATGATTGAGATGGGAGCATGCCCGTTTGGCTTCACACAAGACTCAAAGGAGCCAATGATGAATGGATGAGAAGACCACAAATAACATGCAATCTATACTAGAAATTTCATGATTACTAATGCATTTTAAGATATAAATCATTTCATTTTAATGCGTGTTATTTTCATTTTAAGTGCATATTCAACATTCCATGCAATTATTCTAAAAAAATCTCAAAATGCATTATTTTATGGGTTAATCATGCATGAATCAAGTTAAATTTTAAAATAGATTATCACTATTTATATTTGAGATTTTATTTAAGTTTTCAAATGTGTTGACTATGAGCGCAAGAAACCCTAGAATTATATATCCAAAAATCTCAAAATGTTTTATTTTAAGAGTCAATGAAGTATAAATCAAGTTAAATTTTAAAATAGATTATCCCCATTTATATTTGAGAATTCATTTGAGTTTTAAATGTGCTGACGTTGAGAGCAAGAAACCGTAGAATTGTATATTCAAAAAGAGAGTACATAAGTCCTTATATAGAAAGTGAATATGAGGTGTCCTAAATGGGCCGAAAGCCTAGTACCACTATTGAACACTCCCCCTCAAGCTGGATCATAAAAATCAAACATGCTCAAGTTGGTATACGTGATGTCATAAGAGATCTCGGATAGAATCTTCATGAAGATGTTCGCAAGTTGATGAGATGATACCACATGAGGGGTGACAATAACTCCAGATATAACCATGTCCTGAATATAGTGGTAGTCAATCTCAATGTGCTTGTGTATACTAATGAAACATGGAATTTGCATCCATGTGCATTGGAGAAGGAGATGAGATGCCAAGATCTTTGAGAAATGATCAAAACTATACCATTTCCCCGTGGTCTCAGTCGTAGCTTGTTACTCAGACTCCACGCTAGAGCATGATGTCACCTTCTGTTTCCGCAATGGCTAGTGATAACATGCAAATATATGCATGTGATTATATGCAATTTATGCAACTTAATATTGGTGAATCTGGAAATTTTTTTGACATGCATTCATGTGCTTTTCAATGACCTCACAAATTCATCTCGTCAGCGAGGTGACAAGGTTACCTTCAATATATGTGCAATAGCTTATAGTAGACTTTACAATCTCCCTTGTCACCAGCATACCCAACATTAGCGTAGACTTCAATATATAGATGAACATGTCGTTAATAGATGAGCCCTATTCTTGGGGCTTTGCTTGATGTATGTTAGAACCCATAGAACTCCTTGCCAGAGGACTCGTCGAGGTTCTTGCATGAATTGACTAAGAACACTAACCGCGTACACGATGTCAGGGCAAGTGATACTGAGATATATCAACGTGTCCAAGAATCTTTGATAAAAATTAGCATCCTCAAGGAGTGGAGAAGAAGTATCATAGAACTGCAGGGCAAGCCTCCATAGGTGAGGTCTTCGGTTTACTGATAACATGCTAATTAGACATGATAATATATGATTATTAATGCATATTAAGGCATAAAAGATTTCATTCCTATGCATGTTATCATATTTATGAGTATTTATCTATCATTCTATGAAAAAGTCATTATAATCTCAAAATACTTTAATTTAGGGTTAATTATGATGAATTAAAGATAAATAATTTCATAACCCATCTTTACTTGAGATTATAATTAGTTTTAAAGTTAAATAATAAGATAAATCATTTTATAAACATTCATTTAATTTTCTAAAGTTTTAAATCTTAAAGAAATGAATGTATTTTTGAAATAGAAATTAAATCTCTTGTTATTTATTAAATTTGACTTTTTAGAATGACAGGTAATTTAATTTCTGATCACATGAAAGAAATTTGGATTACTTTGGAGTTATATTTTGAAAGTTACGAATTTTCTAATTTTTAGGGATTTTTATGTTTTCATTAATTTTTCTGAATTTTTAGTGAATTTCTAAGGATTTTTTAGAATTAAAAATCAATTTTTATAATTTAAAATCGATTTTCAGATTATTTATAGTGCGCAGGTGACATGACGCAATCTGGAGCATCCGATCGATCGCGATTGATGATCAAGAGCGCGATGCGACGTGGCGCATCGTGGGACGTCCGATCATGCGAGAATTCAAGACCTTTGATCTTCACTTGAGTGAGGAGGGTACGTGGCGAGATCAGATTCATCAGAAATCGGTTTAATCTCAGCTGTTGATCAAGAGGAGTTATAACGGTTGAGATTAAACCGACGAGAAACGCATTTGAGCGTCCGATCACGATCAAACGGCGCACGTTACATGCATTTTTATAATGCTCGCGACGTGGCCTCATCTCGGCCGTCGATTGCAGATCCAACGATCACGACTTAATCGTAACGATTCACATTGATGTGTTTCATCAGAGCCGTTGATCAAAGATCAAGCGTTTCAGCGGACGGTTACGCCCAAATTGCCTATAAAGTGAGTTGTTCTTCGAGATTGTAAAGCATTCGAGAGCAATTCGAGTAAATCAAATTGTTTAGACACTAAATCTCTTGAATCTCTTGTTCCTAATTGCTTCTAGATTCATTTTCATGTCCACAGAGTGCTTAAGATCAAGATTTTGATGATCGATGAGGAAGAAATCGACGCTTGAACTCCACGATCGCAATTTTCTGAATTTTGATGAATAGCCTTGATTCCGGCGATTAATTAGATCAATTTGATCCCAATTGTGGGTTATCGATCGTGTATCATCCTAATCTGTCTTTTTTAGCATTTAATTTTGTTTTAGAATCGTAATTTAGTTTAATTTCTCTCTTAATTTTGGATTTCCCGATTTTCAATTTTTGGAAAATCTACCTCTGTTCAATCTTTGATTTCTCTACGAAATCGAAAGTCAAATTTAGTGACTTTTGATTTCGTCGATTCGTCTTTGAGTCCTCTTTCTTAAAATATCAAATTGCCTAATTTCTTTCATCAATTTGTCATCTGATTTGATCAAATTCGAAGAAATCATCAAGAATTTCCTTAATTTCTATGGATTCGACTCAAATTTACCATTATACCCCTCAATTTGTGAATTAATATTGAAAATTGGTAAGTTTGGTAGTGGCGTACCACCCCCGTCACCACGCAAGGCATGAGCACCACGGCGCTGAGGAGCCGACACCCGCGCGTGTCCAGCCCTCTCGATGAGCAAAGACGAAAGATGCTGACTTCCGCTATATTGCGTGAGGACCTCGTCTCGCCACGGTACGTCACACCTGGGCTCGCGCGCGCGTGGACCTATTTGCTTTCTTTTTTTATTATGAACTTTCTTGGGCCGCGCGTGTTTAAGTGGGCCCTCACTTATTTTCCCTCTCCCTTTTAGGCCTTCCGGTGGGTTCCTCCCTTTTCGGGATCCTATTGGTGAAGCCCTTCTTCTTTGTGAACCTCCTTATTTTCTATGAGTATGTTTAGGCTTTGGGTTGTGGGCCTCAAGTGGGTGATGAGACTAAATCATATGGTCGTTGAATGCACACGACTTAGTGTCAAAATAAAGTCCTATTACCAATTTATGATTAATCAAAGTAATTAATTAGTATAATGGTAATTAAGGGTCGAATCCACGGAGAATTAGGGATTTTTGAGAGATACTCTTGAAATTCCGTCAAATCGGACGATGAATTGAGATTAGAAATTG
Source organism: Lemna minuta (assembly GCA_024174645.1). Taxonomy (NCBI): domain Eukaryota; kingdom Viridiplantae; phylum Streptophyta; class Magnoliopsida; order Alismatales; family Araceae; genus Lemna; species Lemna minuta. The sequence continues at coordinate 8,009,412 of CM044106.1, forward strand.
GGAGTTTTAGTATATTAAGAAAGATAACTCAAAATCAAATCCACGGAATCAAAAATCAAGTGATTTGGTGGAGAATTCGAAGAGAAATCGAGAATTTAAGAAAGGAGAAAAATTCGTTTCGAAAAACGATTAAGAACCAAAAATTAAACTAAATTAAACTAAATCTATCATTCTAAAACTAGAATTAACACTAAATGAAGAAAGATAATGATGAAATCACCCAACCTAACCCAAAGTAGCCTTCGAAATGATCCAATTAATCGCCGGATGCAAGGCTATTCATTCCGAATTTTCGAAGACGAAGATGGAGTTCAAGATGTGAATTCTTCCTTCTCTTTCAATCAAACTTTGATCTTAAGCATTCAATGGAAGCGCAAATGAGTCAAGAATGCTCTCGAACAAACGGCGCGCGATTTCATGGAGTATACATGGAGAATTTGGAGATTAATCGCGAACGTGTTCTTCGTCGCGAAGAACCGTTTTTAAATAAAACGAAATTGATCTTGGACCGTTGGATGAAGCGTCCATCGCAATGGACGGTCGCGATTAGACGTCTGTTGATGAATCGGCGTCTCCCTCTGATGGCCATTCGATCGTTGATGAACGGTCGGATGCGATCTCATCTTGTGAAGAAGGTAAGGCTTCGATTTAATCCCATGCGTTGGATCTTGATCGTGCGATCGCGATTGAATCGCAGATCCACCGATCGCGTAGAATCTCAGCCGTATAATTCGTGATCGGACGGTTGCGATCAACTCACTTAAGTGAGTTTTATGCCACGTGCTGAATAATTTGATCGGGTGGATCTCGTGTCCATTGAATCCACGCCGCTCGATGATCGCGCTTGCAATCCGACGCTCAACGACGTTCCACGTGGCCTGAAATCAAATTAAAAGAAAGTGAAATAGTCCCACACCGGATAAATAAAGAGAAATCTTTAGTATAAAATGTAGAGCGGTTATGCGTATTAATACTTTGTCCCCTTATACACGGGGACCCCTATGTATTATAATAATCTATATAAAATATCCATGCCACGCATGCAGGCGCGCGTGTCCACGTGGCTCTGCCACGTGGCCTTGCGTGCCACGTCGCGTCCACGTGGGCCCGCGCTTAACCAATTTTTATATATTTTTTTATTATTTTAAATCATTTAAAAATCGAAAATAAATCAAATTAAATTCAGAAAAATTCCAGAAAAATTCTATAAATTTGTAAAAATCATAACTTTCAAAATATAACTCCAAATTAAGTCAAATTTGTTTTGTTGGATTCAGAATTGAATAGTAAGAGAATTAAAATAGTCAAATTATTAAAATAGTAAGATAATTAATTTATATTAATTTTATACATTTATGTATTATATAAAATAAATTCATATAAATACATAAATGTTGATAAATGTGTTTTCTCTTCTATTTTCAACTTTAAAACATGATTATGATCATAAATATAATTAGGATTAAAGATTGAAATGTTTAATTATGCATAATAATCCATAAATTGATGTATTTTAAGATCATAACATGAATTTACACAAAATGATAGAAATATGCTAAAAAGATGATAACATGCATAGATTTATGATGATTAATGCATTAATTTGCATTAATATCTATGTAATTACATGCATAAATAGCATGTTATCAGTGGGCCCTTTCCCCTCTCGCCCTCTCGACCCATTTTGGGCTCTATAAGAGGGGAAGGGACCCCATCACAAACCCTAGCCGTCATTTGAAGAAAGAAAGGAGTGAATTCCCTCTCAAGTGGCTGCTAAAGGAAGATCGGGGAAGGAGACCTACCGCCGCCGCACAAATACGTGCCGTCGCCGCGCCCGCCGCCGACGCCGCCGCCTCTCCTTGCCCCGATCCCGCTACCTCCACCACCATTGGTCTAGTTGCCATCGCCGCCCTAGCGCCGCCACTGTAGCCATTGAGCTGCCGCCCTTGCTCTGCCACCGCCTTTGCCTAGCACCGTCACCACCAGTCTGACTTCATGTTCATCTTCCCCGGCCAAACCTCCCAAACTCTCCGTCGTTCCGAGCTCTCCCCATCCTAGCATCTCGCCGAGCCCCTGTTGACGCCCTACCCTCTCCCTTCCCGACACCTTGCTGGGATCGACCCAGTGCCTTCCAACCTCCCCCACTCCTCGACGAACCTTCCTTCCTCACCCCGCGACCACAACCCCTTTCCCGACTGTCACCCTGTAAACTCCCGTCGTGTGGCCCTGCCCCTCCCCACGACTTCGAAATTCCCTCATCCTCTCGCTGACGCTCCTCCACCCCCATTCCGCCGACCTTCTTCCCCAACGATCATTAATTTTCCCTCCATCGCACCTCCCGAATTCGAGGCTTCCCCTTCATACGCTCGACATTCTAGAAAATCAAATTCATTTCACGAATAGTCGCCTTCCTCCCTCACCCCCTTCTCCCTCCCTTGCTCGTTCTCCCCGCATCGCCCCACCGCTCAATCTCCCCCATAGTCGAGTTCGTCCCTCGCACAATTCACTATCGCCCCTACCAAAATCGTCCACGACCTTTGGTCCCCCCCTCCTCCTCTCCACTCCTCGTGACTCTGATCTACCCTACCCCGTTGTCAGCCTGGCCTCCCGTTTCCCATTTCAACATCCACTCATCTCTCTCTCTCTTTTCGATGTTCAATATTCGCCCAGTCGTACGCCCGCACCCCCTCCATCAATTAATTTTTGCTCATCCCCTCCCGTCATCGAATTCCCCTTCCCCACTGCCTAACTACCTCTTTCCCCTCGCCTACCCCGCATCCCCGCACAGCCCACCGCTACAATGCCCCCCCGTCTTGACCGGCTTCCCTAGGATTCTAACCCCGCTCTTGCACGGACCTCTTCCTCGTGAGCATGTTTGGCCCCTTTCCCCTCTAGAAACTCCACTCTGCACTTGTGCGTGAACGCTACTCGCCCGACAAGGATCTGACTACCCCGCCTCGTGCGCACGAATTCTCTCACGAATGGCTTCCTAGATTGCACCCACGCGTGGACCAGGCTATCCCTATGGGGGCCTTGCCTGGCCTTAGTTCGTGCAACCCCGCGTCCCGCCTGCTAGGTCTCGCGACATACGTTTTCGCTGCTCTTGTGCAGAGGTTTGCGCCACGACCACGACGCTGCCGACTTGGTCGACTTGGCCGACTCCTATCTACTGTCCGTGCTACGTACGAGTGGCCTCCATCATCATGACCAACCGGGCTCGCACCCCGCAGGTGCGGCATCCGTCTCCTCCTCTTTACGTTGAAGTTTTTTATCGCTTTCAATACTTCTCGCACTTGCTACTACTGCTGTCGGGACATAGTTTAGGTCAAGTGATTAGCCGACTCGAGTGGAGTGAGACCGCGGTCCCATCTTTCGGATTGACCGTCGAGCTTCCCCTCAACAACATGAGGCTTCCCGCCAACGTGGACGTGGATCGGGAGGTCTTTCGGATTGACACTACTCGGCGCACTCCTGGAGTTCCGGAGATGACGTGCGGGACGACAACTGCTTGTTGGCACTAGTCAGTCATTACATCATAGTAATTCACCTTAAGGCTTCCATTTCCTTAGACTCACCTTTAGTAGTTTGGTGCAAGATTGGGGTTTATCACCCTGGTCCTGCATCTTTTGGACTTTATTTTGACCCTTGACCATGTGTATTCAACGACCACTCGTTCTCATTCAGTCAAATCGTGCCGTTGCGGGGGAATTAGGCAAAAATTTGATCAATTTAGTCAATTTTGACTTGGTCAAACTCATATTTTTCTTTTTATTTCTTGAAATCCAGTCACATCAATCTTACACTGAGTGATCTGAAGTAGAAATCAATATTCGAGATCCTTAATTCGATAAGATTAAGTGATTTCTCCCCTTTTCTAAGGATCACAGGCGATCATTTCTTCAAATTCGCATTAAGAGCACTTTACTCTCATGGATACCGACATTCATGTATGATCGACGTCAATTTTTGATAATTTTATAAGTATTTATAATTATATTCATCTAAATATTCGATCCACCCTTCCATGAGACAACAGACGACCTGGAGATTATGGAATAGCCCTTTAAAGGTAGATCTCTTTGAATGATCCTCGCAATTCCCCGACACTACCGAGACCTCTTCCACCATAGAGCCAATGGAAATAGTAGAAATGGCCGGGAATGACGAGGGAAATGTAAGGAAACGCCTTAGTGACTACGCTAGGCCCGTCCTCCAAAGACCTGTCACAAGAATTCATGCACCCCTAAATAGAGGGGCAAATTTTAGAATTGATTCCCATGTCATGTGTATGCTCCCTATCTTCCATGGTAAACCTTCCGAGGATCAATAGAGACACGTAGATGAGCTATCCCAAGTATGTGAAATTAAACTTCTTTAGAATGTGCCTGCCGCACGATGAAAATGAAACTCTTTCCCGCTACCCTTAGAGACCGAGCCAAGGATTGGTTTTTAAAATTAGGGAAAGAATTCACTAGTTAGACCAAAATGGAGGAGGAATTTTTAAGAAAATATTATTCCGTAAGGAAAACTATCTCCGTCCGGAAAGCTATCCGCGAGTTTACCCAAGGCACAAGTGAAACTTTCACGAGGCCTAGGAGTGACTTAGAGACCTCACTAGGGAGTGTCCACACCATGGAGTGTCTAACCATGAATTAACGCAAATATTTTATGATGGGTTAGGCTTGCAAGATAGATATCTTTTAGATGTAGTAAGTGGCGGCACCTTCATGAGCAAATATGAAGACGAAGCTATGGAACTTATTGAGATGGTGGCGTAGAATAGCCATCACAACGCGGCTAAACCATTTGGAAGAGGTGCGATGCTGAAAGGACAAATGGTCGACGCAAAATCAGCAGAAACGGGGATGCTACTAGAAAGAATCGATAAAATGGTAGAAGTCTAGAATTTACTACTGTACCGACTCAGCATCCGCAGCGGTTCGGAAGGACTCGCCTTAGTCTCACTCCAAGAAGTGTTGCCATGTGCCAATTGCTTAAGATTCGATCACATCGAATTAGATTGCCCCATAATGGCAATCCAAGGGCAGTGCAAGTTTAGACAAGGTCCATCAGGAGGACCAACTCAATAGGGACGACCAAATTTTCCAGGTGCATACCCGAATTTATTATAATACCCCTGTTTTTAATAATTCTTCGCAACATGTAGGATTTAGGAGGAACAAAGATCAACCCTATCCTCCATCATATAATGGTCAGCAACAACAATAACAACCCTACGCTAATCAAAGTCAGTCGTCGTTCATCCCATAGACGCAACCACATGCTTATACGCAAGCTCCACGCCAGGCCGCGCCGGCATCCGATCCGATCCTTAGCGCAATCTCGAAATTGATGGAGAAAATTACACGGATGAACTCACACGTAGATGAAGTATAAGACTTTTTCAAGAGGAATGTCCAACCGACGACCGATAAGAAGGGTAAGCAAGTATATTTTATGACCAATTACCCTCGCAGGCCACTGCTAACCCGAGGAATCAATGGGCCTCGTCAAGCCAAACGCACAACATCAACCATGTACACGTTGATAACATGCAATCTTAACATGATAAAACATGATTATTCATGCAATTTAAGGCATTAAACATTACATTTATGTGCATGTTATCATACTTTGAGTGCATTTCTATCATTCTATGCATATTTATGTCATAATCTCAAAATACACTAAATTAGGGTTAATTATGATGAATTAACGATAAATAATTTTATAACCCATCTTTACTTGAGATTATGAATGGTTTTTAAAGTTAAATAATAAGAGAAATCATTTTTATGAACATTCATTTAATTTTCTAAAGTTAAAATCTTTTAAAAATGAATGTATTTTTGAAATATAAATTAAATCTCTTGTTATTTAAATATTTTGAATTTTTAGAATGATAGATAATTAAATTTCAGATCCAATGAAAGAAATTTGGATTAATTTGGAGTTGTATTTTAAAAGATATGATTTTTACAATTTTTAGGGATTTTTCTGTATTTTTCTGAATTTTCTATGATTTTATTTTCGATTTTTAATAAAAAATAAATAAATAGATTAAAAAAAATGGCCGCGGGGCCCGCGTGGATGCGACGTGGCACGCAAGGCCACGTGGCAGCGCCACGCGGACCCACGCAGCGCGCCTACGTGGCGCGTATATATATCGTATATTTTTATAATTTACATAGTTATAAAAGAGGTCTTTGTCCTCCCCTATATGGGGAGGGTCATACCCATATAAACCGTCGGGTTATTTAAACCCGACGGTTTCGAAATTATGTTCCGTGTGGGACTAAAATCCCGCACAGTTTTAAATTTCAGGTGACGTGGACTTACACACGGCGTCGGATCGGACGAGGCGAGGAATAAGGTGCGTTGATCGCGTGCGCCTGCGGTCCACCGGCGGCGATCAAAACACGTGGGATTTAAACTATTATAACGGTGCTGATGTGGGCGACGTGGCGCGAGGAGGATCGTCGGATCGACGGCGCGAGTCGATCCCGTGCGTTGATCGCGTGAGCGCGGTCCACGGATCGAGGATCGAGACGCACGTGCGCAAAAATCAAAGAATTATAACGGCTGCGATTTAATCGGCGGGAGAATCGGGACCGCTGGATCGCGATCCGAGCGGCGATTAATCAAAAGCGCTTCTTATAAGCGTTTTTATTTGATCATCGTGGCCGTCCATCAAGATCCGACGGCCACGACTTAATCGAAACGGTCCATCGTGGACCGTTTCATCGTAATCACGTCGATCTAAATGATCGGACGCAGTTACGCCCAAATTTGCTATAAATAGCCTTGTTCTTCGTCGATACATGTATTCGAGTGAGATTTCAATGAAATTGACTGTCTAGACACCTCTCTCACTCGTTTCTCTCGAGTTCTTCCTCCTCCTCTCAATTCCGCATCCATGGAGGGGTAGAAGTCGAGATTTGGTGGAAAAATCGAGGAGAAATCGACGCTTGAAGCTCGGCGTGACGATTTTTGACGATTTCGGTGATTAATCGGCTTAATCACCTCGTTTTGATCGCTAAACGGGTTTAGTGGAAGCGGTTTTACCTCAATTATCCTCCTATTATCTTTAATTTTCGTTTAGATTAGGTTTTAGATTTCAATTTCATAGAATTTCATCCAAAAATCACGATTTCAACGTCCGAAAAATTTCTCTCCACTTCAAATTTCGATTTCTCCGCGAAATTAAGTCCAAATTCATCGATTCTTGATTCCGTGGAATCGATTTGAAAGTCTTCTTTCCAAAAAAACACCATTTTCCCTAATTTCTCACCTCAATTCATCGTCCAATTTGACCAAATTCTAAAAGATATCTCGAAAATATCTAAATTCCCTGTGGATTCGACCCGTATTTACCATTATACCCCTCAATTCTCTCTTAATTCCCCAAATTGGTAAGTTCGGTATTATTATTGACACGAGACCGTGTGAAATCGACGACCTCGCGGTCTCGTCTCGTCAAATGGCGCCGTTGCCGGGGAAATCGACGCTTGAAGCTCGGCGTGACGATTTTGACGATTTCGGTGATTAATCGGCTTAATCACCTCGTTTTGATCGCTAAACGGGTTTAGTGGAAGCGGTTTTACCTCAATTATCCTCCTATTATCTTTAATTTTCGTTTAGATTAGGTTTTAGATTTCAATTTCATAGAATTTCATCCAAAATCCCGATTTCAACGTTCGAAAATTTCTCTCCACTTCAAATTTCGATTTCTCCGCGAAATTAAGTCCAAATTCATCGATTCTTGATTCCGTGGAATCGATTTGAAGTCTTCTTTCCAAAAACACCATTTTCCCTAATTTCTCACCTCAATTCATCGTCCAATTTGACCAAATTCTAAAAGATATCTCGAAAATATCTAAATTCCCTGTGGATTCGACCCGTATTTACCATTATACCCCTCAATTCTCTCTTAATTCCCCAAATTGGTAAGTTCGGCTTTATTTTTGACACGAGACCGTGTGAAATCGACGACCTCGCGGTCTCGTCTCGTCACACGTCGACGAGGAGGATGTGGAAACGACATTAGCGATATTGAGCCTTCGGAGTGGCAAGGACCTGATAAGAACATAAAATGTGGTTATAAGCACCTAGTAATTGCTCTTATTTAACTCTATTGACCTCTTGAACACAACATCTCCTCTACTCTCTCATAACTTGAAGTTTCTAAAATATTAGTGCATTGAGAGGAATTTATTCTACATGACTTTTGCCTTTTTATTTTCAGGAAGTTTACAAGAGTAAGGGCAGCAAGATCCTCCAATCTAAGTGTTTGAAATGACATAATGGACTGTCCAAAGCAAGAAGGGGGCCCAGTCAAAGGAAATGTGAGCCCACCCGAAGTGGACACTCGGGATAATAAAAAGGGGGAAAAGCTTTCTCGGGAGTTTCTTCTTCCTTTTCTTTTGTTGCTTCCTCTTCCTCCTTCCTTCTTTTACTGCTGTTCTTTCTCTCTCCTAGGTTTAGATTTCCTCCGGCGTTCTTCCCGTCGGAATGTAGTGTAAAATAGTGAACGCAGTCTTTCTTTAATTTGAATCTTGTTCTTCTTCTTCACCTTCTTAGCAATATTTCCTTCCCTCGTCGATCTCTCACTCTCTTCTATCCTATCTTCTTCTGCATGCATATTCTCTCTTTCTTCTTCTGATTTCTTTCCTCATCTTTCTTGCGGTTCTCTCCTTTTCTTTCCTCTATTCTGAAATCACCTCTACGTCCTTCTTCCGATTTTTTTTCTCCCTCTTCTTTTTCTATTTCCGAAATCATCGCAACTGTAATCTTTCTCTCTCGTTTTCTTTCCTTTCTCTCTCTTTACCACTCACCCTTCCGCGCGATCGCTATCTCTCTCTCTCTCTCTCTCTTCATCATTCTCTTCCTCGCGTTTTCGACTCCCTTCCTCCGTTCTGTTTTCTAAAGTCGCCTCTTCTTCTTCCTCTTCATTTTCTGCTCCTTTCTTCTTTTTTTCCTCATAGGACAATCCTCGCTTCATTTCCCGAAACTCACGCGTTCTTTCTCTCTTTTTCTCTTACGTTTTGCTCTATTGATCGTTCGTTCTCACATTATTTTCTTTTCTTCTCTTGAGCTTCCCATCTCCCTCTATCCCGTCTCTCTCGTAACTGCATCCCCCCTCTACCTGTGGTCATCTTGCCCCCTTCTTTCTTCCCTTTCTTCTGCTCTTCTCGCTCTCTTTCTCCTGGAATTTTTCCGATCTTCCTCGTTTCCTCGTTTCTTTCCGTCGCAATTCGTTTCATTTAATATTTTGTCGTTTCTGTGTCATCTCTCTCTCAAATCTCTATCCCGTCACTCTCGATCTCTCTCTCGTACTCACTCTCTCTTCTAAACTCTTCCGCTGTCTCTCTTTCCTCTATTCTTCCGCGAAATTCATTTCCTGCATATCATCTTTCCCATTCTCCCTTTAATTTTCCTCTTTCGCCCTCTTACTTTCTTACTCTTCCTCATTTTCCTCTTTCCTTCTCCCTTTCTCTCTTTATCTTCCCCGAAATTTCTCCCTCTCTCTCTCTCTCTCTCTCTTTTCTTCGTTAATCGAATTCCCGTTTTCCGCTAAATGCAATCTCCATTCCATCATTTCCGAATCTTCTTCATTCTCCCGTTCGTCCTCTCATTTCCGTCCCAGTCTTCATCTTCCGCTAAATCTCTTTCTCATAATCATTCTTCTCTCTTCTCTCTCTCTACGCCCTCACGTCTTCTTTGTCATCACCCTCCTTTCTTCAATTCTGTCTCTTCCCCCAAATTCTCTTTTTCTTCTTCATTTCAATCTCTCGTTCTATCGTCCTCTCTTCCGTCTCTTTCGTAATCGTGATTTCTCTCTTTCCTGCATTTTTCTCTCTCTCTCCTTCTCTCCCCCATTTCGTCGGCAATCTCTCTCTCCAGTTCTCCTCTAATCTTCGCCCTGGTCTTCCGCTAATTTTCTCTCTCACCATCACTTCTTTCTTTCTTCTCTCTCCTCACGTCCTCACGTCTTCTCCCTCACCTGCCTCCTTTCTTCGCATCTTCCATCCTATTCCGTTTCTTGCTTTATTTTCTTCCGTTACATATCGTTCTCACAATCTCTCTCTTTCATCATCTCTATCTTCCCCTCTCTCTCTCTCAATCGCTTTTCTCTTTCTCTATTCTCTCTCGTTATCACACTAATTCCGCTTCCTCTTTATCTCTCTATCTCTCTCTCTCTCTCTCTCTCTCTCTTAATTTCATTCCCCTCACTTCTTCCCCTAATTTCGGTCTCCCACATTCTCCTACTATCGGTTATTTTCTTCCCCTCATTTCATTCTAAATCACACACTCTCTCTCTTATCTCTCTCTCTCCCCCTTATTTCTTTTCTTTCTACATGGTTTAGATTTCCTTAGTTATTCATTCTAATACTTTCTTGTACTCTGAATTTAGCATCTTTGTATCTGTAGGTTCACCTTAATCATCTATCAAAATTCCTTTCCTCCACGGTCAACTCAAAGAGTTGACCACCCATTCTTCATCTTTACCCTCATCTCTACTTCTACTATTGATATTGCCGTGCCCTACAATCCCTGTGGATTGACCTAGAAAGCTATACGCCTTTATTAGCTCCATCTGGACTTAGTTTTCTTGAGTATAAATAGTAAATTTTTCGGGCTTAAAAACACGACGACTTGAGCCTATCAGGATCTACCGGATCCATATAAGGATCATCCAATCCACCGAGGCCCGATCGAAGAAGAAACACCAATTATCGTCGAAAACGACAACGTTTCGGAGGACAAGGAAGAATAGGCAAAGGCCGAACCTAACCCTGACACATACAAGCCTCTTGTGCCTTATTCTCAAGCACTTAATTGCCCTAAAGCCAAGATTAATAAAACTGATGATCATCTACTAGAAGCCTTTAAGAAGGTAACCATTACCATTCCCTTAATAGATGCCATCAAGCATATTCCATCCTATGCCAAATTTCTCAAAGGTATATGCACTCCTCATAGAAACCCTAGAAGGATCCAACTTAGTGAAACGGTGAGTTCAATCATGATGAATTCCCTACCAATTAATAAGAGAGATCCGGGAGCACCCATGATAACGAGTGAAATAGGAGAAATGTCCTTTACTAGATCCTTGCTAGATATCGGAGCTAGTATTAACATCCTCCCTAAAGCCATATTCAACTGTCATCATGTAGGGGAGTTGCAGCCTTTCTTAGTAGAATTATGCTTAGCAGATGGATCGGTAAGGAAATCACATGGATTAGTAGAAGATGTAATCGTGAGAATAGAAGATTGCTATTTCCTGGTAAATTTTCCTAGTCATCGATATGAAAATGACTAAGGAGCTTAGCCAAGCCCTGATCATATTAGGATGACCCTTCCTAGCTACCGCGAAAGCCATCACAAATTGGGGGAAAGGAGAAGTAATTCTCTAAGTGGGAGAGCACACCCTGAAGGGCGACATCAAGAAGCTTATGAAATACCCTTCACGAGCTTCCGAGGACTTGGGCACCATCGACTTTGCCGACGACCAGGATATTGATGCCTGCGTAGAAGAAGTGATGATGATCGACGAGGAAGCAAGATTTGAAGAGCTACCAATCGACGAGCCTTCCTTGGAGCTCAAGACTCTTCGATCAACACTCAAGTATGCCTTCCTTGATGAAGAGAAAGCCAAACCGGTGATTATTTCATCCAAGCTAGATACAAAGTAGGAGGAACAATAATTGGTAGTTTTAAGGCAGAATGAAGACACAATCGGTTGGACCTTGACGGACCTAAAGGGGTTGAACCCCTCACTATGCACTCATCACATCTTTCTAGAGGATGAGTCAAGACCTGTCAGGGAGGCCCACAGACGACTCAACCCGAAGGTATGGGAGGCCGTGAAAGAAGAAATTCTTAAATGGCTAAACGCAGAAATCATCTACCTCATATTCGATAGCCAATGGATGAGTCTGGTGCACATTGTTCCGAAGAAAGCTGGAGAAACGATCATGATAAACGAGAAAGGCGATGAGATCCAGACATTGCTTCCAATGAGATGGAGAGTCTGTATTGACTATCGAAGGCTGAACTCTGTAACAAAGAAGGACCACTCCCTCTACCGTTCATGGACCAAATCCTGGACCGACAGGAAGGATCTAGTTACATATGCTTTTTGGATGGATACTCGGGCTACAACCAGATTGCTATTCATTCCATCGATTAAGAGAAGATGACATTCACATGTTCTTTTGGCACATTCGCCTTCAGACGTATGTCATTTGGACTGTGCAACTCCCCTGCGACATTTCAACGATGCATGACGGCAATCTTCTCCAACTTTTTTGGCGAAAACTTGGAAGTTTTCATGGACCACTTTTCCGTCTTTGGAAATGAATTCGAGAGTTGTCTTGCTCACTTGACCAAGATCCTGGAGTTCTGCATCAGAAACGACCGGGTGTTAAGCTGGGAGAAATTCCATTTCATGGTATGGGAGGGAGTAGTGCTTGGGCATATCATCTCGGACAATGGACTAGAGGTGGACAAGGCCAAGATAGAGGTCATCCAAAACCTCCCTCTTCTAGGTACTGTACGAGATTTGAGGAGCTTTCTCGGGCACGTTGGCTTCTACCAGAGATTTATACAAGACTTTGCAAAAGTCTCCAAGCCACTCACCACCCTTCTTTGCAAAGACAAAGACTTCATCCTCGACGAAGAAGGGAAGCGTGCATTTGTGATGCTGAAGCAAGCACTAATCGAGGCATCGATACATCAAAGTCCTAATTGGGACTTACCATTCGAGATCATGTGCAACGCTTTGGACTACTTGGTGGGAGCAGTCTTAGGGCAACGTCTAGAAAAGAAGCCGACATCCATATGCTATATAAGTAAGACCTTGTCGAAGCTCAAATTAACTATACGACTACGGAGAAAGAGCTTATGGCGATGGTCTACTCAATCGGGAAGTTCCGGCCTTATATCTTGGGGAACAAGATCATTATCTACACAAATCATGCGGCCTTAAAATACTTGCTTTGCAAGAAAGAGGCCAAACCACGACTGATACGATGGGTGCTGTTCCTTAAAGAATTTAACTTGGAGATCAAAGATAAGAAGAGCAGCGAGAACTCGGTGGCACACAACTTTTCACGTCTCCACGTTCTGGGAGGAAGAGACATCGATGCCACATTCTCTGACGAGCATCTCCTTGCCATCTCAAGCCACGCCCCTTGGTATGCACACATCGTTAACTTCATCGTAACTAGATCAATCCCGGAGCACTGGAATCATCATAAAAAAGATAAGTTCTTCCATGATCTCAAGTACTACTTTTGGGAAGAGCCACTCCTATTCCATCTACGATACGGTTAGATCATCTGACGATACATACCAGAGGAGGAGCAAGGAGACATCTTGGCGATGTGTCACTCATCAACATGCAGTGGACATTTCACGGTGCGCAAGACTGCAGACAAGATCCTATAGAGTGGCTTCTACTGGCCCACCATCTTCAAGGATGCCCACCGTTTCTACACGGAGTGCCTACAATGTCAAGCAACATTGAACATCTCCAAGCGAGATGAAATGTCGATGAGGTCAATCGTTGAAGTGGAAATCTTTGATCTTTGGGGGATAGACTTCATGGGACCTTTCCCACCTTCTGACAGGAAATAATAGATCTTGGTAGTGGTGGATTATATGTCCAAGTGGGTCGAGGCGATCCCCACTAGGACAAACGACCATCGGGAGGTGCTCAGATTTGTCACGAGATGCATCTTTGCCTGATACAGTTGTCGGAGGGCCATCATCAAGGACGGTGGCTCACACTTCAATAATGCACATTTTCAGACATTGTTGAAGAAGTACGGAGTACACCATCGCGTCACCACACCATACCACCCCCAAGCGAATGGGCAAGTAGAGGTAAGTAATAGAGAAGTCAAGAGCATTCTAAAGAAAATAATTCGACTAGATGGGAAGGATTGGGCACACAAGCTCCCGACGCACTATGGGCATACCGGATGACATACAAGACACTCATCGGGATGTCTCCCTTCTGGCTTATCTTCATGAAAGCTTGCCACCTTTCAGTTGATCTTGAGCATCGATCTTATTGGGCTATCAAAAAGCTTAACCTATCTCTGAACAAAGCAGGGAAACATCAACTTCTCCAGCTTTAGGAGTTACAAGAGCTGAGGCACGATGCGTACGAGAATGCGGCGATCTACAAGGAGACAACAAAGGCCTTTCACGACTGACATATCCGACGACGATCATTTCAGGTGAACGACAAGGTCTGGCTCTACAATTCTCATCTCAAGCTCTTCCTTGGGAAGCTACACTCTCGATGGGATGGTCCTTACGTGGTTCTAGAGTTGTTTGATGATGGATCGGTACTCATATCAGATATGAAATCTGATCGATAATTCAAGGTAAACAGCCATCGTCTCAAGTTGTACTTGACATCAGAGCCACCCGCACCGGCATACAAGGTAGATTTGCATCTTCCCGAGTACTTGAGGACGTGATGGTATCACCCTCGACCCATCAGTAGTCGTAGGTTTTATTATAGTTTCTTCTGGATGAAGACATTAAACTTAGCTCTCTTTGGAGGCACCCTAAGATTATCTTACTCTTTGGTTTTCTTTGTTTTTTAATTTTTATAGATATGGAAGAAGAACTACACTAGGAAAGGGCACACCTGCACGAAATCCCGTGAACAAGCATTAATGGATCAATGAGTTTTGCTAACCCTTTTATCCTCTCACCACATTTTTGTATCTTTTTCATGTCATGTTCAGTGTTTTGCTATCTTTTGCATGAGCATGTAGATTTCATTGAGGGCAATGAAAAGTCTTAGAATCTCTACTATTTTTCGAAAATTTTAAAATTTTACATTCTAAAAACTCCTATTTTCCACATTTGATCTACTCTATCCCACCTTAGAAGTCCTGAAATTTAGAGATCCAACCTACTAGAGATGTAGAAGTGAGGGCCTCATAGCCCATATGATTACATTTTGAGTAATAAAGCTAAATGATCTAGAGAAACCAATGGAGGAATTTAATGGTTGACTTCTTTGGGGTTGGGTATCTAACATGCACCAAGGAAAATGAGTAATCAGAGGTTGAAATGCTATGGGATTGAAAAGGAGAGTTTTTGAGAGAACTTAAAATTCTATCCCCTACCTAACATCAGCCCAAACTGCTTAGTGTGAGAATTCCTCGCTTCTAGACTTTTCCTTTAAAAGAGTGCAATGATCCATAATTTTTGAAGCACCTATCTCTCCTGTTAGGTATGTAGTTTTATCTTTTCCAAAGTAGTCAAGTAGTTACACCACTTTGTTTTAAACTTCACTCATGATAATAACACTCCCAAGTGATTCACGCATCCATCACATTTTCCTTCCATATTTCCCTCACATGTACTCACACCTACTCTCTTCACACTATACTTCACATTTTGTTACATACTCTCTTCATAAATCCTAAAAACTCCATATCCTTATGTCATTCTTCTGAAATTAAAAAAAAAGAAGAAGAAAAGAAAGAGGAGAAAAATCAAAAGAAAGAGAGAAATAAGAAGTGAAAATAAGGAAAATAAGTGGGAAATATCTTTTACCATCATCTCTTCCACCTCCACCATTATCTCCACCATCTACCCTATCCATCACCATCCACCTCATTTGGGAGTATTCATAAGTGGCACCTTCTTTGTTTTTAAATCCACTTTGTTTATCTGCATATTTTCTTTTAACCAAGTCATTCCCTTAGAAATAGTATCTTTTTATTTCCTTCAGCCACCTCACACATTGCATCCCAAAGATAGGAATCCTTTTGAACTGCACTCTTTATACGAGGAAAGTGAGTTGAGGGGAATTCTAATACACTAAATAGCCTCCATTTTGAGGGAAAGAGTGATGTATCTATGGATAGGGTAAGGAATTACATCCGCTCATGAGAGAGTGAGTATCTTTTTATGCCCATAGCATCAAACCTTAGATGTGCTCACCTTGATCACAATTGAGAATTAGACTCGAGCATTAGCCGATGAGCACTACCCTAATATGCACTAAAGAAGTCAACCTAGAGATCTAATCTATATCATTATGGCCTACACTATGAGGAAAACGTAATAAAATATTCAACGCTTCACCTTTTTAGTATTAGGATCAAAGGATGAAAGGACCTTCTAGGGAGATTATATAGTAAATTGCTAAGAGACTAGCAATAATTTAAGTTGGGGGGAGGGTGTCATAACATGCTAATTAGACATGATAATACATGATTATTAATGCATATTAAGGCATCAAAGATTTCATTCGCATGCATGTTATCATATTTATAAGTATTTATCTATCATTCTATGAAAAAGTCATTATAATCTCAAAATACTTTAATTTAGGGTTAATTATGATGAATTCAAGATAAATAATTTCATAACCCATCTTTACTTGAGATTATAATTAGTTTTAAACTTAAATAATAAGAGAAATCATTTTATAAATATTCATTTAATTTTCTAAAGTTTTAAATCTTAAAGAAATGAATGTATTTTTGAAATAGAAATTAAATCTCTTGTTATTTATTAAATTTGACTTTTTAGAATGACAGATAATTTAATTTCTGATCACCGGAAAGAAATTTGGATTACTTTGGAGTTATATTTTGAAAGTTACGAATTTTTTAATTTTTAGGGATTTTTATGGTTTTTTTTTGAATTTTTCTGAATTTTTAGTGAATTTCTAAGGACTTTTCAAAATTAAAAATCAATTTTTATAATTTAAAATCGAATTTTCAAATTATTTATAGCGCACAGGTGACGTGACGCAATCTGGAGCATCCGATCGATCACGATCGATGATCAAGGGCATGATGCGACGTGGCGTATCATGGGACGCCCGATTGCGCGAGAAATCAAGACCTTTGATCTTCACTTAAGTGAGGGGGTTACGTTGAGAGATCGGATTCATCGGAAATCCTTTTAATCTCAGCCGTTGATCAAGAGGATTTATAACGGTTGAGATTAAACCGACGAGAAACGCATTTGAGCGTCTGATCGCGATCAAACGATAGACATTACATGCGTTTTTATAACGCTCGCGACGTGGCCTCATCTTGGCTGTCAATTGCAGATCCAACGTCCATGATTTAATCATAACGATTCACATTGATGTGTTTCATCAGAGCCGTTGATCAAAGATCAAGCGCTTCATCGGACGGTTAGACCCAAATTGTCTATAAAGTGAGTTGTTCTTCGAGATTATAAAGCATTCGAGAGCAATTCGAGTAAATCAAATTGTTTAGACACCAAATCTCTTGAATCTCTTGTTCCTAATGATAACATGCTATATTAACATAATAAAACATGATTTTTGATGCATATTAAGGTATAAATAGTTTCATTTACATGCATGTTATCATACTTATGTGTATTTTTCTATCATTCCATGAAAAATTCATTATAATCTCAAAAATACTTTAAATTAGGGTCAAATATGATGATTTAAAAGATAAATAATTAATAACCCATCTTTACTTGAGATTATAGAGGTTTTAAAGTTAAAATAATGAGAGAAAAATGTTTTATAAACATTTATTTATTTTCTTAAGTTAAAATCTTTAAATAAACAAATGTATTGTTGAAATAAGATTTCAAACTCTGATTATTTATCAAATTTTATCTTTTAGAATGATAGATAATTCAAATTCGGATCAAAAGGAAATAAATTTGGATTAATTTGGAGTTATATATTAAAAGTTATGAATTTTCTATTTTTAGGGATTTTTTCCCGATTTTTCTAAATTAATTTCGATTTTTTAAATATTAAAATGATTTAAATAAAGGGCAAAAAGGGGGATATTTCCGCGCGGGACCCACGTGGATGCGACATGGTGATAACATGCTATTGGTGCATGTAATTACATAGTTATTAATACAAATTAATGCATTAATCATTATAAATGTATGCATGTTATCATCTTTTAAGCATATTTCTATCATTTTGTGTAAATTCATGCTATGATCTTTAAATACATTAATTTATGAGTTATTATGCATAACTAGACATTACAATCTTTAATCCTAATTATGTTTATGATCATAATCATGTTTTAAAGATGAAAAGATAAGAGAAAAGACTTTTATTTACATTTATGTGTTTATATGCATTTATTTCATATAATACATAAATGTATAAAATTAATATAAATTAATTCTCTTATTATTTTAATAAATTGACTTTTTAAAATGATAGATTATTCAATTCTTAATCCAACAAAACAAATTTGAATTAATTTGGAGTTATATTTTGAAAGTTATGAATTTTACAATTTTTAGGAATTTTCTGGAATTTTTCTGAATTTAATTAGATTTTTAATTCGATTTTTATCATTTAAAATAAATAAAAAAATCATGAAAAAAGGGGGATTTGTCGCGCGTGTACACGTGGCAGTGCCACGTGGACAGGCGCGAGCACCTACGTGGCGCGGAGGTGACGTGGCGCTGACGTGGACGCATATGTATATATTAAATATATGGGTCTCTCGTGTATAGGGAGACAAGTTTTCAATACCCCTCTAACCGTCGCATATTATATAGTTAGTATTTTCTTCTATTTATCCAGTGTGGGACTAATTCCTTTGATTTTAGCTGTGCAGGACGCGTGGCATGATTTCGTGCGTCCGATCGACATCGCGATGATCGAGCGCCGTGGATCGCGTGGACACGAGGTCCACGCGATCAGAGATTCAACACGTGCTTCAATTCTCTCTTAAGTGAATCAAGATCCACCGTCGATCGCGATAGTTAACGGCTGAGATTATTCCCGCTCGATGGAGATCAATGGACTCACCGATCAATCACGAGCGTGGGATCAACATCCAACGGACGATCAAATCTAAGCCCCTTCTTCTTTACGCGATGTGGACAAATCCTGACTCTCCATCGTCGATCGTACGTCCAGGACTTGATCACCACGATTCGTGAAGAGACGTCTCATCGTGATCGTTCATCGCGATGAGCCCATCAGATCAGACGGCCATGCTTCATTTTTCGTTTTTATAGGAACCGTTCTTCGCGACGAAGAATAGGTTCGCGATTAAATCCAAAATACTCTTTGTATACTCCATCAATTCGCGCGTCGTTTGTTCGAGATCATTCTTGACTCATTTCCGCGTCATTTGAATGCTTAAGATCAAGCTTTGATTGAAAGAAAAGGAAGAATTCACATCTTGAACTCCATCTTCGTCTTCGAAAATTCGGAATGAATAGCGTTGCATCCGGCGATTAATTGGATCATTTCGAAGGCTACTTTGGGTTAGGTTGCGTGATTTCATCATAATCTTTCATCATTTAGTGTTAATTTTAGTTTTAGAATCATAGATTAGTTTAATTTTAGTTTTAATTTCGGTTTTTAATCGTTTTTCGAAACGAAATTATCTCCTATCTTCAAATTTCGATTTCTCTTCGAATTCTTATCCAAATCACCTGATTTTTGATTCTGTGGATTCGATTTTGAGTTATCTTTCTTAATATACTAAAACGCCCAATTTCTAAACTCAATTCGTTGTCCGATTTGACCGAATTTCAAAGATATCTCTCAAATTTCCCTAATTCTCCGTGGATTCGACCCTTAATTACCATTATACTAATTAATTACTTTGATTAATCATAAACTGGTAAGTTTGGAACTTTATTTTGACACTAAGTCATGTGCATTCAACGACCATACGATTTAGTCTCGTCACATGGCACGCAAGGCCACGTGGCAGTGCCACGCGGGCCCACGCGGCAATGTGAGGGATGCGCATTATTTATATATACTTATATAGTTTATAATATATAGCCTTCCGCTTATCGGAAGGGAATTATTACCCCCTCAGATACGTCGCGTCTTATAAACCCTTTGAATTCCTTTAATTTTTCCCGTGTGGGACTAAGTTTCACACGATTTTTAAATATGCAAGTGACGTGGCCAATCGTGGAGCGCTGGATCAAGGTGAAGCACGATCGAGGCGCGTCGATCACGTGGACGCGCGGACCACCGATCACATCAAAACACACGTGGCATTTTAAAAGCGTTCTAAAGGCCACGATTTCATCACACGGGGATCATCCGAAGCGTCGGATCGTGATCTAACGGCGGAGATCAATGGCATTTTATAACGCATTTCATCAAACTTCATCCGGACCGTCCATCTCAGATCCAACGATCGCGACTTAATTGAAACGGTCCACAATGGACCGTTCCATCGTAACCGTCGATCGTTTCGATCGGATGGTTACGCCCAAATGTACTATAAAAAGACATATTCTTCGATGTTCTAAAGCATTCGAGTTGGAAATCAAGAAATTGATCTGTCTAGACACCTCCCCTCTCGTTTCTCTCAATCCCATCGTGTTCTACACCCATTTCCGCACCTCCAGAGCATTTGAGATTGAGATTTGGCCGTGTAGATCAGTAGAAATCGACGCTTGAACTCACGAATGCGTTCTTCGGTATTTTCATCGATTAATCGAGTTAATTGAGTTAATCTGATCGCTAATCGTGGTTAGTGGAAGCGGTTTTTGCTAATCTTCCATCCATTTATGTTTAATTTCAATTTAGATTAGGATTTCAAGTTTAATTTTGGTTAATTTTCGTTAAAATCGCGATTTCTTCATTCGAAATTTTCTCTACTTCAACCTTCAATTTCTCCACGAAATCAAGAACAAATTCGATGATTCTTGATTCCGTGGAATCGATTTGAAGTTCTCTTTCATAATTTACCATTTTCCCCAATTTCTATCATCAATTCATTGTCCGATTTGATCAATTTTGAAGAATACATCAAGAATTTCCTTATTTCCTTGTGGATTTGACCCTTATTTACCATTATACCCTTCAATTCGAGACATTTTGATCAAATTGGTAAGTTCTGAAATATTTTTGACACGAGACCGTATGAAATCAACGATCTCGCAGTCCCGTCTCGTCACCTAATCACTTCTAGACTCATTTTCGCGTCCACAGAGTGCTTAAGATCAAGATTTCGATGATCGATGAGGAAGAAATCGATGCTTGAACTCCAAGATCGCAATTTTCTGAATTTTGATGAATAGCCTTGATTCCGGCGATTAATTGGATCAATTTGATTGCAATTGTGGGTTGTCGATTGTGTTTCATCCTAATCTATCTTTGTTTAGCACTTAATTTTGTTTTAGAATCGTAATTTAGTTTAATTTGTCTCTTAATTTCGGATTTCCTGATTTTTAATTTTCAGAAAATTTACCTCTGTTCAATCTTTGATTTCTCTACATAATCAATGTCAAATTCAGTGACTTTTGATTACGTGGGTTCGTCTTCGAGTCCTGTTTTCGTGAATTAATCTTGAAATTGGTAAGTTTGGACTTTATTTTGACCCTTGACCGTGTGTATTCTATCATTTACACCCACAGTCCTATCTTCTAAAGCATGTCAAGGGCATAGTTTCATTGAGTCAAAGCTAGCTTCTTCTCCCGATGCACAAACTCAATCCCAAGAAAGTATCTTGGAATCTAGAAGTCACATATAAGGAGGTGCTGCTATAATAAGTCTTGGGGGGTGTGATAACATGCAATTATAACTTAAATTCTTACCATATTTAACTCATATTCATGCTTATTTTATGTGAATATGATGCATGTTATCATAGTTTTTAGGAATTTTCTCTATTGGCATGTCATTTCACCAAAGTCAATATTTATGCATAAATTAGGGATAATTTTATGCTTGATTGATGATTAATCTTTTGCAAAGTTAAAATTAATAGAAGTTAATCTCTCTTCTTGAATTACTTTGACTTTAGTGCATGTTTTGAAAGATAATTTCAAGATGAAAATGTGATTAAGAAGATTTCTTAAGAAATGAGTTAAGTTAATTTTTAATTCATCTTAATTTCTTCTTTGAAATTATATTTTAGATGACATGATGTTTAAAAAGAAGAAAATTGTGATACAATGGAGAAAATTCGGATTAAAAAGGATTTATATATTTAAAGTTATGAATTTCTTAAGTTTATGTCCTTTTTCTTATTTTTATCTGATTTCAATTTGATTTTTTTATGAATTTTTAATGAGTATTTCCTCTTTAAAATCGCAAAAGGGGAGTTTTTTTATTCCACAGACCCCGCGGAAGCTGATGTGGCGCATGCAAGCTGACGTGGTGCGCGGGACCAGCGCGCAGATGCGACGCGACACTAAGGCCACATGGCAGGGCCGCGCATGGCCCACGCGAGGCGCAGGTGGCGCGAACACGTGGCAGGAGGCCACGCAGGTCCACGCGGATTCCCGTGTGGGGCACCACGTGGTAGGGGGGCTGGTGTGTAAAAGGCCCACGAGTTAGTGGGCCCTGGTGAGAGTATTGGGGCGGTAATGCAAAGGCGTTATCGCGTTCCACGTTTTATACATGCCGATTTTCCTTCTTTCTCCGTGTGGGACTATGTCCCGTCTAACGTTTTAATGTGCAGACGACGTGGCGGCATCACATGCGTTGGATCCTGTCGCGAAGACGTCGATCACGAGAACCCGAGTCCACGCGATCCTCAATCAAAGCACGTGCACAAATCCAATCATAAGTGAAGCTGTAGATGGGCGACACGTGGCGTGGCGAGGAGGCATCAATTGTCAATTGGATGCACGAGATCACATCCCGCGATCAGGCGAGCGATGGACTCCACATGGACTCATCTTGGCATGATCTTCATCTGACGGCTGATAGAGGAAGATCACGAACCACGATCGACGCGTGATCGTGGCCCAATCGTGGTGCGATAGTGGCTTATTTGAGGAGAAATAGAGACCACAATCATTGCCGAATGATGGGCCACGATCGCTGAGTGATCGTGGCCATCAAACCTACTTCTCGACCGGATCAAACTGCCGCTATTTTCGGGTGAAAATTCCCTTTAAAACAGATGTTCTTCTCTTGTTTTGAACTTAACTCATGATTGAATTGTGATTGATCATGAATTTCCACTTGACTTCATCGAATTTTCCCCTTGAATTCCGAACGTCCGCGAGGAAGAAATCGAGCAAATTCGCTTCAATCCGCGTGAATTGAAGCCCATTCTTGCGGCAATCGGGTTAGTAGTGAGATTCAATGGATTATCAAGTGGTAATTTGAGTTTTAATTAGATTTAGAACTTCAATTTCTCAAATTAGTTCTTAGTTTTCTTCATTTTCTCTAAATTTTAGTCTGAAATTTTTCTGATTTTGAAAATAGGATATCTCTCTGATTATAATTTCAAATCACTTGATTTTGGTTTCATTGGACTCCTCTTTTCATTAGCTTTCTGTGGATAGCAAATTCGTTGAATTCCAAGTTCATTTGATGCTTCAATTTCACATTTGACCAACCACTATTCATTTTTCATCAGAATTTGAACATTGACTTTCGGGGTCAATTACTTTTAAAATAAAAATCAGAATTTGATCATTTTCGTCTCTTTAGAATCCACTGGTTCTTTACTTTCCATTGATATATGAATTTCCATTGATACTTTCCATTGATATACGAATTCCATTGATAGTCATTTGACCAGTCAATTTGAAGATTTTCTCTAAGGTATTCATTTCAGGGATTTTCTGATCTCTGATTTTCAATAATTCATAATAAATCCATTTCTTCTCGAAAAATCAATAATTTTATATCAAGAAATTCCATTTTCTTTCTAGTTTCTAAATATATAATTTTTGTAATCTTTTGATACCTTTTGATTCTTTGATTTTACAGAACTCCGACTCTTAGTCAAAGTCAACACTTTGACTTTGACTTTTGACTTTTGACTTTTCTCTGTCAAATCCGAGAATTCAAATCTTAAAACTTCTTAAAACCTCTTTTAAAACTCTATTTGACCAAGTCAACTCTGTAATTAAAGTCAATCTTGTTCTCTCTGGATCGACCTGATACTTACACATTACTTGATTTTCTATCTTTATCTTTGTGAGTTCGGTTCAATAAATTTTGGTTGACCGACGTTTGTGTGTTTTAACGACCACACAAAACGTTTCGTCAGTAGCACGAGTATTAGTGTCATCATTTCCAATCAAAAGAATATCAACCACGTAGACTACAAAAATGATAAGACCTCCTTAGTCTTCTTGGTGAGCACGGTAGGATCAACAGTGCGTGAGGTAAAGCTAAAAAGAGAGAGAAGATCACTAAGCTTTGCAAACCAAGGGTGTGGACTCTGCTTGGCATGTAAATAGCTCGTCGCATGAAATACAACTTGGATGGCTCACCCTAAGCAACATACCCTTGAGATTGCTCCATAAAGACCTACTTCTCAAGATCATCATGAAGAAAGGTGTTAGAAACATATAACTAGTGGAGACACTGTTGAGCTCAAAGCCGTCGTGTGTTTAAGCCCGACAAACTTACTATTTATAAACTAGGAAACTATGAAGTAACTGGGATGTATTGGTTTCCTAGGTCAATCCACAAGGACTTTAGGGTGAGAGAATGTCAATAAAGGCGGCAAGAGAGAAGAATGATCTAGACTACTTGGACATATCAATTGGAAGGACAACTAGAGAGTGTGCAAAATAGAGAGATATGAAAACTAAAATAAAATTTATGAAAGATGAGAGGAGAAGTGGTAAAGATAAAAAGGAAGGAAAGGAGAGTTAGAGGAAAGGTGGAAAAAGGAGGAGCGTAAAAGGGACAAAGGAAAGAGCATGAGTTAAAGAGAGAGAAGAAGGGAGGAAAAGCCTTGGAGGGAGGTGACGAAAAGAATCGATGCGGTCATTAATTGTACACCGATTTCATGTCAACATAAAGTCCAAACTTACCAATTTTGTTAAACTAATTCGAAATTGAGGGGTATAATGGTAAATAAGGGTCGAATCCACAGGGAAATAAAAGATTTTGGAGAGATATTTTGGAATTTCGATCAAATCGGACGATGAATTGAAGTGAGAAATTAGGAAAAATGATAAATTAAGAAAGAAGACTCAAAGAAGAATCCACGGAATGAAAATTCACTCGATTTGGATCAAGATTCTCGAAGAAATTGATAGAATAAATTCTAGGGAAAATTTCTGAATGCGAGTTTAAGAGAAATATAAAATTAAAGACTAAATTAAACTAAATTAATGATCCTTAATTACAAATTGATGATAAATGACAAAAGTTTAGGAGGAAAACGCATAATCTAACCCCAGATAGCATTTGAAATGATCCAATTAATCACCGGATTCCAGGCTTTTCATTCTGCGATTTCAAAAACGATTGTCGGTGTTGAAGAGGCGAATTCTCCCTAATCGATCGATGAAATCTCACTTTCAATCACTCCGTGGATGCGGAAATGAGTCTAGAAGCGATTGGAAGCAAAAGATTCAAGGAGAGAGGTGTATAGATAGATCAATTCAGCGAAATCATCCAAGAGTGCATTACAAATTCTAAGAACATCTCTATTTATAGCCAATTTGGGCGTAACCATCCGATGAAACGGTTGATCTTCGATCAACGGCTCTAATTGATCGCATTAATGTGAATCGTTACCTTTAAGTCGCAACATTTGGATTGCCGATCGACCGCCGAGATTTTGCCACGTCACCGGCGTTATAAAAACACATTAACGTAACCCCCCGTTTGATCGCGATCAGACGCTCATATGCGTTTCTCATCGGTTTAATCTCAGCCGTTATAACTCGGTTGATGGACGACTGAGATTATATCATTTTTAAAACGATTCGCCGACGAGTAATAGTGCGCCACATAACCCCCCTCTTTAAGTGAAGATCAATGGCTTAGATTCTTTGCGCGATTGGATGCTCTAGAGGCTGCCATGTCACCTCCCCGCCTCCACCGTTGATCGTGATGCAATCGGAAGGTTCTGATCGCGCCACATCACCTACGCGCTTATAAAATTCGGCAAAAGTTGATTTTAATTAGAAAAATTGATTTTTAATTCCGTAAAATCCTTAGAAATTTATTTAAAATTCATAAAAATTCAGAAAATTCTAGAAAAATCCCTAAATATTAGAAAATTCATAACTTTCAAAATACAAATCCAAATTAATCCAGATTTTTTTCATTAGATCAGAAATTCAATTATCTATCATTATAAAAAGTCGAAATATTTAAATAACAAGAGTATAAATTATTATTTCAAAAATACACTCATTTCTTCTTGAAAAGCAAAACTTAAAAAAATAAATGAGTGCATATAAACATTTAATCTTATTATTTAACATTAAAACCTAATTACAATCTCAAATTTAGATGAGAACAATCCATTCTAAAATATATTCTTAATTATGCATAATTATTCCTAAATTAGTACATTTTGAGATTATAACTTAAAATTGCATGAAATGATGGAAATGCACTCAAAGTATGATAACATGCATAAAAATGGAGTGTTTTATGCCTTAATTTGTATTAATAATGATGTTTTTGCGTATTAAGATTGCATGTTATCAGGGGGACAATGAGATCAATAGAGAGGGAGGTGCGAATGTGATTGGCTGAACGAGGGAGAGAGAAATTAAGAGATAGCATGAGAGAGAGAAATTCATGATTGCAAGAGAGCGGTAGGAGAGAGAAAGTGAGATTAAGCAGGGAGAAAGAAGGAGCGCGAGTGAGAGAGAGAATGCAGATTGCAAGAGAGCGGTAAGAGAGAGAAAGCGAATTTAAGAGGGAGAAAGAGGAAGCGAGAGAGAGAGAGAGAGAGAGAGAGAATGCAGGTTGTGAAGAGAAGAGAGATGAGGGAACGAAGAGAGATGAGAGAAGAAGAGAAATAGATCTCTTTGAGTGGTTGAAATAGCAAGAGGGGAATTGGGAGAGAGAGAGGGAGAGAGCGATATCGCGCAGAAGCGTGAGAGGGAAAGAGAGAGAGAAAGAAAGAAATAAGGTAGAGAGTGAATAGAATATATGGGAAGAGGGCAGAAATGAGAGAGATGTAGAGAAGAGCAATGAAGATAGTGAATGTGAGATCATGAGAGAGTAAGAAGTAGAAATGGGGAAAAAATGATAGAGAGGGGAGAGGTAGTGAGCGGGACAGTTTTTGTGAAGGAGAAGGAGAGAAACTGAAGAGGAAGGATAAATTTAGATATTGAACAAGAAACTAAGAGCTGTAGAGTTCGGAAATGATGGGGATCAAAACAGAAGAAAAGAGAGCATGTGAGAGAGAAGAGGTGAGGGAGTGGGAATGATGGAATTGACGAACTCAGAAAAGAGGGAAGAGGGAACAAGACGTGAGAATAGGGAAAGGGAAAATTCGAGAAAGCAGGGAGGAAGAGAGAACGACTGAGAGAGAACTTGAAGAGGATACGAGATGCGGGGAAAGAGCGAATAGCTAAAAAATGGGGTGACGAAATCGGAAACGAGAGATTGACCATGAAGGAAAGAGAACTAGGGGAGTTAGGGAGATCAAAGAGAGAGAGAGAAGGATAGAGCAAGAGGGAGTGGAAAAGAAACAATGACGAAGATAAAGAGAGATGAAATTGATGGAGAGCGGAAGAGAAACAAAAGGATACAGATAGGGAAATGGAAGTTGAGAGAGAATAGGAGAGAGAAATCTAGAAGGAAGGGGGAGCGAGAGCACGAAAGGTAGAAAACCAAGAGAAGCAAATTGGAGAGGGAGTGGAAGAGAGGGTAAGAGAGAGAAAATGGGAGAAGGAGACAGAAATCATGAAATCAAAGAAAATAATAGAAGGAAAAGGGCATCCACACAAAATTACTATGTGGAGGTAAAGGAGTAGAAGACAGAGAATGGGAGACGGAGAGAGTGGAATCCAAAGAGGGAAGGAGCGAATTAGAAAATGTGAGATTGAAAGAGAGAAAGAAGGAAAAAGAGGAAGAAAGAGGAAGAAAGAGAGCAGAAATGTAGAAGATATCGAGGGAAGAAAGGGAATCCGAAGAGTACTAGAAACGTAACTTTGAAAGAGAGAGAGGGAATTCCAGGAAGATAGAAGAATCGTGAAAGATGTCGAAAATGAAATATGAAATTTAGAGCGGAAGAAAACTGGGAAGATAGGAAGATCAAAAGAGAAGAAAAGAATGTGAGAGAGAGGTTGAGTGGGGAGAGGAAGAAAAGATTACGAGGGATTAAAGTCAAAAATAAAATAACAACAACTAAAATCTTCATAAGTCACTATTTCTGATCCTGAATCTCACACTCCATTCCAACATGAAGAACGCCGGAGGAAATCTAAACCGAGGAGAGAGAAAGATCTACCAAAAAAAGGGAAGAAGAAGTAGAAGAGAGAGGAAGGAGAGGAGAGTCGAGAGAGAGAGAGCTTTTCCCCCCTTTTATTCTCCCGAGTCTCTCCTTCAGCTGGGCTCCCATTTCCTTTGATTGGGCTCACACCTTCTTGCCTTGGACAGCCCTATAATGCCTTTTAACCTTCTATTTTGGAGGATCTTGCTATTCTTCCTCTTGTATAGTTCTTGAAATCAGAGAAAACAAAAGGCATGTAGAATAAACTCTTTTTGATGCACTAATAGTCTACAACATCAAGTTATGAAATAGTAGAGGAGATGGTGTATTCAGAGTTTAATAAAGGTACATATAAGTAATCAATGGGTGGTTATAACTACATTTTATTTTCTTATCAGAGACCAAGCCTGATTAATCGTGAGAGAGAGAAGCACGTGAAAATAGTGGGGACAAACGACGAGGGAGAATTTCTTGTATAGTTAATGCCATAAGCCTAGGTGAAGCCACGAGCAACTAGACAAGCCTTGTGGCATGTAGTGGTACCATCATTGACGAAATGAATGTATGCGGTCGTTGTATACAAATGATGCCGTGTCAAAACAAAGTCCAAACTTACCAATTTAAAGATTAATTCACGAATTATAGGGTATAATGGTAAATAAGGGTCGAATCCACGGAGAACAAGGGAATTTTTAGGGATATATTTGAAATTCGATCAAGTCAAATGGCAAATTGAGTTTAAAAATTAGGCAATTTATAATATTAAAAAAGATAGCTCATGCGAATCCATGGAATAAAAAATCGAGTGATTTGGATTAGAATTCACAGAGTAATCAAAGATTGAAAATGAGAAAAATTTTGATCAAAAATTGATTTAAAACCAAAATTAAACTGAAATTAAACTTAATCTATGATTCAAAACTTAAATCTAATGCTAAATGACAAAAGATTAAGATGAAAACACACAATCTAACCCAAAGTCGCGCTCAAATTAATCCAATTAATCGTCGGATTCATGGCTTTTCATTCCGCGATTTCGAAGACGAAGATGGAATTCAAGATGTGATTTCTCCTTACTCCATTGATCAATTTCTGATTTCAAACACTCCTCAGATGCAGAAATGTGTCAAGAAGGTAAAGAAATCAAAAGACTCTCAGATTGTGGTGTCTAGACAGTTCGATTTCACTCGAAAATTCAAGGGTGGATCTCCATCGCAAAGAATAGTTCTATTTATAAGAATTTTGGGCGTAACTGTTGGATCTAACGGTCCATCTCGATCAACGGTTCAGATGACGTGCCCGTTGATGAATTGTTGCGATTAACTCGTGTCCATCCAATCGGCAATGGAGCGTCAGGATGCGTCCACGTCGCGCGCTTTGAAGAGACGCGTCGTTTGATTCATCCGTTGGATCTTCATCCGACGATCGCGATAAGTCGAGGAGTCCACGATCGTGATTAATCTTGGCCCGTTATAACTCGGTTGATGGACGGCTACGATTAAAGTCCATTTAATCGAATCAACGGCTTGCGAGATGTTGCCACGTACCCCTTAAGTGACATCCAACGAGCATGATTAAGTCACGTGATCGGATGTCTCTCGCGTCGCCACCTCACCCCAAATAAAAATAGAAAGAGTAATAGACCCACAAGGAATAAATAACGGAATTAAATTGGGTTTATAAGCTCCACAGACTTAAACGGTTAGCTTAAATCTGATTACAGATGCTCCTAACCCATTTATAAATTCCGCGCACGTGTCCTGCACACACATGCATGTCACGCACACACGTCACGCACACACGCGTTTCCACGCGTCTGCACGTCGCCACGTAGCTTCACTCCACCACGTCAGCGCACGGTAATATAAACCCTTTTTTATTCTTTTTAATTAATTTAAAACCAAAAATATAATTAAAGAAATTTAGAAAAATTCCAGAAAATTCCTAAAAATTAGAAAAATCATAACTTTCAAAATAGAACTCCAAATTAATTCAAATTTGTTTTGTTGGATCAGAAATTGAATTATCTATCAGTAAAAAAGGTCAAAATATTAAAATATAAAGAGAATGAATTTTAATTAAATAAATACATTCATGTATCTTCTAAAATAACTTTAGAAAAATATATGAATATAAATAAAGATCTTTTCTCCTATACTTTCATCATTAAAACATAGTTATGATCTCAAATATAATTTGGATTTAAATCATAATGTTTACTTATGCATACTTATCCATAAAATGATGTATTTTTAGATCATAACATGAAATTATATAAAATGATAGAATTATACTTAAAATATAATAACATGCATGCAATTGGAATGATTAATGCCTATATTTGCATTAATAATCTTTTAAATTCATGTATAAAATGCATGTTATTAGGGGGACTGTTAGAGAGGATCTAGACGGCGGTGGCAGAGGTGTTGCTGGTGGCCGAGAGAGCTTGGGAGGAGAGTTCCTCCAAGAAAAGGCCAGTGTATTCACAACTAGAGAGAGAAACAAGGCTCTCTCTCTCTTACTGATCGTCGACCTCGATTGATCGACGATCAGTCAACGATCGATCAGCGCACAGACCACTATAATCAATCGAGGCGCCGACCTTTTGACAATCGATCTCGATCGATCATGATCATCGAACCCTAATCAAGGGTGTATGATCTCTACCATTGAAGTGCCCTCTTACCCTAAAAATCATTAATTTCTCTCTCTTCACTTTTTTCCCCCTTCCTTAGCATTAGGCTACCAAAGGGAAAATGAGAGGCTTAGACCCAAGCTTTTAGGGTGTCGATAGACTCAATTACGCGTGTTTTTCGTTGTTGTTGCAAATCAATTTATGCAATAATTTTTTTTAATTCCTTATTTAGTATAGTGTAAGCAAGCGTTGAATCTACAAAGAGTTGAGTGATGAGATAAATCCTTGCGGTCATTGAAAACACGCGGACTCGTATCAAAACATCTTCCAAACTCACCAATTTAAGATTCAAATCATGAATTAAAGAGTATAGTGGTGAATAATGGTCAAATCCATGGAGAACTAAGGTATTTTTGAGGTATTCTTCAAATTTCATCAAAATCAGACAAGGAATTGAGGTGAGAAATTAAGGATTTAGGTAGATTTGAAAAGAAGACATTCCTCATGCTGCGGTTCCGTCCGGTCCGTTCCCGGGTTGGGTAACTCAAAGACAAATCCACGAAATAAAAAATCACTCAATTTGGATCAAGACTCATAGAGAAATCAAAGAGCAAAAATAATATAGAATATCTGAACATGAAGAGAAAGAAAACCAAAGTAAAATATAGAATTTGACTTATCTACGATTCAAAATTGAAATATGATGTTATAGGAAGAGAGAATAGGAGGAAAACATGAATTCTAACCTGAAATTGCATTTGAAATGATCCAATTGATCGCTAGATCAAAGGCTCTTCATTCTGCAATTTTGAAGATGAGTTTTGGCATTCAATAAGCAATTTCTCCATATTCTCTCCAGAAAATATCAGTTTCAAAGAATCTTTGGACGTGGAAATCAATGTAGAAGAGGAGGAAAACAAAAAATTGAAGGATTGAGATGTCTAAATAGTTCAATTACTCAAGATACCCCTGAATGCTTTATATTGTCGAAAGAACGTGGTCGTTGGATTCGACTCTTCATTTGCAATCAATAGCTCATATGAAATGCTTGGATGCAAATCATTGCCATTAAGTCGCGTTCATTCGATCAAAGATGGAGCGCTTAGATTTTTCCAAGTCGCGTGTGAAGAAGCGTCGTGCGATCTTGTTCATCTAATCGTGAATTGATGCCTCAGATTCTGAGATGGCTCTTCAAATCTTTGATCATTATAACTCCTTAGATGAATGGCCATGATTGATTCATTTAGTAAAACAAATTTTTCGTCCATTCACTTAAGTGAAAACGAGGGCTGAGCTTAAACGTCTTAAGTTTGCATCAATAAGACTCTCGTGAGCATGCCACGTCACCTGCGTAATAAAATAAACAAACATAATCCTGATGAAGCGTTTTATGCGGTCGTTAAAACACACAAACGGCGGTCAAACAAAATTTATAATTTTGAACTCACAATAACAAAGATATAAAATCAAGTATAGTGTAAAGATCGGGTCGACCTCAGAGAACATGGTTGACTTTAATCGCAAAGTTGACTTGGCCAAACTTAGGTTTAATTAGGGTTTTAAAGAAATGAAAGTGATATATAATCAATATAAATGATATAATTATATCAAAGAAGATATTTTAAGATTTTAGAAACAGATTTTTAAGAAGAAATGTCAAAAGTCAAGGTCAAAGCATTGACTTTGACCAACAGTTGACTTTATGAAAATCAAAGAACGAAAAGAGCTTAAAATACTATGAAAATTATATATTTAGAAACTAGAGAGGAAATGCAAATTATTGATATAAAATTCATGATTTTTCGAGAAAAATTGGATTTATTATGAATTATTGAAAATCAAAGATCAGAAAAATCCCAAAATGAATGCTATGGTGTAAATCTTCAAATTGACTAACCAAATGATATCTAAATATTGAAATTTATATAGTAATGGAAAGCTAGCAACCACAGAATTCCAAAGAGACCAAAATTATTAAATTTCACCTTGTATATTGAAAGTATTTTCACCCGCAAGTCAATGCCCAAATTCAGATTCAAAATGAATAGTAGATGGGCAAACGTTAAATTGAGGGGTCAAATGATGATGAAATTATGCGATTTTGATATCTAGTAAAAGCTGATGAAACAAGAAATCCAATGAAACCAGAATTAAGGGATTCAAACTTAAGATCAGGGAGAAATCCTTGTTTCAAAATCAACAGAAATCTGAACCAAATTTGGGCGAAAATGAAGAACAAAAAGATTAAAATGATAAAATTAACAACCTAAATCTAATCTAAATACAAATTTTTATAAGAAAAAAAAACCAAAATTAAGAATGAAGTTGACTCAAATTATGATTCTAAAATGAAGCTAAAGCTATACAAAGATAGATTAAGATAAAACACAATCCCTAACCCACAATTGCCCTCAAATTGATCCAATTACTCGCCCGAATCAAGGCTATTCATCAAAATTCAGAAAAACATGATCGTGGAGTTCAAGCGTCGATTTCTTCCTCGTTAATCGTCAAAATATTACTCTCAAACACTCCGTGGACGCAGATATGAGTCTAGAAGCGATTGGGAGTAAGAGATTCAAGAGATTTGGTGTCTAAAAAGTTCGATTAAGTCGAACTGCCCTTGACTGCTTTACATCGTCGAAGAACATCTCAATTTATAGGCTAATTTGGGCGTAACCGTCCGTTCTTCATTAAATCATCAATCAACGGCGCTGATGAAACGCATCAGATGCGAATCATTACGATTAATTCGTGGCCGTTTGATCTTCGATCGACCGCCGAGATGAAGCCACATCGCGAGCGTTATGAATAACGCATGTAACGTCCGCCGTTAGATCTTGATCGGACGCTCAGATGCGTTTTTCGTCGGTTTTAATCTCAAGCGTTATAACTCCTTTTGATCAACGGCTGAGATTAAAATGATTCCCGATGAATCAGATCACGTCACGTACCCCATGCCCTTAAGTGAAGATCGACGATCAAGATTTAATCGCGCGATCGGACGTCCCACATTGCGCCACGTCACATCCGGCCTTTGATCATCGATCACGATTGATCGAATACTCCAGATTGCGCCACGTCATCTGCATGCTTTTAAAATTTGGAAAAATCGATTTTTAATTAGAAAATTCAATTTTTAATTCCTAAAAATCCTGAAAAATTCTATAAAAATTTAGAAAAATTCAGAAAAAATCTGAAAAAATCCCTAAAAATTAGAAAATTCATAACTTTCAAAATATAACTCCAAATTAATCCAAATTTCTTTCATTTGATTAGAAATTAAATTATCTATCATTCTAAAAATTCAAATGTAATAAATAACAAGAGATTTAATTTCTATTTCAAAAATACACTCATTTCTTTAAGAGTTAAAACTTAGAAAAATTATATGAGTGTATATAAAATGATTTCTCTCATTATTTAACATTAAAAACTAGTTATAATCTGAAGAAAATATGGGTTATGAAATTGTTATATTTTGATATTATAAAGACTTTTTCATAGAATGATAGATAAATACTCGGAAATATGATAACATGCATAGGAATGAAATTTTTTATGCCTTAATATGTATTAATAATCATGTATTATCATCTCTAGTTAGCATATTATCAAAAAACCTGGCGCACCTCAGGATAAGCTTTGAGGCATATCAAATCAAACATCGGCGATAGATATCTTTCCAAAATCCCTTGGAGGGAAGCAAAATTTTACTAGTATAAATAAAAACCACACAAAATCCAAAATAGTCCACTTTACTTGTCTTCTAGACACACCAGGGAGTCTTAGAAATTGTCCTACACTAAAGAATTTTTTTCCATATTGTGCTCAAAAGGAAATCACAATCCCGTCAAATGAAATGAGAATGGCACGATGATCGCGTGTTTTATTCGGTCAACCAAGGACATCAACCAAATTTCATAAAAAAGCATCGCATGCCTTGCCTCACGCATATCCTCAACCACGGGACCCAACCACTTGTGGGAGGTGATTTTCCCCCTCCGTGCATGGCTAGCGCGGGTGGTTGATAACTTACATATTTAACTTAAATTCTTATCTTATTTAACTAATATTAATGCTTATTTTATATAATTATGATGCATACTATCATAGTTTTATGAATTTTCTCCATTGGTATGCCATTTTACTAAAGTCCATATTTATGCATCACTTAGGGTTAATTATATGTCTTATTGATGTTTGACCTTTTGCAGGGTAAAATGATTAGAAATTAACCACTTTTTTGAATTATTTTGACTTTAGTAGATGATTAAAAGAATTAATTTCAAGAAGAAAATGATGGGATGATATAAAATAAAATTTTTAAGGAATTATTTAATATTATTTTGCATTCACCCTATTTTCTTGCTTGAATTTATATTTCTAGGTGGCGTGATATTAAAGATGAAGAAAGTTATGATCCAATGGAGAAAATTTGAGTCAAAAAGGAGTTATGTAAATGAAGTTATGAATTTCTGAATTTTATAGAATTTTTCTGGATTTTATTTTGATTTTCAGGTATTTTTCAGATTTAATTTCCTTATAAAAACTGCAAAAAGGGTGTATTCTAATCACACTGGGACCCGTGGAGCTGATGTGGCACGGCGCTGCACACGTAGCAGCGCCACGTGGACACGTGGACACGTCCCCTGGCATTTGATGGCCCACGGGTTAGTGGGCCTAGATAAGTAAGGGGGCGTACTTGGCCCATCCGGGCGACGCACCCCTTAAAGCGGTCCTACCTTATATACGTGACATTCTTCTTTATTTTTCTCCGTGTGAAAATATGTCCCCTTTCCTTCTTTGCAGGTGACATGACGGCTCGAGAGGCATCAGATTCTGTCGCCTTGATCGAAAGGGTGTCAATCGCGTGAACTCGGGTCCACTCGATCAAATATCAACGCACGTGATTAATGCATGACCAACAATCTCATTAATGAAAATCGACGTTGCAATCTCTCAAAGCATTCGACTAATCAAAGAAGGACGTGTGGCTTCATCAAGGAGATGCCAATGAAGATCGGATGTGCAAAAAATCAGGAGACGTGGGATCGTGGCCCATCAAAATTGTGCAATCTCAGCCGTCCAATTGTCCTTTAGCGAATCGGACGGTCGTGTTTTTTGCGAGGAATTTTCCTATAAAAATAATGTTCTCTCTTTGTAAAAATAAATTTTGATTGAATCGTGAAGAAATTAAGCAATTTGGAGAAAAATCTTAAGTTCTTCGTGATCCTCCTGTGTGCAAGACTCAATTGCGATCATATTGAGGCAGGATTGATCACAAATTGTTACAAGACTCAATCGGAATCTCCCCTCGAATGTCGAATGCACGTTGAAGAAGAAATCGAAGAAATATACTTTAATCCACGCGATTTGAAACCCAATCTTCGCATCAATCAGGTTAGTAGTGTGATTCGATAGTAATCCTTGCAATGTATGTCATTTAGATTAGATTTAGATAGTTAATTTATGTTTAGAAATCGGAATTTTCATCTTTTCGCCCAAATTAGAGTGCAGAATTTTTCTGATTTTCAAATACGAATTTCTCCGTGATCTTAAGTCCAAATCACACGATTTTGATTTTATTAGATTCCTTGTTTCATCAGCTTTCGGTAGATATCTAATTCGTAAAATTTCATCAACGTTTGACCCTTAAATTTGATGTTTGACCAAGGACTATTCATTTTCAATCCAAACTTGGGCGTCGACTTGCGAGGGCAATTACTCTTAAAATACAAGGTGAAAAATTTAACAATTTTTGTCACTTTGGAATCCCCTAATTGTTAGCTTTCTATTTGTCTTGAATTTCTTAATTTGAATATCATTTGGTCAGTCAATTTGATGATTTTGGCCAAAGTGTTCATTTCGGGATTTTTCTGATCATTGATTTTCAATAAATCATAATAAATCCAATTCTTCTTCAAAAATCACAAATTATATTTCAAAATTTTACATTTTCTCTTTAGTTTCTGAATATATAATTTTTATAATATTTTACCACCTTTTTCTCTCTGATTTTCATAGAAAGTCAACGCCTGGTCAAAGTCAACACTTTGACCTTAACTTTTGACTTTTCTTCGTTAAATAATTTTCAAAATTATTAATATTATTTCCATTAATTATATGTCACTTTCATTTCTTAAAACCCCTAATTAAACCTAGGTTTGACCAAGTCAACTCTTCGATCAAAGTCAACCGTGTTATCTATGGATCAACCCGATGTTTTCACTGTTCTTGATTTCATATTTTTAGTTATTGTGAGTTCGAAATTATAAATTTTGTTTGACCAACGATTGTGTGTTTTCAACGACCGCATTATTCGCACCATCAATGGTACAGCTGTGGTGCACATGGGAGAGCACCCAACGTGCACACATGGTGCAATCTCGGCAGGTACTACAGCACCCGCCCAAGTGGTGCCCAATGGCACAAAGGCACGTGGGAGCATGTGTGACGAGACGAGACCGCGAGGTCGTCGATTTCAAGCGGTATCGCGTCAAAAATTATACCGAACTTACCAATTTGATGAAAATGTATCGAATTCAAGGGATAATGGTAAATACGGGTCGAATCCACAGGGAATCTAGGAATTTTCAAGAAATCTTTTAGAATTTGGTCAAATCGGACGAGAAATTGATGGAAGAAATTGGGGAATGGTATTTTAAGAAAGTAGACTTCAAATCGATTCCACGGAATCAAAAATCGTCAAAATCGGACTTGATTTCGCGGAGAAATCATGAATTGAAGTGGAGAGAATTTTCGGAACGACGGAATCGTGATTTTGAGTGAAATTGTATGAAATTGAAGGTTAAATCCTAATCTAAACTGAAATTAAACGTGATAGGAGGATTAGGAAGCAAAAACCGCTCCCACTAACC
The DNA here is from genome assembly GCA_024174645.1 of Lemna minuta. Lineage (NCBI taxonomy): Eukaryota > Viridiplantae > Streptophyta > Magnoliopsida > Alismatales > Araceae > Lemna > Lemna minuta. Next base: position 8,047,082 of record CM044106.1, read on the forward strand.
CACGATTGCGATCAAATAATCGTGATTAAGCGATTCAATCACCAAAAACATGAAGAGCGCGAGCGTGACGTTCAAGTGGCGATTTCTCCTTCGATATTCCACCAAATCTCGACTTCTACCCCTCTATGAACGCGGAATTGCAAGAGGAAGAGGAAGAACTCGAGAGAAACGAGTGAGGGAGGTGTCTAGACAGTCAATTATATTGAATCTCACTCGGATGCTTAAGAACGTGAAGAACAGGCCTTTTTATAAGGCGAAATTTCGTAACCGTCTGATCAAAACGATCGACGATTACGATAAACGGTCCATGATGGACCGTTTTCGGAAATATCGCGATCGTCGGATCACGGATGGAGGGCCCAGATTCATCACTCGATATGCGTTATAAAAATGCTCCGATTTCGCCCCTTGGATCGCGATCGGACGGTCTGGATGCGCCCCGCCAGATCGCATCACGACCGTTATAACGCTTTTAATTCCGCACGTGTCTTGATCGCGATCCGGTGGTCCATGCTCCACGCGATCGACGCCCGTCGATCGATCGCGCCTTCGATCCAACGTTCAGCGCGCATCCACGTCACCTGCAAGGTAAGTAAGGTGTGGTTTTAGTCCCACACCGAAAATAATGATGAAACCGTCGGGTTTATAAGACCCGACGGTTCGTATGGGTATGACCCTTCCCATATAGGGAAGGACAAAGAACCTTATTATATATGATAAATAAATATATATGTATATCGCGCCACGTAGGCGCTGCGCGGGTCCGCGTGGCGCTGCCACGTGGCCTTGCGTGCCACGTCGCATCCACGCGGGTCCCGCGCCCATTTTTGCCCATTTTTTAATTTATTTAATGTTTTAAAGAGAAAATAAAATCATAAAAAATCCGAAAAAATACAGAAAAATCCCTAAAAATTGTAAAAATCATATCTTTTAAAATACAACTCCAAATTAATCCAAATTTCTTTCATTTGATCCAAAATTTAATTATCTATTATTCTAAAAAGTCAAAAATTAATAAATAATGAGAGTTTTAAATTTTTATTTCAAAAAAATATAGTTATTTTTTTAAGAGATTTTAACTTAGGAAAAATATAAATAAATGTCTATAAAGGCTTTCTCTCATTATTTTAACTCTGAAAAACATCTATAATCTCAAAATAAAGATGGGTTATTAATTTATTCATCTTAAAATCATTATTTTTAACCCTTATTTAAAGTATTTTTGAGAATATAGTGACTTTTCATATAATAATAAAAAAATACATATAAGTATGATAACATGCATGAAAATGAAATTATTTATACTTAAATATGCATCAAAAATCATGTTTTATGATGTAAATATCGCATGTTATCAATGTGCCACAGCCCGGCAGTTGTGCACAGCTCAGTGGTTACTATAGCACACGCCGAGCGGGCTCCTCGTGGCGCGTAGTAGCACGCGGGGACGAGCGCCAATGTGTGTTAATAGCATGCAGCTCGGCGAATACTATAGCGCGTGGCGCGTGGGGTGCACTTTTTGTGAGGATCTCATGCACCAATGCGTGCACATGCACGCATATCTTGGTAGGTACTGTAGCACCTGCCGAGATGCGCGAACTCGGCGAGACGGTGGCCCTGAAAAATCTGTGTTATTTTTCAACTTTTTCTCCTTTGTAGCCTATAAATAGGGACCCCTAGAGCGTCCTTAAAGGCATCTGAGCATTCCTTTCTTCATCCAAAGGGTTCATTGTGAGTTTTTGAGTGATTTACTACATTGTCTCTCTTATTTCTCATTATTCTCCCTCTTTTGAATGTGTGAGCGCAATTGTGAGTGTGCTCATCATCTTTTTGGAGTGCTCCTTGAGGTGATCAGCAGCTAACACCACCACCATTGGACCCAACCTTGACAGAAGAAGTTGATCAAGACCTTCCTTGCTCTTACATAGAAAATGATACGACTTCAAAGGGGTTATTCGTAATACTCGTAGCTCTCCCCAATGGTCAGCGAGATATGAGGTTATTTGCAACATGTTGGGTCTGCCGACTAGCAACAAACTTGTGCGCGATTGCCAGACAAGATGGAATATCACGCTTGAAATTCCACTCTCTGCATGCACAAAGAAACACGTCCTTAACAAGATGGCAACAAATGTTTTAAACACCACCATTTAAAAGTATTCTATTACTCAAGAAGAGTGGGATAACTTCTCAATCGGGTCGAGGCTATTTCATGAAGCCACCGATATTCTAAGTTATTCAAAGAGGGTCACTACATCAGCAATTATAAGGATTGCTCAAGTGTTGATAAATTGGCTGAAAATTGGAGGCTTTGGAGGCGCGCCATTCAGATGCATCTCTAGATACCAGTGCTTGTTTGGATATGTTAAAACATGGGTTTGTGCTGCATTTGCAATGGCCGCAGCCATGGATCCACAGATCAAGTAGGCCATTTGAATGCAGGGAATCATGATGACATTTATGAGCAGCTTCTGTGACTTACCTAAGATTCAAATGTCGAGATCCATACACCATCGGCTAATTGTACTGATTGAGCCGCTGGATTTTTCTAAGTTTAGACAAAAGAATGTTGCATGATGCTCGTAATTTAATAGCTTCAGGGCTGGTGAGCTGGGAACCGAGAACGAAGAGAGCAATTGGGACTTTGGATGAATGGTTAGTTTCTTGTCTTTGTGTCTCTCGCTATATTCTCGTGTCCACAAGAAAGAGCATTGAAGAGACAGGAGATCGTGGAGGAACAAAGGGACACAAAGGGACACAAAGGAGAGCCGATTTTGAAACAAAACTCCAGCTGATAATTTCATCAAACATCTGGAGGGCGTTCTTATTGGACATCCCCAAAGAGTGCGTTACAAAGGCTAGAGCGCTTCGTCAATATTGGCAGTGCCATCGCTGTCGCCACTCGAAGACAAGCACGACTACGAATAAAAGTCGGAACAGGGAAGACCAAAAATAAAATAAGAAAACATACCACCGACATTTCTAAATTGTCTGTGCACCCATGTTTTCCTGACAGCGCGCATTTAAGAAAAACGCCTTAAAAATAAAAATTATGCTCTTATCTGCATTTCAGAAAAAAAGTAATAAAAAAGGGAGAATTGCAATCATCGTCAGCGGCGCCGGCCCCACTGCCAGCTCAATCAACGGCCACCTTGGCTCTCAGCGCCGACATCGCCATCAACTACCTCGGCCAGTCATTTCTCGTAGACAAAATCAACCAAAGCAACTCTGCACCACGTCCTTTCTCTTGTTGCAGATACCACTGACGAAGTCCCGGTGAAGACGTTCTTCAATGAACCCTCCCCTTGCACTGCAGGGCAGAAATCACCCTCCCCCATCTTTCTCTCTCTGGTCTCTCTCTTCAGGTAATTCACTTTCTCTCTCTCTTTTTGTACTTTTTCGTATTATATAACTATTTGATTCGCCCACGTCACGACTGATTCGCCCACGTCACGACGGCCCACGTCACAACACGGCCCAGTCCGGCCCAGACCTAAAATCAAATGACATGATGCAACTAGAAGATATGAAATTTTAATAACATGCACTTAATTAATATGGATTATGAATTTAATAAATGAATAATCATGTGTCTTGAAGTATAAAATGCATGTTCTCAACTCCCTAGACCAAGTTCAGCTTATCCTAAAAAAATTTTGTTGTAGCCCTTGTCCAATATTTTCTAACTTCCCACTGTTCGTAGTCAGCTCGTATAATTAATTGGCAAATGTAGCCATTACGAATTTGAATTTTCTCAATTATTTTCCACGATCTCTCCTCCATACTTCTCATAGGGAATCTCCTCCAAGGTCCCTGATAGTTGATTGAAACATTTAATTAGAGAAATTCTATGAAATGAGGGTCATGATTTTATTTTATTTGTTTATAAAAAGATAATTGTCTATCTTCAAAACCAAGATAGCGGATGCCAATATCGGGACGGATATTGAAATCCAGTGTCTTCATCTGTTTGTTGGATTTTGGGAGACTATTTGATATCATTCCCATTGGATACCGGATATCAGACGGCTGAATCATAATTCTTATGTAGTATTATCTTTTTATTAAGATAAAATGTTGATTTAATCAAGGATTTCATCAAAAGTGATTCAACAGTCTAAGGCGATCCAATTCAGGTGCCTCTCCATCAAGAGAAGAATTCATTTACATTTATATAGTTCTTAAAATTCTCACATTCGATGTTTAAATCTAATGTTATCCTCAAAGAATCAACCTTTAAAACACAAAGTATGTGGCCTAAATAATTTTGTTTCTTGGTCCCTATTCAGTAATTTAAGTTCTTCTTAAAAAATGATCTCTGAGAGTCATCATACAATGCTTATTGAGTAAAAAAGTCTCACTGAAACAATCAATTTGTCGACTCAGACAAAATATTTTCGATTACTGATCCATTTAATAAGAGTTTTTTACGAATTATTTTTCATAAAATTAGAATACAAATTACCTTAGAATTAGGTAGAGTCCAAACGAAATGAGGTTATGCTCACCAAGTGAACTCTCTCAAGAACACTCTTAGAAAGATGGAGAGTAAGGCGAGACATTATTTTTTAAAAAGACTTTGATTCTTGAAAGGAGTTTGTCTGTCGACTTCCGTGAATGTTGATCTGATCTTATACTGAGGTTCACAGGATAATACTTATTGGAATCGCATGATCACGCCTTGGGATCGATTTGCACGTCGCATGAACCATAGTTGATGCAGCCCGCTAGCATCAACGCAGAATCTATGCCTGCTCGAAGTGGGTCGACATTAGACAAGATGATCATTCGGAGATTTCGAATTTTTAGTTATACCTGCGAGGTACGCGCCATGGACGTATCCATTATAAGGCTGGCTCGTGTGCTCCCCGGTGAAGTAAACTCTCCCCACAGGTGCCTATCTCCATCAACATATCACGAGGAATAAGAACAATCTCTAAATCTCGATAAGAATGAAATTATTAAATAGAAATAATTCAACAATAATTTATCTTCGAACCCTTCTATTTCTTAAATTTCTGTTCCATGATTTAAATACAGTTGCTTACGTACTCGGATTTGATCGAATTCGTATCTGGCCACGCCGATCGGCCAATTGGAGTAGGACCCTCGGTAGAAACGATCAGACCACCACCTGGGAACGAATATATCTGTTGCATCCGGTATGTTCTTCCCGAACATATTCCTGAGAACTGCCATGGCTTCAGCTTTCGTCACTGAGTCTCTTTGCTGCTCGATCCTTCGTGACTCCTCGCCGGAGACGGTGACTACGAGGAGATTGTATCCCGGGTAATGACGTTCCAGGTGCTAGATTTCGAAAGAATCAGATGGGGAAAAATTAAAAATTAAAATAATCATTTAAGGACAAAGAGAAGTATAGAACCCACCTGCCAAGTAGGATAGTATCCCCTTCTGTCGCTTGCATAGAGGAAAAACTCGGTGCCATTTCCGGAAGGCCAGAATCTGTACGGAAACTTGAGGTAGATTTTCGTGTAGACAGCCATGCTGAACTCGTAAATCCCCAAGATCTTCCACTCCTGTGAAAGAGCAATTAGCCTGATGGGATAGAAGCTCTACAAAATTCTTATAAAAAAATTGAGGGGATCATGTTTATTACAGGTAGATCAGGTTCAAATTTAATGAGATTGCTCTGAAGGACTCCTATGCTAGCGGAAAGCATCACGTAGTCAGATTTATACGTGGATCCATCCTCAGTTTCCACTACCACTCCGCTTCCTGAGTATTTTATCCTTCTCACCACCTGCAACAAAATTTCCCATTTTTAACTAATACAGAGAGAGACAGAGAGACAGCAGACAGACAGAGACAGCGACCTTGTTAAGCTTGAGTCGTGCGTCAGTGACGGTACCGTTGACGTCAAAACTCAGAAACTGGTCAGCAAGTTCGTGAACGACGCTTTCGTACCCTCTCTGGTCCGATACTTGATAGTTATCCTCGCCAAAGACGGTAAAAGTTAGAAGCGGCTCCGTGTTCTGAAGGCTTGTGACGGCCGGCGGTTCAGCAAACTCGCCGTCGTAATTGAAGTAGTCTATCGCCATTTCCAGGGCAGTGGACGGGACGCTATACAGACGAAAAATAAGAACAATCTGTAGAAATGATTATCTTAAAAGATGGGCTCTCGATTCTCACTGCTTCTGAAGACGCTGGAAAGTTAAAATAGAGATATCTTCGAGCCCGCTCGGCGGTAATCTTGCGGAGAACTTCGCTGCGGCCTCGGAAACGTCGTCTGCCCGATCGAAGGCCGCCTTAACGACGGAAGCATTGTACAGTCCCTTTCTGCAGAAAACCCTACAATAAAATATTGAACAGAGAAACTGGTGGGAGATTGAATGATGGAGTTACGTTTGTCGATAGACGTTTGCCGAGATGTTGGCGTAGTCGGAAAAGAAGGTTTTGAGGTTGATCTTGTTCGCTAGAGTCAATATCGGGTTTGTCTCCTGGCCGTTGACTCCTTGAATCCAGGTTGCGCCGATCTCAACGTTGACGCCCGCGAAGTGGATATTGCGCATCCTTCCGCCTATCCGGTCGGTGGCCTCTAGAATTATCAGGTTCTTGATTCCCGACTCCGATAGTGTCTTTGCCGCTGATATACCTGCTCAGGCAGGCCAACAGTTGTTGGTTATGCGCGGCAGAACGGGGTGGGTTTGACGTCGAAATTAAACTCACCGGACATGCCAGCCCCAACGACGATAACAGACGGCCCTGGCGTGTCCCTCGATAGAGCTCCACGGCCTTCAGCGGCGATCAGGAAGATCACAAGAATAGCGATTCCCAGCATCTCTCTCTCTCTCTCTCGCACGCGCTCTCTATCTCTCCCTCTCTGTGGACTTATACTTGCGAGTTGCTGTGGAAAAGTCAAGTTAAAAAGCGAGCTGATGTTTTCTGTGGTCGAGTTAAACAGCGATTTGTTATCCTTCTGGGGTCGAGTTTTGACGTGACTGGAGGATTGGAAAGGGACGACGCTCGTAGACGCCAAATACGACCAAAGTGCGTGAACAAGTTCTTCACGCCAAATACGGGCCTTTTGAATGAAATAGCCTTCAGATCATTTACCCATGATTAATCGTTTGAATAATCATTTACCGCTCGTAGTTGTTTAGAATCATGATTAATACACGTCACAACCTCGTCGCTATCTCCTCTGATGGGGATGACTGCGACTCGACAGTATCGACAACGCAGAGGACTGCGACTTCGAGTTGACCGCGACTGCAGTGAATAACTACAGGCTGGCTAAAGGCAACGGCAAGAACAACGTCAGAATTACGGAGGCTAACGGAAAAAAACAATTATGTGAATTTATGACGTCAGAATTCACCCACTTACCTCAACTGCCTTTTCTAACCGATTTACCTTATTTAAGCCTTTATTCTTATTGGTTGATTTTTTGGCTGTGTAAGCCCATCAATAGAGGTATTGCAATAAGAAAATATATTGTAGAGAAATATATAAATTTGTTTTCTTTATTTTGATTGAGAGTTTTCATCTTTTCTTCATCTCTCTCTCTTTCTCTCTCACAATTCAGCCTAGATGTGTGTAATCTTGAGTTGCTTGTAAGCAATCTCTCGATGATCTTGTGAGCTTATCTCATCCTTCAAGTCCTACAATCACAAGTGGTGACTCAAATGCGAAGCATTGGAGAGAAGGTTGAGGAAAGGAATGAAGAATCTAACTCACTTGAGCTCTCAAGAACTCTCCTAAACATTAAAGAGAAGATGGAAGGAAAGAAAACAAACTTCTAGCTGATAGTAATCACAATTGAATATTTTGAGGTACAAGATGGTGGGAAAAACCATACTCTTGTAGTAGCTAAACAACCTTGTAGCACAAGAAAGAATAGATGAGAGAGAGATAATTGGAAAAAATTCTTGGACGGTTCCTCAACATTTCATCAAGCGTTCCACCTCAACCTTCTTCGATGGAGTAATAAGTGAGATTAACTCCAACAAGGGATGTGAGCATGACTAAGATGGCGACCAGGGGAGTTCAAAGTTAAATACTATAATTGTCAAAAATATGATCATTGTGTAGATGAGTGCAAAATCATCGAGTAGTAGAAAATGAGGAGGGGGGATTGAAGGAGTTGAAGCCTGTTGCTAATGCTTTGATGGAGTAAAAAGTGATATTAACTCCAAGAAGGGATGTAGTTGCTAAACTGCTATGAGCAAAATAGGTGGAGCATGGACCTGAGCAGGACTAAGATGGTGACAAGGGGAGTCCAAAGTTAAATATTATAATTGTCAGAAATATAGTCATTATGTAGATGATTGCAAAATCATCAAGTAGAAGAAAGATGTGTGTGTGTGGGGGGGAGGGGGGGGGGAGGGAGGGGGATTGAAGGAGTTTAAGCTTGTTGATGATGCTTCATCTACTATCTCCTTAGAAATGCAAAAGTTTTGGGAGTTCTAGAAGATGTATTTTTCTTCTGTGATCCAATTTTGTCATTTTTGCATTGATTGATTATCTTTTTTGTCTTTTTTATATTCTCTTAAACTCCTTCTTGCACACCTCAGATGCATGGTATGTCAGAAAGGAGAAGTTGTACCTTGTTAGATATGGTGCGATCTATGTTAAGTTTCTCAAAACTTCTAATATCCCTTTGGGGATATGTGCTTGAGATAATAGCACGTGCCCTAAAGGTCTTACACAGAAAATTTGTAACTTAGTTGAGGACTAATTCATATAGATTTATGAGATATCCAATAGGAACATCCATATACTACTTTTACCACCTTGAAGAACAATTAATATTTATTGCAAAAGGGTTTTCTTCTTGGAAAATGAATATCTCTTGAGAAGAGATCATGGGAGTAAAGTAGTACTGGAAAAAGTTCCACATCCAAAGACACTAGATGAAAACTCAATCCCCAAAAATCTTCAAGAACACGTAGAGGCACCACGTAGGTCTATTAGAGTACCAAATCAACCAAATCAGCATGTGGGAGATATTGTCACAAATGATTTTGATAGAAATAGAGAAGCAACCTACCTATTAGGAATACGTATCTATAGTGATAGATTGAGGAGGTTTCTTGAATTATCCCAATCCATATACATAGACACTAATGTCAAAAGGTTTGGCATGAAAAACTCTAAGAAAAGTTTTCAAAAAAATCAATCAATTCATATTAGTATTAGCAGAGAAATCAAGGAGATAATCAAGATAGAAAATTTTATCGCGAAGAGAAAGAAATTGACTAAATTTTTTAAAATTAAACTAATCTAAGCTTCAAAATTAAAATCTAACCTTCTAGGACAAAAGACTAGGAGGAAAACACATAATCCAACCTAAAATCATACTCAAAATGATCCAATTGATCACCGAATTAAGGCTTTTCATTCCACATTTCAAGAAATGAAAATTTAGAACTCAAGTGGTGAATTCTTCTTTTTGAAAAAATCTTGATTTCAAACACTTAGCGAACATAAAAACGAGTCTAGAAGACGAAGAAAGCAAGAGATTCAAGGATTGAGATGTCCGAAAGGTTTGATCAATTGAAACATCTAAGAACACATTTTTCATCAAAGATAGAAAGTATAATTAGAAAAATATTGGGCATAGCCATTTGATTTGGTGATTAATCTTCAACGAACGGCCTAGATGAAATGCCAAGATACAAATCATCATCGTTAAGTCTCGTTCGTTCGATTGACAATGAAGCACTCAAATTTCACCACGTCTTGCATGAAGAAGAAATGACACTTGATAACTGTTGTTCGATCTTCATCGAGTGCTCAAGATGCCGCCACACCTCCATAAGAGTCCACCAGTTGCTTTTAATCTTGACCGTTATAACTCCCACGATGAATGACCAAGATTCATCGCGAGTTTTAAGTCACATCGACGTCCAATCGCATTGCATCATGTTTCCCCTCAAGGAAGTGAAGACTAAGGGCCGCGATCAACTCCATGAATAAAATGCCTCCCAACATGCCACATCACTTGCAAAGAGATAAAAACAAAAAATAGTCCCATATGCAAAAAAATCAAAGTGAAATCACGCTTATATAAGGCCATGTGGTCTTATGTGATCTGCTTATATCCTTAACGGGCTGCTTAACCACTAACCAAGCACACTAATGATGTGCGCACACGTGCGTCACATGGTGCGCATACACGTCGCCACGTGACGACATGCAAGCGTATTCATCACGTCAACAATCACATCAACGTGCACTTAAAAACTTACTCTTTAATGTTTTTAATTAAAATAAATTTGAAATAACTAAAAAATAATTCAAAAAAACTTTATATATGAGTTATTACATACTTCATATCTCCTAGTGTACGTGGTGTAGCTTGGCACCCAACGGGCTAGCAACTCAACCAATCGATTGGGTTAAATTGATCCTTGATTAATTAATCTATATGTGGATGTGGATAATTAATTAAGGTTGACCAATAAGGTGTTATTTGGTCTATAGAGTTATTAACTAGTGAGATATATGGACCTAGAGGGTCACACACATAAGGTTTATGGATGTTGGTGGATATAGACATAATTATGAGGGTTTTTATGAAAAAACCTCATACCAAATGTCTATAAATAGGGGGAGAACGACCACAACTGAAGGTGCCCATGCAAGCTTTGTGGGAATTCTCTCATTTCTTCTCTTTCTCTCTTGGTGAAGAGCTTTGAAGAGGAGATCCAACCATTCAGAAATCATGTGGATACCGCTAGAGGCTAGACAATTGAATAGCTTTAAGAACTCCTTCAAGGAAACCTTGTAAGTATGTTGTCTCATTCATACTAGATGATAGGATCATCTGTTCTTGGTGGCTCGATATTTTGAATATTCGATTCAATGTTTTCTGCTGCATTTGATGTTTTGATCAAAATTTCATGTAGTTATCGACCTCAAATCCCAACATAGAACTTATGCTTATAGTATAATGATCAATGTATTATGATCTCATCATAATTTAATTAGTCATTATATATGTTCATGGACTTCATTACAAACATTACACAAGAATGACAATGAACATAAATGATATACATAGAAGCGTGATTGGCTTATAGGCCATATGATATCCATCATCAACCAATCATTAAGGATAGACTTTGTCCTGTCCCCATGATATTACATATGCTAATATTAAGGCGCATATTAGTATCTAATACAGTCCTTAATGCATTGTATATAGGGAGCAAATTTGATACCCCGATATCGGCAATGGAGATCAGATATCAGATAGGAAACAATGTCATCCGATATCAACATTTGTCTCAATATCGTCATTTGTACTGTCCACTTAAGATGGATATCAGTATCGAGGTATCGATGGTGGATATCCGATCTAGGTATCAAATATCCAATATCTACATCCAATGAAATTCATAAATATAAAAGTAAAATAAGTAAGAAAAATCGGAGCATTGTCTACAACGTTGAATTTAAGGATTGGTAGCCGTATGCCATTCAAGTCAACCTTAGCCATCCTTAGCAAATGAGGCAAGATGTCATGTGCCTCTATGGATGTAGGGCATGTTTCACTTACCGTAGATGCATGGACTTTCGAAGAACGCCACTAGACTCTTAGGCATCACTAATCACATGCAAATTAATACATTAATTGTATGTATTTTATGTATTTATTTCTATGAAAATGGTCATAAATGTATGATATCTTGGTTTAAAATGATAATATCTATGTTTACAAGGACACAAAGCTTTGAATCATGGCGAAAAGCTATAATCATGGTTGAAGACATTGATGTGGTGGGGCACTAGCACATTGAGCAACTTGAGCCCACACAAGAATTTCGCAAAATATCTTGACAAGGTTTTCAAGAATGAAGGAGGAGAAACCACAATTACCTGGTGGTCTCATAGTGGCAGGAAACAGTCTCCAATGGTTGCATTAGTGACTTGAGAATTGTTGTTTGTATGAGCCACAAGTGCTCCTTCAAAATGCTTGTTTTTTGATGCAAATGCCAATGTCACATACAAGAGGGCATGCCTAATGCATATGAGAATAAAAGCATGTGCCACCGTGAGGCATTGGCTCCAATCAAACAACAAGAAGTAGTACGATGTCACCCTCGAAGATAGTCATTAGGGAGTCATGACCTCCGCCTCAAGCAAGTCATCATATCATTACTTTTACTATCCATTTCATAAACACATCTTTGAGTAATTTTAAAATGTTACGATCTCATTGATGCTTTTCATGACTTCATGAAGTAGGAGATGAGCAAGTGTCAAGGGGCTTTTGATGCTTGATGATCTTCCCAAGCAAGGAACAACTATACGTTTGAGCAAGAAGATGCATGACGCGGAATGGGGATGTTGGGATGGCCCATTAGAAAAAAAAAATGAAATGCAGAAATTTATAGTTTTTCTCCTTTCAAAATTCTTTTCAATATATGAAAATCATACGCTTTTTACCACTTTTGAAAATGAAACTTTGTCAATTTTTTGAAAAAAAAATTACCCACTTGACTAAACTTGCACAAATTAGGTTCTCAAATGGAATGTTACTTAAAATTTTAATATAGGTTGAATTAATTAAACACAAAATGTGGAAAAAAAATTCATACAATTTGAGAAACTTTTCAAACAAGTTTATCACTACATTGTTAATTATTGAATATTTCCCAAATCATAGTGATGGAGAATTATTTCAAAACATGAACACAAGGGTTCTAAGTGAACCTATCCTCCTCCTCCTCCTTATCCACCAACTTGAGAAATTATCTATTTATTAAATGGATGAAGAAGACCTCTCTAAATAATTAAAGAGAGAGTAGATCTTAAGGGATTTATCTTCCCTCCCTTCCCTATTTTACACTGATCTAATGATTGACTTGGTCAAAAGAAATTAGCCTTATCCTTAGATACTTAGAATTCCTTGAATGGACCAAGTCAACCACCCTTTTCCCTTTGATATAGGTTCCTTATTTTCCAAACCTTCTCCACCATATCATAGGTACCTTATATCATTTTAATTAATGATCTCAAAAGAAAATAGTAGGAACATCCTTGATTTCCAATTCCTTTTCTTTGAAAACCACCCTTAGTTAGAATTTTAGGTGAGATCTAATAGAAGATACTATCTTTTATTCCATTCAAGACAAAATCCTGGCATGAATAAATCTTTGCATCTATGAAGCCCAATCAGATTGAAGAATCCCAGATGTTGATACTAAGTTTGGAGAGAAATTGCCCAAGAATCATCCTCCAAATTATCCTTCAACCATTATGAGAGCAAAGTGAATTACCTTCTATATGACAAGGCCCTCACAGCTGATAATGAAGAACAAGCTGAGTCTATTATCTACTGATGAACATCACTGTTAATCAATGTCGTCTTCCACAAATATATGACACTCAGTCCCATGGAATATCTAGTTTGCATGAAGATGGATCATCTTAAAGAAGGATATAACCCAAAGGAGATCTTCAGGATAACTCTTATCTACCTCACAAGGATTATAAGCTAAGCTACGGTTGACGAGAATAAAGAAATCCTTTCTCAAAAGTGACGAATGGTATTGGACTGTTCCCACATTGCCTCCCGCTTGGTCCACACTTCTACAACTACAAAAGAAGACTTGCGTCACCCCTGAGGATATTCTCATGACCACCATGGGAAAGTAATCCTGTAACAAGAAGCCCTTGGGCTATCACTGAGGTTGACAGCCACGAGAGTCAATCTTAGGCTCACCTCGAACATGCACCTGTCGTTTCGGGGAGGCAATGGCGTAAAGGAAACCCAACTCGCATAAAGCTGTCGACGAAGATATCGGCCGACGGCCCCGGGCGACATCTTCCTCGGTAGCATCCGTCGGAAAAATGACCTAGAAAGAGAGTCTAACACTGCCTTCATTATCTCCTTGTTCATCTAGAATATATATATCCGCAGCGCCCAGAGGAAAAGCGACAGAGATTGGTCTGAGATCCCGATTACCGAAAAACCATCTGCCATGAAGCTTGCATTGGACAACGTGACGATATTGAAGCGTGAAACCTCAGCTAAAACTCGTCAATCGACGGAGAATCCGATGGTGGACGTGGCGACATATCGATGACCCACGAATAATAGTACAGATGTCGAAGTTCTGCAGAAGGGTTATTCCGATCGTGAATCGTAATCCCAATTCTACGCGGGACCCGGTTGCTTCTCGTCTCCGCCCCCGAGTTCTCCTCGTCCGACGTCTCTGTTCGGGAGCTACATCATGATTAGATCAGAAGAAGCCGAATAAAATCAGTCAACCATTACCCATCGGCAACGGCGTTGACTTTCTTTTGTGATTGCAGTTAAGTGCATTTCCCAGCGATCAACGTGATTTGATATCCAAGTGGACGGTCATCGCGAGATTTATGAAATTATATCAAAACCCTCGAGGAGCGAATAACTGCTGCTCATACGAGGGAGACAACTGCCGCGACGCGTCGTCTCCCCGTAACTCCTCTTTTCGCAATCCTATAAAATGGCAAATTGTAAGAGAACAAAGACAATTTTTTATTGAATGAAAAGTTTGGTTCTTGGTTACTTTTATCCCTTAGTGTTCATCGTCATCACCGTATCTCCCTCTATTTCCCTCCCCGGTTCTTCATCGCGAGTTCTATCTCCCCCACTATTCTTCCCCCATTCTTTCGCTTTCACATTCTACCGGTCAAAGAATCGTCGAGGATATTATTTTTATCATCAGGCGTATCCAGGAGCATCACTTTCCCGCCTCGATCAAGTAATCCATCCTCCCTCCCGTTCGGTAATAACAAATCATCTCATAATGTTTATAAGTCCATATTAGTCTTCCCCTTCTCCTCTAATCACTCATCACTTCGTCGTCCTCCTTTCTATTCTACCGCATTCTCCACTTCCGCATTTCCCCGTTTTCTGTCCTATTCGCTATCCGAAATATTTATTATTATCATCCCTCCACGTGCATTCATATTCTATTCCTTTATTCATGTAATATCTTATTCATATATTCCTTCTATCATTCCACTATTTCCCTATTAATCTTCCACCATATCTCACCTAAATTCTTATTAATTCCCTCAGCGATATCAGTCATAGATCCTCATAAATCTGTAGGAATATTTCATTTACTAATATAATGGCTAATTCATCTTAAACTACACTCATCCTTATTCCATTTCATACTTACATCTATATCTTCAAACATATCCTAATTTTGAAATATCCTACATCACATAGGATTTAATAAAAAAATGTAATCTTAGAAGGATTGATTTAAAATGAAATTTTATAAATTTTTCATAGAATTTCATCATTAAATGTTTAATCAAAGATTAATTAAGCCACATTATAAGATTTTACAAGCCTTTTAATCTTATTAGGATTGATCAAAGATGAAATTTTGTAAAATTTTTAAACTATTTCATTAGGCCAATTAGGCCAAACTATAGGATTCTATAAACCTTTAAATCTTATAAATATTGATCAAAAATGAAATTTTATGAATTTTCAAATAATTTCATCATTTAATGGTTCATTAAGGGTTAATGATGGAGAATCATCCCAAAATATGAACACAAAGGTTCCAAGTGAAACAAGATATAACCTAAGGAAGAGAAACCATCCCCAAGTTCAACAAAATACTTTACTCCTCCTCCCTCATGAGTTTGAAAAACTCACCATCCACTAAGTGAATGATGACAGACCTCTCTAAAACATTGAAAGAGAGTGTAGATCCTAAGGGAATTACCTTCCCTCCTCTTCCTATTTTACACTGATCCAAAGATTGACTTGGTCAAAAGAAATTAGCCTTATCCTTAGATAATTAGAATCCATTGAATGGACCAAGTCAACCACCATTCTATCTTGATATAGGTTCCTTATTTTCCAAACTTTATCCACTATATCATAGGTACCTTGTATAGTTATAGTTAATGATCTCAAAAGAAAATCAGTAGGAAACCTCTTGAATTATATTCCCTTCTTTCTTGAAAACCACCTATAGTTAGACTTGTAGGAGAGATCTAATTATCAACTACTTATGGAAGAATCAATCTTCTTGCTCTAACTCAAGACAAAATCTTTGCATGAGTAAAACCATGCATCTATTGACATGAAGAATCTCTCATCCAAGAAGATTATCACGACGACACACCCTCTCCGTCAACCCGTCGAATGTCACCTTCACAAGTGAAGAAGGAAAACGAACACTGAAGATTATAAAAACAATGAAGACTTGATATTATCGATTACAACTATAATGAATGCAACTGTAATCAGCCATCAGTGGACTCAGGATCATTCCACGTCATCTACTTCCTAATGATGTGAAACCGAGGACATGCAAAGAATGAAAGTCAATGGAGGTCATAAGGATAATCCCAACTACTCTCAAGAAGCAGAATACAACTTTGACTGTTAACATCCAGCTTGAAGGAGTACACATTA
Source organism: Lemna minuta (assembly GCA_024174645.1). Lineage (NCBI taxonomy): Eukaryota > Viridiplantae > Streptophyta > Magnoliopsida > Alismatales > Araceae > Lemna > Lemna minuta. The sequence continues at coordinate 8,063,484 of CM044106.1, forward strand.
TTTTCATTGCCACCTGCCACATCAGCCTTCACTCACCTTGTTCAGAGGATTTCTCAACATTAGCTTCTCTTTACTTCACTCGGAAAACTGCAGAAGGGCTGGAGCCAAGTTTAAAACCGCCGGATTATCAAGACTGCAGACAGCAAAAGGAATATTCAAAGGTCGCCGTCATCCAAACGACGATTGTTCAGTCAAGATTCCGACTATCTGTAGCAGACAGAAAGATGACATAGAAGATGATGACATCGATGAAGAGGAAATCTCTGGAGCAAAATTCTGACGGACTCCCCCCTACACAGGTCCTCAAGCGGCCCCAACTAGACTTCAACCATTGACACTCACCTGATAGAAGTCAACCCAGAGTCAAACAACGTCACCAACACGACCCGAAATGAATCGCAAAACAACGGCGATAATCTGAAATTTTTTAAGCAACCCAATCAGCTATTCATTTCCGCGAACGTTAGCCTCGTCACCAACCACCGAGAACACATCGTTTTCAACCACCATTAAAGAAGCCACGTGCGACGAAAGGAGATATCACGATTCGCATAATTTACCATGCGCGAACAACCGTCACCAGACGTCCTTTCATTTCAATTTTCTTATCTTCTTCCTTAAAAGGACGAACAAAAAAACGAAAATGGCAGTTGTATTTTGAATGAAAACTTTTCCACTGGTTATCGCTACCATGTGTTCATCGCATCCCGTGTCCCATCTGTTCCTCCCTTCCGCATCATCTTCTTCTTCTCCGAGTTCTATCCTCCCCTTCTTTCTCCCTCCATTTCTATCGCTTTCATCAATCTTCAGTCGGAGACTCACCAAGGATATTCTATATCGTTTGGAGAAATAAAGGACATCGCTTCTTCGCCAATCAGGTAATCTTCCTCAGTCCATTATTGTGATTGAAGTTTGAATCCAAAATCTTAAGTCCACATAGACTTTTGGTCCTCTCTATTCTCCCACATCCCCAATCATTTTCCGAAACTCTTTCTCCATCCCCGAATACAATATATAAAATATTATTCTGTTATATCTCTGTCTACCTCATCTCTCTATCGCTAACCACCTATTTCAATGCCCTCATCCACCTATTTTATAATATATAAAATATAACCTCTACATTCCCTCCTCAATCTCTACTAACCCAAACTATCCACTGCTATATAATCCCCGATAGTAGCCTAATATACCATCATATCCTTTTTATCTGCTATCTATATTTTTACTTATTACATATCACTCCATTACCCACTTCCTTACTCACTTATCATCACCATTATATTCACTATCACCTTCACTGAGTTATAACTCTAAATTCTCACTGATATCACTTCATAGATCCTCTTAAATTGTAGGATTGCTCCATCATTAAATCAGTAGGTTTTCTCATTATTACATACATCTCTCCTCACATATTCATCATCCCATCTTCATCTTCATACATAGCATATCCTTTTAAAGTATCCTACATCAGTTAACTAGGCCAAACTATAGGATTTCATAAATCTTTTGATCTTATGAGGATTGATTGAAGATGAAATATATCTTTAATTTCAAAAAAAATCACCATCAAATGGTTAATCAAAAGTTGATTAGGCCAAATTATAGGATTTTATAAACATTTTAATCTAATTAGGTTTGATCAAAGATGAAAGGTTTTAAACTTTTTAAGAAATTTCATCATTAAACGGTTAATCAGAGGTTAATTAGGTCAAATTATAGGATTTTATAAACCTTCTAATATTATTCATGATTTTCAAAATACCTTAATTTTAATTGTATTAATCATGAACTTTTTAATTTTATTAGGATTTCATGATGGTAAAATACCTTAACTCTCTTTAAGATTTTCAAAATAGATGGCACACAAATACAAAGCATTAAATTCTAGATCTAATGGAGAAAATTTGGTGAAAAAATTACTTTATTTCAAGAGATATTGAAATTTTAGGTTTTGAATTTTTTTTATATTTTTAGTGATTTAGTAAAGTTAAAAATAAAAATAATTGTTGCAATCACTCAAACGTGACTAGGGATCTCTAAAACCGAACCGGACACCCGAAAACTGAACCAAACCGACACCGGCGGTGGCAAAAAAATTCAAACCGAAGGCTTCGATTTGGTTTTGGTTTTCGCTTCCCCGCACGAGGGAGAGAGAGACAGGAGATGGAGGCGGGATACAGAGAGGGAGAAAGGGAGGGAGAGAGGGGGCAGGGGGAGAGATAGAATTTAATGGTGGAAGGTAACGCAGCAGGGAGAGAGGGAGGGAGAGGGAGAGAGAAAGGGAGGGAGGAGAGAGAGAGAGAGAGAGGGAGGGCGGGAGAGAGAGAGGGAGGGCGGGAGAGAGAGAGAGAGAGGTAGGGCGGGAGAGAGAGAGAGGGGAGTTAGGGAGGGCGCGAGAGAGAGGGAGGGAGGGGCGGGAGAGAGAAAGGGAGAGAGAAAGGGAGGGAGGGAGGGCGGGAGAGAGAGAGGGAGGGAGGGAGGGCGGGAGAGAGAGAGAGGGAGGGCGGGAGAGAGAGAGAGGTAGGGCGGGAAAGAGAGAGGGGGAGGGAGGGAGGGCGGGAGAGAGAGAGAGAGAGGGAGGGAGGGTGAGAGAGAGAGAGAGAGAGGGAGGGAGGGGCAGGAGAGAGGGAGGGAGGGAGGGAGGGAGGGAGGGAGAGCGGGAGAGAGGGCTGGAGAGAGAGAGGAGGGGGGAGGACGGGAGAGAGAGAGGGGGAGGGCGGGAGAGAGGGAGGGAGGGAGGGAGGGCGGAAGAGAGAGAGCAAGGGAGGGAGGGCGGGAGAGGGAGAGAGGGAGGGCGGAAGAGAGAGAGTGAGGGAGGGGCGGAAGAGAGAGAGTGAGGGAGGGAGGGTGGGAGAGAGAGAGGGAGGGAGGGAGGGAGGGCAGGAGAGAGAGAGGGAGGGGCGGAGAGAGAGAGAGGGAGGGAGGGAGGGAGGGAGGGAGGGAGAGCGGGAGAGAAGGCGGGAGAGAGAGGGGGGAGGGCGGGAGAGAGAGGGCGGGAGAGAGGGAGGGAGGGAGGGCAGAAGAGAGAGAGAGAGCGAGGGAGGGAGGGCGGGAGAGAGAGAGGGAGGAGAGGGAGAGAGAGAGAGAGAGATGGAGGGAGAGATAGAGAGATGGAGGGGGAGAGAGAGAGAGAGAGAGAGAGAGAGGGAGAGAGGGAGGGAGAGTGAGAGATGGAGGCAGAGAGAGATAGATGGAGGGAGGGAGAGAGAGAGAGGGTGGAGAGAAAGATAGAGAGAGAGATAATTTTGTTCTTTAAACTTTTGAGAGATGATTATCAAAAACTAAATTGTTTTTATTCTTTCTTTAAATATTTTTAAAAGTTGAAATTTATATATTTAGGATTTTTATTTTAAATTCTTCATGTATTGTATATTTGTTGTTGAGAAGTGTTAATCTATTCTCATTTGTTTGTGAAACATATATTTATATTTACTAATTATGGAATCATAAAAACATTATAAAATATATTTTCATTTCAAATGACGAATCACCGAAAGTATAGGTTTAACCAAACCGACACCGAAAAATACCGTCACCGATACCGAACCGAAGTTAGGTATAGGTTTAAGTTCTCATAAAAGACTGATACCGACTCCGGAACCGGAGAACCCTAAACATGACACATTGCACGCAGGGGGCCAAGTGATGCTTGACTTGTTACGATCTCTATTCTCCCCTTGATATTGCCTCCAGAAAAAACTTGAACACCAGCCAAGCTTGGGCCTAAGTGATGGGGACCATCCAGTTGACCAGCCTAAGTGACGTTGATATCCAGATGCCAGATGTCGTCCGGATGACGGACGGGCAAACCCTTGTTAAGGGTAAGAGATGGAGCAAACCGCAAATGCAAATCCATGCAGTCCTGACCGTGGGTCAGAGAGAGAGGGAGAGAGAGAGTGCTGCCGCTGATGGAGCACGCAGCTCTTTTTGGGCAGATCTACGTGCAATTGGCTTATGCGGTAATGTTCCTGCTCTCGAGGGTGGTGATTCACCAAGGAATGAGCCAATACCTCTTCGTGTTCTACCGACAGTGTTTTGCGAGCCTCGCGATATCCCTAATCCTTTTCTTCGTCGAGGGGTAAGCAGTTCTGGCTTTGGAGATTTATCCGAGAACCGGGTGCTTGACTCTTCATTTCAGCGGCGATTGGGTAAAGCCTACACTGAGAGATGCGGGGAAGATATCAGTGCTAGCGTTGTTGGGGTTAGCCTCTTACTCGACTCTTCGTAGTTTTCTCCATTTCAATGGTAGTGACATCAGGTTACTCTTGCTCTGATAAGGGTCACGGTCAGTCAGAACCTGTATTACTCTGGGCTTTCCCTCACATCCACCACATTCGCCACCGCAATGAATAACATCAGCCCGGCGTGCACCTTTCTGATGGCCTTGGTTTTGAAGTGAGTTCTCTCTCTCTCTCTGTGCGTCATCATTTACCGAGTCTGCGAGATTTCGCAGGATGGAGAAGCTTGATCTATTGAATTGGGGAGGACGGGCTAAGATCTTGGGAACTGCCATTTGCGTGGTAGGAGCAACATTTATGACTCTGTTTAAGGGTCCCGTGATTGGACTACAGATCCCGCGGTCGGAGAGCTCCGACTGGATCTTGGGGGCTTTTCTCCTTGTCAGCGGTGTTTGCGCGTGGTCTCTTTGTCTGATTTACCAGGTGGCCTTCTTTTCTAGTCCTCTCTGTGCTCACTTTCTCTCTCTAACCCTGACTCCTGAATTGAAGACATTAGAGATGAGATTGAATGCTCTGTTGATAGATTTTTCGCTTGTGCCTTTGGCAGGCGTGGATCACTCTAGACTGCTCCTCCCAGATGACGTCAACGGCTGTGATGTGCTGGATGGGCACGATCCAGTCCGGGCTGTTCGCTCTTCTGTTTGTGCGAACACCTGGCGCGTGGAGGCTTAACTGGGACCTAGAGCTGTTCACCATAACCTACAGCGTAAGTGACTATCTAGTCTCTTCGTTTCCTTCGAAGAGAAAGAGTGAAATTGGAAGGCTCTGACTTTAACTTGAAGCGGACTTCAGGGTATATTCTGCTCGGCAATCGGGCTCTTTGTTTTGCTGTGGTGCGTAAAGAAGAAGGGACCGCTCTTTGTAAGCATCTTCAGCCCGCTGTCCAACGTGATCGTGGCGATTCTGGAGCCTGTTCTGCTCCATGTACCTCTGCGCTGGGGAAGGTACTTCTAAGCATTCTCTTAGCTTTTACGATCGTGTTATTTATTTTTCCCTGTACCCAGTTTCACGGGCATGGTGCTGGTGATCGGGGGGCTCTACTGTGTGCTCTGGGGCAAAGCGGCGGAGGAGCAGGCCACCAGAGAACATATCGTCCTTAGCTGCGGCGCAAGGGGACAACCGACAGAGCCTTTGCTAAACAGTGAGAGTGGAGGCGCAGAATCAGAAGCTGAAAGATAACGCCTTCTGATCCTAAGATTGGTTTTCTTTACACTTCTCAAGCGCAGAATCATTGGTGTAAAATTCTCTGGAAAATTCTACAGAATTTTACGCGTATGAGCTGTTATTTGAGTCATAAGAATAGGTGTGTCAGGGAATTAAATGTAATAATAATTGACTAAAGGTTTTTTTCCCTTCATTTGATTATAACTAAAATATTACCGCCAAATTCATCGATGTAAAATATTAAGTGGTAGATATTTGGAATTGATAGGCTGCATTGCCTCTGAAAGCTGCCTTGCCAAAATCTCAACCCTGATTTCAAGATTGCTTAATTTTATCAGATATTCATAAATTTTACACAGTTTTTTTAAGGGAATCAGAATTGATTACATATTCATTTCTCAAGAGATATATATGTAGCAATACTAAAAATCTCTTTTCTTTTCTCTTCGAAGTAAATTCATCCCTCAAAAGTTTGTCATGTTTCAAATGATGATTGGTTGACTATGAATACAATTTTCGAAAAACCTTTGACTAGTAAGTTATAGAGGATTTGGTGAAATCTATTCAAGATTCACTAAAGTTTCAATTTTTCATGATTAAAGGTATCCAGGGTATGAGGACTCTGAATACTCCCACCTTACCATCTAAAACAACTCTTGACTTGAATTCATCAAGGTAAGCCGTTGTTAAGTATTAAATACATCCCGAATTCTTATAATGCAAAAAAATAAAAATAAAAATAAGCCAACGTAAACAAACACGAAGAAGAAAAAGAGAGGCAGCCTTAAATATTAGATGGGAAAAGAGTGGTATTTTTACTAATTTATTGTGAATTTAAAAGCTTCCATGAATAAAGAACCAAGAAGGTCAACAAGGGCAATGACTCCAATTACTCATGCCTCCTATTTTTTCATTCACTTTTTTATGTGGGACTAATCTTTTAAGTAGTTTTGAAAGCATGTGATGATGAACACATGTGGGTCAAAGGGGCATCTCCATTTATAACCAAGATAGAGCTGATCAACAACAACAACATGTGTCACGTGGCCAAAAAGGGAATGCCTTACGGGAAAAAGTCACCACAATAGTTAAGAAATTAAATTATTTACTCACCATTGACTATTCAATGTGAGACTAAAATTATTGGCCCATCAACATTTCAAGATCATTCACCACAACCATCAAATCTCTTTCAAATCAGATCAAATTGGCTTGTATTTGTAATTCATTTTCTATGTTCTCTCTTTTCTGTATCTTCTCTCTCTCCTCTTCTCAGATGTGGGTGATGTTGCCAAATCCTGGTCATCGCAGCCCCTCAAGAGACAATCAAACTGACAAATTCATTGCAATTATCCTTTTTTATTTTCTTTGATTTTTTTTGTCTTTGTTTTTTGAGTTTAGAATTGAAATTTTTCCCCCATGAAACAAATTTTTTTTCAATCCTTGATCATTTTGAGTGATTTTCGAATTCATTTTTGCAAAAATAAGTCTTTTGGAGTGTTCTTTTGTGATAATGCATTCTTCACTTGAATTTTCAAGATGATTGTCGAAGGTGTTCTTGATTACTCATTAATTTAATGGATCTCTCACCAAATCAATGTTAACAGAAAGTTAATCCACTGAGCTGATGTTTATTTATGAATTAAAGTTGTCATTATGTCATTAATTAGGTCTTAATCATGATTTTCTTTTTCCTTGCATATGGTTTTTTCTTGCTAACTTCTCTGAATGATTTCTCCTTCAACACTCACGAGATTGTGTGATCTTGGGCTCGTTTGAAAGCTAATTTAGTTTAATACTATTAGGGTTGGGAGGTCTGACGAGACGAAACCGCGAGGTCGTCAATTGCAAGCGGTATCGCGTCAAAAATTATTCCAAACTTACCAATTTTAGGAAATTCACTCGAATTGAGGGGTATAATGGTAAATATGGGTCGAATCCACAGGGAATTAAGGAATTTCTTGACGTAATCTTCAAATTTGATCAAATCGGACAAGAAATTGATGGTAGAAATTGGGGAAAATGGTATTTTTAGAAAGAAGACTTGAAATCGATTCCACGGAATCAAAAATCGTCCAATTTGGACTTGATTTCACTGAGAAATCAAATTTCGAAGTGGAGAGAAATTTTCGAGCGTAAAAACCGTGATTTTAGATGAAAATTGATGAAATTGACTTCTAAATACTAATCTAAACGAAAATTAAACATGATAGAAGGGTAAATTAGGAAAAACCGCTTCCACTAACTCCAATTAGCGACTGAAATGAGGTAATTAAAGCGATTAATCACCACAAAAACGAAGAACGCGAAGAGGACGTTCAAGCTACGATTTCTCTCGATTTACTCAACCAAATCTCGACTTCTACCCCTCCTTGGACGCGGAAATTGAAGAGGAAGAGGAAGAACTCAAGAGAAACAAGCAAGGAAGGTGTCTAGACAGTCAATTAGATTGATTCTTGCTTGGATATCTAAGAACAACGAAGAACACATGTATATATAGGGCGAAAAAGCATAACCGTCCGATTGATGCGATCGGACGGTTACGATGAAACGCCCACGATGGGCCGTTTCTGAAAATGTCGTGGCCGTCCGATCTTGATCAACGGTCTAGATGCATCCGCGCGATTAAACGTTTAAAACGCCTTGATTTATTGCCGTTGGATCGCGATCGGACGGCTGAGATGCGATCCGCGCCGAAGCATCTCAGCCGTTATAACGCTTTTAAAAACGCACGTGGTTTTGATCGCCGCCGGTGGACCGCAGGCGCACGCGATCGGCGCGCGTGATGCCGCCACGTGGCTTAAATCCAGCCGTTATAACTTTTCTTATTGCGCACGTGTGTTTGATCTTGATCTGTGATCCGGGCTCACGCGATCGACGCGTGAGATCAACGCTCGCCGTCGATCCGACGCCCGTCGTCGCGCCACGTCGCCTGCAAGGTAAGTAAGAAATATTTTTAGTCCCACACGGAAGATGATTATGAAACCAAGTCGGGTTTAAATAACCGACGGTTTATAGGAGTATGACCCTCCCCATATAGGGGGAGGACAAAGACCCATTTATATATATAAGTATAATACTATATAAGATATATTCGCGCCACGTAGGCGCGCTGCGCGGGTCCACGTGGCGCTGCCACGTGGCCTTGCGTGCCACGTCGCATCCACGCGGGCCCCGCGCCCATTTTTTTAATTTTTTATTTATTTTTTATTATTAAAAATCGAAAATAAAAATCATAGAAAAAATTCGGAAAAATACGAAAAAAATCCCTAAAAAAATTGTAAAAAAATCATATCTTTTAAAATACAACTCCAAATTAATCCAAATTTCTTTCATTTGATCCAAAATTTAATTATCTATTATTCTAAAAGGTCAAATTAATTAAATAATAAGAGTTAAAATTATTATTTCAAAAATACATTCATTTATTAAGATTTTAATCTTTAGAAAATAAAATGAATGTTTATAAAAAGTTATTTCTCTTATTATTTTATCTTTAAAAAAACAATTATAATCTCAAGAAAAAAATATGGGTTATCAAATTGTGAAACTCTAATTTATAAAAAAATTAACCCTAATTTAAAGTATTTTGAGATTATAATGACTTTTTAAGAGAATAATAGAAAAATACATATAAATATGATAACATGCATGTAAATGAAATCATTTAAGCTTTAATATGCATGAAAAATCATGTTTTATGATGTAAATATAGCATGTTATCAAGGTCCCAATCACGGTCCAGTTTTTGGCACACCATTTGGTCCAAATCTTAATTCGGTCTTGGTCTTGGTCTTGGTGAACCTCGGTCACGGTTCAGTTCGGTCTTAATTTCGATCTCTTTTATTGAACCCTAATTGAAATATTGTCTAAACTTAGACAGAGACTGTCAAAGGCCCATTTTGTGGGACCGGCGATCTCGGTTTGGTCTGGTTGACCAAGATTTGGTCAATCTTTGGCCTTTCCTCGTGCTGCTTATTTTCTACAGTATCAAAAATCCCAAACTATGGGTGTTTTCTTTGACTTGTAATTGTCTTCTTGTTTCTTATAAAATTTCTCTCTGACATCAATCTATGGCAGTTCTTGATCTTCCCTTCACCCATGCTTTGGTTTATCTCTCTCTCTC